>CM062295.1:21850626-22573433 GCA_031216915.1 Pictodentalium vernedei
TATCTGCAATGATATTAAATCATATGCCGAGTTAGTAATGATCCCGAGTCTGAAAAATAGGGGGCCGCACTTCGTAAAGACAGGATGTATCGCCGAGACTGTCACATTATTGTTCTAAAAAAACATAGCAACGCACAGAATTTGTTTTATTTTAAAATACTTCCTCTATTTGGTAATTTTATTTAAAAATGTCTCGATGAAATGTTTCGAGAATGAAGGTGGACAAGATCATATTCGATGGCGATAAACTTACCTTTAATTATACAGGGGGAATCCAAATGACATATGGGCAAAACATTTTATTTTAATACGGGAAACAAGTTAAATATCTCGAAAAATATTGGGCGAATTGTTAAATGCGGACATTATTCCGGGGTACAATGATCTGGAAAAGACAGATATAACATTTTTATGTCATTATTTTATGAAATGCAGGTTTTAGAATTCACTGACTGAAGACCAATATTGCTAATCAGGTTCAGACTCTGGAAGAAATTTCTCGTCCAGCACTAATTGATTATGTTGTAGCGGTCGAGGTATAAGGCCATTTACCAACCAGCCTGGTTGGTCCGGATCTCTTAGTCTCGTGGTAAATCGGTCGCTTTGTGTGCTAGAGGTCGACGGTTCGAACCCCGGCTCCCGCACTTATCTCTCCTCCTGTTACATTTGGGGGCTCGTCCGATCCTCAGCTGTAGGTGGCACTGTGGGTGTTTCGACCGCTCTGAGGGAGGAACTTGGGTGAGATTCACATGTGGTGAATCTCAAAAGAAGGGGAGAGTAGTGTAGCGGTCGAGGTATAAAGGCCATTTACCAACCAGCCTGGTTGGTCCGGATCTCTTAGTCTCGTGGTAAATCGGTCGCTTTGTGTGCTAGAGGTCGACGGTTCGAACCCCGGCTCCCGCACTTATCCTCTCCTCCTGTTACAATGTAATGCTTCTCTCCTAACCGCACTTGGGTACCCCACTTTTCTACACAAAAAGTGGGGTACGCGAAGTGCGGTTTTATATGGAGTGTACACGTAATGTTTTTACCCTGGTTTGCCCCAACGTCAAGGTCCGAGATCTCCAATGAGTAGTTTTCTACTAGCTCCCTCACTTGGACCATCCACCCCGTCTTGATATTTGAGTTCAAAGTTCTCAAGAACATTACTTTACACCATCGGCTATCGGGGAGATTTACCCAATAATTAAGATAACTGAGTTTCAATAGGTCTATCCTGTCCTTGATCCTCATCCACCCAAGCTCTCCCCTGATTGCTTCAGCGCTGCGGCATTACTCGACCCTGTTATTCATCGGCCTGCATCGTTCTACAGGATTTCCAAGCTCTTAACAGCCGTCTCACTGACTTAGGGGGTACAAATTCCGTACCGTATGTTATATTTGGCAGACCCACCATTTCTCAAATGGTTTTCCCCACGAAAACCTTATTGAAACTGTTTCTCCCTATAATGTTTCATTTGGTTAATGATTCGCTTCCCCTTCAGAATCAATTTATTTGTGTGGTTTCGGTTGAATATGCATCTTCCTGTGAAGTTTAGTATATTTACCCCCAGGTACTCATAGTCACTAGTCTCTCCTACACTAAGACGTCTGCTGCTACCTTCCGGAATACAAAACTTCCTGACAATAGCCTATTTTTTCCGATTCGGACTCGGACTACACTTTTTAGTGAAATACGAAGAGTTGGGGCGACGACATTTAGGGCGAATTATGAGTGGGCGATCCGTCTCATACTATAAACATTTGAGGGCACAATATTTTCCAAACGAAAAAGTAACTGAAAAGAAGCATGAACTGAAATTTAAGATGATGATTGATGATTTTTCTCAATAGGTTTTTATTGAGTTTCAGCTATGTGGTACCTAATATCTGTTGAAAATCCAGGTGATGATAAAAACCGACTGTTTTCCTTTTTTCTCTCCGAATTTCGTGTTGTACAACTTACACAGGGGTCGTCTATTTGCACTGTAATAGTAAGTTCCTGATTTGCAGTAAGTAACTTTGCGGAAGTTCCTTGTTTTGCACGAAAGGTGTTATTAATCCTTTGTCTTGTTGGTAGTTAATCAGATTACAGTGTTGTCACCTACATAACCATAAGACTATTGTTAATCATTGGATTTTAATGGTATACATTGCATCTATTAGTATTTACAGACGTTTGACCAGTAACGAACCGGGTTGAATGAAAATGTCGCAATCTTTTTTATTCAGCGAAATTGACCGGAAATTCCAACTGGGATTTTGAGAATAGATGTCTTTCATATGGTACAAAGTTTCGGACATCATAATCATTTCAAACTATACATACAGCGCTCGTTTTCCAAGGTACTGATTTGACCAGTAACGAAAAATTTTACCAGTACCGAATCAACATTCCATTTTTACGAACAAAACCGTCATAAAAATCGAAAAAATCCCATGAAAAGGATACAAGCTCCTTTGAAATTATGCTCATGTACTACGAGAATAATAAAAAAAAACATGACAGAAAGTAACAAAACTCATTTTATGGGCGAATTCAGTGAGAGCAGTGCTAGCGCGAACTTCGGGAATTTCCATACTTTTGCTGAACGTATCAGACTGATACAAACTGGCTAATTCGGACCATTAACGACTCGGAGCTGATTTTTCTAGCTGATCAGGCTTCACTCCAGTCTGGCTGATCGGAGATTCGGCTCATTCGGATCTCCAGTCAGCTTAACAGTCAGGCGACCCGGGTTCCGCAAGATGATGACACCATCCAATTCCAAAACACCCCTCCCTTTTTCAGCAAGGCTCCCCATTCTTTATTTACTACTTATTTACCTGATGCTCTATCCAGGTAGGATTTTCAACCAAAGCAGCATGGAAAAAAGAACCATCAGTCCAGCACATTTGTCACGTCTCCGGGGGTGGGGGGGGGAGGTCTGTGTGTGTGTGTGGGGGGGGGGGGGGCTCTTAGTTGGGGAGAGGGGGGGAATCTATCTAAATCGGACCAAATGATCAGGGCTTGTGGTTTAAACTTCTTGGGAATTAAGGACGGAACCCTTTCAAGTCCTACGCTAAGTAGGGCTGAAAATTCCCAGGATCAAAATTTTCCATTTCTCAGAAAATGGGGGGGGGGGGGGGGGGGGGGGGGGGGGGGGCTTGAGGGGGTCTTGTCATAGATAGCACTAACTTTGGACTCGCTTTACTTCAACGCTGCCAATGACTGGTGCAAGGATTGATGGTCCTTGGCATCTTTGCAGTGTGTGTGTTGTGTGTGTGTGTGGGGGGGAGGGGGGGTGGTGGGTCATTAAGAAAAAAATTCAGAGTATGATGTAATTGATGTTATATGAAGGATTTTAGGCAAATTGTGAACCAAAGCAATTTTATTCGTTGGATAGCAAATATGGATTTCCAGGGCAGCCAAAACCTGTGTAGCAGTAGCACATTGCTCAGGTAACGCTGCGAGATATTTTTTTCACTCCCCGTAAATTTGATCTTGAATTTCTGGGAGTGTAAAATAGATCCCATAATGATGTGATGCAGGTAGGTCATCTAAAGACTAAACATACGCAAAAACAATTCGTGGGACCCATTTTTAGGTTTACACAAATTTTTTATTCACACAGCCTTATTTTAAGCACCTATTCTAGCTTCTGGTATTGAAGTTTGCGAAAGAAGGGGGGGGGGGTTGGCTGGTTCTGCCACTGCACAGGAAGTGAAAACAAAACAAAACAAGATATATAATTTGGGTGAAAAATAAAGCTCTTAAAAATTTAATATAACCTTAACAGAATAACATTACAATAAACATATACTAACAAAAAGAAAATAAAAGAGGTAATCACTTGACTAGAACAGTCTTAACAGTACAACCTTAAGTTAAAATGTCCACAATGTTTCACAAAAGTAATGACGTGACTAGATCAGTCTATGTGAAAAATAAAAAAAATTCCAACTTGCTTTTCTTGCATGTTGAATGGTGACTGCTGTATGGGGCGCCATCCCTCTATTTATTCCTTATTTAATGATATCATTAAATGAGGTTAGTGATATCACTATTTCCTTTAATGATATCACAAATTATTTAGTGATATCTCAAAATGATTTAGTGATATCCCGAATTCGTTTTGTGATATCACAAAATGATTTTATGACATCAATAATTCGATTTAATGATATCACTTAATGTTGATTTTGTGATATCACTTATTCGATTTAATAATATCACTAATCCATTTAATGATATCACTAATTCATTTAATGATATCATTAAACCGGGAATAAATATGAAGGATGGCGCCCCATAATGCTGCAAGATATAGTACATGTGTATTTTCAGACTACAGTACAGTCAGAGTGGACAGACACTTTCCACGAGTGGACATGCCAATGAAGCCAGCAAAATTTCTATTAAAGAAGCGCCGGTTTAAACCGGTGCTTCATTAGTAAAAATTCTGCTAGATTCCACAATAGGTTTTTACACAACATCACCAACAAAATGTGCAATTTTAGAAGATCAAGGTCACAGTCCCATCGTACATATGACCCGATTGTTGCAAAACATCCACGACTGAGTTACCCCATAGATACCGAGATTTGTCCCAAATTGGTTTTGGAATTGTCTCGTGTAGAAGGTTGTGTCATGGTTTCAATGTCAAGGTCACATCGCACATGCAATCTGGACTAGCCAAAACACTCCATACCTGATGTTACCTGTATGTACCAAGTTTTTTCTCCATCAGTTCAGTAGGTTTTCAGCACACGTCAAAATCACAGTTTCAATCTCAAGGTCACCATTACTCGTGAAATCTGATTGGCCCAAAACACTGCAAAGTCGAAACCACAATGCATATCAAGTTTTGATCAGATCAGTCCAGCAAGTAAGAAGTTATAGTGTTCAAAAGCTTGTTGGTGAAACAGATAAAGGCCGAAACTGTGATAAAAAAATCAGAATGACAATTCACTTTTAGGAGAGGCAACTGACCAATAAGATATGTGCAGGATTTCCATTAATGCGGCAGAGGGTCCCCTGAATGGCCCCATTCCCCTCAACATACCCCCCTCCATTACATCACAAACAACTAATGGGCACAGCATTGATGGACAAGGTTATCAGTAATCAGGGGACTAGGCCACCGTCTGGGTGATTTTATTTTCCTACTTATTCCCTATTTCCGCCTTAAAACTATTCTGCCCCGGGTGCACTCTATTTAGAGTGCACTTAGGACATGATGGTTCTGAGGCGACATACCTAAGTAGTTATTGCGACATAAGGCACATTCCACAATTGGGTGATTTTCTAGCACTACAGTTTAAAACTAGAAGTCCTGTTCTGAAATGCGCACAAATAGCACGTCGATTTGCGCGTTAGTCTACTCGTTATGACGATGGAAATGGCTATCAAAATTCTGCACATACGGCCTGTGCACAAGCAAAGTTTCAGCTAATGGACCTCCGGGTAACTCGGAGGTCCATTGGCTGAAACTTTGCTTGTGTTTGCTATGGGTAACAAGGACAACCTGCCATGCCTTTGGTGTCATTCGATATAGCAATTGCGCGCAATTCATACGCGCAATTAAGCCTAGATAAGCGCACAGTTCGTGACAGGACTTCTAGTTTTAACTGTAGCAGAAGTAGCAGTTTCTCAATTTTCCCCTCGGTACCGGTCACAACATTTTTCTCCAAGTGGAAACCATGATACAGTACAGCCTGCCAGCGTGCTGAACGCTTTTCCACGTATGGAAAACTTGTCCACCCAGACATTTTTGACTGTTAATTAACTAAATGCAGAACAGCAGTCAGCCGAAGTTTTGTAGTTAAACACTTGTTTGAGCTGGTGCTTCATGCACAAAAACAAAAATTCCGCTGCGTACCACTGTCACAATGGCCCTGCTTTCTATCGTGAGTGTGGGCATTTTGTTTGTGCATGGAAAAGTGTCCGTCCACGCTAACTGCACTATATGTGCATATGAGAAACTTGTCATTCCATCACATATCATAGAAGTTGGAGCGTTTTAAAACAGATTGGTGAAGGGTGACAAACGAACAGACAGGACTGTTGACCAATTGGTCATTGACCAACCGACAGACCAACAGATATTGCCACATATAGATCTGCTAATCATAGCTGAAATTCAGGTTGGGTTGTTTTCCAGGTCCAACACTGCTATTACTTTAAATATATTTTGGATTTGCAAGGGTAAATATAAAAATGATACATAGTTTCTGTTTTTAAATCTTCAAAATGCTACTTTCCTTGATAAAAATTGTCCAAAGAATCGGAAACATTCAGCTTCCAAACAGAGGATTCAACTGAAATTTGGGACAAGTCTTCTTGGGCGAATTTTCCCAGGGTGTTCTTCCTGGGGCCAAATCTTGCTGAGTTTATGGATTTCGTAATTTTCATGAATGCTTTTTCACGTGGTTCGTAACTGGTCAAAGTGGCAATGGTTTTCAAACCAAGATAAGTAAATAAAACGAGGCGCCTACTAGTCAATCTTTGGGTAAGTTATAGTTGAATGTTGTAACAAATTGTGCATACGTTTGATTTTTTAAATCTTACCACTTCGCGACGTCACCTTCTGTTGATTTGTTTTCACGTTTTTTTTTTCTCCAACGAAACTGGGGTCACGAAAAAGATGTCAATAAAAATCTCGAAAAATGTCATATACTTCAGTCTGATAAAAAGTCAACTTTAATTTTTTGAAAGAGTATCAATATATCGATAAATATCATGACCTGCCAGATTCAGTTAAATCAGCAGTCCGCCTCTTCGCCGACGACTGCCTTCTCTATCGACCAATAAGATCTTACAAAGACCATGACATCTTACAAAAAGACCTAAAAAAGCTGGAAGAATGGGCACAAACTTGGGGAATGCGTTTTAACGCAAAAAAATGTTACATCATGAGCATCCAACCGAAAACAAACAAATTCTACACATTGGATAATCACATACTAGAACAACTCAAAGCAACCCATACCTAGGTGTACAATTCGCAGAAGATCTAAAATGGGAACAGCATATATCCAACATCACAAGGAAAGCAAATTCCATGCTAGGCTTCCTTAGACGTAATCTTCGACACTGTCCTAAGGAGTGCAAGAAAACAGCGTACATGGCACTGGTACGATCAACCTAGAGTACGGTTCAATCGGTCTGGGACCCATACAGACCAACAGATATAAACAAACTAGGAAAAAGTGCAAAGAAAAGCAGCACGATTCATCACAAACGACTACAAGAGCAGAGAAGAAGGTAGCGTTACCAAGATGCTGAATCAACTTGAGATTCCATCACTCCAAGAAAGAAGGAGAGAAGAACAGGCTAACTTATATGTACAAGGTGGTTGAGGAGTTAGTACCCACTATACCTCGAGCCGAATTCCTAACAGAAAGCAAGCCTAGGAGGAAATCACAGCCAAAAACTTTTCAGGCTTCGAAACCAAGAACATAATCGAAAAAAGTGCAAGAAACAACTCCAAGTGCTTTAATGTACCTCCGAGTAAAACTGAACAATTCAGAAATTCTTACTTCGCAGAACAGTCATAGACTGGAACCAGCTAGAGAAGGCACAGTGAACGGCTGAACGCGCACTCAGTTGAGACCTTCAAATCATCACTCAACAAACAACTTCAATAACAACAGCAGCTCTCCGTCGCTCATACGCCATTCCTGGTTACTGCGACTATTATACAGATACAGATCAGGTTTCGTTTATATATATGAAATGTGTCGTGTTATCAATCAACCAAAGTTGACTTTATGAATAGTTGATAATTAATCAGTATGTTTAAACCATTTACTGAATAAGCCAGTTTACACTTTCGACTGCTCAAATCTGGAAATAAAAGTAAATAGGATAAACAAATCCACGTGTTCACGCATAACGTGTTTGAGTGACATTGATTGTTCCTGTAGACAGTTAAAATATATAGCAGTTTTATGATAAATCCCCAGCTGGCATCCCGTTGCATTCCGATGATTCTATACTTTTTCTCAATTCATTTATTCAGCCTATGTTTCTATAGCTATATAGTAAAGGTACACTGAACACCACAAACAAAAACCTATGTTTTTTTTTTGTGCATTCCAAAGCTGTTCAAATGGAACATAGCAGTCGAACATTTTGGAATACGAGTTATGTTGCATTCACACCACCAAGCATAAGGACTTCTTGTGCTCACCACTATTTGTCCTATTCCCATTCCCAATGGATAAAAGTGGCCCTCAAATTTACTACACCAGTCTGACCTGTAAATATATAGCTACAGGGTACAGTACTGGAATTAGCAGAATTAATTTACAGTATAACAATTGGGTTTTTCTTCCTTAATTTATCCAACAAGGCCCTGATACCATTCTTTGACAAGCCTGCTGTGAGATCTTTCCAGAAAATGGTATCATTTCCATGGTTCAATGATGGTTGGTCAGGTTACATCATTCATCTTCGATAGAAAATGATTTTGTTGTTACATTCAACTAATTTAGCACTGTACTACTACTGTAGTTATTATACAGCTTATTTCTGTCTGTACTGTACTAACCATTACTTTCACTATTCACTTTCAGAAATAAGTTGTAGAATAACCACAAGAAAACATTCTGAATTTGAAGTAAAAATTACACCCTTACTTCCCATGTACTTGCTGTATTAACTCTTTACCCAACATAACGGAGAAAACCACCGAGCATCGATGAGCAACTGTCAGCTCCTCAACATTCTAACTCTGTTCAAGCTCCGCTCAAGCAGGGTTACAGCGGTTGAAGACATGTGTACCATCGACGTGCAGTACGCTTTAGTACACGGCATTTTCGTTCCCCTATGTAGGCAACCGGGATAAAAGTGCCTTGTCCAAGGACACAACGCGGCTAGTCACGGACGTGAATGGAACTCGTGACCTCTAGCATAGAAGTCCAACAGTCTACCACTGAGCCACCGCGCTCCCATTAAACTCATTGTAACACATGGTATCTGTAACACTAGTTTATGTGTAAAGCCCTTTGATACCTTTTTTATAGCTTAGGCCAGTAGCGGCACCAGGATTTCAATGTGGGGGAGGGGGGGGGGATCTAAGTGAGATATGGGGATGGGGGGTCCAAGGTCGAGATGCCGAAGAAATCTCCAGAAGACATGAGCTGCGGGAGGGTATGGGAGTGTCTGTCCCTCTCCAATTGGTGGGGGTCTGGGGATCTCCCCCAAGAACATTTTTCATATTTCGATACCCTGGGAGCGATATCTGAGCGTTTTCACAGACACCTGACGTGGTCTTCAAAGCCCCCCCCCCCCCCCCCCCCCCCCCAACCCCAGGTTGTGTCGGATAGCAATTTGAAGTTTTAGTTGGTGGGGGGGGGGGGTGGGAGTGGGGGTGGGCCCCCTATGGCGCCGCCACTGGCCTAGACTATAAAAAGGTATCAAAGTGATCAGTGATGCCTAGGTGTTTCACAGAAACTACAATGTGATTATGTTTTAATCCTTTACCTAACGTAACGGCCAAAACCGGCCAGCGCTATTCTAATAAATCGCCAATTAATTTTCATTATCTTTTCATTTTTTGTCTCAAAAAACATAGGTTATGACCCCGCATTGGAACGAGCTCATCGAGCTCGTTCCAATGAGGGGTCATAACCTATGTTTTTGAGACAACAAAATGAAAAAAATGAGTTATTCAAGAATTTTGTTTGCAAGTGTCGTCTGCTTTTCATGTTAGGTAAAGGGTTAAATAAGATAATTTTTGCCTCCAAATAGTAGAATCACATGCAGGCCTGGCATTCTGAAAAATGCAGGAGGGCAAAAAATCGCTCTCCTCAATCAGCTTAGGAGATCAATTAGCTTTACACTGCATTTTAGGTATCCAGTTGAACGAACTCATTGAAACTGAAACCAACAGACTACATCAGTGATTTTATTAACTTTTCTAAGGTAAAGCGAAATCTCTTAGACATCTAAATGTCTCACTCAACAACCGAACACACACTTGACAAAACCTGTGTGTGTACCCAGACCTGTTGTCCAAGAAAGTCATACCCCTACCACTACCACCTTCAACCCCCCCAAGGGGGATTGAAGGTGGCGGTGGTAGGGGTATGACTTTCTTGGACATCAGGTCTGCTTGAATCTACAGTCACATCCTGGTGCAAGTGCTTCAAGTGACAGGATAGTAGTAATGGTAGCATATTATAGTGTCAATATTCCTTGAATAATTACCCCTCAAACTGTGATGTCAGTTGTTGAACTTGAAACTGACAGAAAAAAAAAAAATTGCTGTGACCCATTTTGCTTCAAATGATTGCAACTGTGTTTGGGTATGGTTGCAGCCATTACCTTTTACCACTAAACCACTTTTAAAATGAAATTACGTGATGTTATGTGACTTCGAAATTAAATTGCATTTTTGCTTTACAACAAAAATTTAATGTGAGCATAATACATGTAATCTCAATCATCCCAGACCAAAATATTTAGGAGGGCAATTTTTCGCTCTCCTTAATTCTTTCAGGAGGGCAGTAAGGAGAGCTAAAAAAAATCGCTCTCCTGAAATTGCGAAGCCTGCACATGATTAATTCAATAAATCTCATTTGAATCAGAATATTAATTTGAAAAAAATAATTGTAACACAGATGTTCTGAAATAACCATTTGAATGTTACTTGGATAATGGCAACAATAACTGATTTATATAACATGGTGAGGGGAGGTGTGCTGGGTATAATTTACTACACAGACTGTAACTTAAATTCTGTGTAAAAGCATAAGATTTCATTTCATGGGTCTTGTGAGGCCTGGGTCATCAGTTGAAGTCTTGCTTTGACTCATTATGCCTTTACACATAGGTTAATATTCATTGTCTGGGTAGAATGGATATTTTTATACTGTACCAATGACCCAGACATAGCTGGTGCTAACTCTTAAAATATAGGGCCAAACACAAATTTTGCCCCCCAATCCCCAAAATTTGCATCTAAAACTAAAGAAAACATGTCCAGAGAGGCCCTCCACACCTCGCCCCCACTGCGCATGCGCAGTGTCAAGGACGTTCCGAAATTGGCGCCATTTATCATTCTAAGTTTGGCCCTTCATCAGTTAACATCTGACTGATCTTTGTGCTTTTAAATCTCAGTTTAAATGATGCCAGACAAATAAATATTAGTGAAATGGTGATTCTAAGGAGGATAGAAAAGGAGGAGAGGAAAAGAATGTGTGACAGAATATTATCAGGGCTGTAACTTAAAATTTTTTAATGAAATTATGTTAAGTTACCTATTTTCAAGGCAGCAGCCATTTTGTTGTCATTCTGATTATTTAGTTACACTGTTTTTACAAGTGTTTTTCCTCTCTCCCTGTCCTTTAAGTTCCCCCTTGCTATTCTCCCATGCTTTTGGCATAATTTCTGTAATTATTATTACTAAAATTTCTTGGGAGTTTAGCTGAATAACAGAATGAATTCTGTTCTTTCCCCATGTTTACGTCTTCACCTACGGGTGGTTAGGCGTTGTGTTCTGCATCTACCATCTGATGTTCTGCAGTTTCTTCCCTGGAAGTCTCTGTTTTGCATCAGATGGTGTATTTTTGGTAACTGATTTCGGGCCTGGGTGCCTGGAGTCTTATTTTAGTGTTTTTACACTCATTGTTTACATTTACAACAGCCCTCTGTGTGAGGGGGGGATTTCTAAATAATAATATCTTTATGTTATTTCAATCATAACTAGATACATTATTATTGTTCGTAAGTGTTGAATAAATTGTTTAAAATATTTTTAAAATTTTTTTCCACACTTAGGCTTGGGATCCATTGGGGCTCAACGTTACTTTTCAGAAACTTGGGCTGTTCTGAAAAAATATTTTTTCAAAATATTTTGATTTCAATTATTTTTTCTATATTAATGGATCATATTATTATTATGTATTTTGATTGCCAGGGGTTAGTGCGAGTACCAGGACTTGTTTTCTTTTCACATTGAAAGGATATTGATCTATTGTTTTAAGAGGAAGTCTTCCTCTGACCTTATTATCATTCTATATGTGGTCAGTGTACTCGCATTAACTCCGGTTCTGTATCGTATGATTTCGATGACAATATGGGAAGCGTATGTCACGGTATGTTGTTGGGGATTTGGACACTCCGGTCCTTTCCCCGCAGGGTCACTCTACTTTATCAATTTCTATTTCAGACGATCAAGATTAGGGTGATGTATCTGTGATGTCTTCCAACAGTGTGCCTCCGTCGTCACAATTAATGAAGGGCTAGCGGAAAAGTGCTCATGTAATACGCCAATTGCCTAAGAGGACCCTAGTAGGTTCGACGGCCTTTGACGTCCGCTAGCTCGCCCGGTGTAGCGTCCATTCACCGAATGGTTCGGCAGCCGGGTTCGTCCGTTGCGGTCTAGAAGGAATTTTGGGGTGATGCGAGCACTATAAAATTAACTTAATGCACACCCAGTGACGGCGGATCGGAGGGAGAACGGAGGAAGCCTTTTAGTCCGGTTCATAGCTCGTTCCGGTCCATCCGGACGGCAAGCGAGAGAGGCCCCTCTCTCTTTCAACAACATCTGGCCCCAGATGTTGTGGTACAAATGTGTCGTTAGCGGAGCATACGTCCGTCGCTCGGGACGCTCCGTTGTATAGGCAGTCCGCTGAGACTGCTAAGGCTTCCTCTTCTCGTCAGCGCACACGACCGCACCTTGGCTGCGTGACCGCCGATATATTACCAGCTTCGCCGATCAAGGATTCTTCGGCGACCAGGTCACACCATCCGGCAGCCAGGGATTCGAGACCGATGGACTCCGGACGTTCGCATAGGAAAAGTATGCGGGAGCCATCTGATGCGGAGCTGCCCTCGGCGAAGCAGCGATAGACTGCGCCTCCGCAGGTCTCGACGCCGGACATTCTTGTGCACATAGCACAGCTTATCGCAGCATCCCAGCAGCCGACAGAAACGGTGTCGGATCGAGAATTATCCGACAGCGCTGGGTCGGTAGCCGGGGACTCGAGGTCTGCAGACTCCGGACGTTCGCATAGGAAGTATGCGGGAGTCAACGTACACGGAGCTTCCAGCGGCAATGCATCGTAAGTCCGCTACTGCACAGGCCTCGGGAACGAACGTGCTTTCCTTAATAGCACAGTTTATCGCAGCATCCCAGCATCAACTGAATCTGTCGCATATATTTTATCCGACGATGCTGGGTCGGGACGCTCCGCGGAAGCGGGTACGGACGTCCGAAAGTTTCATCCGGTCCGACGGGATACCGAAAGGGATTCGGTGGATTTCAAGCTTTCCCTTTCGGAACAACATATGCTGCGATGCCGGATAAGAAACTGATAGCATCGGTGGACTTAGAAATTTTTGGTTCGGTTCAGGGACATCGTCCCTCAGTTCCGACATAGTCCAATAATGTCACACAAACTTTCGAATTATTGAACGACGCTATATATATTATTATTTTATGCTTGCTATCCAAGCATTTCTGGTTTCTTGTTCGAAGAGTTATGGAGATGTCTTTCAAAAGTGTGCCTCTGTCGTCATAGTTAATGAAGAGTTAGCGGCAATAAGTGCTCATGGAATATGTCTATCGCTTACGGAGTGACATTCGCTAGCTCACCCGGTGTAGCGTACATTCATCGAATGGTTCGGCTGCCGGGTTCGTCCGTTGCGGTCTAGGAAGGAGATTTGGGTGATGCGAGCACTTTAATTACTTTAGTACTCACCCAGTGACGGCAGATTGAGGACAGATCGGAGGAAGCCAACAACATAGGGGACCGCATGTTGTGGTTCAGATATTTTACATTCGGAGCATATGTCCGTTGCTCGGGACGCTCCGTTATATTGACAGTCCGAGAGACTGTCTTTAATGCTTCCTCATCCTCACAGCAGGGCACACGACCGCACATTGGCTACGTGACCTCGAGTATCCGATCAGTTTCGGCATTCAGTGATTCCACAGCGAATAGGTCGCGCCATCCGGTAGCCAAGGGACACGAGGCCTATACACTCCGTTCGCTCGCATATTGGAAGTATGCACGGGGTAACGATCTCGGAGCTTCCTGCGGCAATGCATCGTAAGACCGCTGCTCCTCAGGCCTCAGTGACGGACGTGCTATCCGAGTTAGCACAGTTGTTTCGCAGCATCCCAGCAATTGACGGTTTCTCGGTCGAATCAGGAATTATCCGACGGCGCTGGGTCGGTGCGGTCCGCGGTTGCATCAAGCTACGGACGACCGAACGCTTTATAGGGTCCGACAGGATGGCGAAAGGGATTCGAAAGATTTCGAGTTTTCCCTTTAGTAGTATCGGAAGATGCCTTTCATATCTTCTGGCATTTCTTCCAGTGATTATTTTTCGGACTTCATTGCTGCGATCTTGGATAAGAGACTTATAGCGTCATTGGACTCGGATTTTTCGATCGGTACAGGGACTTTGTCCCTGACTTACCGACGCAGTCCAATATTGTCATTACAACATGTGTTTTATTTTTCGACGCTATATATTTATATATATACAAGACGGCTACTAAGCATGATAGTTTAGTTTCTTGTCCGCGTGGCTCATTTCTGCCATTTTATCTTTTTTACATATAGTTTATTTTGGCAGAGCAGGGCATACCGAGAGTTCATATGCGTCTAGACGGTGTGATTAAAGACTGCATATATTCTTTTTCACCGTTTATGTCTTTTCCAATTTCAATGTTGGGAACGACATTATGTATATTAGACTTAACTTAGACGCTTTATTATACGTAATCCGCCTTACTGAGGCGTTATCATTACGTCTTCAAGAAAAGATTTACGGGATATTATTCTCAATGTAATTTCTTTTGAGGGCAGTAGTTTGTTCACGTATAACTCCGCCCTTCAGTGGCTGATTGGAGTTGGTTAGACGTGAGGCAGCCCTAGCTACATCCACGCGTGGATAGTAGGTTAAGAACTCTCTCAGAGTCGCTTCGTTCTCGGAGGAGCTTCTCTTCGACGGCAACTTTCCGGCAATCCATGAATTGCTTGATTTATACATTCTCTTGTCTATCTAGTGTTACAAGAGATTCAGACTGGGGCAAACATTCGGTGGTTGACTCAGAGAGTGCCGCCGCAGTTGCCGGACCCGAGTGTGGCTGTTATGACGGTTGCCAGTCAAACAGATTGGGATATATACTGATCCCTACGGATTCGAAGTGCCAGGGTCTTTGGGTTCCGCAGTCTTTTAGCTATCAGTTAACTTCCGCGGAATAATGTTTTTTAGGCTTGCTTTATGTCATTGCATGAACATTATTCAGAAACGCATGCCCAAATTCCTGTCCTTTAATTCGACAGTAGTGGCGTATCTCCGGAACCAGGGAGGCACTCTTTCGTTTCCGTTATTCAATTTAATGGAAAGAATCCGTCTGTTGGTTATAGTACACCAAGTTCAGTTTTGGTCCGTCATATTCTGGGTCGTCTGATTGTTTTATCGCACTCCCGTTCTCTTACGGGTCGCTTGTTGCTGTCAGAATGGACTCTCAACAAACAAGTATTCAATCAGATTTGCTATCTATGGGAGCGCCCAATGATGTTTTATTTATGACACAGTTGGCTAATCAATTGCAGACGTATGTATTGGCTTGTCCAGATCTCTGAGCTAATACTGTTAACGCTCTATTGATCTATAGGACAGAATGATAGGATACGCGTATCCTCCGGCGCTGTTGTTTTTAGCAGGTATTGCTAAGATAAACAACCACAATATATTTCTGTTGATAGCATCTCTATCTTCACAGAGATCATGAGTAATTTACTCTCTTGTCTACTGTGGATCTTAACGTGAAATCTTCCTCTATGTGAGGATCTTTTTTCACTGGGTAAATCGTGTCATTTTTATCACAACCAGCAAGGTCGCAACCTTCATGTTTTCCGTTGTGTGGTCCATATTGCATTGTAAGCACTGTACTGGACGAGCTTTGGACGCGATTTCTTACTATAGGAGATCCTCTTCTTCGCTATTCTATGCGACTAAAGTGGAGGCTCTTCCGTCGTGGTGTAGGGATCATTATGTTCATATGGTTGATCCCTCCATACTACTCATTGCTATTTTTTAGTATACTTGTTTCACAAGATCTACTGCAGCCTGTTGTTATTTAGGTTATAGGTTTATGTTACCTCATACCTATGCACTCTACGATAGTTTACAATTGAGTCTTTTGTCTCTTTATCTAAGTCAGTTAGTAACTTTTTGATAAATAGACTTAGAATCTTTAGATTAAATTCCTATACGGATTTTAACTTCAGGTTCTTATTTAGCTAAGTAATCATTTGAGCCTCTGGAAACAGTAGTTTTCAAATTCTGACCTTTTAGACAGTAATTCTGTTGGTTTCTCTTTTACTGTAGAGTCAGTGAGTTTCATGCACTATCGATGGATGATTTTCACTTTCATAGTTTCGGAATCAATACTTCCGTTACTATTTAGGTTGGATTGTTGCATAAGAGTTAGGCTCCTATTATCCGGAACCTATTATTTTAAGGTCCTTCCGTCTTCGTATGGGCATAGGCCTTTACTCTTTCCGGGTACAGTTTATGTATTTATAAACAGATATCTGTTTATTACAAGGGCGTAAGCTTCTTCTGTCTTTGATGTCTAGTAGAAGGACGTTACGCTCCATTTTATTGTTAATGGATTCTATTAACTAGCGTACTGCTTATGGTATATCATTGGCTTAGCAGTTGTGCTTAAGATTTCGGCTCATGAAGTAAGAGTTCTTCTACTTCTTGGGCTTACATTAATAGTGTTCTATTATAGATTTTTGAAGGCTGCTCATTGCGCTCAGCCATCCATTCATGAATTTTATCTCAGAAATATCGAGTCCATTTCTGGAGGCCTCTATTGTTAGGTCTATTATCTACTGCTCAGAATGTCATTCACTTAACAGTTGCTACTATAGCTAGGTAGGCTGTCTGTTTCGGCAGTGTCTCCGTTCGGCTGCCCTCTTCGCTCTGGGCTATTTGACCCAGGGCAAGAAAAAGGGGGGGGGGGAGGGTGTTCCCTTGGGTCACCTGTTTTTACTATGAAAACAAGGGGATACCTCCTCCGGAGTTAGTAATTCTGAGCTGTTTTTAGGATGGTTGTTTAGTGAGAAGTTTAAGTTTATAAAATTCATTCAAGTCTTAGTTTTTAAAGTATAGCTTTTGAATATTGCATATGTCAACGGACATGATTATGCAATTCTCACACACTTTTAGGAGTATAAGAGTCTCTATTCTCTAGACTTACTTTATTATTGGCTTACTTTAAAAATTATTAGTATAAGGATTATTGGATATTAATAGAGTACATGGATGTATGAAGCTCAATTTTTGGAAGGTGTTGTATCTTTCTAATTTATCATAAATAAGAAAGATACATGTAAGGCCTATTACTTCTTTTCCCTACAGGGGATGACTCTATTTTATTTTATTGAGCGTATTCCATTTTGCTCTATGTCCTTGGCCCTCCAGCCTTTTTACTATTCAGCTATGTCTGGGTCATTGGTACAGTATAAAAATGTTAAAAAATTTATAGTAATTTATATATTTTTTATACTTACCAATGACCCAGACGGGGATGGCCCTCCCAGGAGTTGGGAACTCTTGCCTCCCCGCTGAGTACATAGCGCTTACCAGGCACTGGTTATTAGAATGATAAATGGCGCCAATTTCGGAACGTCCTTGACACTGCGCATGCGCAGTGGGGGCGAGGTGTGGAGGGCCTCTCTGGACATGTTTTCTTTAGTTTTAGATGCAAATTTTGGGGATTGGGGGGCAAAATTTGTGTTTGGCCCTATATTTTAAGAGTTAGCACCAGCTATGTCTGGGTCATTGGTAAGTATAAAAAATATATAAATTACTATAAATTTTTTAACTTTTCAGAAGCGGATCTCTCCCCCTGCACAGTATTGCACTGAAACCTTAAAAATATTGATGTCTTTGAAACTAATATTTTCAGTTTGTTCATGTTTTTTTTTTCATTTATCTGATTATACAATTTATACTGCTAATTAGCTCAACTTTTGAGCTTTGTTTGAAGTTGATATTTAAAATCGGACATTTATTGCTGCAAACAAAGAATAGTACATGAATATCAAAATCATAAAATTACAGTTAAAACTAGAAGTCCTGTCATGAAATGCACACAAATAGCACGTCCATCTGTGCGTTAATCTACGCGTTTTTACCACAGTAAGACTATCAAATTATGTGCATATGGCCTGTGCACAAGCAATGTTTTAGCCAGTGGACCTCCGGGTAACCCGGAGGTCCATTAGCAGAAACATTGCTTGTGTTTGCTGTGAGTAACCAGGAGAACCTGTTGTGCTTTAGATGCCATTCCATAAGGCAAATGCGCGCAAATCCTACGCGAAATTAAGCCTAAATAAGCGCACAGTTCGTGACAGGCCTTCTAGTTTTAACTGTAGCTATTCTCTGCTGGAATTCCAGCTAACTGCCAATGTGCTAAAAGATTCTTGGTTCTTTTTTAAAGAGAATTATTATCACCAGTCTCACAAACTGAATTTTGATGACATCTTATGTGGATAATTAAAATGCTTTACATTTTACAAATCCATTAACAAAAAAAATTACTGTAGTACTAAGTAGGAGAGGACACTTGCCCAAACAACTCTTGCAATTGCATAACTAAAAATTGTCATTGTTTGCTTCAAAAACATAGGTTACAGTTAAAACTAGAAGTTCTGTCACGAACTGTGCACTTATCTAGGCTTAATTGCGCGTACAAATTGCACGCAATTGCCATATCGAATGGCATCCAAAGCACGGCAGGTTCTCCTGGTTACTCATAGCAAACACGGGCAATGTTTCTGCCAATGGACCTCCAGGTTACCCGGAGGTCCATTGGCTGAAACATTGCTTGTGCACAGGCCATAATTACAGAATTTGATAGCCTTACTATGGTCATATCGCGTAGATCAACGTGCAGATCGACATGCTATTTCTGTGCATATCCTGACAGGACTTCTAGTTTTAACTGTACATGTATGATCACATCAAATCCAAGCCACTCAAGGTAAGAATCTCTTTGCTAATACAGATGTAACAGTTAATTATGCCCAACTACAATTTACAAACTGGTTGGAAAATTTGTACCTAATATCAATGACAATCGTCCCTCACCTCAAATGAAGACCCGGAGGTCCATTGGCAGAAACATTGCATGTGTTTGTTATGAGTAACCAGGAGAACCTGCCGTGCTTTGGCTGCCATTCGATATGGCAATTGCGCGCAATTCTTACGCGCTGTTAAGCCAAGATAAGCGCACATTTCGTGACAGGACTTCTAGTTTTAACTATAGGGTAAATATGTACACCTAATTTTTTGAGTATCTTTTTCTGCTCTCTGCTAAGACAAATGTCACAAACAGTTCCACATTTACATTTACCTATTCCTCGCAATGAAATTCTGGTGGAAATATGTTACGAGTCATGAAATGGGTGTGTTAAGAAATTAGAATACAGTTAAAACTAGAAGTCCTGTCATGAAATGCGCACAAATAGCATGTCGATCTGCGCGTTAATCTACGCGTTATGACCATGGTAAGGCTATCAAATAAATAAATTGTTTGTATGGTTTTTGACGTGTTTGAGAAATTTTTCGAAGTGTTTAGCTCTTATTTCACTCAGTTTAGAATTTCAAATTTTGTGATGAACTTTAAACTTTCTATACAGTACTCTGGTTGTAATACACAGTTAAAACTAAAAGTCCTGTCCTGAAATGCGCACAAATAGCACATCGATATGCGCGTTAATCTACACGATATGACCATAGTAAGGCTATCAAATTCTGTACATATGGCCTGTGCATAAGCAATGTTTCAGCCAATGAACCTCCGGATAACCCGAAGGTCCATTGGCAGAAGCATTGCCTGTGTTTGCTATGAGTAACCAGGAGAACCTATTGTGCTTTGGCTGCCATTCGATATGGCAATTGTCCGCAATCCCTACGTGCAATTAAGCCTAAATAAGTGCACAGTTTGTGACAGGACTAATAGTTTTAACTGTATGTCCCAGTGTCCAAGAGCCAATCGTCTGACATTGACCTTGAAAATTTTTTTTTAGAATGCAAGATTTTAAAATAGTTTTTTTTATGACATACGTTCATACTTTCCAACAGTTCAATAAAATCAAACAGTCAATTTATTTTATTTTTATTTTGGAAGCAACATTACTCGCACTGAGGGATTTTTTCTGCATTATAATCTGCAATTAACAACACCTCATTAAAGTGAAGAATGTCAGATTTGTCTGTAGAAGTTTCACTGCCAACGCAGAAAACAACTTGCAGTGTACTCGACTGTTGGCAGTTTGATACAAAGTAACAGACATTTATCCGTGACTTGACATCCCAAGTGACCAAAATAACTGTTCATTCAACATTCCAACACCTTAACCCTTTCATGTTACATCGACTACACATCATTGTACATCGACAAATGTTTGGTAGCTTTGACAATGCTCGTTTCGGCAAAAGAATTCTAACGTCTTGCAGTCAAATACTATGTAATTTCCCAACGTTATCCTGTAAACTATAGGTATAGCAGTTATCCAGTTGACTCCTTTTCCAACCGGTTATGCCGATAACCGGTTGAAAACCAGTTATCTGGCTAACCATTTCAGTACTAATATTTTCAATGTTTTGAATTAAAAACCCAAGGAGCCTTTAGAAATTGTCTAACAACAAAAGTGGCACCATGGGAGCCACATGGAGCTGGATCAAAAACTGCAAACCATTATGCACATGTAGAGACCCTACCTGAACATATGAACACACTTTCAATGTTTGGAATGAAAACTCCAAGGAGCCTTTCACTGGAAACCAATGTGGGTATTTTCTCTCAGCTGTTTTGTTTACAAATCACCGTTGTGATTGTCTGTCTTACTTCCAACATTTTGACAATTTGGTCACGTTGTCTACTGTAAAACAGCGATTTGCAGCTGGGATGTATATCAAAAATAACATTCAATATTGGTATTGGTTTGATTTCTTGTATGCTGTTGATACTGAATACTGTACCAATACCACCGGCACGATAAAATATTCTAAAAATACCGATACCAAAACCGAACTTGAAATTTCAATACCGCTCAGCTCTATCCCTCTTGATTTTTGTACCAGTCCTGGAAATGAGACGGGTGTGAGTGCTGTTGCTCCCGTCAGCACCTGTGTTTTCTATTTTACAGGGACTAAAAAATGCACTCATTGAAAAATATTGAGGAGCACTAATGTACTGTGAGGGCATATAAATGTGTGTTGTTGTGAGAAAGCAGCACTCTGTAGCCAGTGGCAAGTTACTGTCATAATTCAGCAATTCCTTATACATTTAACCCTTTGAACACTCGTCGTATCTGCCATGCCAGTTCAATGACAGCAATTAGAAGAGTCCATATTCATTATTTGGGGTAGACCACTCAATATTTTCAACGTGCAGCCTCGGGGCTGGACGTTGAAAATACTGATTGGTCTACCCACACATTTACTGAACAGCCATCCTATTTAATGGCGTTATGACGTATCGTGTTCCTGGCTGGGAAAGCGGTCGCTCGGTTTCAAAGGGTTAATGTTTCTGGTGTTTGGTGACAGTATTCCCTCGAAAATTCATATACTAACATTTTATGGGTGCAATTCTCTGATTTTGCGGGAACTTAAAACTGCACCTGTCAATTTTGTTCATTTCCAGCACTGTTGTACACTTTTAGGAGGGGGAATTTGTGATGTATCCTCAATGATGCAAGGAAACTGCATTTCAGGCAGTTCAGGAGGGTAGAAGTTCAAGGTTGGAGCTTCCATTAGATAGGCCAAAACATGGACGGTCTATGGCACCACGGCTTGCTGCATGGCACTCATTCTGAAATGGGAATATCCCTTCTAGCTTGGTACACCTCTTCAAGTTTATCTCCACTGTATAACAAAACATTGTCCTCTGTTTTTTTCAGAATTCAAGTTTGTACTGTTGGCTGGTAGAGAGTATATTATTGGAAGAAAAGACTGTGATATTGTCATACCAGGTGATCAAACGGTCAGTCGAAAACATGCCAGTATAAAAGTAACACATACAGAAATAAATGTGGTAAGGGCACAAAATGATGAGTGCAAGTGTTGCCTTTGTTAATAGTGTGTTAACATACAAATTTACACTTCCATAGGAAATAAGTTTTTCAATATTACTAGACTTCAGGTCTCAGTTAATTAACCCTTTACCAAATGAAAGGGCCACATCCACCCGCATCATTCAGAAAGCAAGCAGTTGAAAAATTTCAGCAATTCATATCATGTAAACTCACAATGGTACTAGCTCGTTCCAGTGAGAGGTCACATGATATGGTTTTGTTGAAATTTTTAAAACAATTTTTATACGCCCATTTGAGAAACAGTTGTATTATGCAATCAGTCTGTCCATCCATCTGTCCGTCCTGCCATCTGTCTGTCCATCCTGCCATCTGTCTGTCCATCCATCCTCCGTCTGTCTGTCCCTTAACATTTTTGGATTCCGACCGATAATTCCAGTTTGAATTATTTGATCTCAATCAAAGGTGGTGTGGGTATTACCCAGTTGGTATACAAGTACAGGCCAAGTTTGAATATGAGTTCTGTCCAGTTATTTTTATATGAGTTATGGCCCTTTTTCAACATAGAATTTGACCATCTATTAGTATCTCTGGCTTCCAACCGATAACTCCAGTTTGGATTAGGACTGTCACGATCAATCGATTAATCGATTGTTGATCGGTCACAGCGAAATTGATTAGTATTTTTCGTTGTCGAATAATCGGTAAATTGTATCCCGTTTTAGATGTTTAATAATTAAAAGAAAATTTGATGAAAAAACTATTGTTTCTAAAGGTATGGAGTTAAGAACATCGATGTTAAACCTCAAGAAGCCGTTGGAAGCATTTGTCTTCCAGGTACATTCATCAAAGCTTTGATGTTCTGAATCTTTGAACCGTCAGTGTAATAATCAAGACCGGTCGTCAGTTGCGAAGTTCGCAACTGCCGACCGGTCTTGATTATTACACTGACGGTTCAAAAGTTCAGAACATCAAAGCTTTGAATATACCTAAACGTTGATCGTCTTCGTTGTTTACTTGAGGTAGGTCAGTTGACTTGAACTTCATTTTTATCGACTTCAAAGAGAGGGAGAGGGGTGGGGGTCATCTAGGTATGATTAATCGATTATTATCGATTATTTGCGACGATTAATCGATTCCTAAATTGAACAATCGTGACAGCCCTAGTTTGGATCATTTCATCTCAACCAAAGTTGGTATGTGTATTGCACAACTAGTAAAACAGGCCAAGTTCAAATATGGCTTCCGTCCAATTATTTTTACATGAGTTGTTTCGGCAGCATTTTCAGCAGCTGAGAATGGTGAACAGCATCAAGGATTGGAGAGTCTTTAACCGTTTGAAGTATTTTAACCCCTTTGAGAGCAAAACTGGATACAATCAAGACATATTTCATCCTGATTTTACCCTAAAAGGTGTAATTGAATAATAGAACACTGTTGAATGTAGTGCCAGGTGTTAGTTGGCTCTCCAGTTAGATGATGGCGCAACATAATTTATTTTATGCGGCCTAAGACAGTTAGACGAACTATTTCCCAGGCTTGGCAATTTCAGGAGAGCGATTTTTTAGCTCTCCTTACTGCCCTCCTGAAAGAATTAAGGAGAGCGAAAAATTGCCCTCCTAAATATTTTGGTCTGGGATGATTGAGATTACATGCCTTATGCTCACATTAAATTTTTGTTGTAAAGCAAAAATGTAATTTAACTTCGAAGTCACATAACATCACGAAATTTCATTTTAAAAGTGGTTTAGTGGTAAAAGGTAATGGCTGCAACCATACCCAAACACAGTTGCAATCATTTGAAGCAAAATGGGTCACAGCAATATTTTTTTTCTGTCAGTTTCAAGTTCAACAACTGACATCACAGTTTGAGGGGTAATTATTCAAGGAATATTGACACTATAATATACTACCATTACTACTATCCTGTCACTTGAAGCACTTGCACCAGGATGTGACTGTAGATTCAAGCAGACCTGTTGTCCAAGAAAGTTATACGCCTACTACTACCACCTTCAACCCCCCTTGGGGGTTGAAGGTGGTAGTGGTAGGCGTATGACTTTCTTGGACGACAGGTCTGGGTACACACACAGGTCTTGTCAAGTGTGTTTTCGGTTGTTGAGTAAGACATCTAGATGTCTAAGAGATTTCGCTTTACCTTAGTAAAGTTAATAAAATCACTGATGTAGTCTGTTGGTTTCAGTTTCAATGAGTTCGTTCAACTGGATACTTAAAATGCTGTGTACAGCTAATTGCTCTCCTAAGCTGATTGAGGAGAGCGATTTTTTGCCCTCCTGCATTTTTCAGAATGCCAGGCCTGATTTCCCCCCAAAATTTTTCGACCCTTGGGTTCAAATTTGGACTAATGTGGCAGGCCCCTGCGAATTTCAAATATTCATTTTCAGCTTAACTTGACAAAGTCAAGATAAGCTATTGCCATCACGCATGTGGACATCTGTTAGTCTGTGAGTTGTGAGTCTGTTCTCATTTTCCTTTAGCACGGGCTACACCCCATAGTTCTTGTCTGATCGTCACAAAATTTCATATGCAGGTTTGGGGTCATGTCCAGATGAGAATGTCCCCTTTTGGTCGCGATTGGTCAACCGGTGTGGCTGCCCGAGCCCAAAACCCGAAAACCATTAGCATAGTCTGCAGGTCGTATTTATGAAGGGATTTCATTGTAACTTGGTAGGATGCCTCTGTATAATGCCTAGATGAGAACTTCCCCATTTGGTCGCGATCTGTCAACCATGACGACTGCCCGAGCCCCAAACCCATAAACCTTTAGCACAGTCTACAGGTCATATTTATGCAGGGATTTCATTGTAACTTGGTAGGTTGACTTCATATAATGTCTAGATGAGAACGTCCCCTTTTGGATGTGATTGGGCAACTATGACGGCTACAGGGGCCCAAAGCCCGAAAGCCTTTAGCACAGTCTACAGGTCATTGTAACTTGGTAGGATGACTCCAAATAATGTCTAGATGAGAACGTCCCCTTTTGGTCGCGATCAATCAGCCCTGATGGCTGCCCGAGCCCAAAATCCTTTAGCATGGTCTATAGGTCATATTTATGTAAGGATTTCATTGTAACTTGTTAGGTTGACTCCATATAATGCCTAAATGATGACATCCCCTTTTGGTCATGATTGGTTAACTGTGATGGCTACAGGTGCCCGAAGTTTGAAAACCGTGAGCAGTCTACAGGTCATATTTATGAAGGGATTTCATTGTAACTTCATAGGATCACTCCAGGTGATGCCCAGATGAGAATTCCCCTTTTGGTTGCGATCATTCAACCATAATGGCTGCCCGAGTTCGAAGCCTGAAAACCTTTAGCCAGGGCTTGCCTTGAGTCGGGGCTGATCAGCCCAGGCCCCAAGATCAGCCCCGAGGAGCACTTGCTGGGGGCTTTTTTTCAAGCTCCTACATTTTCCACAAAAAAGCACTAACAATAATGGACAAAATGGAAAATCAGCCCCGAAAAGGCCCCGACCTCAATATGTGGGGCCCTTTTTTTAGGCCCCGACCATTTTACTCAAGGCGAGCCCTGCTTTAGCACAGTCTACAGGTCATATTTATGAAGGGATTTAATTGTAACCTGGTAGGTTGACTTCATATAATGTCTAGATAAGAATGTCCCTTTTTGGACACGATTGGGCAACTGTGACGGCTACAGGGGCCCGAAGCCCGAACACCTTTTGCAGTCTACAGGTCATATTTATGAAGGGATTTCATTGTAGTTTGGTAGGATGACTCCAAGTAATGTCTAGATGAGAACGTCCCATTTTGCGATCATTCAGCCTTTATGGCTGCCCGAGCCCAAAAACCTTTAGCATAGTCTTTTGGTCGTATTAATGGAAGAATTTCATTGTAACTTGTTAGGTTGACTCCACATAATGTCTAGATGATGACATCCCCTTTTGGTCGTGATTGGTCAACTGTGACAGTTACAGGGGCCTGAAGCCCGAAAACCTTGAACACAGTCAACAGGTCATATTTATGAAGGGATTTCATTGTAACTTTGTAGGATCACTCCCGATGATATCCAGATGAGAATGTCCCCTTTTGGTTGCGACCATTCAGCCATGATGTCTGCCCGAGCCCGAAGCCCGAAAACCTTTAGCACAGTCTACAGGTCATATTTATGAAGGGATTTCATTGTAACCTGGTAGGTTGACTTCATATAATGTCTAGATGAGAACATCCCCTTTTGGACATGATTGGGCAACTGCGACGACTACAGGGGCCAGAAGCCCGAAAACCTTTAGCACATTTTTCAGGTCATATTTCTGCAGGGATTTCATTGTAACTTGGTAGGATGACTCCAAATAATGTCTAGATGAGAACGTCCCCATTTCGGTTGCCGTCATTCGGCCGTGATGACTGCCCAAGCCCCAAAACCTTTACCTTTAGCATAGTCTGTAGGTCGTATTTATGGAAGGATTTCATTATAACTTGTTATGTTGTCTCCATCTTATGTCTAGATGAGAACATCCCCTTTTGGACACGATTGGGTAGTTGTGACGGCTACAGGGGCCCGAAGCCCAAAAACCTTTAGCACAGTCTACAAGTCAAATTTATGAAGGGATTCCATTGTAGCCTGGTAGGATGACTCCAAATAATGTCTAGATTAGAACGTCCCTTTTTGGTCGCAATCATTCAGCATTGATGGCTGCCCGAGCCCAAAACCCCAAAACCTTTAGCATAGTTTATGGGTCCTATTTATGTCAGGATTTCATTGTAACTTGTTAGGTTGACTCCATATAATGCCTTGATGATGACATCTGCTTTTGGTCGTGATTGGTCAACTGTGATGGTTTGAGGGGCCCGAACCCTGAAAACCTTGAGCACAGTCTACAGGTCATATTTATGAAGGGATCATAGGAAAGGATCACTCCAGATAATGCCCAGATGACTCCTTTTGGTCGCGATCATTCAACCATGATAGCTTCCCGAGCCCAAAATCCAAAAAACTTTAGTACAGACTACAGGTCGTATTTGTGAAGGGATTTCATTGTAACTTAGTAGATTGACTCAGTATGATGTCGAGATGAGGATGTCCCCTTTTAGTTGCAATCGGTCAACCATCATGGCTACACAGGCCTGAAGCCTGAAAAACTTTTGCACAGTCTACAGGCCATATTTATGAAGGGATTTCAATGTAACTTGATAGGATGACTCGTTTTGGAATAATTTCACTGTAACTTGGTAACTTTCGTTGACATACGTTAACTGTGAAGGCCACATACATTAAATGTGATGTCATATTAACCCACCCCCTCTGCCCTTTAGTACAGTGTACATCTCATATTATTTTTATTAAAAACATAGCATACAGGGAACAGAAATTAACATATTCCCAATTATCACAAATCTTGTCTCATTTCATAATCCTTTCATAAACATTGAACATTATCCTTTTCATCAAACACAACACACAGTAAGGCTTCCACGTTTAGACAAAATTGTAAACGTTTAAACGACTGTCTGTAAATGTTCACACGTACTAACAATGCAAGTAGTCAATATTTGATAGAAGTGTGTAATAATACACAGTAAGTTCATCATATCTTTGCGTACAGGGCCTACAATTTATGTTATTGAGGCAGCCGATTTACAGTTCGTCCAAAAACGCCGTAGACGAAAGATCACAGCATGCAGATGCCGAAGGCAAAGTCGCTCGGTCTATGGGGGGGGGGGGGGGGGGGGTGGGGTGGGGTGGGGGGAGGGGGGATTCTCCCCCAGGTAAATTTTGAAATTTATGGGGGTCTCTGAGCTCATTCTGGTGGGTTCGAGGTGAAATTCCTTGTGTTTTTTCAAACAGTAATGTTGGAGCGAGTTGCCATGGCACACAATAGTGACAATACTGGACTTGAGAGTGGAATGCAATGTCTCAAAAATAAACAAAGTCTACAAACCATGCAGGGGAATCCAAATTTTCAAACACCGCAAATGCCAGTCTGTCTGTCAAACTCCATAAATCGATCCTAAGATCATCCCATGTGTGAATAATAAATTAATAATCCATGACAGGTGAACGAAATCATCGAGAACAATTGTGTATCACTTTGGGAATATACATGTAAATCCGAATAAACTAAAACATCCCACACATGTTTCGAGGGAAACGCCAAAGATAAGCATGTGCCATGCGGCTCATGTGACTGTGTCACATATGATATCACATGATTTGAAGATGATTTCGTTCGATTACTGTGGCGGCGGCACCAGTCGGAACCAGTACACAGTTTTTCTGAAGCATTACCAAAATATTGCATTGCAAAGTTGGAAATTTTTTTTTTGGTTTCTTTGACTTTCTGCATTAATCTGCAAATTTTGCAAGTGTTGATTGTGCCGATTGTAGCCCTGGCATACTTTACACTGTGTACTGTAGTGCCGATTCATTTTAACATCAATCCAAAAAGATGCGATTTCCTTGCACAGAATTGCAGACTGCAGAGTGCAGATATTCGCAACCCATCTCACCATATTCGCGAATAAATGGGGGCGTGGGCTACTGGGCTACGTGTCAAGGGGTGGTTGGTCCTCCACACATCGCTTTTCAGCTTTTTATCGTCGGTTACTTGAGATGCCATATTAAAAATGGAAAACATGGAATTCGTGTTGTGAAGGGACTCAAGGGAAATTACTCTATTAAAACTTCATTCCGTGTACACGTTTACCAGAACTGTAAACGTTCAATGCCCATAAACGAAACGTTCACGTTTACACGTGTAAACGTGGAAGCCTTAACACACAGACAAGTTAAGCTACAGTGTCATTGACACTTTCATTTAATCAATTTGACCTCTGATATTCGGTTGATAATAGTTTTGAAGTTACCAGGTTTTAAGTTTGTAACTAGATTTCATGTCGAAATTACCCATTTTGTTCAGTTCAATGGACATATTCAACTGACAAAAATACCATTCAAGGATTAAAACATCGATAAATATGTTTAATATTTCAAATACAGTGGAGCCCACTTAATTGAATCTCTCTTAATTGTCTATCCCTGTTAATTGAATATAATTTCCAAACACAAAACCATTTGCCATACCTTCAGTACAGATTGACCTGTTAATTGCATATGCTTTATAGAGTATACTCCTGTTAATTGAATAAATAAAGATACAATATATCAAGAAATTACCCCGACAATCACCAAATAAATCATTTTTGCCTCACTAAATCAAATACTGGTATTTAATCTAATACTTGTATGTCTGGTTTGACAGAGCTCCTTGAGCTCTGTCAAACCAGATGTAATAGAATAAAGTTTCAGTTTGTCTCTAAAATATAGAAATATGATTAATCGCTGTTAATTGAATACTCCTGTTAATGGAATAATTTTTACTGGCAAAGTTGTTATTCAATTAACAGGGCTCCACTGTACTACCAAATTTTCTTTTAATTTTTAGTTTAAATCTACTAAAAAAAATATACAGTAGCGATGGTTTGAAAATGATTGGTTTAGTGAAGTTTCTAAATTCGAATTACAGAGGAAATCCTTGGAATTGCCGCAACGAAACTATTCTATTTATTTGTGATTCTTAATTATTGACTTTGTTGCTAACATAAACAGACTTTTGATTTTGAGGTGCGTCACCGCGCTTGCGCGTCATAACGCACAAAATTTTGAAAAGCTCTGTGCCACTAATACCACACTTTGGCAAAAAGCAGCGCACTATATGATCGCCTGTTTGAATGTTCAAATTACCTTAACATAAGTGGGGTTAATGCTCATCAAGCATCCACATAGCACTTTGTACATGGCCTTATGCAGTAATATACAACTTCATGGTACAGTCGCAGTGTAGGTTTCACTTTCAAAAGAAGTCCGGAAACTGTGTCGCAACTTCAGACAAGCCGACACATCAACAGTCGATGCAACAGAGTATCCCAATTCAAACATGATGAGATTGGTTCATTCCATATTATTCTAGTTACTGTTCCTGGTTTTGGTTTTTCCTTATTCAAACTGTGAATTCTACTTTTGATTCTTTGCGTGCATTTCAGTTTAGTTTCCAAATTTATTTTTTGAAAAAGAATGTTCGAAATAATGAACATGTATTGTAAGTATGTGATCTTTATTTTATTGTTATGACCCAATAAACGTGTCTTAATGTCATAATGAAAATGGGGATGTTTTTTAATAAAATACAGCATGTGTGTGATAGATGGTCTGTCACTATCATACATATGGGGCGCGGTGGCTCAGTTGGTAGAGGTGCAGGCTGCAAGCCAAGAGTCCTTGGTTCGAATCCCACCTGCGGAAACCGCATTGTATCCTTGGGCAAGACACTTCACCCCATTGCCCACGTGGGGGCATGGTGACGCTGTGTACTAAGGCGTACTGCACGTCGATGGTGCACCTGTCTTCAACCAATGCTAACCCTGCTTGTGTGGAGTTGGTATGTTGGGGAGCTGACAGTTGCTCGCCGTTGCTCGGTGGTTCTCTCCGGGTACCCTGGCTTCCTCCACCCGTAAAACTGTCACGGTCATGGTTAGCAATTGTGCAGAAATATGTGACCTTAAACACCAATAAATAAATAAATAAATAAATTTAACCCTATTACCAGTGGGACCCTGTTAATTGAATAGTCACTTTGCCAATGAAAATTGTTCAATTCACAGAAGTATTCAATTAACAGGGATTGTGTCACTTTCCTGTATTCTAGAGATAAAATTAGCATTTATTCTGTAATATCTTGTTTGACAGAGCTCCATGATATAATAGATTGAATACCTGTATTGGATTTACTGAGGCTAAATAGGTTTATAAACAATTGAAAACGGGGAAGAGTTAGTGTAATTTCCCGACAGGTTACAAAATTTTTTATTATTCACTTAACAGGAGTTCACTCTATAACCTACATTCAATTAACAGGTCAAATTTGTACTGGAGGTATGGTAAATGATTTTGTGTTGGGAAATGATATTCAATTAACAGGGTTATTCAGTTAAGAAATATTCAGTTAAGTGGGCTCCATTACATGTATACCATTTTAAAATCTGCAGTAAGTTGTGGAAGGAATTTAAATGTGTAGATAATGTGAGCTAAACTGTGATTAAACAATCTTTGTGATTGAACTTCCTTAGTAATTTATGTACACAACTTCTTTTTTCAGTCTCATCCTCACAAGCTACCCCTAATCACACTAAAGGATTTGTCAAAATATGGAACATCTGTCAACAGAACTCGATTGAAGGGTGAAGTACTTTTGAAAGATGGCGATGAGGTTGTTTTTGGTTCTACCAAGTCAACTTATTTGTAAGTTTTGAAGACATATCTTACACCTAACCCTTTTGCCTGAGAGACCCATTATATAAGGGATTTCCTCATGTTCTAAGTATCTGGTTATGGGACACTATTCCTTGATAAATAAGAGCTCTGCTATTTATGGAATTTGGAAAAGTTTTTATGAAAAACAATGAAACTGAAACTATTGGCATCACAGAAAACCAAAAGTGAGAGATTTTCAAAAATATGGTCATTTTCACCTAAGACATTTACTATGTATGTCAACTTGATGATAGGAATATGTGTATTGAATAATGATACAACTAAAAGCCTACCGAATACTATAGTAAATCAACCTAATGATAGGAATATGTGTAGTGAATAATGATACTACTAAAAGCTGACTGAATACTGTGTAAATCAACCCAATGATAGGAATATGTGTAGTGAATAATGATACTACTAAAAGCTGACTGAATACTATGTAAATCAACCTAATGATAGGAATATGTGTAGTGAATAATGATACCACTAAAAGCTGACTGAATACTATAGTAAATCAACCTAATGATAGGAATATGTGTATTGAATAATGATACCACTAAAAGCCGACTGAATACTATGTAAATCAACCCAATGATAGGAATATGTGTAGTGAATAATGATACTACTAAAAGCTGACTGAATACGATGTAAATCAACCCAATGATAGGAATATGTGTAGTGAATAATGATACCACTAAAAGCTGACTGAATACGATGTAAATCAACCCAATGATAGGAATATGTGTAGTGAATAATGATACAACTAAAAGCTGACTGAATACGATGTAAATCAACCCAATGATAGGAATAAATGTAGCCAAAGTGAGATCATGCATTAGTTGTTGATATTTATTTGGGCATAAATTCTTTTAAAATGGAAACATCATGCCATTCTATTAATATGTGGATGCAGTATTCAGTTAGTGAGCCAAGCGAGATAGTCCCGAAAGATTGTCAAGTCATTCTGGTAAAAAGCTCGAGATTAACAATTTAATCAAGTTATGTTGCATTGCTTTGTCATAACCTGTATTTCATTCATGAATTTTACAATTGAGGTAACACTTACGTAACCTAAACAATTGTTCACAGGTTATTTCCAGGCCTGTTGCCTTAGGCTGTATCTCCGAACGTCAACTTTTAGAAAATTAATCTCGATGTTCAGCTTCACTGAAGTTAATTATGGGGCACACAAAGGGGAGCTTTCACTAATAAGAACTTCGCGAAAATCAATGTGTGAATAGCATTGTTAGGTACAGATAACAAGAGAGTTTTAACACTATAAATATTTTATTACAAAGGGTTTTCAATATAATTACCATATATTTTTCACAAAAGAAGAATTGAAAAAAATAAAAAAAATAAATAAATACAAAAAAATAAAATAATTTTGTATTTAAAAAAAATGAAAATAAAATAATAATAAAGTTTTGTATTGAAGAAAATTGGAAAAAAAGAAATTAATAAACATATAATTATACAGCAACAATAAAGATACAACACCAATAAATTACAAAAAATATCAATACATTTTTAACCCAAGTGGAGTAATTCCGATGCTGAATCTACATATTCCATGGTTGTGATGGTTCCTCTCTGCAGTCTTTCTTTGAGCGTACGAATGCGACAGTCGATAGTCATGTACCTTTTTGCCCTTGGGCGGACGGTTCCCCCTGCTTCTCTCTGGAGTCGATTGATGTCAATTGCATTCTGTATGTCCTGGAAGGTCTTGATGATTGTAAAGATATTTGGGTGTGCGTGTTGAACCTTTCTTTTAAGTTTACCATGCCAAGCTTCTAGGTTATTTGTTGTTCGTGGTCCATCTGTGTTGAAGTGGTTCCATGTAGCTCTGCCGCCAGCATCAACCCACTGTTCTGTAACATAATCAGTGAAAGGCAGGGTATCATGAGGAATTTCTGTTTCTTCCAAGGCTTCTAGTGTGTTGAACCACACTTCTTCTATGCTTTCTAGGGGTACTAATGGAAGAGCGGCTGCTCGGCGAATTAGTGTTCTAACATCTTTGTTGTCTCTATACAAAGTTTGAAGTCCGGTAGTTTGTGCCTTTTTCCATATACATTGGGTAAAATGGAAGAAACAACCTTTTATGGTGACGTTTGGAAGAACCTGGCGTATGGCATTGTGGGCGGCTACTTCGAAGTCGGCAAATGCTGTTGTGGCGTTGAATGGTAGGTTCAGTGTCGTCATGTGTTCTTTGAGTAGAGTGAACATTCTGGCGTATGTGCTCTGACTTTTGGAAGGAAGTAAGGCATAGACAACTGGAGTCATTGTACCATTTATCTGTGTATGGATAGAATATATCTGACGAAACATACGTGGACAGGTGTAAAAGGTTCTATCGCAGAAGAAGGTGTTGGCAGCTGAGAGATGTGTCAGGCTTTCTGTGGTGGCAAATGCAATGATACGGTCTGTTTGTTGGCTGTCGTCGAAAAGAAGAAATCGGTCACCAGTGGCTGTTTGTGTCCATCTTCCTTCTAGGCTGATGTCAGCAAGAGTCTCTGGAAGTTTAGGAGTTTGCTTGCGGCATGCTCTGTATAAAGCTGATCTTCTGGAGTTGAAGGTAGGGAGTCTCTGTACAATTATTTGGGTGTCGTCATCCCATTCTTGGTCTCGTAGCTTATTTAGTTCTTCTTCATAGATAGATGGTATTGGCCTTACGTCTTCCATGCAGCGTCGGTCGATTTGATTAAGTATCTGTTTTGTGACGACTCCAGTGTGGTCAGCGGGGTGATTGTGCTGTTGTCTTCCGAAACTTACTGGTATGTTGTCTAATGTAGTTAGGGAACCTGAACAACCGGATGTGGTGCATCTCCAGTATATTTTGTCGCCACCTTTCCGGATGTGTCTGTAGATATAGCCATCATAAGCTATGTTCTTCCCTCCTTTTCTGTTGGTTATGAAGTTAACATTCAGCTGTGCATTTGCCATGTTGAGATGAACAATGATGAACAATGATATGATTATTTCATATTCTGACACAATATTTATAGTGAAAGATAGTTTTGACAAAATCTTGCAAATGAAAAATGTTCACGTCGGTTATTGTTCTAATGTTATTATTCACCTTTTATTTTGATATTTCAATTTCACCTTTTAAAAGCCATGAAAGTGAAAGGTGTTCACGTCAGGCTTAATATTTGTCTCATATTCTTTAAATTTTCTATAAACAACAAACATGTAAAATGTGTTAACACCAGCTTTAATACCTGTTAGTAATGTGATTTTAAGAAAGTTGGCGTTCGGAGAATGCTTAATACATGATTAATTATTACTTTACCCCTTAGGGACCTCACTGTAACTGCTAAAACAACAATACTGCAGTATGTGATTTTAAGAAAGTTGACGTTCGGAGAACACACCTTGCCTTAGTTGATGTGGGATTAAGCACCGATAGATGAATAAATATTCCATGAAAATATTTTCAAGAAAAACTTGGCAGAGGTAAATCTACTACTTGCATTCATGTTGTATTATATGCACAACCAGGCCTGAAAATATGCAGTCTAATATTGCAGAATGAGGTCCCCAGAGGGTGAATTTGATGATGCTATCCCATACTGTGGGCCAATTTATACTCTGGGTACCTCTTTTTGTTTAGTGTTGAGACCCTGATTCAATTTGAGGTTTACAGAGGATAAATTTAGTGAATCGACCCTGCTGGACAGTGTAGCATCACTAAATTCACCCTCTGGAAACCTCATGTTGCAGATGACGGTGTGCTTATTTTCTGGCCTGTACAGTACAACATGTCATCCCTCAAGTGGGGCAAGGCACAGTCTGGTGCTACAGCATTGCAGATGCCACCTTGTTCAAATGAAGGGTCAACATGATATTTCTTTATCATGCATCACATGTATTCCCACCAAGCCCGAATTTTAGCAACCTGTCATTTGCAAAACGAGGTGCCCAGAGGGTGAATTTGCTGATGCTATCCCATACAGTGGGCCAATTTATCCTCAAGGTACATCTTTCTGTTTTGGCTTGAGACCTTGATTCAGTTTGAGGTTCACAGAGGGTAAATTTTGTGATCCTACTCTGCTGTGCAGGGTAGCATCACCAAATTCACCCTCTGGGGACCTCATTTTGAAGATGATAGTCTGCTTATATTTTTATACTGTACCAATGACCCAGACTTAGCTGGTGCTAACTCCAACAAAACCAGGGCCAAACACAAATTTTGCCCCCCAATCCCCAAAATTTGCATCCAAAACAAAAAGAAATCATGTCCTAAAGGACCTCCATACTACGCCTCTACTGCGCATGCGCAGTGACGCAGTCGTCCCGAAATTGGCGCCAATTATCATTCTCTGTTTGGCCCTTCATCAGTCAACATCTCACTGATCTTTGTGCTTGTAAATCTCAGTTTAAAGGATGCCAGACACGTAATTTTTGGAGAAAATGTGATTCTAAGGAGGATAGAAGGAGGAGAGGAAAAAGAAGTGGCAAAAAATAATCAGGGCTGTACTTAAAATTTTTTGATGAAATTGCCTATTTTCGAGGCATGGGCCTCTTGTTGTCATTCTTGCTAATTGTTGCACTGCTTATTCAGTGTTTCCTCTCCCCTAGCCTTCTAAAGTCCCCCCTGGCAATTCTCCCATGCTTTTGGCATATTTTTGAGAAATTTAATTTCTAAAATTTCCTGGGAGAGTTTCTTGGTTACAGAATGTTTTCTGTTATTTTCCCCATAGTTACGTTTTCACCCATGGGTGTATAACGTCTGTGTTCTGCATCTTCCATCTGATGTTCTGCAGATTCTCCCCTGGGAGTCTCTGTTTTGCATCAGATAGAGTGTAATTGATGACTGATTCCGGGCCAGTTTTTTTCAGTGCCTGGAGTCATGTTTTCATTGGCAACAGCCTTTTTTGAGGGGGGCTGTTTGCCTTTGTGGTAGTTTATCTCATTATAAGATACATTTATATTATCCGAAAGTGTCTCATTAATTATTTTATATAAATTTAAAATTTTTGACCACACTTTGCCATCGGATCCATCGGGGCTCAACGTTACTTTTCAGCAACTTGGGCTTCTCTGAAAAAATATTTTTTCAAAATTATTTTGTTTTGCAATTGTTTTTTCATTTATTAATGGATCATGTTATTATGTATCTTTGTGTCAGGGGTTTTTGCGAGTAACTAGGACTTATTGTTGTTCTTTCACAATGAAGGGACGTTGTTCAAATTGTAATAGGAAGAAATCTTCCTCTGACTTTCATGATCATTGTATTAATTGTAGTCAGTGTTCTCGCATTAATCCCTGTCCTATATGTGAACATTGGGATGAGAAACATTGGAAACGTGTGTCACGATATGTTGTTTCTGGAGAAAGAGCGATGCCGGCTCTTTCTCCACAAGGTCACTCTACTCTCTCAGTTTCTATTTCAGAGGAACCAGAACAGGGTGATGTTTCCATGTTATCTTCTTCAAGTGTGCGTCCGTCGTCACAAATGAATTCAGAGCTAGCGGCAAAAGTGCTCATGGAGATTAGACAAATGTCGTCCGCTAGCTCGCCCGGTGTAGCGTCCATTCACCGAATGGTTCGGCAGCCGGGTTCGTCCGATGCGGTCCAAGAGGAAATTTTGGGTGATGCGAGCACTATAAACATAATAGATGCACACCCAGTGACGGCGGATAGTAAGCGAGAACGGAGGAAGCCTTTTAGTCCGGTTCCTAGCTCGTCCAGGTCCAGCCGGGCCGTGAGCGAGAGAGGTCCCTCTCTCGTACAACAACATCTGGGACCAGATGTTGTGGTACAAAATGTGTCTTTAGCGGAGCATACGTCCGTCGCTCGGGACGCTCCGTTGTATAAGCAGTCCGCAGAGACTGTTAAGGCTTCCTCTTCTCGTCAGCGCACACGACCGCACCTTGGCTGCGTGACCGCCGATATTTTACCAGCTTCGCCGATGAAGGATTCTTCGGCGACCAGGTCACACCATCCGGCAGCCAGGGATTCGAGACCGATGGACTCCGGACGTTCGCATAGGAAAAGTATGCGGGAGCCATCTGATGCGGAGCTGCCCTCGGCGAAGCAGCGAAAGACTGCGCCTCCGCAGGTCTCGACGTCGGACATTCTTGTGCAGATAGCACAGCTTATCGCAGCATCCCAGCAGCCGACAGAAACGGTGTCGGATCGAGAATTATCCGATGGCGCTGGGTCGGTACGCTCCGCCGAAGCATCGGGGACGGACGACCGGGAACATCGTGAGGTCCGACCGGATGGTGAAAGGGATACGGATGACTTGGAGCTATCCCTTTCGGAACAACATAAAGCTGCCGTGGACTTCATCCGGCACTTTCTCCCTCAAGTTGTTCCGTCGGGCCAGACTGCTGCGCTTCCAGACAAGAGAATTATAGCGTCATTGGACTCTGAATTTTTTGAGCGGTTCAGGGACATCGCTCCCGAGTTTCCGTCGCAGTCCAATAATGTTGCAAGAACATTTGAATTATTGAACGACGCTATATTTAAACTTGCTTCCAGGACGGGGAAAGCAGGTTTCTTGTCCGCTAATACTCTCAACCTGCCTTTCATTAATGCAAGGAATAAATTCGATACGGCAGGACAGGGTATACCGAGAGTTCCTCTGCGTATGGACGACGAGGTGGAAGACTTAGAGCTATCATTACCGTCGTCAGCTTCTATTCCAACCGCGGTGTTGGAAACAGCTATTGCGTCTAACAGAGCCAATTTAGATGCCTTATCTTACGCAGATCACCTTACTAAGGCGTTATCACTGCGCCTTCAAGGGGAAGAGTTTCAGGATATACAATCCTCTTTAAGACTTCTTTCAAGGGCAGTAGCTTATTCCACGTGTAACTCCGCCCTTTCAGTGGCAAATCTGGAGTTGGTTAGACGTGACGCAGCCCTAGCTACATCCACACTAGTGGATTCTAAGGTGAAGAACTCTCTTAGAGTCGCTTCGGTCTCAGGAGAACTTCTCTTTGACGGCAAGCTTTCCGCTATTTATGATAAAATTAAAAAGAAAGCTAATGATTCTCTGTTGTTCAGATCCGCTCCTAAAAAGTCGGATACAGCAGACACGAATAAGACAGGCACTTCTGGGTCTAATGCGCCCAAGAGAGGTTCCTATAGAGGTTCCGGTGCGTCCTCTTGGTCTTATTCGAGAGACCGTCAGGATAGCGACTCTCGTTCGGGACGTCCTTCAGGCCGGGACAATCGGTCGGACGCCCCGAGGTCGACGAGGCGAGGTGCGGGTCGTGGAAGACGTGGTTTCTCCTACCGCAGGCCTCGCAGGTCCAGGAGGTGATGGCTTAAACCTCTATCGCGTTCCGGTTGGCGGAAGGTTGTCGAGTTTTTCACAAGAGTGGGCGTCGATTACGGACGACCCTTGGGTGAGAAGAGTGACTTCGGAAGGTCTAAAGATATCCTTCAAACGAAAGCCTCCATTAACTCGAAGTCCAAAGTGGACTCATCTTCCGTCAAATCCACAGAAAAGAGACGCTCTGTTATCAGAGGTGCAGTCTCTTTTAATGAAGAACGCGGTAGAGGTCGTAGAAAACCAGGAATCTCTGGGATTCTACAGCCATCTGTTTCTGGTTCCGAAACCAGACGGCTCGTTCCGTCCAGTCATAGATTTGAGCTGGATAAACAAGCTGATCGTCGCTCCGAAGTTTTATATGGAGACGATTCGATCGGTCAGAGCGAGTATTCGGGTGAACGATTATGCAACGAGCATAGATCTCAAAGATGCGTACTTTCACGTCATGGTACATCCGACATTCCGAAAGTATCTACGCTTCGCAGTCCTAGGAGTGGTGTATCAATTCCGGGCGATGTGCTTCGGATTGAATCTAGCACCCTGGGCTTTCACTCGGGTAATGAACTCGGTAATGATCTACTTCCGAGCTCATTCGTCTGCGGTAACGTCGGCCTACCTGGACGACATTCTTCAGAGGTACGGCAACGAGTTAACGCTTCAGAACGATGTTCAGAATCTTCTTCTATTGCTCTGACGTCTCGGTTTTATAGTAAACGAGGAGAAGTCGGATCTGGTGCCGTCCAAGTCATTCACTCATCTGGGAATGAGCTTCGAGACGCACAACAATCTCGTTCGTCTGCCGTTAACCAGAGCGAAATTAGTCAGTTGTTACGCTCGCTATTGTCTGCACGCAGACAAAGTCACGGCGAGAGAATTTATGAGACTGATAGGTCTGTGCGGAGCCGCCGCGGATCTCATTTCGATGGGGCGGCTACGCACACGTCCTCTTCAAATTTTCCTGACTCAGAATTGGAGTGTGAAAATTCATTCGCTCGATGTAGACGTTCTCTTGTCAGATCAAGTGAAACAAGAGATTCAGACTTGGGCAAACATTCAGTGGTTAACTCAAGGAGTTCCGCTGCAGTTGCCGGATCCGAGTTTTACCGTTATGACGGATGCCAGTCAAACAGGTTGGGGTGCATCATTAATCCCAACGGATTCGAGATGCCAGGGTCTTTGGGATCCGCAATTCCTGTGCAAGCACATAAACATCAAGGAAATGATGTCAATTTGGCTTGTGTTACGTCACTGGATGGACATTATTCACGATGCTCATGTCCAAATCCTATCCGACAATACGACAGTAGTGGCGTATATACGGAATCAGGGAGGCACTCATTCAGTTCCGTTGTTCAATCTAACGGAAAGAATCCTTCTGTTTGCGTTAGAACATCACATTCTTCTTTCGGTCCGTCACATACCGGGTCGTCTGAATGTGCTAGCAGACTCCCTTTCACGAAAGGGTCGCTTGTTGCCGTCGGAGTGGACTCTCAACAAACAAGTATTCAATCAGATTTGCTACCAATGGGAACGGCCAATGATAGACTTATTTGCGACACATCTCAACAATCAGTTGCAGACGTATGTGTCTCCGTGTCCGGATCCAAGAGCATTTGCAGTAGACGCTCTGTCGATCCCTTGGGACGGAATGATAGGATATGCGTATCCTCCAGCGCCGTTAATTCAACAAGTATTGCTAAAGATAAAACAATCTCAATGCAAGATTCTGTTGGTAGCATCTCTGTCGCCACAGAGACCGTGGATAAATCTACTCAGGTGTCTGTTGTGGGACCTACCGCGGAAGCTTCCTCCACGAGAGGATCTTCTTTCGCAGGGGAAATCGCGCCAACTCCATCACAACCCGCAAGGTCTCAACCTTCACGTTTTTCCGTTGTGCGGTCCTTCTTGCATGGCAAGCACTTTACAGGACGAGCAGTGGACGCGATTTCTAACTGTAGGAGGACCTCCTCTTCGCTAAACTATGCGGCTAAGTGGAAGGTTTTTCGTCGTTGGTGTAGGGATCATTCTGTAGATATATTTGATCCCTCTATACCAGACATTGCAAACTTTCTAGTATACTTGTTTGACGAAATCAAACTGCAGCCTGTTACTATAAAGGGTTATAGATCTATGTTATCTGATACCTATGCACATCATGATAGTTTACAAATTGGATCTAATGTTTCTTTATCGAAGTTGGTTAGAAACTTTTCGATAAATATACCCAGAACTCTTAGATTAATTCCTAAGTGGAATTTAGCTTGGGTTCTCCTTAAATTGAAGGAAAAGCCATTTGAACCTCTTGGGACAGTAGATTTCAAATTCTTATCTTATAAGACAGCTTTTCTCTTAGCTTTCTCTTCTGCCAGAAGAGTCAGTGAGCTTCATGCACTATCGGTGGATGATTCTCATTATCGTAGTGTTGGGAACACTATCACCTTCACTACTAATGTGGGTTTTTTAGCTAAGAATCAGGCTCCTAATAAATATCCGGAACCTATTGTTATTAAGGCTCTTCCGTCTTCAGATGGGCGTAGGCCTTTACTCTGTCCTGTTAGAGCACTACGTATCTATAAACAGAGATCTCAGTTTATCAGAAAGGGATGGAAACGTTTCTTTCTGTCTTTGATGCCTAATAGAAAGGACATTTCAGTCCATTCTATTGCTAGATGGATTCAGTTAACTATCCGTACTGCTTATGAAGATTTATCTTCTTCTCAGCAGTCTGTGCTTAAGATTTCTGCTCATGAAGTAAGAGCTCTTTCTACTTCCTGGGCTTATGCCAATAGTGTTGCTATTACAGATTTAATGAAGGCTGCTTATTAGTCTCAGCCATCCACATTTACGAATTTTTATCTCAGAAATATTGAGTCCATTTCTGGAGACCTGCATTGTTTAGGTCCGTTATCTGTTGCTCAGAATGTCGTCCACTAAACAGTTGCAACTATAGTTATGCAGGCTTTCTGTTCCGGCAGTGACTCCGTCCGGCTGCCCTCTTCGCTCTGGGCTATTTGACCCAGGGCAAGGGGAAGGGGGGGGGGGGGGGCGGGTGTTCCCTTAGGTCACCTGCTTTATAGTGAAAAGCAAGGGAATGCCTCCTCCAAGTCAGTATTTCTGAGTCGCTTCCGGGATGGTTTTAAAGTGTAATATTAATGTTTAATTTCATTCATGTCTTATTTTTAAAGTGTAGCTCAGTGTGAAGCATTTGTATATGTCAAGTGTCAAACGGGCTTTAATATACAATACTCGGACACTTTTAAATGATTATAAAGAGTCTCAATTCTCTGGACTACTTTATTTATTGGCTTGCTTTAAAAATAATTAGTATAAGGGTTATACTGGATGTTAATAGAGAACATGAATGTTATTGTGCTCAATTATTAAGGGTAGTGTATCTTTCTAATTTAATATTAAATAAGAAAGATACATGTAAAGCCTAATACTCCTTTTCTCCTTAAGGGGTTACCTCTTTACTATATAGTTGAGCTTATTGGATTTTCCTCTATGTCCTAGGCCCTCCAGCCTGTTTACTATTCAGCTAAGTCTGGGTCATTGGTACAGTATAAAAATGTTAAAAAATTTATAGTAATTTATATATTTTTTATACTTACCAATGACCCAGACGGGGATGGCCCTCCCTGGAGTTGGGAACTCTTGCCTCCCCGCTGAGTACATAGCGCTGACCAGGCACTGCCAGTAAGAATGATAATTGGCGCCAATTTCGGGACGACTGCGTCACTGCGCATGCGCAGTAGAGGCGTAGTATGGAGGTCCTTTAGGACATGATTTCTTTTTGTTTTGGATGCAAATTTTGGGGATTGGGGGGCAAAATTTGTGTTTGGCCCTGGTTTTGTTGGAGTTAGCACCAGCTAAGTCTGGGTCATTGGTAAGTATAAAAAATATATAAATTACTATAAATTTTTTAACTTTCAGGCTTGATTCCCATGTGACAACACTGGGAAGTGGATCCATGCTTGTTTACTGTAGTAAATAAATTATGCTTTCCTAATAAAATAGAATGTTGTAACCATCACCGGGTATGGAAAGTCGGCTAGGCAGCATACACTACATGTATAAATGATTGGTAAACTTGTTGAGTGCTGGAACCCCATATTTGGGCTTTATTCTAAAATGAAGGTACCACAACAGTAAGGCTTCATCTTGAGTGGATGTGACTCACAATATTTTTGAAGTGAAATTATTTAGTCTGTATCAAGGTGCGCACATCCTTGAAAAGTCCTTGAATTTCAATCTTACTCCTTGAATGTTGAAAATTCAGAAAATGTACTTGAAAAGTATTTGAAAATCCATCAGACTCCTAGACAGTCCTTGAATTTTGCCCTATATCATTTTAACCTGAGTGATAGTGGACAATTGAAACATCTCTTTTGCACTTGTTTTAGTTGAAAAACGCACATAAATAATGGATAATTGATAAATGAGAAATTAAAGTTCAGGCATTATTTAACTGGGTGTCATTCTGTAAGTACCATAATTTTGTTGCAGAACATTTTAGAAGCACCGTTTTCCTGGAATTTAGAAGGATGAGGTAGAAGACATTTTTAACCCTTTACCCAATGTAACACCCAAAACCGGCCACTGCTATTCTAAAAAATGGCCAATTAATTTCAATTATTTTTTTCATTGAGCTCTTTCCAATGAGGAGTCATAACCTATGATTTTGAGACAAAAAATTAGTTATTCAAGAATTTTTTTGCAAGTGTCGTCTGTTTTTCATATAAGATAAAGGGTTATATTCCAATTGTACATTTTAAAAAAAAAACATCCTTGAAAAATGCTGATATGTCCTTGAAAAGTCCTTGCATTTTTTTGTTCCTTGACTGTAAGAACCCTGTATATGCATTTGTCTTGTTACAATTTATGTAAGAGTGCCAATAATACAGTTGAAACTAGAAGTCCTGCCTCAATTAGCGCAGAAAATGTTCGTTAGTTAATGCGCTCCTTACTGCAGAAGAATGAAGTTGTCTGAAATACACAAGAATGTTTGCACTGTGCAATGCAAATATAATGTGCTATTAGCAAGGTCGGTAGTGAAATCATGAACTGAACCGATCAAACAGAAAGAAAATATTGAGACTACAGTGTGTGGAGGGTGGATTACTACTAAATCATTGAGGGATAGATTTTTCACTTAGTAATTATTTACAATGAGCACAAAACACAAGAAGCACTTGCAAAATTTTCATCATATGGATGCCCAGAATGTGATACGATGAAGGTTTTGCAGGAGTTTCTTGTGCTGTTATGAACAATTATAAATACTCTTTGAGTGGGGAATATATGGCACTGCGATTAAGTAATAATCCAGTCTCAGAATTCTGTATATGCAGTCGAATTTTAACCCTTTAGTTACCCAACGTATCGGCCGCATCTGCCCGCACAATATGCAAATTCAGCAGTTGAAAAAATATTATATTTTTATACTGTACCAATGACCCAGACATAGCTGGTGCTAACTCTTAAAATATTGGGCCAAACACAAATTTTGCCCCCCAATCCCCAAAATTTGCATCTAAAACCAAAGAAAACATGTCCTGAATGGCCCTCCACACTTCACCTCTACTGCGCATGCGCAGTGTCAAGGACGTTCCGAAATTGGCGCCATTAATCATTCTAAGTTTGGCCCTTCATCAGTTAACATCTGACTGATCTTTGTGCTTGTAAATCTCAGTTTAAATGATGCCAGACACATAAATATTAGTGAAATGGTGATTCTAAGGAGGATAGAGAAGGAGGAGAGGAAAAATGTGTGACAGAATATTATCAGGGCTGTAACTTAAAATTTTTTAATGAAATTATGTTAAGTTACCTATATTTTTATACTGTACCAATGACCCAGACTTAGCTGGTGCTAACTCCAACAAAACCAGGGCCAAACACAAATTTTGCCCCCCAATCCCCAAAATTTGCATCCAAAACAAAAAGAAATCATGTCCTAAAGGACCTCCATAGTACGCCTCTACTGCGCATGCGCAGTGACGCAGTCGTCCCGAAATTGGCGCCAATTATCATTCTCTGTTTGGCCCTTCATCAGTCAACATCTCACTGATCTTTGTGCTTGTAAATCTCAGTTTAAAGGATGCCAGACACGTAATTTTTGGAGAAAATGTGATTCTAAGGAGGATAGAAGGAGGAGAGGAAAAAGAAGTGGCAAAAAATAATCAGGGCTGTACTTAAAATTTTTTGATGAAATTATGTTAAGTTGCCTATTTTCGAGGCATGGGCCTCTTGTTGTCATTCTTGCTAATTGTTGCACTGCTTATTCAGTGTTTCCTCTCCCCTAGCCTTCTAAAGTCCCCCCTGGCAATTCTCCCATGCTTTTGGCATATTTTTGAGAAGTTTCATTTCTAAAATTTCCTGGGAGAGTTGCTTGGTTACAGAATGTTTTCTGTTATTTTCCCCATAGTTACGTTTTCACCCATGGGTGTATAACGTTTGTGTTCTGCATCTTCCATCTGATGTTCTACAGATTCTCCCCTGGGAGTCTCTGTTTTGCATCAGATAGAGTGTAATTGATGACTGATTCCGGGCCAGTTTTTTCAGTGCCTGGAGTCATGTTTTCTAGTGTGTTTACACTGTTTGTTTTCATTGGCAACAGCCTTTTTTGAGGGGGGCTGTTTGCCTTTGTGGTAGTTTATCTCATTATAAGATACATTTATATTATCCGAAAGTGTCTCATTAATTATTTTATATAAATTTAAAATTTTTGACCACACTTTGCCATCGGATCCATCGGGGCTCAACGTTACTTTTCAGCAACTTGGGCTTCTCTGAAAAAATATTTTTTCAAAATTATTTTGTTTTGCAATTGTTTTTTCATTTATTAATGGATCATGTTATTATGTATCTTTGTGTCAGGGGTTTTTGCGAGTAACTAGGACTTATTGTTGTTCTTTCACAATGAAGGGACATTGTTCAAATTGTAATAGGAAGAAATCTTCCTCTGACTTTCATGATCATTGTATTAATTGTAGTCAGTGTTCTCGCATTAATCCCTGTCCTATATGTGAACATTGGGATGAGAAACATTGGAAACGTGTGTCACGATATGTTGTTTCTGGAGAAAGAGCGATGCCGGCTCTTTCTCCACAAGGTCACTCTACTCTCTCAGTTTCTATTTCAGAGGAACCAGAACAGGGTGATGTTTCCATGTTATCTTCTTCAAGTGTGCGTCCGTCGTCACAAATGAATTCAGAGCTAGCGGCAAAAGTGCTCATGGAGATTAGACAAATGTCGTCCGCTAGCTCGCCCGGTGTAGCGTCCATTCACCGAATGGTTCGGCAGCCGGGTTCGTCCGATGCGGTCCAAGAGGAAATTTTGGGTGATGCGAGCACTATAAACATAATAGATGCACACCCAGTGACGGCGGATAGTAAACGAGAACGGAGGAAGCCTTTTAGTCCGGTTCCTAGCTCGTCCAGGTCCAGCCGGGCCGCGAGCGAGAGAGGTCCCTCTCTCGTACAACAACATCTGGGACCAGATGTTGTGGTACAAAATGTGTCTTTAGCGGAGCATACGTCCGTCGCTCGGGACGCTCCGTTGTATAAGCAGTCCGCAGAGACTGTTAAGGCTTCCTCTTCTCGTCAGCGCACACGACCGCACCTTGGCTGCGTGACCTCCGATATTTTACCAGCTTCGCCGATGAAGGATTCTTCGGCGACCAGGTCACACCATCCGGCAGCCAGGGATTCGAGACCGATGGACTCCGGACGTTCGCATAGGAAAAGTATGCGGGAGCCATCTGATGCGGAGCTGCCTTCGGCGAAGCAGCGAAAGACTGCACCTCCGCAGGTCTCGACGTCGGAGATTCTTGTGCAGATAGCACAGCTTATCGCAGCATCCCAGCAGCCGACAGAAACGGTGTCGGATCGAGAATTATCCGACGGCGCTGGGTCGGTACGCTCCGCCGAAGCATCGGGGGCGGACGACCGGGAACATCGGGAGGTCCGACCGGATGGTGAAAGGGATACGGATGAATTGGAGCTATCCCTTTCGGAACAACATAAAGCTGCCGTGGACTTCATCCGGCACTTTCTCCCTCAAGTTGTTCTGTCGGGCCAGACTGCTGCGCTTCCGGACAAGAGAATTATAGCGTCATTGGACTCTGAATTTTTTGAGCGGTTCAGGGGCATCGCTCCCGAGTTTCCGTCGCAGTCCAATAATGTTGCAAGAACATTTGAATTATTGAACGACGCTATATTTAAACTTGCTTCCAGGACGGGGAAAGCAGGTTTCTTGTTCGCTAATACTCTTAACCTGCCTTTCATTAATGCAAGGAATAAATTCGATACGGCAGGACAGGGTATACCGAGAGTTCCTCTGCGTATGGACGACGAGGCGGAAGACTTAGAGCTATCATTACCGTCGTCAGCTTCTATTCCAACCGCGGTGTTGTAAACAGCTATTGCGTCTAACAGAGCCAATTTAGATGCCTTATCTTACGCAGATCACCTTACTAAGGCGTTATCACTGCGCCTTCAAGGGGAAGAGTCTCAGGATATACAATCCTCTTTAAGACTTCTTTCAAGGGCAGTAGCTTATTCCACGTGTAACTCCGCCCTTTCAGTGGCAAATCTGGAGTTGGTTAGACGTGACGCAGCCCTAGCTACATCCACACTAGTGGATTCTAAGGTGAAGAACTCTCGTAGAGTCGCTTCGGTCTCAGGAGAACTTCTCTTTGACGGCAAGCTTTCCGCTATTTATGATAAAATTAAAAAGAAAGCTAATGATTCTCTGTTGTTCAGATCCGCTCCTAAAAAGTCGGATACAGCAGACACGAATAAGACAGGCACTTCTGGGTCTAATGCGCCCAAGTGAGGTTCCTATAGAGGTTCCGGTGCGTCCTCTTGGTCTTATTCGAGAGACCGTCAGGATAGCGACTCTCGTTCGGGACGTCCTTCAGGCCGGGACAATCGGTCGGACGCCCCGAGGTCGACGAGGCGAGGTGCGGGTCGTGGAAGACGTGGTTTCTCCTACCGCAGGCCTCGCAGGTCCAGGAGGTGATGGCTTAAACCTCTATCGCGTTCCGGTTGGCGGAAGGTTGTCGAGTTTTTCACAAGAGTGGGCGTCGATTACGGACGACCCTTGGGTGAGAGGAGTGACTTCGGAAGGTCTAAAGATATCCTTCAAACGAAAGCCTCCATTAACTCGAAGTCCAAAGTGGACTCATCTTCCGTCAAATCCACAGAAAAGAGACGCTCTGTTATCAGAGGTGCAGTCTCTTTTAATGAAGAACGCGGTAGAGGTCGTAGAAAACCAGGAATCTCTGGGATTCTACAGCCATCTGTTTCTGGTTCCGAAACCAGACGGCTCGTTCCGTCCAGTCATAGATTTGAGCTGGATAAACAAGCTGATCGTCGCTCCGAAGTTTTATATGGAGATGATTCGATCGGTCAGAGCGAGTATTCGGGTGAACGATTATGCAACGAGCATAGATCTCAAAGATGCGTACTTTCACGTCATGGTACATCCGACATTCCGAAAGTATCTACGCTTCGCAGTCCTAGGAGTGGTGTATCAGTTCCGGGCCATGTGCTTCGGATTGAATCTAGCACCCTGGGCTTTCACTCGGGTAATGAACTCGGTAATGATCTACTTCCGAGCTCATTCGTCTGCGGTAACGTCGGCCTACCTGGACGACATTCTTCAGAGGTACGGCAATGAGTTAACGCTTCAGAACGATGTTCAGAATCTTCTTCTATTGCTCCGACGTCTCGGTTTCATAGTAAACGAGGAGAAGTCGGATCTGGTGCCGTCCAAGTCATTCACTCATCTGGGAATGAGCTTCGAGACGCACAACAATCTCGTTCGTCTGCCGTTAACCAGAGCGAAATTAGTCAGTTGTTACGCTCGCTATTGTCTGCACGCAGACAAAGTCACGGCGAGAGAATTTATGAGACTGATAGGTCTGTGCGGAGCCGCCGCGGATCTCATTCCGATGGGGCGGCTACGCACACGTCCTCTTCAAATTTTCCTGACTCAGAATTGGAGTGTGAAAATTCATTCGCTCGATGTAGACGTTCTCTTGTCAGATCAAGTGAAACAAGAGATTCAGACTTGGGCAAACATTCAGTGGTTAACTCAAGGAGTTCCGCTGCAGTTGCCGGATCCGAGTTTTACCGTTATGACGGATGCCAGTCAAACAGGTTGGGGTGCATCATTAATCCCAATGGATTCGAGATGCCAGGATCTTTGGGATCCGCAATTCCTGTGCAAGCACATAAACATCAAGGAAATGATGTCAATTTGGCTTGCGTTACGTCACTGGATGGACATTATTCACGATGCTCATGTCCAAATCCTATCCGACAATACGACAGTAGTGGCGTATATACGGAATCAGGGAGGCACTCATTCAGTTCCGTTGTTCAATCTAACGGAAAGAATCCTTCTGTTTGCGTTAGAACATCACGTTCTTCTTTCGGTCCGTCACATACCGGGTCGTCTGAATGTGCTAGCAGACTCCCTTTCACGAAAGGGTCGCTTGTTGCCGTCGGAGTGGACTCTCAACAAACAAGTATTCAATCAGATTTGCTACCAATGGGATTGGCCAATGATAGACTTATTTGCGACACATCTCAACAATCAGTTGCAGACGTATGTGTCCCCGTGTCCGGATCCAAGAGCATTTGCAGTAGACGCTCTGTCGATCCCTTGGGACGGAATGATAGGATATGCGTATCCCCCAGCGCCGTTAATTCAACAAGTATTGCTAAAGATAAAACAATCTCAATGCAAGATTCTGTTGGTAGCATCTCTGTCGCCACAGAGACCGTGGATAAATCTACTCAGGTGTCTGTTGTGGGACCTACCGCGGAAGCTTCCTCCACGAGAGGATCTTCTTTCGCAGGGGAAATCGCGCCAACTCCATCACAACCCGCAAGGTCTCAACCTTCACGTTTTTCCGTTGTGCGGTCCTTCTTGCATGGCAAGCACTTTACAGGACGAGCAGTGGACGCGATTTCTAACTGTAGGAGGACCTCCTCTTCGCTAAACTATGCGGCTAAGTGGAAGGTTTTTCGTCGTTGGTGTAGGGATCATTCTGTAGATATATTTGATCCCTCTATACCAGACATTGCAAACTTTCTAGTATACTTGTTTGACGAAATCAAACTGCAGCCTGTTACTATAAAGGGTTATAGATCTATGTTATCTGATACCTATGCACATCATGATAGTTTACAAATTGGATCTAATGTCTCTTTATCGAAATTGGTTAGAAACTTTTCGATAAATAGACCCAGAACTCTTAGATTAATTCCTAAGTGGAATTTAGCTTGGGTTCTCCTTAAATTGAAGGAAAAGCCATTTGAACCTCTTGGGACAGTAGATTTCAAATTCTTATCTTATAAGACAGCTTTTCTCTTAGCTTTCTCTTCTGCCAGAAGAGTCAGTGAGCTTCATGCACTATCGGTGGATGATTCTCATTATCGTAGTGTTGGGAACACTATCACCTTCACTACTAATGTGGGTTTTTTAGCTAAGAATCAGGCTCCTAATAAATATCCGGAACCTATTGTTATTAAGGCTCTTCCGTCTTCAGACGGGCGTAGGCCTTTACTCTGTCCTGTTAGAGCACTACGTATCTATAAACAGAGATCTCAGTTTATCAGAAAGGGACGGAAACGTTTCTTTCTGTCTTTGATGCCTAATAGAAAGGACATTTCAGTCCATTCTATTGCTAGATGGATTCAGTTAACTATCCGTACTGCTTATGAAGATTTATCTTCTTCTCAGCAGTCTGTGCTTAAGATTTCTGCTCATGAAGTAAGAGCTCTTTCTACTTCCTGGGCTTATGCTAATAGTGTTGCTATTACAGATTTAATGAAGGCTGCTTATTGGTCTCAGCCATCCACATTTATGAATTTTTATCTCAGAAATATTGAGTCCATTTCTGGAGACCTGCATTGTTTAGGTCCGTTATCTGTTGCTCAGAATGTCGTCCACTAAACAGTTGCAACTATAGTTATGCAGGCTTTCTGTTCCGGCAGTGACTCCGTCCGGCTGCCCTCTTCGCTCTGGGCTATTTGACCCAGGGCAAGGGGAAGGGGGGGGGGGGGGGGGGCGGGTGTTCCCTTAGGTCACCTGCTTTATAGTGAAAAGCAAGGGAATGCCTCCTCCAAGTCAGTATTTCTGAGTCGCTTCCGGGATGGTTTTAAAGTGTAATATTAATGTTTAATTTCATTCATGTCTTATTTTTAAAGTGTAGCTCGGTGTGAAGCATTTGTATATGTCAAGTGTCAAACGGGCTTTAATATACAATACTCGGACACTTTTAAATGATTATAAAGAGTCTCAATTCTCTGGACTACTTTATTTATTGGCTTGCTTTAAAAATAATTAGTATAAGGGTTATACTGGATGTTAATAGAGAACATGAATGTTATTGTGCTCAATTATTAAGGGTAGTGTATCTTTCTAATTTAATATTAAATAAGAAAGATACATGTAAAGCCTAATACTCCTTTTCTCCTTAAGGGGTTACCTCTTTACTATATAGTTGAGCTTATTGGATTTTCCTCTATGTCCTAGGCCCTCCAGCCTGTTTACTATTCAGCTAAGTCTGGGTCATTGGTACAGTATAAAAATGTTAAAAAATTTATAGTAATTTATATATTTTTTATACTTACCAATGACCCAGACGGGGATGGCCCTCCCTGGAGTTGGGAACTCTTGCCTCCCCGCTGAGTACATAGCGCTGACCAGGCACTGCCAGTAAGAATGATAATTGGCGCCAATTTCGGGACGACTGCGTCACTGCGCATGCGCAGTAGAGGCGTACTATGGAGGTCCTTTAGGACATGATTTCTTTTTGTTTTGGATGCAAATTTTGGGGATTGGGGGGCAAAATTTGTGTTTGGCCCTGGTTTTGTTGGAGTTAGCACCAGCTAAGTCTGGGTCATTGGTAAGTATAAAAAATATATAAATTACTATAAATTTTTTAACTTTCGAGGCAGCAGCCATTTTGTTGTCATTCTGATTATTTAGTTACACTGATTTTTCAGTGTTTTCCTCTCTCCCTTTCCTTTAAGTCCCCCCTTGCTATTCTCCCATGCTTTTGGCATAGTTTCTGTAATTATTATTACTAAATTTTCTTGGGAGTTTTAGCTGAATAACAGAATGAATTCTGTTCTTTTCCCCATGTTTACGTCTTCACCTACGGGTGGTTAGGCGTTGTGTTCTGCATCTACCATCTGATGTTCTGCAGTTTCTTCCCTGGAAGTCTCTGTTTTGCATCAGATAGTGTATTTTTGGTAACTGATTCCGGGCCTGGGTGCCTGGAGTCTTATTTTAGTGTTTTCACATTCATTGTTTACATTTACAACAGCCCTCTGTGTGAGGGGGGGATTTCTTGTTAATAATATCTTAATGTTATTTTAATCATAACTAGATACATTATTATTGTTCGTAAGTGTTGAATAAATTGTTTAAAATATTTTTAAAATTTTTGTCCACACTTAGGCTTGGGATCCATTGGGGCTCAACGTTACTTTTCAGAAACTTGGGCTGTTCTGAAAAAATATTTTTTCAAAATATTTTGATTTCAATTATTTTTTCTATATTAATGGATCATATTATTATTATGTATTTTGATTGCCAGGGGTTGGTGCGAGTACCAGGACTTGTTTTCTTTTCACATTGAAAGGATTTTGATCAATTGTAATAAGAGGAAGTCTTCCTCTGACTTTTATAATCATTCTATATGTGGTCAGTGTACTCGCATTAACTCCTGTTCTGTATCGTATGATTTCGATGACTACATGGGAAGCGTATGTCACGGTATGTTAGTGGGGAATTGGACACTCCGGTCCTTTCCCCGCAGGGTCACTCTACTTTATCAATTTCTATTTCAGACGATCAAGATTAGGGTGATGTACCTGTGATGTCTTCCAACAGTGTGCCTCCGTCGTCACAATTAATGAAGGGCTAGCGGAAAAGTGCTCATGTAAATACGCCAATTGCCTAAGAGGACCCTAGTAGGTTCGACGGCCTTTGACGTCCGCTAGCTCGCCCGGTGTAGCGTCCATTCATCGAATGGTTCGGCAGCCGGGTTCGTCCGTTGCGGTCTAGAAGGAGTTTTGGGGTGATGCGAGCACTATAAATCAACCAAATGCACACCCAGTGACGGCGGATTAGAGGGAGAACGGAGGAAGCCTTTTAGTCCGGTTCATAGCTCGTTCTGGTCCATCCGGACGGCGAGCGAGAGAGGCCCCTCTCTCGTACAACAACATCTGGCCCCAGATGTTGTGGTACTAAATGTTTCGCATTCGGAGCATACGTCCGTCGCTCGGGACGCTCCGACATATAGTCAGTCCGGAGTAGACTGTCAATAAGGCTTCCTCATTCTCATGGTAGCGCACACGACCGCTCTTGGCTACGTGACCTCGGATATCCAGTCAGCTTCGCCAGTCAGAGAATCATCGGCGACCAGGTCACACCATCCGGTAGCCAGGGACACGAGGCCTGCAGACTCCGGACGTTCGCATAGGAAAGTGTGCGGGAGTCAACGTACACGGAGCTTCCGGCGGCAATGCATCGTAAGACCGCTACTGCACAGGCCTCGGGAACGGACGTGCTTTCCTAAATAGCACAGTTTATCGCAGCATCCCAGCATCAACTGAATCTGTCGCATATTTTTTTATCCGACGATGCTGGGTCGGGACGCTCCGCGGAAGCGGGTACGGACATCCGAAAATTTCATCCGGTCCGACGGGATACCGAAAGGGATTTGGAGGATTTCGAGCTTTCCCTTTCGGAACAACATATGCTGTTGTGTATGTCATCTGACTTGATCTTCTACAGCTTCTTTCGTCGGACCAGAATGCTGCGATGCCGGATAAGAAACTGATAGCGTCGGTGGACTTAGAAATTTTTGGTTCGGTTCAGGGACATCGTCCCTCAGTTCCGACATAGTCCAATAATGTCACACAAACTTTCGAATTATTGAACGACGCTATATATATTATTATTATATGCTTGCTATAACCAAGCATTTCTGGTTTCTTGTTCGCAAAGTTACGGAGATGTCTTTCAAAAGTGTGCCTCTGTCGTCATAGTTAATGAAGAGCTAGCGGCAATAAGTGCTCATGGAATATGTCTATCGCCTAAGAGATCCCTTGTAGGATCGACGGAGTGACATTCGCTAGCTCACCCGGTGTAGCGTACATTCATCGAATGGTTCGGCTGCCGGGTTCGTCCGTTGCGGTCTAGGAAGGAGATTTGGGTGTTGCGAGCACTATAATTACTTTAGTACTCACCCAGTGACGGCGGATTGAGGACAGATCGGAGGAAGCCTGTTAGTCCGGTTCCTGGCTTGTCCAGGTCTGTCCGGGCTGTGAGCGAGAGAGGTCCCTCTCTCGTCCAACAACATAGGGGACCGCATGTTGTGGTTCAGATATTTTACATTCGGAGAATATGTCTGTCGGTCGGGACGCTCCGTTATATTGGCAGTCCGAGAGACTGTCGATAATGCTTCCTCATCCTCACAGCAGGGCACACGACCGCACATTGGCTACGTGACCTCGAGTATCCGATCAGTTTTGTCATTCAGTGATTCCACGGCGAATAGGTCACGCCATCCGGTAGCCAAGGGACACGAGGCCTATACACTCCGTTTGCTCGCATATTGGTAGTATGCACGGGGTAATGATCACGGAGCTTCCAGCGGCAATGCATTGTAGGACCGCTTCTCCTCAGGCCTCAGTGACGGACGTGCTATCCGAGTTAGCACAGTTGTTTCGCAGCATCCCAGCAATCGACAGTTTCTTACTCGAATCAGGAATTATCTGACGGTGCTGGGTCGGTGCGGTCCGCGGTTGCATCAGGTACGGACGACCGAACGCTTTATAGGGTCCGACAGGATGGCGAAAGGGATTCGAAAGATTTCGAGTTTTCCCTTTCGTAGCATCGGAAGCTGCCATTCATATCTTCTGGCATTATCTTCCAGTGATTGTTATTTCGGACTACATTGCTGCGATGTTGGATAAGAGACTTATAGCGTCATTGGACACGGAATTTTGGATCGGTTCAGGGACATTGTCCCTGACTTACCGACACAGACCAATAATGTCATTACAACATGTGTTTTATTTTTCGATGCTATATATGCATATAAGCCTGCTACCAAGCATGATAGTTTAGTTTCTTGTCCGCAATGCTCATTTCTGCCGTTTTATCATTTATACGAATAATTTATTTTGGCAGAGCAGGGCATACCGAGAGTTCATATGCGTCTAGACGGCGTGGTTAAAGACTGGAAATATTCTTTTTCGCCATCTATGTCTTTTCCAACCACAATGTTGGAAACGACAATGATGTCTAGTAGACTTAACTTAGACGCTTTATCATACGTAATCCACCTTACTGAGGTGTTATCATTACGTCTTCAAGAAAAGATTTACGGGATATTATTCTCAGTGTGATTTCTTTTGAGGGCAGTAGTTTGTTCACGTATATCTCCGCCCTTCAGTGGCTGATTGGAGTTGGTTAGACATGACGCAGCCCTAGCTACATCCACGCGCGTGGATAGTAAGGTGAAGAACTCTCTCAGAGTCGCTTCGTTCTCGGAGAAGCCTCTCTTCGACGGCAACTTTTCAGCAATCCATGAATTGCTCGATTTACACGTTCTCTTGTCTATCTAGTGTTACAAGAGATTCAGACTGGGGCAAACATTCGGTGGTTGACTCAGAGAGTGCCATTGCAGTTGCCGGATCCGAGTGTTATAGTTATGACGGTTGCCAGTCAAACAGATTGGGATATAATATTGATCCCAATGGATTCGAAGTGCCAGGGTCTTTGGGTTCCGCAGTCTCTAAGCAAGCAATTATCTTCCGCGGAATAATGTTTTTTAGGCTTGCTTTATGTCATTGCATGAACATTATTCAGAAACGCATGTCCAAATCCTGTCCGTTAATTCGACAGTAGTGGCGTATCTCCGGAACCAGGGAGGCACTCATTCGTTTCCATTATTCAATTTAATGGAAAGAATCCGTCTGTTGGTTATAGTACACCAAGTTCTGTTTCGGTCCGTCATATTCCGGGTCGTCTGATTGTTTTACCGGACTCCCGTTCACTTAGGGGTCGCTTGTTGCCGTCAGAATGGACTCTCAACAAACAAGTATTCAATCAGATTTGCTATCTATGGGAGTGCCCAATGATATTTTATTTACGACACAGCTTGCTAATCAATTGCAGACGTATGTGTTGGCTTGTCCGGATCTCTGAGCTAATGTTGTTTACGCTCTATTGATCTAATAGGACGGAATGATAGGATACGCGTATCCTCCGGCGCTGTTGTTTCAGCAGGTATTGCTAAGATAAACAACCACTATACATTTCTGTTGATAGCATCTCTGTCTTCACAGAGACCATGGGTAATTTACTCTGATGTCTACTGTGGGACTTAACGCGAAATCTTCCTCAATGAGAGGATCTTTTTTCGCTGGATAAATCGTGTCATCTTTATCACAACCCGCAAGGTCGGAACTTCACGTATTCCGTTGTGTGGTCCGTATTGCATTGTAAGCATTGTACTGGACGAGCTTTGGACGCGATTTTTTACTGTAGGAGATCCTCTTCTTCGCTATTCTATGCGTCTAAAGTGGAGGCTCTTCCGTCGTTGGTGTAGGGATCACTATGTTCATATTGTTGATCCCTCCATACTACTCATTGCAACTTTTTAGTATACTTGTTTGACAAGATCTACTGCAGCCTGTTATTATTAAGGTTATAGGTTTATGTTACCTCATACCTATGCACTCTATCATAGTTTACAATTGAGTCTTATGTCTCTTTATCTAAGTCAGTTAGTAACTTTTTGATAAATGGACTTAGAATCTTTAGATTAAATTCCTATATGGAATTTAACTTCGGTTCTTATTTAGCTAAGTAATCATTTGAGCCTCTGGAAACAGTAGTTTTCAAATTCTGACCTTTTAGACAGTAATTCTGTTGGCTTCTCTTTTACTGAAGAGTCAGTGAGTTTCATGCCCTATCGATGGATGATTTTCACTTTCGTAGTTTCGGAATCACTACTTCCTTTACTATTTAGGTTGGATTTTTGCATAAGAGTTAGGCTCCTAATATCCGGAACCTATTGTTATTAAGGTCCTTCCGTCTTCGTACGGGCATAGGCCTTTACTCTGTCCGGTTAGAGTTTATGTATTTATAAACAGATATCTGTTTATTACTACGGGCGTAAGCTTCTTCTGTCTTTGATGCCTAATAGAAGGACGTTACGCTGCTCCATTCTATTGCTAATGGATTCAATTAACTATCGGTACTGCCTATGGTATATCATTGACTCAGCAGTTGTGCTTAAGATTTCGGCTCATGAAGTAAGAGTTCTTCTACATCTTGGGCTTATATTAATAGTGTCGCTATTATAGATTTTTGAAGGCTGCTCATTGCGCTCAGCCATCCACATTCATGAATTTTTATCTCAGAAATATCGAGTCCATTTCTGGAGGCCTCTATTGTTAGGTCTATTATCTACTGCTCAGAATGTCATTCACTTAACAGTTGCTACTATAGCTAGGTAGGCTGTCTGTTTCGGCAGTGACTCCGTTCAGCTGCCCTCTTCGCTCTGGGCTATTTGACCCAGGGCAAGAAAAAGGGGGGGGGGGGGGGGGGGGGGAGGGTGTTCCCTTGGGTCACCTGTTTTATTATGAAAACAAGGGGATACCTCCTCTGGAGTTAGTGATTCTGAGCTGTTATTGGGATGGTTGTTTAGTGAGAAGTTTATGTTTTAAAATTCATTCAAGTCTTAGTTTTTAAAGTATAGCTTTTGAATATAGCACGTGTCAACGGACATGATTATGCAATCCTCAGACACTTTTAAGGAGTATAAGAGTCTCTATTCTCTAGACTTACTTTATTTATTGGCTTACTTTAAAAATTATTAGTATAAGGATTATATTGGATATTAATAGAGTACATGGATGTATGATGCTCAATTTTGGAAGGTGTTGTATCTTTCTAATTTATCATAAATAAGAAAGATACATGTAAGGCCTATTACTTCTTTTTCCCTAGAGGGGATGACTCTATTTTATATTATTGAGCGTATTCCATCTTGCTCCATGTCCTTGGCCCTCCAGCCTTTTTACTATTCAGCTATGTCTGGGTCATTGGTACAGTATAAAAATGTTAAAAAATTTATAGTAATTTCTATATTTTTCATACTTACCAATGACCCAGACGGGGATGGCCCTCCCAGGAGTTGGGAACTCTTGCCTCCCCGCTGAGTACATAGCGCTTACCAGGCACTGGTTATTAGAATGATTAATGGCGCCAATTTCGGAACGTCCTTGACACTGCACATGCGCAATAGAGGTGAAGTGTGGAGGGCCATTCAGGACATGTTTTCTTTGGTTTTAGATGCAAATTTTGGGGATTGGGGGGCAAAATTTGTGTTTGGCCCTATATTTTAAGAGTTAGCACCAGCTATGTCTGGGTCATTGGTAAGTATAAAAAATATAGAAATTACTATAAATTTTTTAACTTTCAAAAAATTTCAACAAAACCATATCATGTGACCCCTCGTTGGAACGAGCTCTTTGAGATGGTTTTGTTGAAATGTTTTGAAAAATTTGAAAAAATGATATTTAAAATAATAAATTTTGATATCGTCTACGTTGGGTAAAGGCTTAATATCTGTTTATGTCATTACATGTACATGTATCCCAGTAGAGGTTAGGAATGATGTTAATAATCTCTATTTACTAGAATAGAATTGTACAGTGTTGGGTACGCTGTTTTTCTATGGGAATTGAGTTACTCTAATGGTGCACTTTGACAGGGACAAAAGTGCACTTACTCGGTGCCCTATTACTTCAAAATAGTGCACAATACAGTCACATGACTTCTGGTTTCAACTGTGGCTCTCACAAATCGTGACAAGACAAAGCCATAAAGAAATTTTCACGACCAAAAATAATTAACACTTAAACCAGTTAAACTTAACTTTACACTTGTATTACTGTCGATGGAAGCATGGTGGCTCAGGAGGCAGAGATGCAGGCTGCAAGCTGAGAGGTCCTTAGTTCAAAACCCACCTATGGCAACTGTGTTTTGTGAACTTGTGTCCTTGGACAAGACACTTAATTACAGTTTCCCACGTGGGGTCACGGTGGAGTTGTGTACTAAGGTGTACTGCACATCGATGATGCACCTGTTTTGAACAACTAATCCTGCCTGTGTGGAGTTAGTACGTTGGAGAGTCTGACATTTGCTTGCCATTGCTTTGTGGTTCTCTCTTGGTACTCTGGCTTCCTCCACCCATAAAACTGTCCGACACATTAAGCCCCAATAAATAAATAAATGAATTACTGTCGATGTAACTATACAGTTAAAACTAGAAGTCCTGTCACGAACTCCACGCGTATCTAGCCTTACAGTACAGTCGCCGTGGACTAGTCACTTTCCACGCATGGACAATATTTCCACGGACGCAATAATATTAGATTCCAAACACTAATTATAGGAATAATCATCAAAATTTAATTAATGAAGCACCGGGTACAACTTTTTGCTAATGATGATTTTTACGACCTGGTAAACAGATGCGTGGACATAACTGCCCACGTGTGGATTACGACCAATCCACGGTGACTGTACTGTAATTGCACTAAGGAATTGCGCGCATTTGCCATATCGAATGGCATCCAAAGCATGGCAGGTTCTCCTGGTTACTCATAGAAAACACAGGCAATGTTTCTGCCTATGGACCTGCAGGTTACCTGGAGGTCCATTGGCTGAAACATAGCTTGTGCACAGGCCATATGTACAGAATTTGATGGCCTTACTATGGTCATAACGCGTAGATTAACGCACAGATGGACGTGCTATTTGTTGTATTTTGTACGCATTTCATGACAGGACTTCTAGTTTTAACTGTAGATGTTGAGAGTGAACTTCCAACACCCATAAATAAAAAACTATGCATACTATTTTCAGGGCTGTTTATGAACCGTTCATTATTACCACGTCTTGCATGGAGAATGCTGCGAAAAAACAGCTGAAGGCAACAGTATGTAAACTTGGTGGCCATATTGTGAATGAATGGAGGAAAGACTGTAGTCTGCTGGTAATGAACAGCATCAGTGTCACAATAAAAGTAAGATTTATAATCTATCACTTGAACTCCAAGGATCCCCTGTGGGAACCCCATGAAGTGAAGCAGTGCTTGTTTACTTGTGATAAATAAGCTCTGTTTTACTGGTAAAATAGGACCCTGTAACCAATGCCTGGGCTTGAAGTCCTCTAAAATGGGAAGCATAGGTATAAACGATTGGCTGGCCATGACTTTGTATCCATGTTATGGTCACAATTGGCCATTATGCAGAAATATGTGATCTTAACCACCAATAAATAAATAAATAAAATTAAATAAATATATAAATAAATAGGGCTGCACGGTATTTCGATAAACCGATATATACTGGTATTCAAACCAATATCGATTGAATACCGGTATAATTGCAAAAATATCAGTTTATCGTCATTATTTATTTACCCACAATTTAATTTTCAAGATGTCTTGAGTTTTTTAACTGTTGCTCAGAATGAATAATACATCGCTTTACCCAAGGAATCGTCCGCATGTGCCCACCTAATATACAAATTCAGCATTTGAAAAAATAATTTTCAAAAATGTCAGCAAAACTATATCAAGTGACCCCTCACTGGAACGAGCTCAATGAGCTCGTTCCAATGAGGGGTCACATGATATTGTTTTGTAGAAATTTGGGGAAAAATTTGATTTAAAATAATAAATTTTGATATCGTCAGCATTGTGTAAGGGTTTTTCGAACTGCATCAAGGCATGCTGATTCCTTCCGATTGTGATGCCTCAAGTCTCGATTGTGGTACTCATGTTCAGATATCTGAACAGTTTTTTGATATACCGGTATACCGCGGTATTTTTTTGAATACCGATACTGGTATTCCGTTTTGAATATCGTGCAGCTCTATAAATAAATAACTCCAGGGAATATTTTAACCAGTAATAATGACACTAAAGTATGTAAAGTCTTGTTACTAATCGCTAATTGCGATACATGTATTGTTAGTCACCGTAGAAAAAAAAATTATGCAGTGTGAACTGCATGTGTACTGAGTTTAATTCCGTTTTAGTACATTTAACAAACTGCATTTTTTTATATCATCTCTGATTAGCTAACACTTCAACACTGCAATACCCGTACCTTTGATTTTGGAAACCAACACATTGTCTGTGTTAACACATGTATTTAATCCTCACATGCCCATTTTTCATCAACATTGTCATCGTCATGGAGTATTTTAGTTTAGGTTAAAGGAGGAAAAATTGATAATATATAGTATAGTGATTTGTGTTGTTTTTATTTAAATCCTTTTTCTGTGTTTTCATTTATTGTCCTGACTGACCAGAAGAAGAACAGTCTTCATGACAATCTGAAAGTCAGTCAACATCCTGGGAAATCACAGCAAGCTCCACTATTCAACAGGCCAAAAATTTGAGAGGAATGATTTTATCATTCCTCTGGTGGTTATCTAAATAAAAAAAACATATAACTGAAAAGTTGTTCATCTGAAACTACAAACAATTCATCAAAAAGTTGGGTCTTATCACCTTATTTGATTGCACTGTTTTAAAATGTTCCTGTGGGAAGACCCCTTTCTTCAATGCTCGAACTCCCTGACAGCTGATGCCCCCTGTGCTTGCCACAGATGCTTTCAAAATCTATGAACTGTCATACAATAGAGCCATTGTGGATGGGCCAAAATCCACAATAAATTTTGTCCAGGCATATAATTCAGAGATGATCCACTAGGGCACCTAGCAAAAATTTCAACCAATGAAGCACCGGGATTACCCAGGTGCTTCATTGGTGGAAATTTTGCTAGGTGTCATAGCGGATCATATTTCAAATATATGCATGGAAAAATGCCCACCCATAGATTTTGTACTGTTGTACTGTGATCGGTCCTCTTTATTATATCCAGATGTACGGTAAATAGATAATCTCCAAATTCGAGTTTTTATTTTCTTATTCAGTGTTACAAGACTTCCAATCCACTTCTACACCTTTAAACAATATATACAGTTAAAACTAGAAGTCCTGTCATGAAATGCGCACAAATAGCACGTCGATCAGTGCATTAATCTATGCGTTATGATCATAGTAAGGCGATAAAATTCTATACATATGGTCTGTGCACAAGCAATGTTTCAGCCAATGGACCTCTGGGTAACCCAGAGGTCCATTGGCAGAAACATTGCCTGTGTTTGCAATGAGTAACCAGGAGAGTCTGCCATGTTTTGTATGCGATTCAATATGGCAATTGCGCACAATTCCTACACACATTTAAGCCTAGTTTTAACTGTAGGTTACTGTCGATTCCAAAAAGTTGTGCACTGAAGGTTGTCCATTTTGGAAAATCTCGCCGATAAACATAAATTTATTCAGTATTGATATTTTTATACTGTACCAATGACCCAGACATAGCTGGTGCTAACTCTTAAAATATAGGGCCAAACACAAATTTTGCCCCCCAATCCCCAAAATTTGCATCTAAAACTAAAGAAAACATGTCCTGAAAGGCCCTCCACACTTCGCCCCTACTGCGCATGCGCAGTGTCAAGGACGTTCCGAAATTGGCGCCATTTATCATTCTAAGTTTGGCCCTTCATCAGTTAACATCTGACTGATCTTTGTGCTTTTAAATCTCAGTTTAAATGATGCCAGACACATAAATATTAGTGAAATGGTGATTCTAAGGAGGATAGAGAAGGAGGAGAGGAAAAGAATGTGTGACAGAATATTATCAGGGCTGTAACTTAAAATTTTTTAATGAAATTATGTTAAGTTACCTATTTTCAAGGCAGCAGCCATTTTGTTGTCATTCTGATTATTTAGTTACACTGTTTTTTCAAGTGTTTTCCTCTCTCCCTGTCCTTTAAGTTCCCCCTTGCTATTCTCCCATGCTTTTGGCATAGTTTCTGTAATTATTATTACTAAAATTTCTTGGGAGTTTTAGCTGAATAACAGAATGAATTCTGTTCTTTCCCCATGTTTACGTCTTCACCTACGGGTGGTTAGGCGTTGTGTTCTGCATCTACCATCTGATGTTCTGCAGTTTCTTCCCTGGAAGTCTCTGTTTTGCATCAGATAGTGTATTTTTGGTAACTGATTTCGGGCCTGGGTGCCTGGAGTCTTATTTTAGTGTTTTTACACTCATTGTTTACATTTACAACAGCCCTCTGTGTGAGGGGGGGATTTCTAAAAAATAATATCTTTATGTTATTTTAATCATAACTAGATACATTATTATTGTTCGTAAGTGTTGAATAAATTGTTTAAAATATTTTAAAAATTTTTGTCCACACTTAGGCTTGGGATCCATTGGGGCTCAACGTTACTTTTCAGAAACTTGGGCTGTTCTGAAAAAATATTTTTTCAAAATATTTTGATTTCAATTATTTTTTCTATATTAATGGATCATATTATTATTATGTATTTTGATTGTCAGGGGTTAGTGCGAGTACCAGGACTTGTTTTCTTTTCACTTTGAAAGGATATTGATCAATTGTTTTAAGAGGAAGTCTTCCTCTGACTTTATTATCATTCTATATGTGGTCAGTGTACTCGCATTAACTCCTGTTCTGTATCGTATGATTTCGATGACAATATGGGAAGCGTATGTCACGGTATGTTGTTGGGGATTTGGACACTCCGGTCCTTTCCCCGCAGGGTCACTCTACTTTATCAATTTCTATTTCAGACGATCAAGATTAGGGTGATGTATCTGTGATGTCTTCCAACAGTGTGCCTCCGTCGTCACAATTAATGAAGGGCTAGCGGAAAAGTGCTCATGTAATACGCCAATTGCCTAAGAGGACCCTAGTAGGTTCGACGGCCTTTGACGTCCGCTAGCTCGCCCGGTGTAGCGTCCATTCACCGAATGGTTCGGCAGCCGGGTTCGTCCGTTGCGGTCTAGAAGGAATTTTGGGGTGATGCGAGCACTATAAATTAACTTAATGCACACCCAGTGACGGCGGATCGGAGGGAGAACGGAGGAAGCCTTTTAGTCCGGTTCATAGCTCGTTCCGGTCCATCCGGACGGCAAGCGAGAGAGGCCCCTCTCTCGTTCAATAACATCTGGCCCCAGATGTTGTGGTACAAAATGTGTCGCTAGCGGAGCATACGTCCGTCGCTCGGGACGCTCCGTTGTATAGGCAGTCCGCTGAGACTGCTAAGGCTTCCTCTTCTCGTCAGCGCACACGACCGCACCTTGGCTGCGTGACCGCCGATATATTACCAGCTTCGCCGATCAAGGATTCTTCGGCGACCAGGTCACAACATCCGGCAGCCAGGGATTCGAGACCGATGGACTCTGGACGTTCGCATAGGAAAAGTATGCGGGAGCCATCTGATGCGGAGCTGCCCTCGGCGAAGCAGCGATAGACTGCGCCTCCGCAGGTCTCGACGCCGGACATTCTTGTGCACATAGCACAGCTTATCGCAGCATCCCAGCAGCCGACAGAAACGGTGTCGGATCGAGAATTATCCGACAGCGCTGGGTCGGTAGCCGGGGACTCGAGGCCTGCAGACTCCGGACGTTCGCATAGGAAGTGTGCGGGAGTCAACATACACGGAGCTTCCGGCGGCAATGCATCGTAAGTCCGCTACTGCACAGGCCTCGGGAACGGACGTGCTTTCCTTAATAGCACAGTTTATCGCAGCATCCCAGCATCAACTGAATCTGCCGCATATATTTTATCCGACGATGCTGGGTCGGGATGCTCGGCGGAAGCGGGTACGGACGTCCGAAAGTTTCATCCGGTCCGACGGGATACCGAAAGGGATTCGGAGGATTTCAAGCTTTCCCGTTCGGAACAACATATGCTGCGATGCCGGATAAGAAACTGATAGCGTCGGTGGACTTAGAAATTTTTGGTTCGGTTCAGGGACATCGTCCCTCAGTTCCGACATAGTCCAATAATGTCACACAAACTTTCGAATTATTGAACGACGTTATATATATTATTATTTTATGCTTGCTATCCAAGCATTTCTGGTTTCTTGTTCGAAGAGTTATGGAGATGTCTTTCAAAAGTGTGCCTCTGTCGTCATAGTTAATGAAGAGTTAGCGACAATAAGTGCTCATGGAATATGTCTATCGCTTACGGAGTGACATTCGCTAGCTCACCCGGTGTAGCGTACATTCATCGAATGGTTCGGCTGCCGGGTTCGTCCGTTGCGGTCTAGGAAGGAGATTTGGGTGATGCGAGCACTTTAATTACTTTAGTACTCACCCAGTGACGGCAGATTGAGGACAGATCGGAGGAAGCCTGTTAGTCCGGTTCCTGGCTTGTCCAGGTCCGTCCGGGCTGTGAGCGAGAGAGGTTCCTCTCTCGCCCAACAACATAGGGGACCGCATGTTGTGGTTCAGATATTTTACATTCGGAGCATATGTCCGTTGCTCGGGACGCTCCGTTATATTGACAGTCCGAGAAACTGTCTTTAATGCTTCCTCATCCTCACAGCAGGGCACACGACCGCACATTGGCTACGTGACCTCGAGTATCCGATCAGTTTCGGCATTCAGTGATTCCACGGCGAATAGGTCGCGCCATCCGGTAGCCAAGGGACACGAGGCCTATACACTCCGTTCGCTCGCATATTGGAAGTATGCACGGGGTAACGATCACGGAGCTTCCAGCGGCAATGCATCGTAAGACCGCTTCTCCTCAGGCCTCAGTGACGGACGTGCTATCCGAGTTAGCACTGTTGTTTCGCAGCATCCCAGCAATTGACAGTTACTCGGTCGAATCAGGAATTATCCGACGACGCTGGGTCGGTGCGGTCCGCGGTTGCATCAGCTATGGACGACCGAACGCTTTATACGGTCCGACAGGATGGCGAAAGGGATTCGAAAGATTTCGAGTTTTCCCTTTAGTAGTATCGGAAGTTGCCTTTCATATCTTCTGGCATTATCTTCCAGTGATTATTATTTCGGACTTCATTGCTGCGATCTTGGATAAGAGACTTATAGCGTCATTGGACTCGGATTTTTCGATCGGTACAGGGACATTGTCCCTGACTTACCGATGCAGTCCAATATTGTCATTACAACATGTGTTTTATTTTTCGACGCTATATATATATATATATACAAGCCTGCTACTAAGCATGATAGTTTAGTTTCTTGTCCGCGTTGCTCATTTCTGCCATTTTATCATTTTTACAAATAGTTTATTTTGGCAGAGCAGGGCATACCGAGAGTTCATATGCGTCTAGACGGTGTGATTAAAGACTGCATATATTCTTTTTCGCCGTTTATGTCTTTTCCAATTTCAATGTTGGGAACGACATTATGTATAGTAGACTTAACTTAGACGCTTTATTATACGTAATCCGCCTTACTGAGGCGTTATCATTACGTCTTCAAGAAAAGATTTACGGGATATTATTCTCAATGTAATTTCTTTTGAGGGCAGTAGTTTGTTCACGTATAACTCCACCCTTCAGTGGCTGATTGGAGTTGGTTAGACGTGACGCAGCCCTAGCTACATCCACACGCGTGGATAGTAAGGTTAAGAACTCTCTCAGAGTCGCTTCGTTCTCGGAGGAGCTTCTCTTCGACGGCAACTTTCCGGCAATCCATGAATTGCTCGATTTATACGTTCTCTTGTCTATCTAGTGTTACAAGAGATTCAGACTGGGGCAAACATTCGGTGGTTGACTCAGAGAGTGCCGCCGCAGTTGCCGGACCCGAGTGTGGCTGTTATGACGGTTGCCAGTCAAACAGATTGGGATATATACTGATCCCTACGGATTCGAAGTGCCAGGGTCTTTGGGTTCCGCAGTCTTTTAGCTATCAGTTTAACTTCCGCGGAATAATGTTTTTTAGGCTTGCTTTATGTCATTGCATGAACATTATTCAGAAACGCATGCCCAATTTCCTGTCCTTTAATTCGACAGTAGTGGCGTATCTCCGGAACCAGGGAGGCACTCTTTCGTTTCCGTTATTCAATTTAATGGAAAGAATCCGTCTGTTGGTTATAGTACACCAAGTTCAGTTTTGGTCCGTCATATTCCGGGTCGTCTGATTGTTTTATCGGACTCCCGTTCTCTTACGGGTCGCTTGTTGCTGTCAGAATGGACTCTCAACAAACAAGTATTCAATCAGATTTGCTATCTATGGGAGCGCCCAATGATGATTATTTATGACACGGCTTGCTAATCAATTGCAGACGTATGTGTTAGCTTGTCCAGATCTCTGAGCTAATAGTGTTAACGCTCTATTGATCTATAGGACGGAATGATAGGATACGCGTATCCTCCGGCGCTGTTGTTTTAGCAGGTATTGCTAAGATAAACAACCACAATACATTTCTGTTGATAGCATCTCTATCTTCACAGAGATCATGAGTAATTTACTCTCTTGTCTACTGTGGGTCTTAACGTGAAATCTTCCTCTATATGAGGATCTTTTTTCACTGGGTAAATCGTGTCATCTTTATCACAACCAGCAAGGTAGCAACCTTCATGTATTCCGTTGTGTGGTCCGTATTGCATTGTAAGCACTGTACTGGACGAGCTTTGGACGCGATTTCTTACTATAGGAGATCCTCTTCTTCGCTATTCTATGCGACTAAAGTGGAGGCTCTTCCGTAGTGGTGTAGGGATCATTATGTTCATATTGTTGATCCCTCCATACTACTCATTGCTATTTTTTAGTATACTTGTTTCACAAGATCTACTGCAGCCTGTTATTATTTAGGTTATAGGTTTATGTTACCTCATACCTATGCACTCTACGATAGTTTACAATTGAGTCTTTTGTCTCTTTATCTAAGTCAGTTAGTAACTTTTTGATAAATAGACTTAGAATCTTTAGATTAAATTCCTATACGGATTTTATCTTCGGTTCTTATTTAGCTAAGTAATCATTTGAGCCTCTGGAAACAGTAGTTTTCAAATTCTGACCTTTTCGACAGTCATTCTGTTGGTTTCTCTTTTACTGTAGAGTCAGTGAGTTTCATGCACTTTCGATGGATGATTTTCACTTTCATAGTTTCGGAATCAATACTTCCGTTACTATTTAGGTTGGATTGTTGCATAAGAGTTAGGCTCCTATTATCCGGACCCTATTATTTTAAGGTCCTTCCGTCTTCGTATGGGCATAGGCCTTTACTCTTTCCGGGTACAGTTTATGTATTTATAAACAGATATCTGTTTATTACAAGGGCGTAAGCTTCTTCTGTCTTTGATGTCTAGTAGAAGGACGTTACGCTCCATTTTATTGTTAATGGATTCTATTAACTATCGGTACTGCTTATGGTATATCATTGACTTAGCAGTTGTGCTTAAGATTTCGGCTCATGAAGTAAGAGTTCTTCTACTTCTTGGGCTTACATTAATAGTGTCGCTATTATAGATTTTTGAAGGCCGCTCATTGCGCTCAGCCATCCACATTCATGAATTTTATCTTAGAAATATCGAGTCAATTTCTTGAGGCCTCTTTTGTTAGGTCTATTATCTACTGCTCAGAATGTCATTCACTTAACAGTTGCTACTATAGCTAGGTAGGCTGTCTGTTTCGGCAGTGTCTCCGTTCGGCTGCCCTCTTCGCTCTGGGCTATTTGACCCAGGGCAAGAAAAAGGGGGGGGGGGGGGAGGGTGTTCCCTTGGGTCACCTGTTTTACTATGAAAACAAGGGGATACCTCCTCCGGAGTTAGTAATTCTGAGCTGTTATTGGGATGGTTGTTTAGTGAGAAGTTTAAGTTTATAAAATTCATTCAAGTCTTAGTTTTTAAAGTATAGCTTTTGAATATTGCATATGTCAACGGACATGATTATGCAATTCTCAGACACTTTTAGGAGTATAAGAGTCTCTATTCTCTAGACTTACTTTATTATTGGCTTACTTTAAAAATTATTAGTATAAGGATTATATTGGATATTAATAGAGTACATGGATGTATGAAGCTCAATTTTGGAAGGTGTTGTATCTTTCTAATTTATCATAAATAAGAAAGATACATGTAAGGCCTATTACTTCTTTTCCCTACAGGGGATGACTCTATTTTATTTTATTGAGCGTATTCCATTTTGCTCTATGTCCTTGGCCCTCCAGCCTTTTTACTATTCAGCTATGTCTGGGTCATTGGTACAGTATAAAAATGTTAAAAAATTTATAGTAATTTATATATTTTTTATACTTACCAATGACCCAGACGGGGATGGCCCTCCCAGGAGTTGGGAACTCTTGCCCCCCCGCTGAGTACATAGCGCTTACCAGGCACTGGTTATTAGAATGATAAATGGCGCCAATTTCGGAACGTCCTTGACACTGCGCATGCGCAGTAGGGGCGAAGTGTGGAGGGCCTTTCAGGACATGTTTTCTTTAGTTTTAGATGCAAATTTTGGGGATTGGGGGGCAAAATTTGTGTTTGGCCCTATATTTTAAGAGTTAGCACCAGCTATGTCTGGGTCATTGGTAAGTATAAAAAATATATAAATTACTATAAATTTTTTAACTTTTGCTTGAAAAGTGTTGATAACAATTTTTACAATACAAATAAAAGCTGAAAATGGGATTCAAAATCTCCTGTTTTTTCAAGTGAGTAATCTCCAGTATTGATCAAACTGTCCCCAAATCAAAAAACATCTCCCAAACAAAATTGGTTAAAATGTTCCTCATCATTGGTCAAAACGACCCCCAACATTGGTAAACAAATCTCCCAAAAAACAATTAAAATCTTCCCCTGGCAAAAACATTCCTTGGCAAAAACATCCCCTTGTATTACCCACTTCAGCAAGTTTTGACAAGCACCAAACTTACTTTACATGCCAGTTTTTATGGGAAAATTAAGATTTAAAAACTTAAGTATTTGTTTTTGGGGGTACAGTACGTGGAGAGTGTATTATCACTAAATCACCCGAAGAGTGGAGATTCCACCCAAGCAATAATTACAAATTTGTTGCAAAGCCTAACCTGCACAAGCAAGGTTTCAGCCAATGGACCTCCGGGTTAAACCCGGAGGTCCATTGGCTGAAACATTGCTTGTGTTTTTTGTCGATATGTACAAAATTTGAAAGTTATGGCTTGGGTGATAACTCCACTCCACAGGTGATTTAGTTACAATCCACTCTCCACGTACTGTAGACCAATTTTTATTTTTAGCATGTAGCCTTGGAGCAACCCTTTGAAAGTATTGATTTGTCTCCCATGAAGTTTTATGGAGCATCTACTTCAAGAACTCTGGTCATATCACGATCATGGACCAGAAAAGTGGTCTTTCAGATTCTGTGGATTAAAAGCTGTAAACACGATCATTAAATAATATTCCAGAAGTAGACTGAGGCGTATGCTGTTGTATTTTTTCTGCATATATAATAATCATTGGACTCCAGGAAGTTGAACAGTGCTTGTTTACTGTGGTACACAAGTTCTGCTTTACTTGTAAAATAAGTCCCAGAACCAATGCCAACAATGTGGCCCTCATCTCCATCACATCGAGATTCAATCATAACAAAATTACTGCAATGGTGGAGGATTTTGGAACCAAAATTATGTCAAATGAATGAAATAGCATCCACATTTCCGAGTTCTTAAATATGCACAACAGGAATGACAAGCCCATCTCCCCATGGTAGCAGTATTTGTATACTGAGCAGGACAATCTGCTTACAGCAGGAAAAGAGTTAAATATTCCACACTCTTTTTTCCATATTTGCAATACAGTTGAACCCTGTTAATTGAATAGCCACTTGGCCAATTAAAATTATTCAGTTAACAGGAGTATTCAATTATCAGGGATTGTTACATTTTCCTGTATTCTGGAGATAAACTTAGCATTTATTCTATTATATCTTGGTTGACAGAGCTCCCTGAGCTCTGTCAAACAAGATATAATAAATTAAATGCCTGTATTGGATGTATTGAGGCTGAATAGGTCTATAAACAAAGGAAAACTGGGGAAAGACACAGTAATTTCTTGACAGGTAACAAGATTTTTTATTCAACTAACAGAAATTTACTCTATAGCCTATATTCATTTAACAGGCCAAATTTGTTCTGGAGGTATGGTAAATTATGGAAATTATATTCAATTAACAGGATTGTTCAGTTAAGAGATATCCAGTTAAGTGGGCTACACTGTACAATGTTGACCTGTTGATCATCTGTGGTTTTTTAATCAGTTGAACATAATTTTAATTCAGTAAGTAAAGTTCACAACTAACGTTTTGTGGAACACATATATTTAGCTTCTTCAGGAATTTGAAAATTATTTAATTCCTTCAATCTTATTTGTTTTTGATAGGTCATATGTGCCCTTGTCTCATTAAAGCCTATTGTTTCTCCAGACTATATAGAAGCATTTGTGAAATCATTAGAGCCAGAATCTGATTTCAGTCCAAATCCTGATGAGTAAGTATATACAATCTAATATAAGTCTTCAGCTAACATAATGACTGTAGAGACGAGCGATACTGATTTAACCCTTTTCCAAAGCAGACGATATCAAATTTATTATATTTTTATACTGTACCAATGACCCAGACATAGCTGGTGCTAATTCTCAAAAATCTAGGGCCAAACACAAATTTTGCCCCCCAATCCCCCAAATTTGCATCTAAAACCGAAAAAATCATGTCCTAAATGATCCTCCATACTTTTCCTCCACTGCGCATGCGCAGTGTCAAGGAGGTCTCGAAATTGGCGCCAATTATCATTCTTTGTTTGGCCCTTCATCAGTTCACATCTGACTGATATTTGTGCTTGTAAATCTCAGTTTAAATGATGCCAGACACATAAATATTAGAGAAATGGTGGATCTAAAGAGGAAATAGAAGGAGGAGAGGAAAAATGAGTGGCAGGAAATAATCAGGGCTGTAACTTAAAATTTTTTTACGAAATTATGTTATGTTGCCTAATTTCGAGGCATGGGCCTGTTGTTGTCATTCTTGCTATAAAGTTACACTGCTTGTTCAGTGTTTCCTCTCTCCCTTTCCTTTAAGTCCCCCCTTGCTATTCTCCCATGGTTTTGGCATATTTTCTGTAATATTATTACTAAAATTTCTTGGGAGTTTTAGCTGGGTAACAGAATGAATTCTGTTCTTTTCCCCATGTTTACGTCCTCACCCATGGGTGGTTAGGCGTAGTGTTCTACATCTACCATCTAATGTTCTGCAGTTTCTTCCCTGGAAGTCTCTGTTTTGCATCAGATAGTGTATTATTGGTAACTGATTTCGGGCCATGGTTATCAGTGCCTAGAGTCATGTTTCTGGTGTTTATACACTTCTTGTTTACATTGACAGCGGTTTCTGTTGAGAGGGATTTTCTTGTCTTTGTATTAGCTTAATCATAACAAGATACACTATTATTATATGTAAGTGTTGCATTAATTTTTTTGTAATATTTTAAAAATTTTTGTCCACACTTAGACTTTTTGGGATCCATTGGGGCTCAACGGTACTTTCAGAAACTTGGGCTTTTCTGAAAAAATATTTTTTCAAAAATTTTTTTTGATTTCAATTATTTTTTTCTATATTAATGGATCATGTTATTATGTATCTTTGTTTTCAGGGGTTGGTGCGAGTACTAGGACCTTTTGTGTTCTTTTCACAATGAAAGGATATTGTTCAAATTGTAATAAGAGGAAATCTTCCTCTAAATTTTCATAATCATTGTATTAATTGTAGTCAGTGTACTCGCACTAACTCCTGTTCAGTATGTGTCAATTGGGATGACAAACATTGGAAGCGAGTGTCACGGTATGTTGTTAGCGGGGTGATGCGAGCACTATAATAAGACAAAGTGCACACCCAGTGACGACGGATCAGAGGAGAGAACGGAGGAAGCCTATTAGTCCGGTTCCTAGCTCGTCCAGGTCCATCCAGGCTGCGAGCGAGAGAGGTCCCTCTCTCGTACAACAACATCTGGGAACAGATGTTGTGGTACAAAACGTTACGCATTCGGAGCATACATCCGCCGTTATATAGACAGTCCGGAGAGACTGTCGATAAGGCTTCCTCATCCTCACGGCAGCGCACACGACCGCACCTTGGCTACGTGACCACGGATATCCAGCCAGCTTTGCCGATCAGGGATTCCACGGCGACCAGGTCACGCCATCCGGTAGCCAGGGACACGAGGCCTGTAGACTCCGGACGTTCGCATAAAAGAAGTATGCAGGAGTCAACACACACGGAGCTTCCAGCGGCAAAGCAACGTAAGACCGCTACTCCACAGGTCTTAGTGATGGATGTGCTATCCCAAATAGCACAGCTTATCGCAGCATCCCAGCAAACGATAGAATCTCTGTCGGATCAGGAATTATCCGACGATGCTGGGTCGGTACGCTCTGCCGAAGCATCGGGTACGGACGACCGAGAACTTCATAGGGTCCGACAGGATGGCGAAAGGGATTCAGAGGATTTGGAGCTTTCCCTTTCGGAACAATATGAAGCTGCCGTAGATTTTATCCGGCATTACCTTCCAGAGGTTCCGTCGGACCAGAATGCTGCGATGCCGGATAAGAGACTGATAGCGTCATTGGACACAGAAATTTTTGATCGGTTCAGGGACATCGTCCCTCAGTTTCCGACACAGTCCAGTAAGGTCACAAGAACATTTGAATTATTGAATTTATAAGCTTGCTACCAAAACGGGCAAGTCTGGTTTCTTATCCGCAAATGCCCTAAATCTGCCTTTCATCAATTCAAGGAATAAATTCGAAATGGCAGGACAGGGCATACCGAGTTTTCCTCTGCGTCTAGACGAGGCTGAAGACTTGGAATTGTCTATACCGTTGTCTATGTCAATTCCAACCACGACGTTGGAAACGACAATAATGTCTAACAAAGTTAACTTAGACACCTTATTATACGCAGATCACCTTACTAAGGCGTTATCATTACGTCTTCAAGGGAAAGAATTCCAGGATATACAATCCTCATTAAGACTTCTTTCAAGGGCAGTAGCTTATTCCACGTATAACTCTGCCCTTTCAGTGGCAAACCTGGAGTTGGTTAGACGTCACGCAGCCCTAGCTACATCCACGCGCGTGGATGTTAAGGTGAAGAACTCTCTCAGGGTCGCTTCGGTCTCCGGAGAGCTTCTCTTCGACGGCAAGCTTTCAGCAATCTATGATAAGATAACTAAGAAAGCTTCGGATTCTCTGCTTTTCAAATCCGGTTCCAAAAAGCCGGATACAGCAGAAAAGAGTAAGACAGGCACTTCTGGGACAAGTACGCCCAAGAGAAGTTCCTATAGAGGTTCCTATGCGTCCTCTAGGTCTTATTCTAGAGACCGTCAAGGCAGCGACTCTCATGGGGGACGTTCTTCTGGCCGAGATTACCGGTCAGACGTCCCTAGGTTGACGGGGCGAGGTTCGGGTCATGGAGGACGTAGTTTCTCCTTCCTCAAGCCTCGCAGGTCCAGGAGGTGATGGTTTGAACCTCTATCGTGTTCCGGTTGGCGGAAGATTATCGAGTTTTATAAATGAGTGGGCGTCAATTACGGACGACCCCTGGGTTCGAGGGGTAATTTCGGAAGGACTAAGAATATCCTTCAAACGAAAGCCTCCATTAACACGAAGTCCAAAATGGACTCAGCTTCCGTCGAATCTGCAGAAAAGAGACGCTCTTTTATCAGAAGTACAGTCTCTTCTGAAGAAGAACGCGGCAGAGGTCGTAGAAGACCAGGAATCACCGGGTTTCTACAGCCATCTGTTCCTAGTTCCGAAACCAGACGGCTCGTTCCGTCCAGTCATAGATCTGAGCTGGATAAACAAGCTGATCGTCGCTCCGAAGTTCTATATGGAGACAATTCGATCAGTCAGAGCGAGTATTCGGGTGAACGACTATGCTACAAGCATAGATCTCAAGGATGCGTACTTTCACGTCATGGTACATCCGACATTCAGAAAGTATCTACGCTTCGCAGTCCTAGGAGTTGTATATCAGTTCTGAGCGATGTGCTTCGGTTTGAACCTAGCGCTTTGGGCTTTCACTCGAATAATGAACTCGGTAATGATATATTTCCGATCTCATTCGTCTGCGGTAACGTCGGCCTACCTGGACGACATTCTTCAGAGGTACGGCAACGAGTTAACGCTTCTGAACGATGTGCAGAATCTGCTTCTATTACTCCGACATCTCGGTTTTATAATAAACGAGGAGAAGTCGGATCTGGTACCGTCCAAGTCATTCACTCATCTGGGAATGAGCTTCGAGACGCACAACAATCTTGTTCGTCTGCCGTTAACCAGAGCGAAATTAATCAGTTGTTACACTCGCTATTGTCTTCACTCACACAAAGTCACAGCGAGAGAGTTCATGAGACTGATAGGTCTGTGCGGAGCCGCTGCGGATCTCATTCCGATGGGGCGGTTACGCACTCGTCCTCTCCAAATTTTCTTGACTCAGAATTGGAGTGTAAAGATTCATTCGCTCGATATAGACGTTCTCTTGTCAAATCAAGTGAAACAAGAGATTCAGACTTGGGCAAACATTCAGTGGTTGACTCAGGGAGTCCCACTGCAGTTGCCGGATCTGAGTTTTACGATTATGACGGATGCCAGTCAAACAGGTTGGGGTGCAACATTGATCCCAATGGATTCGAAGTGCCAGGGTCTTTGGGATCCGCAGTTCCTAGGCAAGCACATAAACATCAAGGAAATGATGTCAATTTGGCTTGCACTACGTCATTGGATGAACATTATTCAGAAAGCACATGTCCAAATCCTGTCCGACAATACGACAGTAGTAGCATATATTCGGAACCAGGGAGGCACTCATTCCGTTCCGTTATTCAATTTAACGGAAAGAATCCTTCTGTTTGTTCTAGAACACCAAGTTCTACTTTCGGTCCGTCATATTCCGGGTTGTCTGAATGTATTAGCAGACTCCCTTTCACGGAAGGGTCGCTTGTTGCCGTCAGAATGGACTCTCAACAAACAGGTATTCAATCAGATTTGCTACCAATGGGAGCGGCCAATGATAGACTTATTTGCGACACAACTCAACTATCAGTTGCAGACGTATGTGTCTCCATGTCCGGATCCCCGAGCATATGCAGTAGACGCTCTATCGATCTCGTGGGACAGAATGATAGGATATGCGTATCCTCCAGCGCCGTTGATTCAGCAAATATTGCTAAAGATAAAACAATCTCAATGCAAAATTCTATTGGTAGCATCTCTGTCTCCACAGAGACCGTGGATAAATCTACTCAGGTGTCTGCTGTGGGACTTACCGCGAAAGGGGGAATCGCGTCAACTACATCACAACCCGCAAGGTCTCAACCTTCACGTATTTCCATTGTGCGGTCCTTCTTGCACGGCAAGCATTTTACAGGATGAGCAGTGGACGCGATTTCTAACTGTAGGAGGACCTCCTCTTCGCTAAACTATGTGGCTAAGTGGAAGGTCTTTCGTCGTTGGTGTAGGGATCATTCTGTTGATATTTTTGATCCCTCCATACCAGCATTTGCAAACTTTCTAGTATACTTGTTTGACGAGATCAAACTGCAGCCTGTTACTATTAAAGGTTAGGCCACACAAAGTAGATCTTCTGTTTCTCAGGCCATTATTTGTGAAATTGCATGCGGGCGAGCGGTTTTTTATTTTATTTTTTATTTCAGTAATTTCTCTTTGCCATCAAAAGTTCATGTTCTTGGTTCAAGTTTTAAGCCTCATAATCTACAGAATAGCACGGGTGGTGGTGTATTTCATCCCTTGAGTGCAAGAAGGCTTTGCAATGCTATAGTGCTTAAATTTGGTTTGAAAAAAGAGTGGGAACCCTGTTATGGGACATTCCTCGGAAGCTTATGAATAATTTTAACTTGGTTAAATATCAGACATTAACCATTTAATTTTTATTTTTTTTTTAAGTTTAAATTGGTTATAAAAAGAGAGCATGCGGCAGCCAAAAGGACCATGCGGGAGGGCCTGAGAAACAGATTTTTTATTTTTTTAGGCCTTATAGGTCTATGTTATCTGATACCTAAGCACACATGATACCTATGCACACCATGATAGTTTACAAATTGGATCTAATGTCTCTTTATCTAAATTAGTTAGAAACTTCTCGATAAATAGACCTAGAACCCTTAGATTAATTCCCAAATGGAATTTAGCTTGGGTTCTTCTTAAACTAAAAGAAAAGCCATTTGAGCCTCTTGAGACAGTAGATTTCAAATTCTTGTCTTATAAGACAGCATTTCTCTTAGCTTTCTCTTCTGCTAGAAGAGTCAGTGAGCTTCATGCGCTATCTGTGGACGATTCTCACTATCGTAGTGTCGGGAACACTATTACCTTTACTACTAATGTTGGATTTTTGGCTAAGAATAAGGCTCCTAATAAATATCCGAAACCTATTGTTATTAAGGCCCTTCCGTCTTCAGACGGGCATAGGCCTTTACTCTGTCCGGTTAGAGCTTTACGTATTTATAAACGAAGATCTCAGTTTATCAGAAAGGGACGAAAACGCTTCTTTCTGTCTCTGATGCCTAATAGAAAGGACATTACGGTCCATTCTATTGCTAGATGGATTCAATTAACTATCCGTACTGCTTATGATAATCTATCTTCAACTCAGCAGTCTGTGCTTAAGATTTTGGCTCATGAAGTAAGAGCTCTTTCTACATCTTGGGCTTACGCAAATAGTGTTGCTATTACAGATTTAATGAAGGCTGCACATTGGTCTCAGCCATCCACATTCACGAATTTTTATCTCAAAAATATTGAGTCCATTTCTGGAGACCTGCATTGTTTAGGCGTTATCTGTTGCTCAGAATGTCGTCCACTAAACAGTTGCAACTATAGTTATGCAGGCTTTCTGTTCCGGCAGTGACTCCGTCCTGCTGCCCTCTTCACTCTGGGCTATTTGACCCAGGGCAAGGGGAGGGGGCGGGAGGGTGTTCCCTTAGGTCACCTGCTTTATAGTGAAAAGCAAGGGGATACCTCCTCCGGAGTCAGTAATTCTGAGTCGTTACCAGGATGGTTTTAAAGTGTAAAGTTAATGTTTAAAATTAATTCATGTCATTTTTTAAAGTGTAGCTCGGTGTGAAGCATTTGTATATGTCACGTGTCAAACGGGCATTAATATACAATCCTCGGACACTTTTAAAGAGTATAAAGAGTCCCAATTCTCTGGACTAACTTTATTTATTGGCTTACTTTAAAAATAATTAGTATAAAGGGTTATACTGGATGTTAATAGAGAACATGAATGTTATTATGCTCAATTATGGAGGGTGTTGTGTCTTTCTGATTTATCATAAATAAGAAAGATACATGTAAAGCCTAATACTCCTTTTCTCCTCGAGGGGATGACTCTATTATATATAGTTGAGCTTATTGGATTTTCCTCTATGTCCTAGGCCCTCCAGCCTTTTTGCTATTCAGCTATGTCTGGGTCATTGGTACAGAATAAAAATGTTAAAAAATTTATAGTAATTTATATATTTTTTATACTTACCAATGACCCAGATGGGGATGGCCCTCCCAGGAGTTGGGAACTCATACCTCCCCGCTGAGAACATAGCGCTGACCAGGCACTGTTTGTAAGAATGATAATTGGCGCCAATTTCGAGACCTCCTTGTCACTGCGCATGCGCAGTGGAGGAAAAGTATGGAGGACCATTTAGGACATGATTTTTTCGGTTTTAGATGCAAATTTTGGGGATTTGGGGGCAAAATTTGTGTTTGGCCCTAGATTTTTGAGAATTAGCACCAGCTATGTCTGGGTCATTGGTAAGTATAAAAAATATATAAATTACTATAAATTTTTTAACTTTCAATATTATTTTTTTTAATTTTTCAAAACATTTTGACAAACCCATATCATGTGACCCCTCATTGGAATGAGCTCAATGAGCTTGTTCCAATGAGGGGTCACATGATATGGTTTTGTTGGAATATTTTGAAAAATTTAATATTTTTATACTCTACCAATGACCCAGACTTAGCTGGTGCTGACTCCCTAAATTCTAGGGCCAAACACAAATTTTGCCCCCCAATTCCCAAAATTTGCATCAAAATCCGAAATTTCAATGTCCTATGTGGTCCTCCATACCTTTTATCCACTGCGCATGAGCAGTGTCAAGGAGGTCTCGAAATTGGCGAAAATTTCATTCTTTGTTTGGTCCTAAAATCAGTAACATCTCACTGATATTTGTGCTTGTAAATCTCAGTTTAAATGATGCCAGACACATAATTATCAAAGAAATGGTGGATCTAAGGAAGAAATAGAAGGATGAGATGAAGAAACAGTGGCAGGATGTGTTCCCATCTTTTGCCTATATAGGCAGCCAAAACTTGTCTAGAAACAACTGACAAGGTTCTTGGAATGTAACTTTTAAGTGTATCTAAAGACACCTGTTTTGTTGCAGTAAAAAGGAATCCAAGTCAAAATTAGGCCTTTCAGGGGTATAAAATGACCTGGGTATTCAGCCGATTTTAACATATCATTAGTTGGTAATCATTAGTTGGTAATTATTAGCTCACCTGACTGAAAGTCATGGTGAGCTATTCTGATCACTTTTTGTCCATCGTCCGTCGTCTGTCATCTGTCGTCCGTTGTACGCCGTTAGGTGGTGTGTGGGTCATTTTCTCCCAAGCTGGCTGCAGTTCAATGAAAATTTACATGAGTAGCGGTTATATAGGGGCATTTGGGTTTTTCTTCAACTTGGATTTCTGCTCATATTGTGGAGTGGGGTGGGACCAAAATGCACAAAATTAAAAAAAATCTTCTTCTCATGAACCAGCCGTAGCAGAGACTTGATATTTGGTATGCAGCTTCCATTTGAGGTGTAGACTCAAGTTTGTTCAAGAGAAGTTTTACGGGCATTTTTGTTCTGAGAGGGGCAAGAATTTTTGCCCTGCCCAGAATTTCTGTTTTCTGAACCGAGAGGCCAATTTGAACCAAATTTAATATGAGGTATTATTGGGTTATAAGTACTTGATTTATCCCAAAAAAAATTTTCCTGCAGCCCCGTGGGAACCTCAGGAGCCAAAAATAGAAAAAAACAAAAACGTCCGTATCTCTAAAACTGCACGGCACCAAGAATTTTTATGTGGTGTGAGGCTTCCTTGGGACCAACAGAAAGGAATGGTAAAAAAAAAATGTCATCGGCTTTGTCATGAGGTACTTTTTCGGGACTTTGAAAAAACTCTGAGTCACCATTTTTTTAACACTGTGGGCAATGGGAAAAAATTAAAGAATCGTTTGCTTCCATACTACTGCTCCCAAAGCTTTCATATTTTACATATAACATCTTTGGAACATTGATTCACATATTTGTTGAAATCAAATCCCTTGGTTCATATTTGGGTTCCCTATGGGAGCCCAAATGTTCAAATTAGTGCAGTATGAGGAATATTCTTTAAAAATCTTCTTCTTCAGATCTACCAATAAGAATCTTTTGATATTTGGTATGCAGCATGCTTAGGGGGGTGAGATTCAAGTTTATTCAAGCCAAGTCCCTGGGTTCATATTTAGGCTAAAAATTGGGGATCCCGGACCGGATTTAAAAATTTTGGACCCAAATCCGGAAATGAGTTTTTTTGGTTTTTTATGCATTTTGGTCAATTTTAAGGCACAAAAATTTTTTTCTTACACCGCAAATTTGGGGTCCGGGTGGGACTTAGAAATTTTGGACCAAAATCCGGAAATTTTGTTTGTTTGTTTTTTTATGCGTTTTGGTCAATTTTAAGACAAAATTTTTTTTTTTTCTACATTGAAAATTTGGGGTCCGGGTGGGACTTTTGCGTTTTGGTCAATTTTAAGAAGAAAAAAAAATTTGGGTTTGAAAATATTTTGTTTGGGTCTTCGAAAATTTCGGAACAAAAATAAAAAAAAATCTGTTTTTTATGCATTTATTTCTGAATTTTGGGATGTAAAAGTGCAGGAACTGAAAATAGAAGGAAAATCCTGTGTATTGTGTGGGCACAATCATTTCATCTAGATGGTACATGCTTTTCTTAGGAGGGGCATATGCAGGCCTCTGGGGCCTCTTGTTGGTTTTCTAAGGACTTATTACCACCCAGTTCAGGATACCAAAGTGCTTCAAGTTCACATTTGATTCGGTATTGAGATTGGTAAATGTAGGGTTTGGAATTGGAAAAAAATTCCATTGGGAAAGGGTTCCATCTTTGGCCCCGTAGACACCCCAAAAGGAATCAATGTATGGTTAGTATGCAGAGAATCATAGTTTACAGGAGGGGGGGGGGGTTGTTTTTGAAATGTCTTGTTGAACATTAGAATGAAGTTCATGTCTTTTTTATATTTCACAGTTATTTACCGAATGTTGTGGAAACACAGATAAGTCATGATGAAGTTTCATTTCAATCAGATGAAAGGAGAAAGAATATATTTCAAGGGATGAAATTTATTTTTCTCAATCCGAAGCAGGTTAGTGATTTCTTTTTAGCTTAACTTGACAAATTCAAGATAAGCTACTGCCATCCGTGTGTGTAAGTCTGTTCACATTTTCTTTAGCACAGGCTACATCCTGTAGTTCTTGTCCGATCACCACAAAATTTCATATACGGGTTCGATGTCATGTTCTCATCGTCTTGATGAGAACCTCCCATTTTGGTTATGATTGGTCAACCTTTTGGTTGTGATCGGTCAGCCATGATGGCCGCACAGGCTTGTAATCTAGATTTGTTTAGCACAGTCTACAGTTCATATTTGTGAAGCGATTTCATTGTAACTTGGTATGATGTCTGGATGGGACTAACCTATTTTGGTCACAATTGGTCACCTGTTACTGCTGCTTGGGCACATGACCTAGATTCCTTTTGCAATCTCTACAGGTCATAATTATGAAAGGATTTCATTGTAACTTGGTAGGATGACTCTGTATGATATCTAAATGAGACTGTCCTATTTTGGTCGCGGTCAGTCAACCATGTCTGGTGGGTGGGTATGGACCTAGATTCTTTTAGCAAAGTCATATTTATGAAGGGATTTCATTGTAACATGTAGGATGACTCATTTTGGAATGATTTTACTGTAACTTGGTAACGTTAGTTGACATATGTTAGATGTGAGGGCCTCATCAACCTAGGCCTCAATTCTTTTGTACAGTCTGCGCCTCCAATTATTCATAATCCTTTCATAAACATTGAACATTATCCTTTTCATCAGAGACTACACAGGCAAGTTAAGCTGCTGTGTCATTGACACTTTTATTTGTAAACATGCACAATACAGTGAAGCCCACTTAATTGTATATCTCTTATCTGAATGACCCTGTTAATTGAATATAATTTCCTAACACAAAACCATATTTTTATACTAATATCCAATGACCCAGACTTAGCTGGTGCAACCTCAACATTATTAAGGGCCAAACACAAATTTTGAACTTCCAATCCCCAAAATTTGTATACAACAACGAAAAATTAAAACTACTATCTGGCCCGGGCCAAAAAAAATTAGTCACTAAACAACTTCAACATTTGAACTGCTATTTAGCAAGGCCTTATAAATTCCGAATGTAGGAAAATTTTAAAATACAGATGGTTTCGGTATTCATTGATTGGTTTGGTTTAGTTTTTCAGTATCCTCATGATATTGGTATCAGTTCAGATTTTCAGTATATTGCCAATCTCTATCAGATGATCCTCCTTTAAGTCTGGCATGTTATGAAACTCTAAACTCTAAAATTTGAAACAAAAAGTTTCATTGGCACCTTTTAACATGAGATAAAGATGATTATATTTTTATACTGTACCAATGACCCAGACATAGCTGGTGCTAACTCTTAAAAATGTAGGGCCAAACACAAATTTTGCCCCCCAATCCCCAAAATTTGCATCTAAAACCAAAGAAAACATGTCCTGAATGGCCCTCCATACTTCACCTCTACTGCGCATGCACAGTGTCAAGGACGTCCCGAAATTGGCGCCATTAATCATTCTTTGTTTGGCCCTTCATCAGTTAACATCTGACTGATCTTTGTGCTTGTAAATCTCAGTTTAAATGATGCCAGACACATAAATATTAGAGAAATGGTGATTCTAAGGAGGATATAGAAGGAGGAGAGGAAAAATGAGTGACAGAAAATATTCAGGGCTGTAACTTAAAATTTTTTTAATGAAATTATGTTAAGTTACCTATTTTCGAGGCAACAGCCTGTTGTGGTCATTCTTGTTATCAAGTTACACTGCTTGTTCAGTGTTTTCCTCTCTCCCTTTCCTTTAAGTAACCTCTTGCTATTCTCCCATGCTTTTGGCATATTTTCTGTAATATTATTACTAAAATTTCTTGGGAGTTTTAGCTGGATAACAGAATGAATTCTGTTCTTTTCCCCATGTTTACGTCTTCACCTATGGGTGGTTAGGCGTAGTGTTCTGCATCTACCATCTGATGTTCTGCAGTTTCTTCCCTGGAAGTCTCTGTTTTGCATCAGATAGTGTATTATTGGTAACTGATTTCGGGCCAGGGTGCCTGGAGTCTTGTTCTGGTGTTTTTACACTTATTGTTTACATTTACAACAGCCTTCTGTGTGAGGGGGGATTTCTTGAAAATAATATCTTGATGTTAATTTAATCATAACTAGATACATTATTATTGTTCGTAAGTGTTGCATAAATTTTTTAAAATATTTTTAGAATTTTTGTCCACATTTAGGCTTGGGATCCATTGGGGCTCAACGTTACTTTTCCGAAACTTGGGCTGTTCTGAAAAAATATTTTTTCAAAAGTTTTTGATTCAATTATTTTTTCTATGTTATGGATCTTGTTATTATGTATTTTAATTGTCAGGGGTTGGTGCGAGTACTAGGACTTTGTTTTCTTTTCACAATGAAAGGATATTGTTCAATTGTAATAAGAGGAAATCTTCCTCTGACTTTCATAATCATTGTATAATGTAGTCAGTGTACTCGCACTAACTCCTGTTCTGTATGTGTTAATTTCGATGACAACATGGGAAGCGTGTGTCACGGTATGTTAGTGGGGAAATGGCCATTCCGGTCCTTTCCCCGCAGGGTCACTCTACTTTATCAATCTCTATTTCAGACGATCAAGAACAGGGTGATTTATCCGTGATGTCTTCCAGAAGTGTGCCTCCGTCGTCACAATTAATGAAGAGCTAGCGGAAAAGTGCTCATGTAAATACGTCAATTGCCTAAGAGGACCCTAGTAGGTTCGACGGCCTTTGACGTCCGCTAGCTCGCCTGGTGTAGCGTCCATTCATCGAATGGTTCGGCAGCCGGGTTCGTCCGTTGCGGTCAAGAAGGAGTTTTGGGTGATGCGAGCACTATAAATCAACCAATGCACACCCAGTGATGGCGGATTAGAGGAGAGAACGGAGGAAGCCTTTTAGTCCGGTTCCTAGCTCGTCCAGGTCCATCCGGACTGCGAGCGAGAGAGGCCCCTCTCTCGTACAACAACATCTGGCCCCAGATGTTGTGGTACAAAATGTTTCGCATTCGGAGCATACGTCCGCCGCTCGGGACGCTCCGACATATAGTCAGTCCGGAGAGACTGTCAATAAGGCTTCCTCATCCTCATGGTAGTGCACACGACCGCTCCTGGCTACGTGACCTCGGATATCCAGTCAGCTTCGCCAATCAGAGAATCATCGGTGACCAGGTCACACCATCCGGTAGCCAGGGACATGAGGCCTGCAGACTCCGGACGTTCGCATAAGAAAGTATGCGGGAGTCAACGTACACGGATCTTCCAGCGGCAAAGCATCGTAAGACCGCTACTGCACAAGCCTCGGTGACGGATGTGCTATCCCAAATAGCACAGCTTATCGCAGCATCCCAGAATCAACAGAATCTCTGTCGCATCATGTATTATCTGACGACGCTGGGTCGGGACACTCCGCGGAAGTGGGTACGGCTGTCCGAACATTTCATCCGGTCCGACGGGATGCCGAAAGGGATTCGGAGGATTTCGAGTTTTCCCTTTCGGAACAACATCAGCTGCTGTGTATGTCATCTGACTTATCTTCTAGAGGTTCTTTCGTCGGACCAGAATGCTGCGATGCCGGATAAGAAACTGATAGCGTCGGTGGACACAGAAATTTTTGGTTCGGTTCAGGGACATCGTCCCTCAGTTCCGACACAGTCCAATAATGTCACACAAACTTTTGAATTATTGAACGACGCTATATATATATTATTATATGCTTGCTATTAACAAGCATGTCTGGTTTCTTGTTCGCAAAGTTACTGAGATGTCTTTCAAAAGTGTGCCTCTGTCGTCATAGATAATGAAGAGCTAGCGGCAATAAGTGCTCATGGAATACGTCAATCACCTAAGAGGTCCCTAGTAGGATCGACGGAGTTGACATTCGCTAGCTCACCCGGTGTAGCGTCCATTCATCGAATGGTTCGGCAGTCGGGTTCGTCCGTTGCGGTCTAGGAAGGAGATTTGGGTGATGCGAGCACTATAATAGACTTTAGTACACACCCAGTGACGACGGATTAGAGGACAGATCGGAGGAAGCCTGTTAGTCCGGTTCCTAGCTCGTCCAGGTCCGTCCAGGCTGCGAGCGAGAGGGGTCCCTCTCTCGTACAACAACATATGGGACCGGATGTTGTGGTACAGTCATTTTGCATTCGGAGCATATGTCCGCCGCTCGGGACGCTCCGTTATATTGACAGTCCGAGAGACTGTCGATAATGCTTCCTCATCCTCACAGCAGCGCACACGACCGCACATTGGCTACGTGACCTCGAGTATCCGGCCAGCTTCGTCATTCATTGATTCCACGGTGAACAGGTCACTCCATCTGGTAGCCAAGGGACACGAGGCCTATACACTCTGTTCGCTCGCATAATAGAAGTAAGCATGGGGTAACGAACACGGAGCTTCCAGCGGCAAAGCATCGTAAGACCGCTTCTCCACAGGCCTCAGTGACGGACGTGTTATCCAAAATAGCACAGCTTATCGCAGCATCCCAGCAAACGACAGATTCTCGGTCGGATCACGAATAATCCGACGGCGCTGGGTCGGTGCACTCCGCTGTTGCATCAGGTACGGACGACCGAACACTTATAGGGTCCGACAGGATGGCGAAAGGGATTCGGACGATTTCGAGCTTTCCCTTTCGGAACAACAGAAGCTGCCATACATTTCTTCCGGCATTATCTTCCAGAGGTTGTTCCGTCGGACTACATTGCTGCAATGCTGGATAAGAGACTAATAGCGTCATTGGACACGGAGTTTTGGATCGGTTCAGGGACATTGTCCCTGACTTGCCGACACAGTCCAATAATGTCATTAGAACATTCGAATTATGTAACGACGCTATATATAAGCTTGCTACCAAGCATGATAATCTAGTTTCTTGTCCGCAATGCTCTATTCTGCCTTTCATCAATTCTAGGAAATAATTTATTTTGGCAGAACAGGGCATACCGAGAGTTCCTATGCGTCTTGGCGGCGGGACTGAAGACTGGGAATTATCTTTTTCGCCGTCTATGTCAATTCCAACCACGATGTTGGAAACGACAATGATGTCTATTAGACTTAACTTAGACGCTTTATCATACGTAGACCACCTTACTGAGGCGTTATCATTACGTCTTCAAGAGAAAGAATTCCAGGATATGATCCGCAATGTGATTTCTTTCAAGGGCAGTAGTTTTTCCACGTATAACTCCGCCCTTCAGTGTCAACCTGGAGTTGGTTAGACGTGATGCAGCCCTAGCTACATCCACGCGTGTGGATAGTAAGGTGAAGAACTCTCTCAGAGTCGCTTCGGTCTCGGAGAAGCTTCTCTTCGACGGCAACCTTTCAGCAATCTATCAATTGCTCGATATACATGTTCTCTTGTCTATCAAGTGTAACAAGAGATTCAGACTGGGGCAAACATTCGGTGGTTGACTCAGAGAGTGCCACTGCAGTTGCCGGATCCGAGTTTTATGATTATGACGGATGCCAGTCAAACAGGTTGGGGTACAATATTGATCCCAACAGATTCGAAGTGCCAGGGTCTTTGGGTTCCGCAGTTTCTAGGCAAGCACTTAACTTCCAGGAAATGATGTTATTTTGGCTTGCACTATGTCATTGGATGAACATTATTCAGAAACGCATGTCCAAATCCTGTCCGATAATACGACAGTAGTTGCGTATCTCCGGAACGAGGGAGGCACTCATTTGTTTCCGTTATTCAATTTAACGGAAAGAATCCTTCTGTTTGTTATAGCACACCAAGTTCTGCTTCGGTCCGTCATATTCCGGGTCGTCTGATTCTATTAGCAGACTCCCTTTCACGTAAGGGTCGCTTGTTGCCGTCAGAATGGTTTCTCAACAAACAAGTATTCAATCAGATTTGCTATCAATGGGAGCGCCCAATGATAATTTATTTGCGACACAACTCAGTAATCAATTGCAGACGTATGTGTTTCCATGTCCGGATCCCTGAGCTTATGTTGTTAATGCTCTATTGATCTAATAGGACGGAATGATAGGATATGCGTATCCTCAGCGCTGTTGATTCAGAAAGTATTGCTAAGATAAACATCCACAATACAATTCTGTTGATAGCATCTCTGTCTTCACAGAGACCATGGGTAAATTTACTCAGGTGTCTACTGAGGATCTTCTTTCGCTGGGGAAATCGTGTCAACTTCATCACAACCCGCAAGGTCTCAACCTTCACGTATTCCGTTGTGTGGTCCTTCTTGCATGGCAAGCATTGTACAGGACGAGCTATGGACGCGATTTCTTATTGTAGGAGAACCTCCTCTTCGCTATACTATGCGGCTAAAGTGGAGGCTCTTCCGTTGTTGGTGTAGGGATCATTATGTTGATATTTTTGATCCCTCCATACTAGACATTGCAACTTTCTAGTATACTTGTTTGACAAGATCAACTGCAGCCTGTTACTATTAAGGTTATAGGTCTATGTTATCTCATACCTATGCACTCCATGATAGTTTACTATTGAGTCTTATGTCTCTTTATCTAAGTTAGTTAGAAACTTTTCGATAAACAGACCTAGAATCCTTAGATTAATTCCTATACGGAATTTAGCTTCGGTTCTTATTTAGCTAAGTAATCATTTGAGCCTCTGGAAACGGTAGTTTTCAAATTCTGACCTTTTAAGACAGTAATTCTCTTAGTCTTCTCTTTTACTGAGGAGTCAGTGAGCTTCATGCACTATCGGTGGACGATTCTCACTTTCGTAGTTTCGGAAACACTATTTCCTTTACTACTTAGGTTGGATTTTTGATTAAGAATCAGGCTCCTAATAAAATCCGGAACCTATTGTTATTAAGGTCCTTCCGTCTTCGTACGGGCATAGGCCTTTACTCTGTCCGGTTAGAGTTTACGTATTTATAAACAGATCTCAGTTTATTAGTAAGGACGTAAGCTTCTTCTGTCTTTGATGCCTAATAGAAGGACATTACGCTCCATTCTATTGCTAATGAATTCAATTAACTATCGGTACTGCTTATGGTATATCATTAACTCATCAGTTTGTGCTTGAGATTTCGGCTCATGAAGTAAGAGCTCTTTCTACATCTTGGGCTTACATTATTAGTGTCGCTATTATAGATTTTATGAAGGCTGCACATTGGTCTCAGACATCCACATTCATGAATTTTTATCTCAGAAATATTGAGTCCATTTCTGGAGGCCTGCATTGTTAGGTCTATTATCTACTGCTCAGAATGTCATTCACTTAACAGTTGCTACTATAGGTAGGTAGGCGTTCTGTTCCGGCAGTGACTCCGTCCTGCTGCCCTCTTCGCTCTGGGCTATTTGACCCAGGGCAAGGAGAAGTGGGGGGGGGGGGGGGGAGGGTGTTCCCTTGGGTCACCAGTTTTATTATGAAAACAAGGGGATACCTCCTCCGGAGTTAGTAATTCTGAGCTGTTACTGGGATGGTTTTAAGTGATAAGTTTATGTTTTAAAAATTCATTCAGGTCATAGTTTTTAAAGTATAGCTTTTGAATATATCACGTGTCAAACGGGCGTTATTATACAATCCTCAGACACTTTTAAAGGAGTATAAAGAGTCTCTATTCTCTAGACTAACTTTATTTATTGGCTTACTTTAAAAATTATTAGTATAAGGATTATACTGGATATTAATAGAGTACATGGATGTTATGGTGCTCAATTATGGAAGGTGTTGTGTCTTTCTAATTTATCATAAATAAGAAAGATACATGTAAGGCATAATACTCCTTTTTCCCTCGAGGGGATGGCTCTATTTTATATAATTGAGCTTATTGGATTTTCCTCTATGTCCTAGGCCCTCCAGCCTTTTTACTATTCAGCTATGTCTGGGTCATTGGTACAGTATAAAAATGTTAAAAAATTTATAGTAATTTATATATTTTTTATACTTACCAATGACCCAGACGGGGATGGCCCTCCCAGGAGTTGGGAACTCATACCTCCCCGCTGAGTACATAGCGCTTACCAGGCACTGATTATAAGAATGATTAATGGCGCCAATTTCGGGATGTCCTTGACACTGCGCATGCGCAGTAGAGGTGAAGTATGGAGGGCCATTCAGGATATGTTTTCTTTGGTTTTAGATGCAAATTTTGGGGATTGGGGGGCAAAATTTGTGTTTGGCCCTACATTTTTAAGAGTTAGCACCAGCTATGTCTGGGTCATTGGTAAGTATAAAAAATATATAAATTACTATAAATTTTTTAACGTTCTGTACAGATTTAATATCCGCCACCACATAGTGGAAGGGGATATAGGAATGGGTTCTGTCCATCATTCCATCCATCCATTCATCTGTCCTTCTCGTCCCCTGGGTTCCAATGTGTTCTATGTGCCAGTAGGCACAGAGAACAGATTGCAACTCAGGGGACGATCTGTCTGTGCATGCTTCCCCATTTCTTATCAGCCTATCCTACAATTGTTTACTACAGGCTTGCACTACAGTGGAAGTCTCTAACTCGGAAAATATACTCTCTATTTTGATCTTTCCCAAGCAATTTAGGAAAGAAAAGTGGTGCAAAAGCACCATGAAAAAATTAACCCAAACTGGGTTGAGTGGTACCGGCACACACCCAGTAGGGAATGCTCTTCTCCTAGTACAGATCGACGGCTTCTGGTACCAGTGCGCAGTCATGTGACAAATGACTCATTCTTTTTTCTTCCGCTGTCCTGAAGAGACGTGCGGCCATTTGCATTACGAAACCATGACAATTCACCTAGTTGATAATGGTTACCTGTGACTAGAATTATGGATCTGAGTATCATATAATAACAGTACTGTGTTTTATATATTCTCGTTATTAATTTCAACCACATTTTCATTGTATTTTATATATACTCTGTGTTTACGCGTGATTTTCGTGTACCGTGCAGTTCGGACATATACTATTTTAGCTCAACTTTGGTGAAGCCAAATCTGAGGTATTGTCATGGCCTGTCTGTCCATCTGTCCATCCATCGCACCGTACACACGGATCGGACTAGAGGTCGTATTTATGAACCGATCTTTACGAAACTTCTTGAGTACCTTTGTTATCACCTTGAGACAAGAACAAGTGTTTTTGGGTCTGGTCCGAAATTCAAGACGGCCGCTGACAGCCATTTTATACAAAATTAGGTGCAATCGTATTTTTGCACAGAACATTCATATGAAAGCTCTGATTTGAATAATTTTTTGTATGAATGTTTAGTACCATGGAATTCATTCTGTTGTAAAACAGGTTTTTTTCTCGTGCGTAAATTATGCAAATTAGACTAACTTTGATTTATTTAGTGTTACTTCCAGCACTGTAAGTGCAAATGCCAATACTGCTCGGGCTAGAGACTGTATTTATGAACTGATCTTTACAAAACTTCTTGGGTACCTTTGTTATCACCGTGGGATGAGAACGAGTGTTTTTGGGTTCGATCTGAAATTCCAAATGGCCACTGGCAACCATTTTGTACAAAATTAGGTGCAATCAGATTTTTGCACAGAACTTCCATACGAAAGCAGTGATTTGAATAATTTTTTGTGTGAATGTTTAGTACCATGGGATACATCACATATAATATGGTTTTTTTTCTCGTGCATAAATTATGCCAATTAGACTAACTTTGATCTATTTAATGTTACTTTCAGCACTGTAACTGCAAATGCCAATATAGCTTGGGCTAGAGACCGCATTTATGAACCAATCTTTACAAAACTTTTTGGGTACCTTTGTTATCACCGTGGAACAAGAACGAGTAGTTTTGAGTGCGGTCCAAAATTCAAGATGGCCACCAGCAGCCATTTTGTACTTTAGTTAGTGCAATCAGTTTTTTGTACAGAAAAACTGTATGAAAGTTCTGATTTGAATAAATTTTTGTATGAATGTTTAGTAACATGGAATACATCACATATAATACAGGTTTTTTTCTCGCGCGAAAATTATGCAAATTAGATGAACTTTGATTTATTCAATGCTACATATGTCAATACGGCTTGGTCTAGAGTCTGTATTTATGAACCGATCTTCACGAAACTTCTTGGGTATCTGTGTTATCACCTTGGGACGAGAACGTGTGTTTCTGGGTGCTGTCTAAAATTCAGGTTAGCTGCCATTGGCCATTTTGTACCGAAATGAGGTCCAATCAGTTTTTTGTATACAGCTTCTATACAGCTCAGGTTAGAAGCTATATTTATGAACTGATCTTTACATAACTTCTTGGGTACCTTTGTTATCACCGTGGGGCGAGAACGAGTGTTTTTGGATGCAGTCCAAAATTCAAGATGGCCGCCGGCAGCCATTTTGTACCAAAATTAATGCAATCAGTTTTTTGTACAGAACTTCTGTATGAAAGCTCTGATTTGAATAAATTTTTGTATGAATGTTTAGTAACATGGAATACATACCATATAATACAGTTTTTTTTCTCATGCGGAAATTATGCAAATTAGATGAACTTTGATTTATTCAGTACTACTTATACACTGTAAGTGCACATGTCAGTATGGCTTGGGCTGGAGGCTGTATTTATGAATCGATCTTCATGAAACTTCTTGGGTACCTTTGTTATCACCTTGGGATGAGAACAAGTGTTTTTGGGTGCGGTCCGAAATTCAAGATGGCTGCCAGCAGCCATTTTGTACCAAAATTAGTGCAATCACCTTTTTGTACAGAACTTCTGTATGAAAGTTCTGATTAGAATAAATTCCTGTATGAATGTTTAGTAACAAGGAATACATCACATATAATACAGGCTTTTTTCTCGCACAGAAATTATGCAAAGTAGATGAACTTTGATTTATAAAGTGCTACTTATACACAGTAAGTGCATGTGTCAATACGGCTCAGGCTAGAGGCTGTATTTATGAACCGATCTTAACAAAACCTCTTGGGTACCTTTGTTATCATCTTGTGACTGGAATGAGTGTTTTGGGGTGCCTTTGTTATCACTATGCTATGAGAACAAATATTTTTGGGTTCAGTCAGACCCATCTGGGACTCAAAAGATTTCTTTTCTAGTTTAGCATCTAACTGTCACCCCACTTTTACAATACTTTACCTATATATTTGTTACAGTCCGCAGTCAGCATTCACGAAACTTCTTGGGTACCTTTGTTACCACCTTGGGACGAGAACAAGTGTTTCTGAGTGCGGTCAGAAATTCAAGATGGCTGCCAGTGGCCATTTTGTACCGAAATTAGGTCCAATCAGTTTTTTGTCACAACTTTTATACACCTTGTATTTATGAACTCATCTTCACGAAACTTCTTGGGTACCTTTGTTTTCACCTTGGGACAGGAATGAGTGTGTTTTGGGTTGCCTTTGTTATCACTGTGCTATGAGAACAAATATTTTGAGGTTCAGTCAGACCCACTCTGGGACTCCAAGATTTCTTTTCTAGTTTAGCATCTGACTGTCACCCACCTTCACAATACTTTACCTATACATTTGTTACAGGCTACGGTCAGTATTTATGTACAGACCGTTACAATAATTTACATGTACTTTTGTTATCAATTCATTACCTAGATGTTTGTCGTTGCTATGTCACATACTATACATGTACATGTCTTAAACAAGTTGAGCTACAGTGTCATTGACACTTTCATTTGTTGATAAATTTATGTTATCCTTTTGGATATTATTATTATTATTGGAGTTAGTTGTCAGTAGGGGGCTGTATGGACAGGGTTTCTCCTCTCCATTGAGTGCAGAATTTCTGGGGGGATTTTTTGGTCTCTGTCGGCTGTCTGGGTCCTTTATTTTCTCCCACCTTTCTCTCATAGTTGGAGGTATTCTACTTTCTGCATCTGTTGACTTCATCTTTTCTTCTACTGCTCTCATCTCTGTTATGCCCAGGACTGTTCCTTGAGGGCAGTGCCTTTTGCCCAAGCATGTTGACGATTCCCATGCTTCTTGTGCCACTTGTAATGGGTGTTTTTCAGATCGATGCTGTGGGCTCTGTGGGTCTTGATCATCCACTTTTAGGCTTCTGTGAACCATGTGGTGCATTCTTGTGGCCATTTCTCCTGCACCCACTGGAAAGGGAAATGCTGTCATTCGTGGCCTCTCGACACAACGTCTGGTGACAGTTATACCCCCTCCATGGGGGATGTGCAGTGTTTTCCTGTGGTGGATACTGCGGGAGCTGTTGAGTTGTCTGGCAAAGAGGTGCCTGGTTCTGGGACTGTGGTCCCTCTCCAGTCGACATCTAAGTCTGTCACTAGGGTTGTGACTCCTTTGGAGCCGAGCTTGGTTGCTCTCTCTACTTTGCCACCGGTTTCAACAACGGTTTCATCCGTCACCATTTCAGCCTGCCTCGGCTTATCCCGGGGTCTGCGGTCTGCAGTCTGTAGAGATATCTGATAGTGTAGATGTAGGATATCGGCCTCAGCGATGTTGGATGGGGCTGCTGGCTGAACCCTCTGCTGTGGTCGAGCCCAGCAGCCTTCGCTTTGGATTCGGATGTTCCTGGTGGGGTCACCATGGACCATGTTGCATTTCCGTCCATGCACTTTGCTCCAACGGCCAGTTTTGCGGACCGAAGCTTTTTGTGCAGCCTGGACCTTCTGTCCCGCAGAGGTCCACCGAGACTCTCCTGAGTTCCGGCACTGTTGTTCCTTGGGGTCTGGTATACCCCTATCAGCATCTGCCTGCAGATGTTTCGGCTGCCATCCGTCGCCCCGCGTCTGTTGTTCTAGAGGATCATGACACTTTGCTGGTTCAGAGGGTCAGGAGTGAAGCCACTTTGCCGGTTCGTTCCCTCTCCTTTCTCACTTAAGTTCAATCCAAAGGCTTTCCCGTTGCCTCCAACAAGGCTACTAGTGGTTTCCAGGCCCCCCCCCCCCCACCCCACCCCACCGTACTGCCACCTGAGATTGAAAGCAGGCTGCTTTCTGATCCCCCTGGTGTGCCTACACCATGGGAGGCATCAGCTGGTTTGCCTGTAATGGTTTATGTGTCTTCCAACTCGGAGGATGGGTCAGACATACTTAACGTTGAGGGCCAACAGCCTCTGACTTGGGGCAGCTCTTGACTTTTTGTTTGAGTTCCTTCTGGATCTCAAACCATCAGACCAGGCTGACAGTGTCAGCCAGGCCACGATCATCGGTCACGCGCCTCCAGCCTGTGGAGCAACTCGCTTCTAGGCACCTTTGACCGTGCCAGTCATTACAGGTGGTTGAAGCGTTTGCAGCTTTGGACTCTAAGATGAGTTCCAAGGCTATGAAGACTTTGTTCTTCACCAGGGCTGACACGTTTTTGCCTCCAGTGTGTTATCGTTCCTACGATTCTGCCAATCCGTCAATCTGCCAGACTTTGATGGTCTTGGATCAGGACTCCACCTCCCTTGGGCTTTCCAAGCCTAAGTCTGCAGTTTTTCCTATGGCAACACTGGAGTACCTTTTGGGCTTATCGAGAGAGATGGTGGGCATGCTTTCTCTCTCAGATCACGTCGTCTCTGCTTTGGCTGCTTATCTGCCTCCAGATAGGTTTGAGAACGTACTGCAGGCTCCTTTGCATGTGATTTCCAAGGTGCTCATGCATCTTACTCACATGCATGCCTGTAACACGGCTAACTTGGAATTAGTTCACTGGGACGCTGTGTTGGACACAAGCCATTCCCTTCCTGATGGGCAGCGCACTACTCTTCAATCCGCTTCTTTGGCAGGTTCGTGACTTTTCCATGGCTCCATGGTGATGGTCTGGGATAACATCCTGCACCATTCCAAAGATCAGCTGCTGCTTTGCCAGCTTGATCAGCCTTCTGATGGAGGCAGGGGCCATTCTAAGCCTAACAATCTCCCTTCTGCTTTCTCTGCAAAGCCAAGGGCTGATCCTCCTGCTGCCGCTTCTACTTTTTACTCTGTGGTAAGGGTAAGCATCGGCAGACCAGAGGGAGGACTTGGGATCATTCATCTAGTAGAGGAGGTCAAGTTGTCAATGTTATGCAGGCAGCCTAACGGAGAAATGCTTCTATTTTCTCCACCTTCTCTCTGCGTCAGTTGCAGGAGCTATCTAAGGATCTTTTTTCTTTGGGGCCTCTGTCTTCTTCTCAGGCTGTTGTCTATCCTAGCCATTTGGCTTCTTCAAGGTCAGTTCCAGCCCTGTGCTGTTTACTGTCCTTTCTGTCTGTGCATCACACAGTGCCATACACTTCATCTCCCATTGTCTTTTACCAATGATTGCGACGTTATGGTTGATAAGCCTCGGGACCTCTTCCTTCTGCTTCACGGTTCCAGTGCACTGGGGTTATGTGTGGGTTGGTTATGCGATTCCCTCCAGCCTATTGTCTATTCAGCCTGCAGTAAAGAATTGTGAGTAGGTTGATAAGAAATTTAAATTCTATAGTAAATTTCCTATCTTATTACACCTACCACAATTGTTTATATGGAGGCCCTCCCGTCTTTGTATTCAGGTTAGAATCATTCCTCCCTGCTGATCACATAACTCCAATGTTGGCGGATTCAAAAGAATGAGTCATTAGTTACACGACTGCGTACCGGAAGCTGTGGATCTGTACTAGGAGTAGAGCGTCCCTATTGGGTGTGCACTGGTTTTGGCTTATTTTTAGCTCAACTTTGACGAAGTCAAATTTGAGCTATTGTCATGGCCCGTCGTCTGTCTGTCCGTCCGTCCGTCTGTCCGTCTGTCCGTACGTCAACAATTGGCTATGGCTCGGGCTAGAGGTCGTATTTATGAACCGATCTTTACGAAACTTCTTGTGTACCTTTGTTATGACCCTGGGACGGGAACGAGTGTTTTTAGGTGTGTTCCGAAATTCAAGATGGCTGCCAGTGGCCATTTTGTACCGATGATGCAAAAATCAGTTTTTTGTACAGAACTTCTGTATGAAAGTTCTGATTTGAATAAAGTTTTGTATAAATGTATAGTACAATGGGATACATCACATATAATACAGGTTTTTTTCTCGTGCGTAAATTATGCAAATTAGACTAACTTTGATTTATTTAGTGTTACTTTCAGAGCTGTAAGTGCCAAGCTGCTATGGCTCGGGCTAGAGGCCGTATTTATGAACCAATCTTTACGAAACTTCTTGGGTACCTTTGTTATGACCGTGGGATGAGAACGAGTGTTTTGGGGTGCAGTCCCAAATTCCAGATGGCTGCCAGCAGCCATTTTGTACCGACGATGCCGAAATCTGTTTTTTGTACAGAACTTCCATATGAAAGCTCTGATTTGAATAATTTTTTGTATGAATGTTTAGTACCATGGGATACATTACATATATTACAGGTTTTTTTCTTGTGCGTAAATTATGCAAATTAGGCTAACTTTGATTTATTTAGTGTTACTTTCAGCACTGTGAGTGCAAATCCCAATACGGCTCGTGCTAGAGGCTGTATTTATGAACCGATCTTCACGAAACTTCTTGGGTACCTTTGTTATCACTGTGGGATGAGAAGGAGTGTTTTGGGGTCCAGTCTGAAATTCAAGATGGCCGCTAGCAGCCATTTTGTTCAAAATTAAGTGCAATCAGATTTTTGCGCAGAACTTCCAAATGAAAGATCTGATTTGAATAAATTTTTGTATGAATGTTTAGTACCATGGGATACATTACATATAATACAGAGTTTTTCTCGTGAATAAATTATGCAAATTAGGGGTCCGGGTGGGACTAAGAAAATTTTGGACCAAAATCCGGAAATTAGTATTTTTATACTGTACCAATGACCCAGACATAGCTGGTGCTAACTCTTAAAATATAGGGCCAAACACAAATTTTGCCCCCCAATCCCCAAAATTTGCATCTAAAACTAAAGAAAACATGTCCTGAAAGGCCCTCCACACTTCGCCCCTACTGCGCATGCGCAGTGTCAAGGACGTTCCGAAATTGGCGCCATTTATCATTCTAAGTTTGGCCCTTCATCAGTTAACATCTGACTGATCTTTGTGCTTTTAAATCTCAGTTTAAATGATGCCAGACACATAAATATTAGTGAAATGGTGATTCTAAGGAGGATAGAGAAGGAGGAGAGGAAAAATGTGTGACAGAATATTATCAGGGCTGTAACTTAAAATTTTTTAATGAAATTATGTTAAGTTACCTATTTTCGAGGCAGCAGCCATTTTGTTGTCATTCTTGTTATTTAGTTACACTGATTTTTCAGTGTTTTCCTCTCTCCCTTTCCTTTAAGTCCCCTCTTGCTATTCTCCCATGCTTTTGGCATAGTTTCTGTAATTATTATTACTAAAATTTCTTGGGAGTTTTAGCTGAATAACAGAATGAATTCTGTTCTTTTCCCCATGTTTACGTCTTCACCTATGGGTGGTTAGGCGTTGTGTTCTGCATCTACCATCTGATGTTCTGCAGTTTCTTCCCTGGAAGTCTCTGTTTTGCATCAGATAGTGTATTTTGGTAACTGATTTCGGGCCTGGGTGCCTGGAGTCTTATTTTAGTGTTTTTACACTCATTGTTTACATTTACAACAGCCCTCTGTGTGAGGGGGGGATTTCTTGAAAATAATATCTTGATGTTAATTTAATCATAACTAGATACATTATTATTGTTCGTAAGTGTTGCATAAATTGTTTAAAATATTTTTAAATTTTTTGTCCACACTTAGGCTTGGGATCCATTGGGGCTCAACGTTACTTTTCAGAAACTTGGGCTGTTCTGAAAAAATATTTTTTTTCAAAATATTTTGATTTCAATTATTTTTTCTATGTCAATGGATCATATTATTATTATGTATTTTGATTGTTAGGGGTTGGTGCGAGTACCAGGACTTTGTTTTCTTTTCACATTGAAAGGATTTTGATCAATTGTAATAAGAGGAAGTTTTCCTCTGACTTTTATAATCATTCTATATGTGGTCAGTGTACTCGCATTAACTCCTGTTCTGTATCTGATGATTTCGATGACAACATGGGAAGCGTATGTCACGGTATGTTAGTGGGGAATTGGACATTCCGGTCCTTTCCCCGCAGGGTCACTCTACTTTATCAATTTCTATTTCAGACGATCAAGATTAGGGTGATGTATCTGTGATGTCTTCCAACAGTGTGCCTCCGTTGTCACAATTAATGAAGGGCTAGCGGAAAAGTGCTCATGTAAATACGCCAATTGCCTAAGAGGACCCTAGTAGGTTCGACGGCCTTTGACGTCCGCTAGCTCACCCGGTGTAGCGTCCATTCATCGAATGGTTCGGCAGCCGGGTTCGTCCGTTGCGGTCTAGAAGGAGTTTTGGGGTGATGCGAGCACTATAAATCAAGCGAATGCACACCCAGTGACGGCGGATTAGAGGGAGAATGGAGGAAGCCTTTTAGTCCGGTTCATAGCTTGTTCTGGTCCATCCGGACGGCGAGCGAGAGAGGCTCCTCTCTCGTACAACAACATCTGGCCCCAGATGTTGTGGTACAAAATGTTTCGCATTCGGAGCATACGTCCGCCGCTCGGGACGCTCCGACATATAGTCAGTCCGGAGAGACTGTCAATAAGGCTTCCTCATTCTCATGGTAGCTCACACGACCGCTCTTGGCTACGTGACCTCGGATATCCAGTCAGCTTCGCCAGTCAGAGAATCATCGGCGACCAGGTCACACCATCCGGTAGCCAGGGACACGAGGCCTGCAGACTCCGGACGTTCGCATAGGAAAGTGTGCGGGAGTCAACGTACACGGAGCTTCCGGCGGCAATGCATCGTAAGACTGCTACTGCACAGGCCTCGGGGACGGACGTGCTATCCTAAATAGCACAGCTTATCGCAGCATCCCAGCATCAACTGAATCTGTCGCATAATGTTTTATCCGACGATGCTGGGTTGGGACGCTCCGCGGAAGCGGGTACGGACGTCCAAAAATTTCATCCGGTCCGACGGGATACCGAAAGGGATTCGGAGGATTTCGAGCTTTCCCTTTTGGAACAACATATGCTGTTGTGTTTGTCATCTGACTTGATCTTCTACAGGTTCTTTCGTCGGACCAGAATGCTGCGATGCCGGATAAGAAACTGATAGCGTCGGTGGACTTAGAAATTTTTGGTTCGGTTCAGGGACTTCGTCCCTCAGTTCCGACATAGTCCAATAATGTCACACAAACTTTCGAATTATTGAACGACGCTATATATTTATTATTATATGCTTGCTATTACCAAGCATTTCTGGTTTCTTGTTCGCAAAGTTACGGAGATGTCTTTCAATAGTTTGCCTCTGTCGTCATAGTTAATGAAGAGCTAGCGGCAATAATTGCTCATGGAATATGTCTATCGCCTAAGAGGTCCCTTGTAGGATCGACGGAGTGACATTCGCTAGCTCACCTGGTGTAGCGTACATTCATCGAATGGTTCGGCTGCCGGGTTCGTCTGTTGCGGTCTAGGAAGGAGATTTGGGTGATGCGAGCACTATAATTACTTTAGTACTCACCCAGTGACGGCGGATTGAGGACAGATCGGAGGAAGCCTGTTAGTCCGGTTCCTGGCTTGTCGAGGTCCGTCCGGGCTGTGAGCGAGAGAGGTCCCTCTCTCGTCCAACAACATAAGGGACCGCATGTTGTGGTTCAGATATTTTACATTCGGAGCATATGTCCGTCGCTTGGGACGCTCCGTTATATTGACAGTCCGAGAGACTGTCGATAATGCTTCCTCATCCTCACAGCAGTGCACACGACCGCACATTGGCTACGTGACCTCCAGTATCCGATCAGTTTCGTCATTCAGTGATTCCACGGCGAACAGGTCACGCCATCCGGTAGCCAAGGGACACGAGGCCTATACACTCCGTTCGCTCGCATATTAGTAGTATGCACGGGGTAACGATCACGGAGCTTCCAGCGGCAATGCATCGTAAGACCGCTTCTCCACAGGCCTCAGTGACGGACGTGCTATCTGAGTTAGCACAGTTTTTTCACAGCATCCCAGCAATCGACAGTTTCTTGGTCGAATCAGGAATTATCTGACGGCGCTGGGTCGGTGCGGTCCGCGGTTGCATCAGGTACGGACGACCGAACGCTTTATAGGGTCCGACAGGATGGCGAAAGGGATTCGAAAGATTTCGAGTTTTCCCTTTCGTAGCATCGGAAGCTGCCATACATATCTTCCGGCATTATCTTCCAGTGATTGTTATTTCGGACTACATTGCTGCGATGTTGGATAAGAGACTTATAGCGTCATTGGACACGGATTTTTGGTTCGGTTGAGGGACATTGTCCCTGACTTACCGACACAGTCCAATAATGTCATTAGAACATGTGTATATTTTTATACTGTACCAATGACCCAGACTTAGCTGGTGCTAACTCTAACAAAACCAGGGCCAAACACAAATTTTGCCCCCCAATCCCTAAAATTTGCATCCAAAACAAAAAGAAATCATGTCCTAAAGGACCTCCATACTACGCCTCTACTGCACATGCGCAGTGACACAGACGTCCCGAAATTGGCGCCAATTATCATTTCTCTGTTTGGCCCTTCATCAGTCAACATCTCACTGATCTTTGTGCTTGTAAATCTCAGTTTAAAGGATGCCAGACACGTAATTTTTGGAGAAAATGTGATTCTAAGGAGGATAGAAGGAGGAGAGGAAAAAGAAGTGACAAAAAATAATCAGGGCTGTACTTAAAATTTTTTGATGAAATTATGTTAAGTTGCCTATTTTTCGAGGCATGGGCCTCTTGTTGTCATTCTTGCTAATTGTTGCACTGCTTATTCAGTGTTTCCTCTTCCCTAACCTTCTAAAGTCCCCCCTTGCAATTCTCCCATGCTTTTGGCATATTTTTGAGAAATTTCATTTCTAAAATTTCCTGGGAGAGTTGCTTGGTTACAGAATGTTTTCTGTTATTTTCCCCATAGTTACGTTTTCACCCATGGGTGTATAACGTTTGTGTTCTGCATCTTCCATCTGATGTTCTACAGATTCTCCCCTGGGAGTCTCTGTTTTGCATCAGATAGAGTGTAATTGATGACTGATTCCGGGCCAGTTTTTTCAGTGCCTGGAGTCATGTTTTCTGGTGTTTTTACACTGTTTGTTTTCATTGGCAACAGCCTTTTTTGAGGGGGGCTGTTTGCCTTTGCTGTAGTTTATCTCACTATAAGATAAATTTATATTATCCGAAAGTGTCTCATTAATTATTTAATATAAATTTAAAATTTTTGACCACACTTTGCCATCGGATCCATCGGGGCTCAACGTTACTTTTCAGCAACTTGGGCTTCGCTGAAAAAATATTTTTTCAAAATTATTTTGTTTTGCAATTGTTTTTTTATTTATTAATGGATCATGTTATTATGTATCTTTGTGTCAGGGGTTTTTGCGAGTAACTAGGACTTATTGTTGTTCTTTCACAATGAAGGGACATTGTTCAAATTGTAATAGGAAGAAATCTTCCTCTGACTTTCATGATCATTGTATTAATTGTAGTCAGTGTTCTCGCATTAATCCCTGTCCTATATGTGAACATTGGGATGAGAAACATTGGAAACGTGTGTCACGATATGTTGTTTCTGGAGAAAGAGCGATTCCGGCTCTTTCTCCGCAAGGTCACTCTACTCTCTCAGTTTCTATTTCAGAGGAACCAGAACAGGGTCATGTTTCCATGTTATCTTCTTCAAGTGTGCGTCCGTCGTCACAAATGAATTCAGAGCTAGCGGCAAAAGTGCTCATGGAGATTAGACAAATGTCGTCCGCTAGCTCGCCCGGTGTAGCGTCCATTCACCGAATGGTTCGGCAGCCGGGTTCGTCCGATGCGGTCCAAGAGGAAATTTTGGGTGATGCGAGCACTATAAACATAATAGATGCACACCCAGTGACGGCGGATAGTAAGCGAGAACGGAGGAAGCCTTTGAGTCCGGTTCCTAGCTTGTCCAGGTCCAGCCGGGCCGTGAGCGAGAGAGGCCCCTCTCTCGTACAACAACATCTGGGACCAGATGTTGTGGTACAAAATGTGTCTTTAGCGGAGCATACGTCCGTCGCTCGGGACGCTCCGTTGTATAAGCAGTCCGCAGAGACTGTTAAGGCTTCCTCTTCTCGTCAGCACACACGACCGCACCTTGGCTGCGTGACCGCCGATATATTACCAGCTTCGCCGATGAAGAATTCTTCGGCGACCAGGTCACACCATCCGGCAGCCAGGGATTCGAGACCGATGGACTCTGGACGTTCGCATAGGAAAAGTATGCGGGAGCCATCTGATGCGGAGCTGCCCTCGGCGAAGCAGCGAAAGACTGCGCCTCCGCAGGTCTCGACGCCGGACATTCTTGTGCAGATAGCACAGCTTATCGCAGCATCCCAGCAGCCGACAGAAACGGTGTCGGATCGAGAATTATCCGACGGCGCTGGGTCGGTACGCTCCGCCGAAGCATCGGGGGCAGACGACCGGGAACATCATGAGGTCCGACCGGATGGTGAAAGGGATACGGATGACTTGGAGCTATCCCTTTCGGAACAACATAAAGCTGCCGTGGACTTCATCCGGCACTTTCTCCCTCAAGTTGTTCCGTCGGGCCAGACTGCTGCGCTTCCGGACAAGAGAATTATAGCGTCATTGGACTCTGAATTTTTTGAGCGGTTCAGGGACATCGCTCCCGAGTTTCCGTCGCAGTCCAATAATGTTGCAAGAACATTTGAATTATTGAACGACGCTATATTTAAACTTGCTTCCAGGACGGGGAAAGCAGGTTTCTTGTCCGCTAATACTCTCAACCTGCCTTTCATTAATGCAAGGAATAAATTCGATACGGCAGGACAGGGTATACCGAGAGTTCCTCTGCGTATGGACGACGAGGCGGAAGACTTAGAGCTATCATTACCGTCGTCAGCTTCTATTCCAACCGCGGTGTTGGAAACAGCTATTGCGTCTAACAGAGCCAATTTAGATGCCTTATCTTACGCAGATCACCTTACTAAGGCGTTATCACTGTGCCTTCAGGGGAAAGAGTTTCAGGATATACAATCCTCTTTAAGACTTCTTTCAAGGGCAGTAGCTTATTCCACGTGTAACTCCGCCCTTTCAGTGGCAAATCTGGAGTTGGTTAGACGTGACGCAGCCCTAGCTACATCCACACTAGTGGATTCTAAGGTGAAGAACTCTCTTAGAGTCGCTTCGGTCTCAGGAGAACTTCTCTTTGACGGCAAGCTTTCCGCTATTTATGATAAAATTAAAAAGAAAGCTAATGATTCTCTGTTGTTCAGATCTGCTCCTAAGAAGTCGGATACAGCAGACATGAATAAGACAGGCACTTCTGGGTCTAATGCGCCCAAGAGAGGTTCCTATAGAGGTTCCGGTGCGTCCTCTTGGTCTTATTCGAGAGACCGTCAGGATAGCGACTCTCGTTCGGGACGTCCTTCAGGCCGGGACAATCGGTCGGACGCCCCGAGGTCGACGAGGCGAGGTGCGGGTCGTGGAAGACGTGGTTTCTCCTACCGCAGGCCTCGCAGGTCCAGGAGGTGATGGCTTAAACCTCTATCGCGTTCCGGTTGGCGGAAGGTTGTCGAGCATTTCACAAGAGTGGGCGTCGATTACGGACGACCCTTGGGTAAGAGGAGTGACTTCGGAAGGTCTAAAGATATCCTTCAAACGAAAGCCTCCATTAACTCGAAGTCCAAAGTGGACTCATCTTCCGTCAAATCCACAGAAAAGAGACGCTCTGTTATCAGAGGTGCAGTCTCTTTTAATGAAGAACGCGGTAGAGGTCGTAGAAAACCAGGAATCTCCGGGATTCTACAGCCATCTGTTTCTGGTTCCGAAACCAGACGGCTCGTTCCGTCCAGTGATAGATTTGAGCTGGATAAACAAGCTGATCGTCGCTCCGAAGTTTTATATGGAGACGATTCGATCGGTCAGAGCGAGTATTCGGGTGAACGATTATGCAACGAGCATAGATCTCAAAGATGCGTACTTTCACGTCATGGTACATCCGACATTCCGAAAGTATCTACGCTTCGCAGTCCTAGGAGTGGTGTATCAATTCCGGGCGATGTGCTTCGGATTGAATCTAGCACCCTGGGCCTTCACTCGGGTAATGAACTCGGTAATGATCTACTTCCGAGCTCATTCGTCTGCGGTAACGTCGGCCTACCTGGACGACATTCTTCAGAGGTACGGCAACGAGTTAACGCTTCAGAACGATGTTCAGAATCTTCTTCTATTGCTCCGACGTCTCGGTTTTATAGTAAACGAGGAGAAGTCGGATCTAGTGCCGTCCAAGTCATTCACTCATCTGGGAATGAGCTTCGAGACGCACAACAATCTCGTTCGTCTGCCGTTAACCAGAGCGAAATTAGTCAGTTGTTACGCTCGCTATTGTCTGCACGCAGACAAAGTCACGGCGAGAGAATTTATGAGACTGATAGGTCTGTGCGGAGCCGCCGCGGATCTCATTCCGATGGGGCGGTTATGCACACGTCCTCTTCAAATTTTCCTGACTCAGAATTGGAGTGTGAAAATTCATTCGCTCGATGTAGACGTTCTCTTGTCAGATCAAGTGAAACAAGAGATACAGACTTGGGCAAACATTCAGTGGTTAACTCAGGGAGTTCCGCTGCAGTTGCCGGATCCGAGTTTTACCGTTATGACGGATGCCCGTCAAACAGGTTGGGGTGCATCATTAATCCCAACGGATTCGAGATGCCAGGGTCTTTGGGATCCGCAATTCCTGTGCAAGCACATAAACATCAAGGAAATGATGTCAATTTGGCTTGCGTTACGTCACTGGATGGACATTATTCACGATGCTCATGTCCAAATCCTATCCGACAATACGACAGTAGTGGCGTATATACAGAATCAGGGAGGCACTCATTCAGTTCCGTTGTTCAATCTAACGGAAAGAATCCTTCTGTTTGCGTTAGAACATCACGTTCTTCTTTCGGTCCGTCACATACCGGGTCGTCTGAATGTGCTAGCAGACTCCCTTTCACGAAAGGGTCGCTTGTTGCCGTCGGAGTGGACTCTCAACAAACAAGTATTCAATCAGATTTGCTACCAATGGGAACGGCCAATGATAGACTTATTTGCGACACATCTCAACAATCAGTTGCAGACGTATGTGTCTCCGTGTCCGGATCCAAGAGCTTTTGCAGTAGACGCTCTGTCGATCCCTTGGGACGGAATGATAGGATATGCGTATCCTCCAGCGCCGTTAATTCAACAAGTATTGCTAAAGATAAAACAATCTCAATGCAAGATTCTGTTGGTAGCATCTCTGTCGCCACAGAGACCGTGGATAAATCTACTCAGGTGTCGGTTGTGGGACCTACCGCGGAAGCTTCCTCCACGGGAGGATCTTCTTTCGCAGGGGAAATCGTGCCAACTCCATCACAACCCGCAAGGTCTCAACATTCACGTTTTTCCGTTGTGCGGTCCTTCTTGCATGGCAAGCACTTTACAGGACGAGCAGTGGACGTGATTTCTAACTGTAGGAGGACCTCCTCTTCGCTAAACTATGCGGCTAAGTGGAAGGTTTTTTGTCGTTGGTGTAGGGATCATTCTGTAGATATATTCGATCCCTCTATACCAGACATTGCAAACTTTCTAGTATACTTGTTTGACGAAATCAAACTGCAGCCTGTTACTATAAAGGGTTATAGATCTATGTTATCTGATACCTATGCACATCATGATAGTTTACAAATTGGATCTAATGTCTCTTTATCGAAGTTGGTTAGAACTTTTCGATAAATAGACCCAGAACTCTTAGATTAATTCCTAAGTGGAATTTAGCTTGGGTTCTCCTTAAATTGAAGGAAAAGCCATTTGAACCTCTTGGGACAGTAGATTTCAAATTCTTATCTTATAAGACAGCTTTTCTCTTAGCTTTCTCTTCTGCCAGAAGAGTCAGTGAGCTTCATGCACTATCGGTGGATGATTCTCATTATCGTAGTGTTGGGAACACTATCACCTTCACTACTAATGTGGGTTTTTTAGCTAAGAATCAGGCTCCTAATAAATATCCGGAACCTATTGTTATTAAGGCTCTTCCGTCTTCAGACGGGCGTAGGCCTTTACTCTGTCCTGTTAGAGCACTACGTATCTATAAACAGAGATCTCAGTTTATCAGAAAGGGACGGAAACGTTTCTTTCTGTCTTTGATGCCTAATAGAAAGGACATTTCAGTCCATTCTATTGCTAGATGGATTCAGTTAACTATCCGTACTGCTTATGAAGATTTATCTTCTTCTCAGCAGTCTGTGCTTAAGATTTCTGCTCATGAAGTAAGAGCTCTTTCTACTTCCTGGGCTTATGCTAATAGTGTTGCTATTACAGATTTAATGAAGGCTGCTTATTGGTCTCAGCCATCCACATTTACGAATTTTTATCTCAGAAATAGTGAGTCCATTTCTGGAGACCTGCATTGTTTAGGTCCGTTATCTGTTGCTCAGAATGTCGTCCACTAAACAGTTGCAACTATAGTTATGGAGGCTTTCTGTTCCGGCAGTGACTCCGTCCGGCTGCCCTCTTCGCTCTGGGCTATTTGACCCAGGGCAAGGGGAAGGGGGGGGGGGGGGCGGGTGTTCCCTTAGGTCACCTGCTCTATAGTGAAAAGCAAGGGAATGCCTCCTCCAAGTCAGTATTTCTGAGTCGCTTCCGGGATGGTTTTAAAGTGTAATATTAATGTTTAAATTCATTCATGTCTTATTTTTAAAGTGTAGCTCGGTGTGAAGCATTTGTATATGTCAAGTGTCAAAAGGGCTTTAATATACAATACTCGGACACTTTTAAATGACTATAAAGAGTCTCAATTCTCTGGACTACTTTATTTATTGGCTTGCTTTAAAAATAATTGGTATAAGGGTTATACTGGATGTTAATAGAGAACATGAATGTTATTGTGCTCAATTATTAAGGGTAGTGTATCTTTCTAATTTAATATTAAATAAGAAAGATACATGTAAAGCCTAATACTCCTTTTCTCCTTAAGGGGTTACCTCTTTACTATATAGTTGAGCTTATTGGATTTTCCTCTATGTCCTAGGCCCTCCAGCCTGTTTACTATTCAGCTAAGTCTGGGTCATTGGTACAGTATAAAAATGTTAAAAAATTTATAGTAATTTATATATTTTTTATACTTACCAATGACCCAGACGGGGATGGCCCTCCCTAGAGTTGGGAACTCTTGCCTCCCCGCTGAGTACATAGCGCTGACCAGGCACTGCCAGTAAGAATGATAATTGGCGCCAATTTCGGGACGTCTGTGTCACTGCGCATGCGCAGTAGAGGCGTAGTATGGAGGTCCTTTAGGACATGATTTCTTTTTGTTTTGGATGCAAATTTTGGGGATTGGGGGGCAAAATTTGTGTTTGGCCCTGGTTTTGTTAGAGTTAGCACCAGCTAAGTCTGGGTCATTGGTAAGTATAAAAAGTATATAAATTACTATAAATTTTTTAACTTTTTATCGACGCTATATATATATATAAGCCTGCTACCAAGCATGATAGCTTTTTTTTCTTGTCCGCAGTGCTCATTTCTGCCTTTTATCATTTATACGAATAATTTATTTTGGCAGAACAGGGCATACCGAGAGTTCATATGCGTCTAGACGGCGTGGTTAAAGACTGGAAATAATCTTTTTCGCCGTCTATGTCTTTTCCAACCACAATGTTGGAAACGACAATGATGTCTAATAGACTTAACTTAGACGCTTTATCATACGTAATCCACCTTACTGAGGCGTTATCATTACGTCTTCAAGAGAAAGAATTCCGGGATAATCCTCAATGTGATTTCTTTTGAGGGCAGTAGTTTGTTCACGTATAACTCCGCCCTTCAGTGGCTGCTTGGAGTTGGTTAGACGTGACGCAGCCCTAGCTACATCCACGTGCGTGGATAGTAAGGTGAAGAACTCTCTCAGAGTCGCTTCGTTCTCGGAGAAGCTTCTCTTCGACGGCAACTTTTCAGCAATCCATGAATTGCTCGATTTACACGTTCTCTTTTCTATCTAGTGTAGCAAGAGATTCAGACTGGGGCAAACATTCGGTGGTTGACTCAGAGAGTGCCACTGCAGTTGCCGGATCCGAGTTTTATAATTATGACGGTTGCCAGTCAAACAGGTTGGGATATAATATTGATCCCAACGGATTCGAAGTGCCAGGGTCTTTGGGTTCCGAAGTCTCTAAGCAAGCACTTATCTTCCACGGAATAATGTTTTTTTAGGCTTGCTTTATGTCATTGGATGAACATTATTCAGAAACGCATGTCCAAATCCTGTCCGTTAATTCGACAGTAGTGGCGTATCTCCGGAACCAGGGAGGCACTCATTCGTTTCCTTTATTCAATTTAATGGAAAGAGTCCTTCTGTTTGTTTTAGTACACCAAGTTCTGCTTTGGTCCGTCATATTCCGGGTCGTCTGATTGTATTACCGGACTCCCGTTCACTTATGGGTCGCTTGTTGCCGTCAGAATGGTCTCTCACCAAACAAGTATTCAGTCAGATTTGCTATCAATGGGAGCGCCCAATGTTAATTTATTTACGACACAACTTGCTTGTCAGTTGCAGATGTATGTGTTTGCTTGTCCGGATCTCTGAGCTTATGTTGTTAACGCTCTATTGATCTAATAGGACGGAATGATAGGATATGCGTATCCTCCTGCGCTGTTGTTTCAGCAAGTATTGCTAAGATAAACAACCACAATACATTTCTGTTGATAGCATCTCTGTCTTCACAGAGACCGTGGGTAAATTTACTCTGATGTCTACTGTGGGACTTAACACGAAATCTTCCTCCATGAGAGGATCCTTTTTCGCTGGGTAAAATCGTGTCATCTTTATCACAACCCGCAAGGTCTCAACCTTCACGTATTCCGTTGTGTGGTCCTTATTGCATTGTAAGCATTGTACATGACGAGCTTTGGACGTGATTTCTTACTATAGGAGAACCTCTTCGCTATACTATGCGGCTAAAGTGGAGGCTCTTCCGTCGTTGGTGTAGGGATCACTATGTTGATATTATTGATCCCTCCATACTAGTCATTGCAACTTTTTAGTATACTTGTTGACAAGATCTACTGCAGCCTGTTATTATTAAGGTTATAGGTTTATGTTACCTCATACCTATGCACTCTATGATAGTTTACAATTGAGTCTTATGTCTCTTTATCTAAGTCAGTAACTTTTCGATAAATAGACTTAGAATCATTAGATTAAATTCCTATACGAAATTTAACTTCGGTTCTTATTTAGCTAAGTAATCATTTGAGCCTCTGGAAACAGTAGTTTTCAAATTCTGACCTTTTAGACAGTAATTCTGTTGGCTTCTCTTTTACTGAAGAGTCAGTGAGTTTCATGCACTAGCATGGATGATTTTCACTTTCGTAGTTTCGGAATCACTACTTCCTTTACTATTTAGGTTGGATTTTTGCATTAGAGTCAGGCTCCTAATTAATATCTGGAACCTATTGTTATCAAGGTCCTTCCGTCTTCGTACGGGCATAGGCCTTTACTCTGTCCGGTTAGAGTTTAGGTATTTATAAACAGATATCAATTCCGGGCGATGTGCTTCGGATTGAATCTAGCACCCTGGGCCTTCACTCGGGTAATGAACTCGGTAATGATCTACTTCCGAGCTCATTCGTCTGCGGTAACGTCGGCCTACCTGGACGACATTCTTCAGAGGTACGGCAACGAGTTAACGCTTCAGAACGATGTTCAGAATCTTCTTCTATTGCTCCGACGTCTCGGTTTTATAGTAAACGAGGAGAAGTCGGATCTAGTGCCGTCCAAGTCATTCACTCATCTGGGAATGAGCTTCGAGACGCACAACAATCTCGTTCGTCTGCCGTTAACCAGAGCGAAATTAGTCAGTTGTTACGCTCGCTATTGTCTGCACGCAGACAAAGTCACGGCGAGAGAATTTATGAGACTGATAGGTCTGTGCGGAGCCGCCGCGGATCTCATTCCGATGGGGCGGTTATGCACACGTCCTCTTCAAATTTTCCTGACTCAGAATTGGAGTGTGAAAATTCATTCGCTCGATGTAGACGTTCTCTTGTCAGATCAAGTGAAACAAGAGATACAGACTTGGGCAAACATTCAGTGGTTAACTCAGGGAGTTCCGCTGCAGTTGCCGGATCCGAGTTTTACCGTTATGACGGATGCCCGTCAAACAGGTTGGGGTGCATCATTAATCCCAACGGATTCGAGATGCCAGGGTCTTTGGGATCCGCAATTCCTGTGCAAGCACATAAACATCAAGGAAATGATGTCAATTTGGCTTGCGTTACGTCACTGGATGGACATTATTCACGATGCTCATGTCCAAATCCTATCCGACAATACGACAGTAGTGGCGTATATACAGAATCAGGGAGGCACTCATTCAGTTCCGTTGTTCAATCTAACGGAAAGAATCCTTCTGTTTGCGTTAGAACATCACGTTCTTCTTTCGGTCCGTCACATACCGGGTCGTCTGAATGTGCTAGCAGACTCCCTTTCACGAAAGGGTCGCTTGTTGCCGTCGGAGTGGACTCTCAACAAACAAGTATTCAATCAGATTTGCTACCAATGGGAACGGCCAATGATAGACTTATTTGCGACACATCTCAACAATCAGTTGCAGACGTATGTGTCTCCGTGTCCGGATCCAAGAGCTTTTGCAGTAGACGCTCTGTCGATCCCTTGGGACGGAATGATAGGATATGCGTATCCTCCAGCGCCGTTAATTCAACAAGTATTGCTAAAGATAAAACAATCTCAATGCAAGATTCTGTTGGTAGCATCTCTGTCGCCACAGAGACCGTGGATAAATCTACTCAGGTGTCGGTTGTGGGACCTACCGCGGAAGCTTCCTCCACGGGAGGATCTTCTTTCGCAGGGGAAATCGTGCCAACTCCATCACAACCCGCAAGGTCTCAACATTCACGTTTTTCCGTTGTGCGGTCCTTCTTGCATGGCAAGCACTTTACAGGACGAGCAGTGGACGTGATTTCTAACTGTAGGAGGACCTCCTCTTCGCTAAACTATGCGGCTAAGTGGAAGGTTTTTTGTCGTTGGTGTAGGGATCATTCTGTAGATATATTCGATCCCTCTATACCAGACATTGCAAACTTTCTAGTATACTTGTTTGACGAAATCAAACTGCAGCCTGTTACTATAAAGGGTTATAGATCTATGTTATCTGATACCTATGCACATCATGATAGTTTACAAATTGGATCTAATGTCTCTTTATCGAAGTTGGTTAGAACTTTTCGATAAATAGACCCAGAACTCTTAGATTAATTCCTAAGTGGAATTTAGCTTGGGTTCTCCTTAAATTGAAGGAAAAGCCATTTGAACCTCTTGGGACAGTAGATTTCAAATTCTTATCTTATAAGACAGCTTTTCTCTTAGCTTTCTCTTCTGCCAGAAGAGTCAGTGAGCTTCATGCACTATCGGTGGATGATTCTCATTATCGTAGTGTTGGGAACACTATCACCTTCACTACTAATGTGGGTTTTTTAGCTAAGAATCAGGCTCCTAATAAATATCCGGAACCTATTGTTATTAAGGCTCTTCCGTCTTCAGACGGGCGTAGGCCTTTACTCTGTCCTGTTAGAGCACTACGTATCTATAAACAGAGATCTCAGTTTATCAGAAAGGGACGGAAACGTTTCTTTCTGTCTTTGATGCCTAATAGAAAGGACATTTCAGTCCATTCTATTGCTAGATGGATTCAGTTAACTATCCGTACTGCTTATGAAGATTTATCTTCTTCTCAGCAGTCTGTGCTTAAGATTTCTGCTCATGAAGTAAGAGCTCTTTCTACTTCCTGGGCTTATGCTAATAGTGTTGCTATTACAGATTTAATGAAGGCTGCTTATTGGTCTCAGCCATCCACATTTACGAATTTTTATCTCAGAAATAGTGAGTCCATTTCTGGAGACCTGCATTGTTTAGGTCCGTTATCTGTTGCTCAGAATGTCGTCCACTAAACAGTTGCAACTATAGTTATGGAGGCTTTCTGTTCCGGCAGTGACTCCGTCCGGCTGCCCTCTTCGCTCTGGGCTATTTGACCCAGGGCAAGGGGAAGGGGGGGGGGGGGGGGGGGGGCGGGTGTTCCCTTAGGTCACCTGCTCTATAGTGAAAAGCAAGGGAATGCCTCCTCCAAGTCAGTATTTCTGAGTCGCTTCCGGGATGGTTTTAAAGTGTAATATTAATGTTTAAATTCATTCATGTCTTATTTTTAAAGTGTAGCTCGGTGTGAAGCATTTGTATATGTCAAGTGTCAAAAGGGCTTTAATATACAATACTCGGACACTTTTAAATGACTATAAAGAGTCTCAATTCTCTGGACTACTTTATTTATTGGCTTGCTTTAAAAATAATTGGTATAAGGGTTATACTGGATGTTAATAGAGAACATGAATGTTATTGTGCTCAATTATTAAGGGTAGTGTATCTTTCTAATTTAATATTAAATAAGAAAGATACATGTAAAGCCTAATACTCCTTTTCTCCTTAAGGGGTTACCTCTTTACTATATAGTTGAGCTTATTGGATTTTCCTCTATGTCCTAGGCCCTCCAGCCTGTTTACTATTCAGCTAAGTCTGGGTCATTGGTACAGTATAAAAATGTTAAAAAATTTATAGTAATTTATATATTTTTTATACTTACCAATGACCCAGACGGGGATGGCCCTCCCTAGAGTTGGGAACTCTTGCCTCCCCGCTGAGTACATAGCGCTGACCAGGCACTGCCAGTAAGAATGATAATTGGCGCCAATTTCGGGACGTCTGTGTCACTGCGCATGCGCAGTAGAGGCGTAGTATGGAGGTCCTTTAGGACATGATTTCTTTTTGTTTTGGATGCAAATTTTGGGGATTGGGGGGCAAAATTTGTGTTTGGCCCTGGTTTTGTTAGAGTTAGCACCAGCTAAGTCTGGGTCATTGGTAAGTATAAAAAGTATATAAATTACTATAAATTTTTTAACTTTTTATCGACGCTATATATATATATAAGCCTGCTACCAAGCATGATAGCTTTTTTTTCTTGTCCGCAGTGCTCATTTCTGCCTTTTATCATTTATACGAATAATTTATTTTGGCAGAACAGGGCATACCGAGAGTTCATATGCGTCTAGACGGCGTGGTTAAAGACTGGAAATAATCTTTTTCGCCGTCTATGTCTTTTCCAACCACAATGTTGGAAACGACAATGATGTCTAATAGACTTAACTTAGACGCTTTATCATACGTAATCCACCTTACTGAGGCGTTATCATTACGTCTTCAAGAGAAAGAATTCCGGGATAATCCTCAATGTGATTTCTTTTGAGGGCAGTAGTTTGTTCACGTATAACTCCGCCCTTCAGTGGCTGCTTGGAGTTGGTTAGACGTGACGCAGCCCTAGCTACATCCACGTGCGTGGATAGTAAGGTGAAGAACTCTCTCAGAGTCGCTTCGTTCTCGGAGAAGCTTCTCTTCGACGGCAACTTTTCAGCAATCCATGAATTGCTCGATTTACACGTTCTCTTTTCTATCTAGTGTAGCAAGAGATTCAGACTGGGGCAAACATTCGGTGGTTGACTCAGAGAGTGCCACTGCAGTTGCCGGATCCGAGTTTTATAATTATGACGGTTGCCAGTCAAACAGGTTGGGATATAATATTGATCCCAACGGATTCGAAGTGCCAGGGTCTTTGGGTTCCGAAGTCTCTAAGCAAGCACTTATCTTCCACGGAATAATGTTTTTTTAGGCTTGCTTTATGTCATTGGATGAACATTATTCAGAAACGCATGTCCAAATCCTGTCCGTTAATTCGACAGTAGTGGCGTATCTCCGGAACCAGGGAGGCACTCATTCGTTTCCTTTATTCAATTTAATGGAAAGAGTCCTTCTGTTTGTTTTAGTACACCAAGTTCTGCTTTGGTCCGTCATATTCCGGGTCGTCTGATTGTATTACCGGACTCCCGTTCACTTATGGGTCGCTTGTTGCCGTCAGAATGGTCTCTCACCAAACAAGTATTCAGTCAGATTTGCTATCAATGGGAGCGCCCAATGTTAATTTATTTACGACACAACTTGCTTGTCAGTTGCAGATGTATGTGTTTGCTTGTCCGGATCTCTGAGCTTATGTTGTTAACGCTCTATTGATCTAATAGGACGGAATGATAGGATATGCGTATCCTCCTGCGCTGTTGTTTCAGCAAGTATTGCTAAGATAAACAACCACAATACATTTCTGTTGATAGCATCTCTGTCTTCACAGAGACCGTGGGTAAATTTACTCTGATGTCTACTGTGGGACTTAACACGAAATCTTCCTCCATGAGAGGATCTTTTTTCGCTGGGTAAAATCGTGTCATCTTTATCACAACCCGCAAGGTCTCAACCTTCACGTATTCCGTTGTGTGGTCCTTATTGCATTGTAAGCATTGTACATGACGAGCTTTGGACGTGATTTCTTACTATAGGAGAACCTCTTCGCTATACTATGCGGCTAAAGTGGAGGCTCTTCCGTCGTTGGTGTAGGGATCACTATGTTGATATTATTGATCCCTCCATACTAGTCATTGCAACTTTTTAGTATACTTGTTGACAAGATCTACTGCAGCCTGTTATTATTAAGGTTATAGGTTTATGTTACCTCATACCTATGCACTCTATGATAGTTTACAATTGAGTCTTATGTCTCTTTATCTAAGTCAGTAACTTTTCGATAAATAGACTTAGAATCATTAGATTAAATTCCTATACGGAATTTAACTTCGGTTCTTATTTAGCTAAGTAATCATTTGAGCCTCTGGAAACAGTAGTTTTCAAATTCTGACCTTTTAGACAGTAATTCTGTTGGCTTCTCTTTTACTGAAGAGTCAGTGAGTTTCATGCACTAGCATGGATGATTTTCACTTTCGTAGTTTCGGAATCACTACTTCCTTTACTATTTAGGTTGGATTTTTGCATTAGAGTCAGGCTCCTAATTAATATCTGGAACCTATTGTTATCAAGGTCCTTCCGTCTTCGTACGGGCATAGGCCTTTACTCTGTCCGGTTAGAGTTTAGGTATTTATAAACAGATATCTGTTTATTACTACGGGCGTAAGCTTCTTCTGTCTTTGATGCCTAATAGAAGGACGTTACGCTCCATTCTATTGCTAATGGATTCAATTAACTATCGATACTGCTTATGGTATATCATTGACTCAGCAGTTGTGTTTGAGATTTCGGCTCATGAAGTAAGAGTTCTTCTACATCTTGGGCTTACATTAATAGTGTCGCTATTATAGATTTTTGAAGGCTGCTCATTGCGCTCAGCCATCCACATTCATGAATTTTTATCTCAGAAATATTGAGTCCATTTCTGGAGGCCTCTATTGTTAGGTCTATTATCTACTGCTCAGAATGTCATTCACTTAACAGTTGCTACTATAGCTAGTTAGGCTGTCTGTTTCGGCAGTGACTCCGTTCTGCTGCCCTCTTCGCTCTGGGCTATTTGACCCAGGGCAAGAAAAACAGGGGGGGGGGGGGGGGGGGTGTTCCCTTGGGTCACCTGTTTTACTATGAAAACAAGGGGATACCTCCTCCGGAGTTAGTAATTCTGAGCTGTTATTGGGATGGTTGTTTAGTGAGAAGTTGAATATAGCACGTGTCAACGGACATTATTATACAATCCTCAGACACTTTTAAGGAGTATAAAGAGTCTCTATTCTCTAGACTTACTTTATTTATTGGCTTACTTTAAAAATTATTAGTATAAGGATTATACTAGATATTAATAGAGTACATGGATGTATGATGCTCAATTTTGGAAGGTGTTGTATCTTTCTAATTTATCATAAATAAGAAAGATACATGTAAGGCCTAATACTTCTTTTTCCCTAGAGGGGATGACTCTATTTTATATAATTGAGCGTATTCCATCTTGCTCTATGTCCTTGGCTCTCCAGCCTTTTTACTATTCAGCTATGTCTGGGTCATTGGTACAGTATAAAAATGTTAAAAAATTTATAGTAATTTATATATTTTTTATACTTACCAATGACCCAGACTGGGATGGCCCTCCCAGGAGTTGGGAACTCTTACCTCCCCACTGAGTACATAGCACTTACCAGGCACTGGTTATTAGAATGATTAATGGCGCCAATTTCGGAACATCCTTGACACTGCGCATGCGCAGTAGAGGTGAAGTGTGGAGGGCCATTCAGGACATGTTTTCTTTGGTTTTAGATGCAAATTTTGGGGATTGGGGGGCAAAATTTGTGTTTGGCCCTATATTTTAAGAGTTAGCACCAGCTATGTCTGGGTCATTGGTAAGTATAAAAAATATATAAATTACTATAAATTTTTTAACTTCTCAAGCAGTTTTGCTTTAGTTTTATGATGAGAGAGTGAGGCTTTTTTTTTATTAATGCATGACAGTCCTGTAACTAGTTGAAATTAAAAAGTTTACAAATTGCAGTATTATGTCAAAAAAAAAATTTCCCATAATGCAGTTGCAAATTTAACCAACTGTATCTTGTTTGATAGAGCTCACTGATCTCTATCAAGTGGGATATAGCTGGTTAAATTTTTCATCCTATAAGTACCTTCAAATCGAATTTAATCTCTTAATTGCATACAGTAAAACCTGTCTTGGGAGACCACTGTTTTTAGAGACCACCTGTCTTGAGAGACCACATCTTCGAGGCACTGATTGATTTTACTTTATAATGGACCTGCTATGGGAGACCACCTGTCTTGAGAGACTACTGTGACCTGGTACCAACTTGTATTTTCATGCCATAATGGACCTGTCTTGAGAGACCGCCCCTTTGAAGACTGAAACCATGACAAAAACTTTTTACCTGTTCTAGAACTGGAAAATCCATTGTGGTTATACTAACATAATTAAAAGTATTAAAAGCTCTTAATTGGGTTTCAATTGCTAACTCATTAAAGATTGAGATGTTCTTATAAGACCCCTGTGAAAAGATTAGGTTTATTGCTGAATAAACAATTTCACACATACCTGAAATGTGACAGATAAGAATAAAAATAAATTTGTGTTGAAAATCTTTTTGTAACAAATTAAAATGGACTGTTATAAAAATAAATTAGTGTTGAAAATCTTAAGATTTTCAACACTAATTTATTTTTATAATTTTTATAACAGTCCATTTCAATTTGTTACAAAAACTTCATAAAAAAGAACAACTACAAAGTAATTACAAAAATCTATTCTTCTCCATTTCTGAATTTTGTGGTTGGTTATTCACTGACTTGAGAAAACCTGAAACCTGTTATGAGAGACCACCTGTCTTGAGAGACCACTTTTGTGTGGCCCAAAGAGCGGGCTCTCAAGACAGGTTCTACTGTATAGGTTATAGAGTAAACTCCTGCTAATGGAGTCCACTTAATTGGATATCTCTCATGAATTATCAACATTTATAGACCTATCTGGCCTTAAGACAAGAAAATTAAGCATTTATTTATATTTATTTATTTATTGGTGTTTAAGACCACATATTTCTGCACAACGGCTAATCATGACCATGACAGTTTTACTGGTGGAGGAAGCTGGAATACCCAGAGAGAATCACCGAGCAACGGCGAGCAACAGTCAGCTCCCCAACATACTAATTCCACACAAGCAGGGTTAGCATTGGTTGAAGACAGGTGCACCAACAACATTCAGTATGCCTTAGTGCACAGCGTCATCGTGCCCCCACATGGGCAATATCCCTCCGCTTGCCCAAGGACACAACGTGGTTGCCGCAGGTGGGAGTTGAACTGAGGATCTCTCAGCTTGCAGCCTGTACCTCTACCTACTGAGCCACCGCACCTTCAATTTAAGCATTTAATCTGTTATAATTTTTTTGACAGAGTTCTTTGAGCTCTTGGATTCAAGAAACGGTCTTGAATTTGACTAAGGGTCATTGAAGGCCATGAAATTCTGGAAAAATTGTCAGGAAGCCTTAAAAAGCATTGGATAAGGCCACACAAAATAGATCTTCTGTTTCTCAGGCCATTATTGCTGTGGGCGTGCGTTTTTATTTTATTTTTTATTTCTGTAATTGTTTCTTTGCCATCAAAAGTTCATGTTCTTGGTTTATGTTTTAGGCCTCATAATTTACGGAATAGCATGAGTGGTGGTGCATTTAGTCCCTTGAGAACAAGAAGGCTTTGCAATGCTAAAGCATTGCAAAGCCTTCTTGCACTCAAGGGACAAATTTATCATTTTTTTAACTTGGGTAAAATATCAGACATAAACCATTTAATTATTATTTTTTTAAAGTTTACATTGGTTATAAAAAGAGAGCATGCGGCAACCAAAAGGGCCATGTGGGAGGGCCTGAGAAACAGATTTTTAATTTTTTTAGGTCTAATAACAAAATAAAAATATTGATGAGGCACGTAATGATAACTATAGTTTTATATGTCAAAGATAATAAAGCCATAATCCTAACTGGGACCCTCTGGCCATTATCCCCTCCTCTTACTTCCCTTTTAGGGAAGTGGGAGGAGCGAGTAATGACTGGAGGTGGTAGTTAGAACTAGAAATGGTAGGTCCTTGAAAATCTTTCAAGTTGGGTAATTTTTATGCCCCACCAATTTGGCGAAGGAGTATTAAGTGTTATCCTTGTCCCATCTGTCCATCGGTCCATCCATCCATCCATCCGTCCGTCCGTCCGTCCGTCTGTCTGTCTGTCCATAACATATGTACGGACATATTCTGTACCGAATATTATTTCCAGACAATAACTTTACTTTGACAGAAAGAAATGAAACAAAATTTTAGACATAGGTTTATAACCAAATAATGCAGTTTGGGATTGATAGTGGGCTTGGTTCGAGTTATGGCCCTATTCTGACTTGAAGGCAAAAAGCGGAGGGAGCATTAGCATCCCATGGACATATTTGTTGGCCGGCTGTATTGGTGCTGTGGTTTAATGAAAATAAGATACTTATTAATTCAATAGAAACAAAGATAAATAACTAGATACTCATGCTTGGATGGGGGGGTGGTTGGTGGGGGTTTGGGGGCGGGGACATAGCTGCCATTAGCGTTCCACTAGCCTTTTTTTTGTAGGGCCTTGAAAAATGCTGAAATATGTCGAAAAGCGGCCTTGAATAGCCTTGAATTTTGTCAAGCCTTCTTTACAGTAACCCTGCTCTGTCAATCCAGGTACAGTGGAGCCCACTTAATTGGATATCTCTTAATTGTATATCCCTGTTAATTGAATATAATTTCCCAACACAGAACCATTTTCCTTACCTCCAGTACAAATTTGACCTGTTAATTGAATATAGGTTATAGAGTAAACTCCTGTTAATTGAATAAAAAATCTTGTAACCTGTCGAGAAATAACCCTGTTCCTCTCCAGTTTTCCTTTGTTTATAGACCTATTTGGCCTCAGTAATCCAACACAGGCATTTAATCTATTATATCTTGTTTGACAGAGCTCATGGAGCTCTGTCAAACAAGATATAATAGAATAAATGCTAAGTTTATCTCTAGAATTTAGGAAAGTGACATAACATGGCTATTAATAGAGTACTCCTGTTAATTGAATAATTTTCATTGGCAAAGTCTATTCAATCAACAGGGTTCCACTGTATAATAGAATAAATATTTAGTTTCAGTCATCAGAATTCAGGAAAGTAACCAAATTTCTGTTAATTGAATACTTATTATGTTAATTGAAAAATATATGGATATTTAATTAACAGGGCTCCGCTTCACATGAGTGGTTGTATTTAATCCTGTTCAGTGAATTGGGCTTACTTTTGATGTCTCTCTGATTTCAGTTCAAGAAAATGAGTATAGCAGTTGAACTCGCTGGTGGCATGCCAATGTTAATGGAAGAAGGTTCTGATATAGGGGAGAGAATTTTGATTGAGAAGGGATCTGTTGTAATGACGTGTGCCTCGGAAGAAACATCTTTAACCCAAAATGGAAGAGATTGGGTGGAACATGTTAAACAGTATTTAAAAAAGTAAATGCAAAACCAGATGTTTGATTTATGTGGAAATAAAGATTATCTGAGTCACAGCTACATGGATTGGTTAATTAAATAGAGAGAACGTGATGTGTGTTTGAATCGGTGGGTGTTTGCAAGAGCCGTAGACTCGAGCGAAATATGATTACGCCATTCCAACGAGTTATGTAAAACACCCACCGATTCAAACACAGATCGCGTTATGTGTTTATTACACAACCCATTCATTAAAATTCATTTAAATATACAAATTTTAATTCCGATGTTTAAACCCAAAGGTGAAGAGTTTGTTTTGACTGAAGCTGTACTGATCAAATGGATCGATAAAAAATCAAAACAACCTTTTCAGAACCAGTGTTTGTTGAAATACGTATCGCTGTTTCTCTTCGGCTGGTGCCCATTCATGCCTAACCATTTGGTGGCTATTACTGTTTTTAAAAATATAAGTACAAATTTGTGCAGATTTGCAAAACAGCGGGGAGAAACATTTTTAAAAGACGTTCAAAGCCTCTCAAGATGTACGAAGATTTACCTAAATAAAGTTGACCAATTTATATAATGGGATTTCCAAACGAGACGGCCACGGGACTGGGTTAATGTTCTGGTTGGAAATGATTGGGTTTTTTAAAAATATTATCTCCTTTTTGGCTAACTAAATTTTTATACTGTACCAGTGACCCAGACATAGCTGGTGCTAACTCTTAAAATCTAGGGCCAAACACAAATTTTGCCCCCCAATCCCCAAAATTTGCATCTAAAACCAAAAGAAATCATGTCCTGAAGGACCTCCATACTTTGCCCCTACTGTGCATGCGCAGTGTCAAGGACGTTCCGAAATTGGCGCCAGTCACCATTCTTTGTTTGGCCCTTCATCAGTCAACATCTCACTGATCTTTGTGCTTGTAAATCTCAGTTTAAAGGATGCCAGACACATAATTATTGGAAAAATGGTGATTCTAAGGAGGATATAGAAGGAGGAGAGGAAAAAGGAGTGACAGAAAATAATCAGGGCTGTAACTTAAAATTTTTTAATGAAATTATGTTAAGTTGCCTATTTTCGAGGCATGGGCCTGTTGTTGTCATTCTTGCTATAAAGTTGCACTGCTTATTCAGTGTTTCCTCTCCCCTGGTCTTCTAAGTCCCCCCTTGCTATTCTCCCATGCTTTTGGCATATTTTTGAGAAAGATCATTTCTAAATTCTCTTGGGAGAATTAGCTTGGTTACAGAATGAATTCTGTTATTTTCCCCATGTTTACGTTTTCACCCATGGGTCTTTAAACGTTGTGTTCTGCATCTACCATCTGATGTTCTGCAGATTCTCCCCTGGGAGTCTCTGTTTTGCATCAGATAGTGTGTAATTTTGATGACTGATTTCGGGCCAGTATTGTCAGTGCCTGGAGTCATGTTTTCTGGTGTTTTTACACTGTTTGTTTACATTGGCAACAGTCTCTTTTGAGGGGGGCTGTTTGCCTTTGGAGTAGTTTATCTCACTATAAGATACATTTTTATTATCCGTAAGTGTTGCATTAATTATTTAATATAATTTTAAAATTTTTGACCACACTTAGCCTTGGGATCCATTTGGGCTCAATGTTACTTTTCAGAAACTTGGGCTTTGCTGAAAAAATATTTTTCAAAAATTATTTTGATTTTCATTTGTTTTTTCAATATTAATGGATCATGTTATTATGTATCTTTGTGTTTAGGGGTTTGTGCGAGTACTAGGACTTGTTTTTGACTTTTCACAATGAAAGGATATTGTTCAAATTGTAATAGGAAGAAATCTTCCTCTGACTTTCATGATCATTGTATTAATTGTAGTCAGTGTACTCGCACTAACTCCTGTTCAATATGTCAATATTGGAATGACAAACATTGGAAACGTGTGTCACGGTATGTTGTTAGTGGAGAGAGGGCTATGCCGGCCCTTTCTCCGCAGGGTCACTCTACTCTATCAGTTTCTATTTCAGAGGAACAAGAACAGGGCGATGTTTCCATGTTATCTTCCGCAAGTGCACTTCCATTGTCACAATTGAATGCAGAGCTAGCGGCAAAAGTGCTCATGGAGATACGACAGTTGCCTAAGAGGTCCCTAGTAGGATCGACGGCGCTGTCGTCCAATAGCTCGCCCGGTGTAGCGTCCATTCACCGAATGGTTCGGCAGCCGGGTTCCTCCGATGCGGTCCAGGAGGAAATGTTGGGTGATGCGAGCACTATAAACATTCAAGGTGCACACCCAGTGACGACGGATAGTAGCAGAGATCGGAGGAAGCCTTCTAGTCCGGTTCCTAGCTCGTCCAGGTCCAGCCGGGTCGCGAGCGAGAGAGGCCCCTCTCTCGTACAACAACATCTGGGACCAGATGTTGTGGTACAAAATGTGTCGTTAGCGGAGCACACGTCCGTCGCTCGGGACGCTCCGTTGTATAGGCAGTCCGCTGAGACTGCTCAGGCTTCTTCTTCCTCTCACCAGCGCACACGACCGCACCTTGGCTACGTGACCGCCGATATTCTACCAGCTTCGCCGATCAGGGATTCTTCGGCGACCAGGTCACGCCATCTGGTAGCCAGGGACACGAGGCCGGTTGACTCCGGACGTTCGCATAGGAAGAGTATGCGGGAGTCACTAGATGCAGAGCTGCCCTCGGCGAAGCAGCAAAAGACTGCGCCTCCGCAGGCCTCGATGTCGGACGTGCTTGCTCAAATAGCACAGCTTATCGCAGCATCCCAGCAACCGACAGAAACGGTGTCGGATCGGGAATTATCCGACGGCGCTGGGTCGGTACGCTCCGCCTAAGCATCGGGTGCGGACGACTGGGAGCATCATGAGGTCCGACCGGATGGTGAAAGGGATATGGATGACTTGGAGCTATCCCTTTCGGAACAACATAAAGCTGCCGTGGACTTCATCCGGCACTTTCTTCCTCAGGTTGTTCCGTCGGGCCAGACTGCTGTGGTACCGGACAAGAGAATTAGAGCGTCATTGGACACTGATTTCTTCGAGCGGTTCAGGGACATCGCTCCTGAGTTTCCGTCTCAGTCCAATAATGTCACAAGGACATTTGAATTATTGAACGACGCTATATTCAAGCTTGCTTCCAAAACAGGAAAAGCGGGTTTCTTGTCCGCCAGTGCTCTTAACCTGCCTTTCATTAATGCAAGGAATAAATTTGATACGGCAGGACAGGGTATCCCGAGAGTTCCTCTGCGTATGGACGACGAGGCGGAAGACTTAGAATTATCATTACCGTCGTCTACGTCTATCCCAACCGCGGTGTTGGATACGACTATTTTGTCTAACAGAGCCAGTTTAGACGCTTTATCTTACGCAGACCACCTTACGAGGCGTTATCACTGCGTCTTCAAGGGAAAGAATTCCAGGATATTCAATCCTCTTTAAGACTTCTTTCAAGGGCAGTAGCTTATTCCACGTATAACTCTGCCCTTTCAGTGGCAAACCTGGAGTTGGTTAGACGTGACGCAGCCCTAGCTACATCCACACTTGTGGATAGTAAGGTGAAGAACTCTCTCAGAGTTGCTTCGGTCTCCGGAGAACTTCTCTTCGACGGCAAGCTTTCTGCAATTTACGATAAAATTACTAAGAAAGCTTCGGATTCTCTGCTGTTTTAATCCGCTTCTAAGAAGTCGGACACGGCAGATAAGGGTAAGACAGGCACTTCTGGGTCTAATGCACCCAAGAGAGGTCCCTATAGAGGTTCCGGTGCGTCCTCTTGGTCTTATTCAAGAGACCATCAAGGCAGCGACTCACGTGCGGGACGTCCTTCGGGCCGCGACAATCGGTCGGACACCCCGAGGTCGACGGGACGAGGTGCGGGTCGTGGAGGACGTGGTTTCTCCTCCCGCAGGCCTCGCAGGTCCAGGAGGTGATGGCTTCAACCTCTATCGCGTTCCGGTTGGCGGAAGGTTGTCGAGTTTTTCAGAAGAGTGGGCGTCGATTACGGACGACCCTTGGGTGAGAGGGGTGATTTCGGAAGGTCTAAGAATATCCTTCAAACGAAAGCCTCCATTAACTCGAAGTCCAAAATGGACTCAACTTCCGTCAAATCCGCAGAAAAGAGACGCTCTGTTATCAGAGGTGCAGTCTCTTTTAATGAAGAACGCGGTAGAGGTCGTAGAAAACCAGGAAACACCGGGATTCTACAGCCATCTGTTTCTGGTTCCGAAACCAGACGGCTCGTTCCGTCCAGTGATAGATTTGAGCTGGATAAACAAGCTGATCGTCGCTCCGAAGTTTTATATGGAGACGATTCGATCGGTCAGAGCGAGTATTCGGGTGAACGATTATGCTACAAGCATAGATCTCAAAGATGCATACTTTCACGTCATGGTCCATCCGACATTCAGAAAGTATCTAGGTACGGCAACGAGTTAACGCTTCAGAACGATGTGCAGAATCTGCTTCTATTGCTCCGACGTCTCGGTTTTATAATAAACGAGGAGAAGTCGGATCTGGTGCCGTCCAAGTCATTCACACATCTGGGAATGAGCTTCGAGACGCACAACAATCTCGTTCGTCTGCCGTTAACCAGAGCGAAATTAGTCAGTTGTTACGCTCGCTACTGTCTTCACGCAGACAAATTTACAGCGAGGGAGTTCATGAGACTGATAGGTCTGTGCGGAGCCACTGCGGACCTCATTCCGATGGGGCGGTTACGCACTCGTCCTCTCCAAATTTTCTTGACTCAGAATTGGAGTGTGAAAATTCATTCGCTCGACATAGACGTTCTATTGTCAGATCAAGTGAAACGAGAGATTCAGACTTGGGCAAACATTCAGTGGTTAACTCAGGGAGTTCCGCTGCAGTTGCCGGATCCGAGTTTTACGATTATGACGGATGCCAGTCAAACAGGTTGGGGTGCATCATTGATTCCAACGGATTCGAGATGCCAGGGTCTTTGGGATCCGCAATTCCTAGGCAAGCACATAAACATCAAGGAAATGATGTCAATTTGGCTTGCGTTACGTCATTGGATGGACATTATTCACAATGCTCATGTCCAAATCCTGTCCGACAATATGCCAGTAGTGGCGTATATACGGAACCAGGGAGGCACTCATTCAGTTCCGTTATTCAATCTAATGGAAAGAATCCTTCTGTTTGCTCTAGAACATCAAGTTCTACTTTCGGTCCGTCATATACCGGGTCGTCTGAATGTACTAGCAGACTCCCTTTCACGAAAGGGTCGCTTGTTGCCGTCGGAGTGGACTCTCAACAAACAAGTATTCAATCAGATTTGCTACCAATGGGAACGGCCAATGATAGACTTATTTGCGACACATCTCAACAATCAGTTGCAGACGTATGTGTCTCCGTGTCCGGATCCAAGAGCATTTGCAGTAGATGCTCGGTCGATCCCTTGGAAAGGAATGATAGGATATGCGTATCCTCCAACGCCGTTGATTCAGCAAATATTGCTAAAAATAAAACAATCTCAATGCAAGATTCTGTTGGTAGCATCTCTGTCTCCACAGAGACCGTGGATAAATCTACTCAGGAGTCTGTTGTGGGACCTACCGCGGAAGCTTCCTCCACGGGAGGATCTTCTTTCGCAGGGAAAATCGCGCACTCTCCATCACAACTCGCAGGGTCTCAACCTTCACCTTCACATATTTCCATTGTGCGGTCCTTCTTGCACAACAAGCATTTTACAGGACCCATTCACCAATAGGGCTGCAACAATATGCTCCCCTAACCACCCGATATGCTTCTCCAATGACATGATATGCTTCTCTAACGACACGATATGCAATTCAGTCTGCCCGATACAGTATATATCATGATACGCATACTCTCTCATGGCATGCAACATCTATCAAATACTTTGAAAGTACCTATATTCATTTCCAGCAGCTTCTTATTACAGATTTTTGAATGCACACTTTAAACCTTTTATATAACTTCTCTAAGTGATAACCATTAATTTCAAGTTTTGAGTTTATGACCCGTTTTCTGGTGTTTTGTCCTTTCAGGAAATATGTTAAAACAATTTAATCCCGTATATCTTGTTTGACAGAGCTCTGAGCCCTGTAAAACAAGATATAATGGATTAATCAAATAAATATTTAGCAAATTAGAGGAATTCACCAACGTTTGGATCGCTGAAAAATCCTGTATTGATGACATATTTATCACTGTCAGTACTGGAATTTGTCACTGTCACTAGTATGCAAAAAAACCAGGACAGGGTTTCACTGCACCAGCTTTCAGAATCTAAGAAATTGTTTTGCCTGATATTTATATTTATCGTATCTCAATACACAGTGAACATCGATATGTATTGAATCGTGAGCAATGTATCCCAGTTCAAGCAAAGCACTATTAATCATTACATCCCTAGTCACCAATACTTGGAGTGGAAGTCCTCTAAAGCGGACAACATGGGTATAAACAATTGACTACGCTTAACTTTATCCCCATGTTGTGGTACAATAATAAGGGCTGGAATGATTAATCATGGTACGCTTGAACTACAAAAGATTGCTCATGATTCAGTTCAAATCGTTGTTCATTATGTCTCGCGATACAATAGATTTAACTTACAATCAACATGTATTTTGTCTGTATTAACTCCGCAACTGTCGTGTATCCAACCCCCTGATACAGATGTTTGCATCAGGGGGTCGGATACAAGCACATTCCTTTCGCGTGAGTTCCATTTTTTCCTTTTTGTTCATCCATACGAATAAATAGTTTGTTATATATTCGTCTACATTCTTGACTTATCCCCAATATATATGTACAAAATATGTATCCGAGTCTTGCTCCGGGTTCTAAGGGTAGATGACGACTCGTCTTCAACTCGTTGTGATCTGCCCTTAGAACCCAGAGCTCGACTCGGATAATATTTTGTACATCCACATAATGATAATAATCTCTATATAAATAATATCATACAAGGCAACTTCTTCAATTTTGAAAACTGGCTCCGAGAAACCCAGTTTTTGCATACCACCACTGATAATAAAAAAATATACCATCAAAAGGATTATTCAGTTAACCACAATATGATGAATTTAATAATTAAATATTTATTTGATTAATCCTTTATATCTCTATGAGCTCTGTCAAACAAGATTTAAGGGATTAAATGTTTAGAATATATTTTCTGAGGGGAAAAAAGCCCTGTAAAATGGGTCGTACAATAAAAAACTTAAATTACTTAATTGTCATTGAGAAGATACCTATTGTTTAAAGAGTACATCCTAATTTGCAATATTCTTTTCATTTATTGGGGTTTATCAACACTTTAACAGCCAAGGTCATATCGTGTCTGTGACATTTTTATGGGTGGAGGCAGTTGGAGTACCTAGAAAGAACCACAGGGCAACGACGAGCAGCTGTCAGCTCCACAACATCGTAACTCTGCACTGCAGCACAGGCAGGGTTAGATTGGTTGAAGACTTGTGCACCATCGACGTGCTGTACACCTTAGTACACAGCAGCATCATACCTCCATGTGGGCAATCGGGGTAAAGTGCCATGCCCAAGGACACAACGCGGCAATCCGGATCGATCGCTCAGACAGTCACCCATCCAAGGACTAACCGGGCTTGATGTTGCTTAACTTCGGTGATCTCATGAGAACCGGTTACCGCAATGCCACTTCACCCCCGGGGTCTACATGTATTCATGTCCAGTAGCTTGCAATACAAGCAAGCTACTGGACATGAATACATGCAGTCCCCAAAGTAGCTAACATCTGTAGTTGCAAGAGAGATAATGAGTATCATGTAACTTATCATATCGTGTGCACTGAATTGGGATACATTTCACATCATTATAGAAGCATATCGTCGCATCTCTAACGACAACTCACTGTGTGGAAATATGTGACCTTAACTCTCTATCCAACATTCATTACCGTATTTACTCTATATATTGGGACACTCTATAATTTGGGACACACATTTTTTCCAGAAAAATATTATTTTTTTTATGCTCCAATGTTTGGGACACTCAAGAGACTTGTTTCCAGTTGGCCCAGTCACCTGAAAACGGTGCAAAATGCTCAATATTAAAGCTAAATTTGTGTTTAATTTTCCTTTTTAAACTATAAAAAATTGATAATACATACTGATTTGTGTTGTTTTTATTTAAATCTGTTCCTAAGTTTTAATGTTTACTGTCCGGACTGACATGAGGAAGACTATTTAATATTACATTGTGACAGTCTTCAACCCTTTACTGAATGCTAGTGGCAGATGACACTCATAAAAAGAATTCTTGTGTAACTAAAAATTTTCATTTTTTGCTTCCAAAACATAGCTTATGACCCCTCACTAGAACGAGCGCTCGTTCCAATGAGGGGCATAAGCTAAGTTTTGGAAGCAAAAAATGAAAATTTGAAAAAAAATTGGATGGCGATTTTCATATATAGTGATGAAAAACGAATCACACACAACTTGATTCAGCATCAAAACAAGACCAGGTTGTGTTTTTTCCCCATTTTCTAAGATGTGGGACATCTGTGAAAATATTTATTTTTAGCTGTCCCAATACATAGAGTAAATACGGCATTTTATTTTAAATATTATTTGTTAAATTTGTCAAAAGATTTCAACAAAACTATGTCATGTGATCCCTCATTGGAATGAGCTCACATGACATGGTTTTGTTGAAATTTTTTTTAAAATTAATAGTTTTTCAACTGCTTAATTTGTGTATTACACAGGCTCATGCAGCTGATTCATTAGGTAATGGGTTAAACATCAGTAATTGAATAAATAGCTTATACCAAGCCAGCTATGGATATTCTAAATCCAATGTTCTTGGAAGTGTTTTAACTCTTAACCTGCTAAATATTTTTTAAATATTTTTCATCAAATCTAGTCATGGCTGCCGTAATTTGATGAATAATATAAGAAAATTTGACTTGAGAGATAATTGGTCAAAAACTTGTTGCAATTTATGGAAGAAAATTTGGTTAAATGTGCTCAAATTTTAGTTATTTTAATGGCAAGAGTTTTTCTGTCCTGGGCAGGAATATCCACCAGCAGCGTGCAAGGAGTTAAGACAGTGTTACAGTTTGCAGGTACGGATACTGGGTGACTTTCTTAGTAGAATCAGTGAGAGTTTGTGCCGACTCTGGTAAAGATCTGGAATGACATAAACCCCATAATGTGCTGATGTGAAATGGCCGAAAGACTGAAAGTAAATTTGAAATTGCAGTTGGACTGTTCTGGAAAATTACTGTACGTAATGCAGACAAAAACCTGCAAATATCAATTATTTATTTATTGGGATTTAACCATTCACCCAACACAGACGATATCAAAATTTATTATTTTAAATATAATTTTTAAAAAAAATTTCTACAAAACCATATCATGTGACCCCTCGTTGATACGAGCTTGATGAGCACGTCCCAACAAGGGATCACATGAGATGGTTTTGTTGAAATTTTTTGAAAAATATTTTTTCAACTACTGAATTTGCATATTACGCAGGCAGATGCAACCAATTCGTTGGATAAAGGGTTAACAACACTCGACAGTCAGTGTCATCTTGTGGCAGACAGTATTACATGTGGAGGAAGTTGGAATACCTGGAGAGAACCATCAAACAATGCCGAGCAACTGCCAGACTCCCAAACATTTTAACTCCACAGAAGCAGGGCTAGCATTGGTTGAAGACAAGTGCACCATCAATATGCAGTATGCCTTTGTGCACAATGCCACCTTGGGCCCCCCCCCCCCCCCCCCTCCCCCCCCTCCCAAACACATGGGCAAGGCCACACAAAGTAGATCTTCTGGTTCTCAGGCCATTATTTGTAAAATTGCATGCGGGCGAGCGGTTTATTATTTTATTTTTTATTTCAGTAATTACTTCTTTGCCATCAAAAGTTTATTATATTCTTGGTTCAAGTTTTAGGCCTCATAATCTACAGAATACCATGGGTGGTGGTGTATTTCTTCCCTTGAGCACAAGAAGGCTTTGCAATGCTAAAGCATTGCAAAGCCTTCTTGCACTCAAGGGACAAATTCATCAATTTTTTTAACTTGGGTAAAATATCAGACATAAAACAAGTAATTTTTATTTTTTTAAAGTTTAAATTCGTTATAAAAAGAGCGCATGCGGCAACCAAAAGGACCATGCAGGAGGGCCAGAGACACAGATTTTTTATTTTTTTTGGTCCAATCTGGATGAAGTGCCTTGCCCAAGGACAAAAAGCAGTTACCCCTGGCGGGGATCAAACTGTGGGCCTTTCAATTTGAAATCCAATTCCGCAACCACTGAGCCATCAGTTGAACTGATTATAATATTATTTGTCCAAATTCATTAAGTTGTGTCAAATATATAAACGGTTCAAATGTCAGTTCCTAGAACTCCATACAGTATTTATTCCTTCAAATTTTATTTAACAGAACTTCTAGAAGCTGTATCAAACTCAGCCTTATAAATGTAGAATACCCGTATTTACTCTATGTATTGGGCCAGCTAAAAGTAAATATTTTCACAGATGTCCCACATCTTAGAAAATGGGGAAAAAACACAAACTGGTCTTGTTTTGATGCTGAATCAAGTTATGTGTGATTCGTTTTCCATCACTATATACGAAAATCGCCATCCAATTTTTTTTAGATTTTTATTTTTTGCTTCCAAAACATAGCTTATGCCCCCTCATTAGAACGAGCGCATTGCGCACGTTCTAATGAGGGATCATAAGCTATGTTTTGGAAGCAAAAAGTGAAAATTTTTAGTTACACAAGAATTCTTTTTATGAGTGTCATCTGCCACTAGCATTCAGTAAAGGGTTGAAGACTGTCACAATGTAATAAAGTTAAAACTTTAAGTCCTGTCACGATCTGTGCGCTTATCTAGGCTTAATTGCGCGTAGGAATTGCGTGCAATTGCCATATAGAATGGCGTCCAAAGCACAACAGGTTCTCCTGATTACTCATAGCAAACACGGGCAATGTTTCTGCCAATGGACCTCCGGGTTACCCGGAGGTCCATTGGCTGAAACATTCCTTGTGCACAGGCCACATTTACAGAATTTGATAGCCTTACTATGGTCATATCGCGTAGATTAACGCGCATATCGATGTGCTATTTGTGCGCATTTCAGGACAGGACTTTTAGTTTTAACTGTATTAAATAGTCTTCCTCATGTCAGTCCGGACAGTAAACATTAAAACTTGGGAACAGATTTAAATAAAAAAACACAAATCAGTATGTATTATCAATTTTTTATTGTTTAAAAAGGAAAATTAAACACAAACTTAGCTTTAATATTGAGCATTTTGCACCATTTTCAGGTGACTGGGCCAACTGGAAACAAGTCTCCTGAGTGTCCCAAACATTGGAGCATAAAAAAAAAAATTTTTTCTGGAAAAAATGTGTGTCCCAAATTAAAGAGTGTCCCAATATATAGAGTAAATACGATAAGAACTTATAACAAATACAAAAGAATAACCAGAAACTACAGAATTGACTAAATTTTGTTTAAATAATTTTTTTCTCATTATGGCATATAATTATTTCACTGGTAAAGTAATTATTCAAATAAATTGATTCCACAGTGACCTTTTTTTCAGTAAAGTTGTGTCAACAACTCAACTTCTGTTTTGATGAAAGTAATTGGGTGCCTGTCCATCTGGCAATTCATTCATGTTGCAATATCAGCACTATAACTTGAGCAAATTTTATCAAATTCTGTTTGGGAGTTCTATTCTAAAGTGTCTTGGACAAGTTAAAAAAAATGTTCAGCCCAAATTTTTTTTCAGGAGTTATGCCTCTCAGATTATTTTTTCTTTGAATTTCCAGTTTTCAGGCGGTGTCAGCATAACTTGAACAAATGTTATTCAGTTTTTACCAAATTTGGTATGTAAGTTCTACTCGAGAATGAATGAGTTAAAAAACCAGTCCAGCCAGAGTTTTGGTTTTCAGGAGTTGTGCCTCATGGATTGTTTTCATATTTGAATTTCTGACTGATTGTTAAGTGTACCCAACCTCGATTGGTCAAGTTGTGTCAACAATCGACCTATGTTTAAAGTTGGTAGGGAATCCATCTGTCCATCCATCTGTCCATTTGTGTGTCATGGTGTCGGCAAGATATCTTGATATCTTGAAAAAATGTTATCTGATTTTTAGCAGATTTGGTCTTTTGGTTCTGCTCGGGAATGTTTTGGATGAGTTCGAAAAACAGTCATGTAGAAATTGCTTTCATGGGAAATTGTTTTCATGTGGAAATTGTTTTCCAGGGGTTATGCCTCTCAGATTGTTTTCTTGTTTGAATTTCCAACTTTCAGGTAGTGACAGTATAACTTGAACAAACGTTATTTGCTTTTTACCAAATTCATCCTATGCCTGTTAAATTGTGTCCTAAATTGAGGTGCTTGCACAGATTTCTTTTTAGCCACACAACTCAAGCCCAGCATCTCTGATACAAAGCTCTTGTTTTCAATTTTCAGACACAAGAAAAATATGATATTAGAGGCTGAGCTTGGATATGCAGTATTGTATTGTTCAACAGAGAGACATTGTAACCCAAATATCGATAGTGGTAGGTAAATGTTTAAATACTAAAAGATTTTATTTTATTTTATTTATTAAAAACCTTTCCTCTTAACCCTTTACCTAACACACTATTTTTAAAAAAGAAATTAAATTTCACATTTTTCGAAAATAAATTTTACAATTTTTCAATAAAACCATACAAATAAGGATGAACCAGCTCAGTGAGCTGGTTCTAAAGATATCCATATTTGTATGGTTTTATTTAGAAAATTCTGGGATATTTTAGGCTCATTCTGGTTAATTGTCTGGCCGTTTTTGGTCGGTATGTTAGGTAAAGAGTTAAACTCAAACAGTAACAATGTTTGTAGGTGGTACACAAGCCTGGAGACTGTCATCTGCTGAATGAGGTCCCCACAAGGGTGAATTTGGTGATGCTACCCTCACAGCAGGATAGCATCTATAAATTTACAATTGGTGAACCTCAATCTCAATCAAGATCTCAGGCCTGAAGAGTAAGAGGTACCCAGAGGATAAATTGGCCCACTGTATGGGATAGCATCAGCAAATTTACCCTCTGGGCACCTCATTCTGCAAATGACAGATTGCTTATTTCCAGTCTTGGTGGAATGTCTAGTGGATTTCAGTCTCTGTGACCAGTTCTGTGGCCAGTTCTGAGTTGGGGTTATAGCTTTGATCGACTCAGTTATTCTTTGGGGGCACGTATATCTCACTTGAAATTCTGTAGGTGCCAGCTAATGTTCACGACATTCCATATAATATTGTATTGAGAGTCTAATTCTCAATCCTTTTACTCTGTTGTTTCTTATTTGTTTATACAGAGATATACTCCTACATATTTTTAGTCGAGTTGTGACGAAGTCAAACTCGACTTATAGTTTGGTGAATGGCGGGCGGGCGGGCGTAAACAATTGGTTTCCGGATGATAACTTGATAGTGGTTCAACTCACATTCATTAAACTTCATACGTAGGTTGGTCTTGGTGGGAGGAAGAACCCTATTGATTTTGGACATGCTACGTCGAAGGTCAAGGTCACAGTGACCTTGAACATAGTAAATCTTAAACAATTGGTTTCCGGATGATAACTTGATAATGGTTCAACTCACATTCATGAAACTTCATAGATAGATTGGCCTTGGTGAGGGGAAGAACCCTATTGATTTTGGACTCGCTACGTCAAAGGTCAAGGTCACAGTGACCTTTAACATAGTATATCGCAACAATTGGTTTCCGGATGATAACTTGATAGTGGTTCAACCTAGAGTCATGAAACTTCATAGGTGTGTTGGCCTTGGTGCGAGGAAGAACCCTATTGATCTTGGACTCACCAGGTCAAAGGTCAAGGTCACAGTGACCTTGAACATAGTATATCGCAACAATTGGTTTCCGGATGATAACTTGATAGTGGTTCAACCTAGAGTCATGAAACTTTATAGGTGTGTTGGCCTTGGTGCGAGGAAGAACCCTATTGATCTTGGACTCACCAGGTCAAAGGTCAAGGTCACAGTGACCTTGAACATAGTATATCGCAACAATTGGTTTCCGGATGATAACTTGATAGTGGTTCAACCTAGAGTCATGAAACTTCATAGGTATGTTGGCCTTGGTGCGAGGAAGAACCCTATTGATCTTGGACTCACCAGGTCAAAGGTCAAGGTCACAGTGACCTTGAACATAGTATATCGCAACAATTGGTTTCCGGATGATAACTTGATAGTGGTTCAACCTAGAGTCATGAAACTTCATAGGTATGTTGGCCTTGGTGCGAGGAAGAACCCTATTGATCTTGGACTCACCAGGTCAAAGGTCAAGGTCACAGTGACCTTGAACATAGTATATCGCAACAATTGGTTTCCGGATGATAACTTGATAGTGGTTCAACCTAGAGCCATGAAACTTTACAGGCGTGTTGGCCTTGGTGCGAGGGAGAACCCTATTGATCTTGGACTCACCAGGTCAAAGGTCAAGGTCACAGTGACCTTGAACATAGTATATCGCAACAATTGGTTTCCGGATGATAACTTGATAGTGGTTCAACCTAGAGCCATGAAACTTTACAGGCGTGTTGGCCTTGGTGCGAGGAAGAACCCTATTGATGTTGGACTCACCAGGTCAAAGGTCAAGGTCACAGTGACCTTGAACATAGTATATCGCAACAATTGGTTTCCGGATGAGAACTTGATAGTGGTTCAACCTAGAGTCATGAAACTTCATAGGTGTGTTGGCCTTGGTGCGAGGAAGAACCCTATTGACCTTGGACTCGCCAGGTCAAAGGTCAAGGTCACAACTTGACATTGGATCTGTGATCCTGAGCGGGATTTTTATACTATAACCCAATGGCCCAGATTAGCTGGTGCAAACTCAAAGTTATCAAGGGCCAAACACAAATTTTGAACACCCCCCCCCCCCACTCCCCCCCACCCCCCATCCCCCAAATTTGCTTGCAAAACCGAAAATTGAAAAAAGTCCTATCTGGCCCTCCATACATTTACTCTCCACGCATGCGCAGCCATCAGGAAGTGATCGGAATTGGCGCAAGCATTATTTGTTTGGCCCTAAGGTCAGCAACAATGAACTGACATCTGTGCTTTAAAATCTCCTTTTTTGAGGATGCCAGACACAAATCAATGCAAGAATTGGTGGATACAAGGCTGTTATAGGATGAAGGAAGTGTTCAACGGTGGTTTTAGACTTTCAGGGCTGTAACTATATAATAATTATAAAATTATTTTATGTTTCCCAATTTCGGGACATACGCCTGATGTTATCATTGTTGTTAATGATTATTCCACTGTTTGTTAAGTATTCCTTCCCTATCCTTCCATGAACCCTTCCTGTTAAACTCTTAAGCTTTTTGGCTATTTTTTATTGAAATTTTTTATTAAATTTCTTGGGAGTTTAGCATGTATTACAGAATATTTATTTTGTTTTTCCCCATGGTTACGTCCTCACCCTAGGGGTGTTAGGTTGTTTAGTCTTGCATCTTCTATCCGATGTATCGTTTTTATGAAGATCTAGCTTTGCATCTGGTAGCGTTTCTATTGGTTCTGACTTTGGTCTTTTTGTGTGCCTGATGTCTTGTTTACATTGACGTTGTTTACATTGACAACATCCTCATATATAGGTAGTTTTTAGCTCATCTCCGTCTGTCGTCCGTCGTCCGTCAACACCATATTTTAGTCTTCTCCTCCAAAGCCACTGGGTCAATTCAAGTGAAAGTTTGTGTGAGTGATGGTCCTAAAGGGGCATTTCATTTTTGTTCAACTCAACATGCCCAGCCCCATAGGGAGGGAGTGGGGGAAAATGCTCCAAAAATATTTTAAAAATCTTCTTCTCAAGAACCAGTGTGTACAATGACTTGATATTTGCTATGGAGCTTCCATATGAGGTGTAGAATCAAGTTTGTTCAAACGAAGTTCGTGAAATAATATTTGGCTTTGTAATAGGAGGGGTAAGATTTTTGGCCCTGCCCAAAATTTCTATTTTTTGAACTGATGGTCCAGTATGAACCAAATTTGGTTTGTGGTAGTATTGGGTCATAAGTACTTGACCCATGCAAAAAAAAAATATTCCCGCATCCCCATGGGAACCCTGGGAGCTGAAAATAGAAATATTTTCAAATGCCCATATTTCCCAAACCCCACGGAACAGAGAGCTGTTATTTGGTATGAAGTATCCTTAGGACCAGTAGAATTGAATGGTAAAAAAACTTGCCATCGGTTATGTAGGGTGTTCTGTAATGGGCATCGAAAAAAATGCTGAGTCAGCATATTTGCAAAAATTTTAAAAAATCTTTTCTCCAGAACCAATCATCAGAATCTTTTGATATTTGGTATACAGCATTCATAGGGGGGGGGGGGGGGGGGGGGGGGGGGGGGGGGGGGGGGGCAGATAAAAATTTGTTGAAATAAAGCTCATTGGTTCATATTTGGGCTCTCTACAGGAGCCCGAAGTTTTAACATAGGGTAATATGGGGAATATTCTTTAAAAATCTTCTTCTTCAGAACCACCAGTCAGAATCTTTTAATGTTTGGTATACATCATTTTTATTAGGGTCAGATTCTAGATTGTTCAAACCAAGTCCCTAGGTTAATATTTGGGCTTCCTACGGAAGCCGAAATTTTATCTTTGTTCAATATGGAGGGTAATTTAAAAAAATCTTCTTCTTCAGATCCACCATTTAGAATGCTTTCATAAGAATGCTTTCATATATGGTATGCAACATATCTATGGGGGTCAGATTCAAGTTTGTTCAAATCAGATCCCTAGGTATATATTTGGGCTCACTATGGTAGCCCAAATTTTTACTTAGTGCAATATGAGGAAATTTCTTTAAAAATCTTCTTCTTCAGATCCACCAGTCGGAATGCTTTTATATTTGGTATACAACATCTCTATGGAGATCAGATTCCAGGTTGTTCAATTCGAGTGCCTAGGTTAATATTTGAGCTCCATATGGGAACATGAAATTTAACTTAGTACAATATGAGGGAATTTCTTCAAAAATCTTCTTCAGATTCACTTGTCAGAATGCTTTCACATTTGGTATACAACATCTCTAGGGGGGTCAGATTCAAGTTTGTTCAAATCGGATCCGTAGGTTAATATTTGGGCTCGCTGTGATAGCCCCAATTTGAACTTAGTGCAATTCGAAGAAATTTCTTTACAATTTCTCTTCTTCAGATCCAACAGTCAGAATGCTTTCATATTCGGTACACAACATCTCTTGGGAAGTCAGATTTAACTGTGTTCAAATCAAAAGCCTGGGTTAATATTTGGGCTCTCTATGAGAGCCGGAATTGGCCATTTTGCTGAAGAATTAAAAATTTTGTATTCAATACCCTCTAGAGGTACTAAGATTAATCCACATAGGTTCGTATCAAGGGGCTTCATAGGGGAGCTCTACATTTTACTTTATGATCAACTGAAGAAAAGGCATTATGCCTAGATTATTTTTGTCACTCCTGAGGGACTCAAGGATTGACAGTGTAGCCTATGGAGATGGCTTGCTTAATGTAGACTAATTCTTGGACTCTGTTTAAATTGTGTTCTGTTCAAGATGAGCGTGTTTTATATTCTATTACTGTAGGATACATGGATTATTCTGGTAGTGTAGCTCAAAAAATTTGGATTTTGTCCTTTGGGAACTTAGGCATTTTTTCAAATTTTTTTGTTTCCAAAAAATATTTTGAATTTAATTTTGATTGCTATTATTCATGTATCTTAATTATATATTTTGTTGTGGAGTTTGGAGGACTGATATCGACTTTAGTCGATGCACTCCTGCAGACTCTTGTCATTCTTGTGTTCACAGGGATGACTGATGTTGGAGTCGGGTATCGCGGTATGTTGTTGGCGGTTCGGTTCGGAGGCCAGGCCTCTCACCGCGTTATTATTCATTTTGTCAGTTTCTATTTCAGAGGAAAATGAGCATGATGATGATATTCTGACACCCACCCAAGTGTACTACCGTCATCACATTCCGTGGAGCATATAGAGCTAGCTGCAGTGCTTATTATTTCAAGAGTTAGGGCCTTTTGTTAAGGGTTTTGGCTTGTCTCCAGTGAATCGGTACTCCATACGTGGGTGCCATGACGCCGGATAAGTCTGTTGCGGTCTAAGGAAATGTAGATGTGGGTAGAGCGAGCACTTTAAATGGCTGGAAATAGGGAGGAAGTCAGCAAGTTCTTGTACTTTGCGAGGTCTGATAGAACACGAACAGGAGAGACCCCTCTCTAATTTAGGAACATCTGGGGCCAGATGTTGTTTTAAGAAACTTGCACAAGCCAGAGCATATGTCTGCCCTCCACTTGGGACTCTCTGTTTAGTCTGTAGCCGGGGTCGGCTTCAGTCACGGCTTCTTCCTCTACATTTCACAAGCCGAAATGAAGTTTTCTGGTTGGAAACTTGTATGAGACAGAGTATATATCTGCCTGCCACTTGGGATGCTCTGTCTAGTCTGCAGTCAGGGACGGCTTCAGTCACGGCTTCCTCCGATACATTATTTAAGCACACATTACCGCATCCTAGCTACCCGACTTCGGATATCCAGCCTGCTGCACGAAGAAGGAACCACTCTTCACTAGTGAAGTCGGACCATCTGGTAGCTAGGGAGATGAACCCTCGATCATCGGGACATTTGGAGAAGGGATCCATCTCCAACACACCGTCCCAGGAGCAGCAAGTGGCTAAGAAACGGATGACTGCTGCTCCTCAGGCCTCGATGACGGACTTGCAGTCGCAAATTGTGCAGCTGATTGCAGTGTCCCAGCAAGTGCAGGTGCAGCCTCCCTCAGACTCAGAATCTGAGCTGTTGGATGGTGCTGGGTTGGTCCAGTTGTCTGTTCACGCAGATGCAATATACCGAGATTCGCAACTGATTCTCTCGGATGGTGAAAGGGATAAGGAAGAGGAATACCCTTCCCTTTTGGAACAGCCCATGGTTGCGATGGTTTTCATCAATCAATACTATCCTGATTTTGTTCCTCCGAATCAGTATGCTGTGACAACAAGATAGAAACAGCTGGCATCGTTGATTGCAGACTTTATCCAGACAAAGGAGGAAGTCCTTTTTTTTCCGGCTCAGTCTAGGCAGGTGTCGCAGGCCTTTGGCCATATAGACGACGCCGTATTCATCCTCTCGAGCGTGAGGAAGAAGGCATTTTTTCATCTTCATCTTCCATAAACATACCGTTTTTTGGACCATGTTTATTTAAAAATGCTCGTGGACCTTACCTGTATCATTCACTATTCGCTCAGACACAATTGAGACAGCAATTTCTTAAAATAGAGCGAATTCGATGCTATGTCTTACGCAGATCACCTTACAAGAGCTATGGCGCAACGTCTCAATGGAAAGGAATTTAAGGACGTTTGTACCTCTCTTAGAGTTCTTTCCAGGGCAATTATGTATACCACATATAACTCTGCCCTAACAGTGGCAAATCTGGAGTTAATCAGACGTAATGCTGCCATTGCATCATCATCACTGACAGATGATAAGGTGAAAAGCTGTGTCCGGGTCACTCCGGTCTCCGGACATGCCATTTTCAACGGCTTTCGTTAGTCTATGAACAGGCTACTAAGAAAGCGTCTAGTGCTCTGCTTTTGAAATTGGAATATCAATGACCCGCTTCAGCAGCTAACAGTAAAGGAGGTCAAAATCATCAAAAGGAAACTCCTCACGAGGGTACAAGAAACTCTCTTATAATTACTCTGGAGGTCATCAGTATAATGACTCGGTAAAGGTGCGTAGGTCTGATCGGGTCTATCGGTCAGACGCCCCTAGGCCAATGAGATGAGGTTCTTCGCTGGGACAATGTGGTTTCTCCTCCCATAAGCCTCACAGGTCATACAGGTGATGGTTAAGACCTCTATTGCTGGCCAGTTGGTGGAAGGTTATCAAGCTTCGCAAAAAAATGGATAACAGTCATGGAAGATCAGTGGGTGAGAAGTGTAGTCTCGGACGGCTTACGGCTATCATTCCGAGCAAAACCCCCACTAACAAGTTTCGGCATTGGACAAATCTTTCATCAGATCCTTGCAAAAGAGAGTTTCTTCAAGCAGAGGTACGGCTCTCTTATCAAAGGAAGCAATAGAGGTCGTTGAGAATCAGGATTCTCAAGGTTTTTACAGTCACCTGTTCCTCATACCGAAGCCAGACGGCTCGTTCTGACTGGTATTAGGCTTGAGCTGTATAACAAGTTTATCGTGGCTCCAAAATTCTGTATGGAGACTAATCGGTCAGTAAGGGCGAGTTTTCGAATGAATGACTATGCGGCAAGTTTTGATCTAAAGGATGCGTACTTTCACGTCCTGTGACATCCGGCATTCAAAAAGTACCTACGGTTCGCCGTACAAGGGAAGGTGTATCAGTTCAGAGCAATGTGCTTTGGTCTAAACCTAGCTCCCTGGGCATTCACTCGAATAATGAACTCGTTAATGTCATACTTCTGAGCTCATTCATCTCCGGTAATGCCGGCTTACTTGGACGACATTCTACAGAGATATGGCAACAGAATTATTCTTCAGAACGATGTTCAGAGTCTGCTTCTATTACTCTGACGTCTCGGTTTCATAGTAAACGAGAAGTCTAGCTCCGTCCAAGTCGTCTATTCAGTTGGGAATGAGCTTCGAGACTCACAACAATCTGGTTCATCTGCCATTACCCAGAGCAAAATTAGTCAGTTGTTATGCTCGCTTTTTTCTACACTCAGATGCATTAACAGTGAGGGAATTCATATGACTGCTGGAGCTGTGCAGAGCAGTGCAGATCTTCTTCCAATGGGTCGCCTGCGTGACCGTACCCTCCAGATATTCTTTACTCAGAAATTGTGAAGACACTTTTGCTCGAACCAGTATTGTTTTAACAGACCTCGTAAAACAAAGGGTTCAGATTTGGGCAGATATTCAGTGGTAAACTCAGGGAGGTGCAACCCTAAGTCCTGCAGACTTGAAGTGTCAGGGTCTTTGCTACCTTCGGTTCCAGGAGAAACACATACACATCAAGAGATGATGTCAGTATGGCTAGTGCTACAACATTGGATTCACATAATAGCGGACATCCATGTTCAGATTTTGTCGGACAACTCGACAGTAGTAGCATACATCAGGAACGAGGGCAGTGCCCATTCATTTCCGTTATGCAAACTAACGGAAAAGATTCTATATGTCTTGAATCATCATGTTCAACTTTCTGTTCGTATTTGTTCTTCATGTCCTTCTCCACCCTTAGTGGCATTATGGAGTCAGTTAGACATGAGGGAACCATTGCAGTTCCTATATTATTTGATGACTAATACAAGAATGATTAAAGTAATGCGGGGGAGGAGGGTTCGATATGAGCTACAGCATTGGATTCACATAATAGCGGACATCCATGTTCAGATTTTGTTGGACAACTCGACAGTAGTAGCATACATCAGGAACCAGAGCGGCGCCCATTCATTTCCGTTATGCAAACTAACGGAAAAGATTCTCCTATATGTCATGAATCATCATATTCAGCTTTCTGTCCGTATTTGTTCTTCATCTCCTTCTCCGCCCTTAGTGGCATTATGGAGTCGGTTAGACATGAGGGAACCATTGCGGTTCCTATATTATTTGATGACTAACAAGAATGATTAAAGTAATGTGGGGGAAGAGGGTTTGATATAACTTCGATCCCCCCCCCCCCCCTCCCCCACGCCAATGTTTGTTAAGAGGCGATTACCGGGCAAGACGTAGTTTTCTTCCTCTAAGTCTCATATGAGTTTAAGTACATACGTGCATTTCATGACTTTTTGATTGGCGGCTCGGTCGTGTTCTATGGTTACCTCATGGGCACATCCACTTTTTAGTTGGTTGGTTTCCTGTGGTTGTTGTCTATATGTCATATACGAGCGCATAATTCATCATCAATAAATTTCTAGTCTTTGGGTATCACAGAGGCTGTCTAGTCAGTTAACTGGTATTCAGATGATTACATGCGGGATTTCAATGCTCATGCGCAATTATTAGGCAGATGCATTATTGTTTGTTATATAATATAGAATAGTTATATATAGAAATAATGAATTATTTGGGGGGTGGTCCGTGTTGAGTCTGTTGATCATAGCTTGTTCCATTTCCAGATCCAGGTTTCTATTAATGTCGGTACCCAATCGAATACACCTTGTCTTACACTCGTATATTTGCATGTTTCTAGATTCATAGAAATAGGATAGTACACGTTGGGGAGTGTTATTACTGGAATTTATTGTACACCTGAATGGGGTCGCCTGTGGGTTACCTCGGAAGTGAGTTTACTCTCCAGAGATCTTCCATAGTGATTCTATTGGACATGGGTATGTTATATATTATATCACCGATTTTCAACCTGTCTGCATATGCCGACTCTGGTACATGTTTACAAGCGGGCAATATAAATTACCAGGACCGCCACTATAGCCTTAGCTTCTGAAGTGGCGTTAAGCACCAATTTATTAATAATAATTAATAACTGGGCGCATGTTCGACAAATATATTGTTTTTTGGTACCGCTTTTACCGATTCCAGAGTGCTTCCCTCTTTCTTTTTGAAGAAGATTCCTTCAAAAATTTGGGGGATTGGGGGATTCAAAATTTGTGTTTGGCCCTTGATAACTTTGAGTTTGCACCAGCTAAGTCTGGGCCATTGGTAAGTATAAAAAATATACAAATTACTTTAAATTTATAATATCTTACGAAGTAATATTTAGGCCCCACAAAGTAGATCCTGTTTCGCAGGCCATTTTTTGTAAAATTGCATGTGAGCGAGCAGATTATTATTTTTAGTTGAGTTTTGATGAAGTCAAACTCGACTTATAGTTTGATGAAGTGGCGGGCGGTGGGTGTAAACAATTGGTTTCCGGGCAATAACTTTAGTTCTATTTGATGCACCTTTACCAACATTATACCAGAGGTTACCAAATAGGAAAGGAAAACACCTATCGATTTCAGAGTTTCGTGCCCCAAGGTCAAGGTCACTATTACTATAAATAGAATATTTTGTGACAAATTGGTTTCCGGGCAATAACTTTAGTTCTATTTGACTAACCTTTACCAAACTTATACCAGAGGTTACCCTATAGGAAGGGAAGACACCTATTGATTTCGGAGTCTGGGACTCCAAGGTCAAGGTCACTTACTATAAATAGAATATTTTATGACAAATTGGTTTCTGGGCAATAACTTTAGTTCTATTTGATGCACCTTTACCAAACTTATACCAGAGGTTACCCTATAGGAAGGGAAGACACCTATTGATTTCGTAGTCTCGGACTCCAAGGTCAAGGTCACTGTTACTATAAATAGAATATTTTATGATAAATTGGTTTCTGGGCAATAACTTTAGTTGTATTTGACGCACCTTTACCAAACATATACCAGAAGTTACCTTATAGGAAAGGAAGACACCTATCGATTTCAGAGTCTCCCGCCCCAAGGACAACATCACTGTTACTATAAATAGAATATTTTGTAAGAAATTGGTTTTCGGGCAATAACTTTAGTTCTATTTGATGCACCTTTACCAAATTTATACCAGAGGTTACCCTATAGGAAAGGAAGACATCTATCGATTTCAGAGTCTCCTGCCCCAAGGACAACATCACAGTTACAATAAATAGAATATTTTGTAAGAAATTGGTTTCCGGGCAATAACTTTAGTTCTGTTTGATGCACATTTACCAAACTTATACCAGAGGTTACCTTATAGGAAGGGAAGACACCTATTGGTTTCGGAGTCTGGGACTCCAAGGTCAAGGTCACTGTTCCTACAACTAGCTTATTTCTTCAGAATTTAATGTCAAAACTCGACTTCTTGATCTGTGATCCTCTTGCTGAATTTTATTTTTTATATTTGTAATGATTTCTTTGCCTTCAAAAGTTCATGGTCTTGAATTGGTTTATGTTTTAGGCCACCTAATCTACAGAATAGCAGGGGTGATGGTGAATTTCATTCCTTGAGTGCAAGACAGCTTTGCAATGCTAAAGCATTGCAAAGCCTTCTTGCACTCCATGGACAAATTTATTAATTTTATTAGCTTGGGTAAAATATCAGACATAAACCATTTAATTTTTATATTTTAAAGTTTGCATTGGTTATAAAAAGAGAACATGCGACAGCCAAAATAACCATGTGGGAGGGCCTGAGAAACAGATTTTAAACTTTTTAGGCCTTATTCAAGTTTATTCAAATCCTAATATATTTATTAAGTGTAAATGTTTGTCTATCTATGTTTATTTATTGGGTCTTGACTAAGAATAGAGCTGTAGGTTTTTAAATTTCTTGTTCGGTTTCGGTTTTTCAGGTGGAGTAAAACCTCGGTTCGGTTCGGTTTTCAGTTTGTTCATGAGGCCAAGTAAAATTCAATAAAACTCATTCTTATGTCCAGAGTCATAACTGAATGGTAGCGAAATTGAGTGAAACTCAATGAATGCCCGAAATAAGCTATAATACATGAAGAATCAGGAAGGCCAATATAATAATTACCTAAATATACAGAACTTTTATTGTGCTTGGCCATTTTTCGAGGTCTGACACCTACACGCAACTTGAGGAAAGCTGCAAACACAACTAAACTGAAATGTCGGGAATTCACAGAATGTAGCCTTCCCAGAGTAGTAAGAGTACCCAGCCAATGGCAGTGTCAGGGTACTCTCACTACTCTGGAATGGCTACATTCTGTGAATTTCTGCAGCAAGAGAATATTTAATAAAAAACGAAAAAACCTTAGATTACGGGATGTCGATGGTTTCGGTTTTTAAAAAACACTAAAAACCTCGGTTCGGTTTTCGGTTAACCTACAGCTCTAACTAAGAAAGACTTTATATTTCTGTTGCTGTCCTCATATAGCCATAGATGTTAAAAGTGATCTTAAACCAATAAATGGACATATAAATAGTACTTTATGACATCACTTTCAAGAGATGTGCAAATACCAGAATGTTCTGACCTCTTTCTGTGTTGAATGTAAATTTTCCAGTCCAACTCTGTACAATTCTATACTATATCCCCAACACTGCCAAGAAGTTCTCAAGAGACAATCTCTCAGCAGGTGAATGATCCATCCTAAAAAGTCTCTCTCAAAACATAAATATAGTCATCAAACGGTTCAACAAGGGTTCTGGTATAGTCCTGTGGGACCGCAATGACTATATCAATGAGGCTTACCATCAATTAAATGATGGATGTTTCTACTCTGAAAAATGGGCTAACGTCACCACACATCGCAATGAAATTATCAGCCAATTTAAAAAACGAGAGAACACATGATATGAGAGCTGGTCTGTTTCATGAGTTACCGCGTATCCAACTTTACCAACTACCAAAAGTTCACAAGTGTAAAATCAAAGGCCAGGTACCGGGCAGACCTATCATTAGCGGGAGCAAGGGGCCTAACTGAGTTAATTAGTAGCTTCAAACACATCAAAGACTTTGTCAATTCCTACTCTAGCTTTCTTTGAGACACCATTGACCTCTAACTCAAGCTCCAGAACTTACCCCACTACCAGACCACTTTCTGCTGTGCACGATGGACGTTACATCACTATACACCAATGCACCCAACAATGAGGGCCTTCTGGCGATAGCTCACAGTATCAGGAAACACAAACCAAACTGGCATACTTGATGGACTACTTAAATTAGTCCTCTAATGCAACATCTTTAATGGACCAGACCCACTCAAGAAGGAGAGGACGTCTGAATTGTTTTCATAACCGACTACCATCTGGAATGAACTGACCTCTACTCACACAACTGATGTTCCCCTTCCCCCCCCCCTCCCCTTCCTTCTCACTAGAGCTAAATTACCACTCCTCAATCAACTTAGTGGCAAAATTAGCGGTTAGCATCAATCGCTTCATATGTCTCTCATTGCCTTTTATATGACTCAACTATGTATACTCATATGGTATTGACAATACATTATTTATATCAATGCATTTCGAATGTTCAACTTTTGAAATGGTAGCACAATTTCACTTTGCAAAGCAATGAAGATACTCAACTTGATTCAGACTGCACACAGTCACATTTCAATATTTTCTTAACTAAAGTTTTGTTTTCAACTCAGATTTACCATATTATTAATAATATTACAATTGATACTAATTATCAAAAGTTAATTAACTGATTACCGGTTATTTGAGCCCACAATCGGCTGATTCTGATGCCGATTCCGATTGTAATACCGTGCACTACAAGAGAAGTCGAGGCTTGAAAGAACTACATTAAACTGAACATTTTTCAAAGTGTTAAACTTCGTTGACTGGGATCCCAGTAAAATTACCAGTCGCACACACTTGGGCGGTAAACGTGGCTCTCAGAGCCACGTTTACCGCCCAAGTGCGCGCGACTGGTAATTTTAATGCGACCTGAGTCAATGGAGTGCATCCTTCACTTTTCCGATATGAACTGGCGATTGCTGCAAGTGTGCTCAGTTGTAAGCTTCACATGTCGTTTAACACTTATATCCCGTAAAGTTGGCGTTAAGAGAGATTAAGAATACTCATTGTGGTTGTTTCTCAACTTTATTGAATGGTATCATCGACATCATTTTACATTAACAATTGAACAATTGCAGAAGATAATAAAATGCGATTCAGAAAAATCACAAATTGCTTGGCAACAATCGGTTGAATCGACGTTCCAGGAGCCATTGCCATTGTCATCCGATTGCCCATAATCGGCCGATTGTGGTGGCCGGTTCCGATCATCGGTTGAACACTATCCTCCATTTTCTGACCAGGATTGTGCCTGTTAAAATTTCCATGTGTGATTTGTTTTGGAAACAAAGGTGACAAAACATGCCCACCTCACAATCCAATCTCGTGTATGCTGACCTTCTCTATTATATTAATGCTAAATTTCTGTGTTCTACAGTACGTGGAGAGTGTATTATCATTAAATCACCCGCAGAGTGGAGATTCCACCCGAGCAATAATTGCAAATTTGTTGCAAAGCATAACCATCACAAGCAAAGTTCCAGTCAATGGACCTCCGGGTTTAACCCGGAGGTCCATTGGCTGAAACATTGCTTGTGTTTTGTGTCCACTTGTACAGAATTTGAATGGGATTTATTGGGTGATAACTCCACTCTGCGGGTGATTTAGTTACAATCCACTCTCCACGTACTGTAATTGCATAAATGCTGTGGAGAATACATATACAGACCTGCACATATGTTTGAATGGGTTCGGAATTATCGCACAAGATTGCTTTGGCCCAGGATATCACGAGAGCCTTTGATTCCCATGATATCCTGGGCCAAAGCGATCAAGTGAGATTATTCTTAATCCAGTCAAACGTATGTGTGGCTCTGTTTTTATAACACATCTCCCATGTAATAGCCAGCCTACACAAAAATTATACTAAAATAATTTCAACTGGATAATCGCCAAGTTTCCTTCATTGCCAAGAAGACATCACTGTTACTTGGTTGGGTACCAGCCCTAATTTGCTTTTCAAGTTTTACAGCATTCAATTGGTCAAAAGCAATTGACACCGATCAGTGTCATGGTCATGATGATCGAACTTCAGATATTGACAAAACTGCGGAAAATAACACAACAAAAGATTTTTAAATAAAATAATAAAAATAAAAAAAAAAAAAAAATAATTTCAACTGGATAATTGCCAAGTTTCCTTCATTGCCAAGAAGACATCACTGTTACTTGGCTGGGTACCAAGTTTTACGGCATTCAATTGGTCGAAAGCAATTGACACCGATCAGTGTCATGGTCATGATGATCAAACTTCAGATATTGACAAAACTGCAGAAAATAACACAACAAAACATTTTTAAATAGCTAATAAGTTTAGTACACTCCATCATTATATGACCAGTGGCAGAAAGTATTTGTCAAGGAACAAGCAGTCAGAATGTTATTTTTATTTTGTAAATTTTTTATTTGAATCTGATTGTTTAAATATCTCGGAAAAACAAATTTAAATGAGGAACTTGGAATTTCCAATATCAACTCCAGTGCATTTGACAAATGACTGTCAAAATTTGTTTTGATGGGTTCTTTCTCTGTTTTCGTTGGAAACAAAATCGAATATTTTGTATCACCATATGTGCGATACAACTTTATTTTTATCGCACAGGCAGAACATTAGAAATCCCATGTTTTATATTAATAGGTGTGTGATAAATATTCATTTTCTCTGAATCAATCGAAAAATTGTTACTCATTCTAGAATTGATTTGGCCAAATTTATTATGACATTACTATGGGGAAGAAAGAGACTCACCACAGCCATAATTTTATCATTACACACTAAAAACTAAAGTGTTAAAAACTACACTTGAAGTGCTGTATTTAACACTTACTAAGTGCTGAACTAGCACTTTGTTCAGGTGTAGATATCCCAGAACCTGACAGGTGTTGACAATAATACCACTTGACAAGTGTAATGTCGCGACACTTAAAAGGAACCAACGCAGATGACGCGGATCAGGCTCGAACTCTCGAGCCTGATCCGCGTCATCTGCGTTGTGTCCTTTTAATTATGTACCCACCAAGCGCATATCAAATTATGGACGATTCTGGAAGAACCACCAATGCTAGACACATGGGAAGTGCCATCCATTCAAGTTTCAGATGTCTGACGATTGTAATGTCTAAGTGCTTAAAGCATTGCAGTTTGAGTGTTAAAATCAAACCCTAAGAGTTAGAATGGGTTTAACACCTTGAAAGTGTCAGGTTTAACACTTTAGTTTTTAGTGTGTGACACCTCGTCGAGCTCGTTTCAATGAGGGGGTCAGATGATATGGTTTGTTGAAATGTTTTGAAAAATATTTTTTCAACTGCTGAATTTAAAAATTACACTGATGGATGTGGTCGATTCATTAGGTAAAGGGTTAATCTAAGCTAATCATACTTGCGCTGCGTTAGTAGGTTGTAGAGTTCACCAATTATTTGTAGAATAGTGGAAGGAAATCCCATGTTTTATATTAATAGGTGTGTAACAAATCTCCCTTTTTTTAATTAGAACAAACCCCTGTGAGGACCATGGGGAGTAGAACGGTAATTATATATTGGAGTAAACAAGTTCTGCGTTACTGGTAGAATAGGACCTGGTAATCAATGCCTGGAATGGAAATCCTTCAAAGTTGGCATTTAGGTATAAATAATTAAAAAAAACTTAATTTCATACTATACTTCAGTCATAGATGCTGAAAGTGACCTTAAGCACCAATAAATAAATAATTAGAACGAACTTGTCCTTACAATTTTTGTGTTTGTTTATTAGCTTCAGAGTTATTGATGAAAGTTCCTTCACAGACACTTAGTCAACACCCAGGTTATACTGACTCTGAAATATTAGCAGCTGATACAGAGAAAACTGAATTCAGGTAAGTCTGTATTCAGATAATGTTGTTCGATCCCCGTCCGGGACGACCCGAGTTGTGTCCTTGGGCAAGGCACTTTATCCCGGTTGCCTACTTGGGGGCACGATGACGCTGTGTACTAAGGCGTACTGCACGTCGATGGTGCACTTGTCTTCAACCGCTGTAACCCTGCTTGACATTACGTGTACACTCCATATAAAAAAATTATTCCAATGTCGACTGAGTGCGTTATGTATGATTATATAACAGCAGGTATTTACTCATTAATCAGTGTTGATTGGGAAAACACCTCGCAATTTACATAATAAGTTTTCTTCCCTAAATCCTTTTTCTGTGCCTGAAATATTTTTGGAGAGAATTTTCTGGATCAAAAGAATCCTTTAAATATGAAAATCGGTCCAATAATTCACGTTTTGTGTTCCAATAAATCTTTAAAAAAAATGTGAATTTTGACGATCCCGTGAAGCAGTGTGGCTCTTCCATCTATTGGATTTACATGATATAAAATAGTCTGAACTCGCTTAATCGAGGTCATTGTTGTTGAAAAAAACATTCTGATTCTCAACCGAAATGGACGGGTACAGATAACTACACATTTTTCTTTTTGAACATACTGGCAATTTATCTGCTTTTCGCCCGGGATATAACATCATAATCCGCCCAAATGTTAAATTAAAACACATTTTTTATTCTATCTGACAGCCGCTATGGAACCCCAGACACGGGGGAGATTATCTTCAAAACACGGATCAGATCCAATTTGGGTTTCGCCCGGGATATAACATCATAATCCGCCCAAATGTTAAATTAAAACACATTTTTTATTCTATCTGACAGCCGCTATGGAACCCCAGACACGGGGGAGATTATCTTCAAAACACGGATCAGATCCAATTTGGGTAAACCCGATCCGTGCTTCTCTCATCTTTTTCCTGGAGCTACTTCAAAACACGGTATCATAATTCAACTCGGGACCATTCCGATCGATGAAGTGTGTCCCCACGGGAACGAAATGACGCCACCCAGGAATACATTACTTGAGTTTATGGTCATGAGAACAACGTCGTGACATCTTATTCAACCCGGGGAATCGGTCATATCAGCGGTGGCTGATATTGGTGATAAAACGAGTTTTGGCTCCCATTCTTTTTTTTCTTTTTTTTTGGAGGGGAAGGGTGGCTGATTTTGAAAAGATTAGGGCCAAAACGCATGCTCTATTCAATTCGGCGAAACTCAAACCGTTCTCATCCTAACTCGGTGGTAGTGTTGCGGCATCATACTATGATGTGGATAATGAAACAGTCCACCAATAATATTAGCAACAAATAATAAAAAATAAATAAAGCTTGATGAGACGTGTGTTCATAGCTAATATTATTGGACTACTTGATCAAGACATTGTGTTAAGCACTAAATATCCAAAGTTTCAACTAATGAAGTCTCTTATTTGTAGCTAATATCATTGGACTCGAGACCGCACAAGCACTAAATTTCAGGAGATTTCAAAAATGTTTCCTGTGTATATTTTTATATTTGGGGGATGTGATATGATGAAACATAGCAAGTGTTTCGTTTCTTTTAACATTTTCTTGGGGATTAACAACAAACAAAGGATTTAATTTAACACGCCACTGAACAGAAGTAACTAATTGAGCATAATTGTATACTGGTTTGTCATATGTTCAACACCTTTTCTAAGGCTAATTTACTTATTAATCTGTCAAAGGGCCGAAGCATTTGAAGCATCTATTGAAAAGAAACCCATGCTGGCTGGGGAGAATTATTATTACCAAAACACCAACATACAGACGACAGCGTCTGGCCAAAATGTTATCAGTCTACCCAGTTTCCAGCCACGAAAATAAACATACTATTTCCAAGAAAAAACGTACCAAATGCTAGGAAGATAAATCCGGTGATCCAATAGTCTCCGCCCGCCTACAGGACAAGGTGGACTTGCAAGATAAATTCTTTAATAACAACTAAAAATTTGAATTTTTTGGTCTCAAAACAGAGCTTGGGACCCCTCAATGGAAAGACTCAGAATCCACTAGCTCGTTCCAATGAAGGGTCATAAGCTATGTTTTTGAAACAAAAACTTAAACATAATAAAATTTGAATGCAGATTTTTGTATAGCCTGAGTGCTGGCCAAATTCGGCCATTGGCGTTGTGAATTTAGTGAATTTCCATATTTTGTTTCAGTCACATAGTTTATGGCCCCTCATTGGAATGCTCCCCTCCCCCGTTAATGAGGGCCACAAGCTGTAAAAAAAGGAAAATATATAAAATTTTAAGGGAGAATTTTTCCAGGCGCAGCGGATCAGATTTAAAAGTGGAGAGATTATACTGTCGATCGTTGACTCACGGGAGGCGTGAATACGCCATGGTTACGGGGGTGGGGTGGGGGGTGGGGGCAGAGACAGAGAGAGAGAGAGTTTGTGTGTGTGTGTGTGTGTGTGTGTGTGTTATGGACGTGGGAAGCAAATGTGGGCAAAATCTACGTTTAAGGGGCAAATACCTACCCCTCCCCCGGCCCCCAGTGACGCCACCAATTTTTCATGCCTTTTTCAGATATTGGAAGTTGACAAGAAAATCCCATTGTGGGTGCCTTCCACTTCCTAAACTGCACAATAAATTTGTTTACCGTAGGCCATGATTCGTATGTCTCTTGCTTCTGAAATTTCATGATTCCGAAGACTGAACTTAATTTGAAAAATCCACCCGAGTTGTTACGAAAATGACCGGAAGGAGTAGATGGATTTATTTATTAATTCTATTTCATTCTCAATTTAGTTCGTCAAAAATAATTTCTGAGGTAAACGTGAAGCAGCTTATCTGCAATGATATTAAATCATATGCCGAGTTCGTAATGATCCCCAGTCTGAAAAATAGGGGCCGCACTTCGTAAAGACAGGATGTATCGCCGAGACTGTCACATTATTGTTCTAAAAAACATAGCAACGCACAGAATTTGTTTTATTTTAAAATACTTCCTCTATTTGGTAATTTTATTTAAAAATGTCTCGATGAAATGTTTCGAGAATGAAGGTGGACAAGATCATGTTCGATGGCGATAAACTTACCTTTAATTATACAGGGGGGAATCCAAATGACATATCGGCAAAACATTTTATTTTAATACGGAAACAAGTTAAATATCTCGAAAAATATTGGGCGAATTGTTTAAAAGCGGACATTATTCCGGGGTACAATGATCTGGAAAAGACAGATATAATATTTTTATGTCATTATTTTATGAAATGCAGGTTTTAGAAATTCACTGACTGAAGACTAATATTGCTAATCAGGTTCAGACTCTGGAAGAAATTTCTCGTCGAGCACTAATTGATTATGTAATGCTTCTCTCCTAACCGCACTTGGGTACCCCACTTTTCTACACAAAAAGTGGGGTACGCGAAGTGCGGTTTTATATGGAGTGTACACGTAATGAGCGGTGCTTGAACAGAGTTAAAATGTTGAGGAGCTGACAGTTGCTCATCGTTGCTCGGTGGTTCTCTCTGGGTACTCTGGCTTCCTCCACCCGTAAAACTGTCACGGTCACAATTAGACAATGTGCATAAGTATGTGACCTTAAACCCCAATAAATAAATAATAATAAATATTCAGTTAGTGTTTCACAATTTTGGATAGTATCATACTCACTGCCTTAACCCTTTACCCAACGAATCGGCTGCATCCACCCGCGTAATATGCAAATTCGGCAGTTGAAAAAATATTATTTTTCAAACAATTTCAACAAAACCATATCATGTGACCCCCTCGTTGGAACGAGCACAACAAGCTCGTTCCAATGAGGGGTCACATGATATGGTTTTGTTGACATTTTTTGAAAAATTTAAAAAAATGATATTTAAAATAATAAATTTTGATATCGTCTTCGTTGGGTAAAAGGTTAACCCTTTACCCTCTTTACCCAACATGACACTTGCAAACAAATTTCTTGAATTATCCTCATAAAATAAATTAATTGTTTTTCAGGCAATTTTTTTCAAATCATTGACCTCAAGGGAGGGGGGAGAGAAGCTGACTTTGACCTAGTAAGCCACCCGTGTGAATTTGACTACCCAAATTCTGATTTGGCTCCTGAATCTTAAATATAGGGTTCTAAGGTGTCACATAACTGTAAGACATCATTTCCTCCATTGGTCTCTTGACTGGGAACTATTGTGAAAATGAATGGCTTTTGTGGTGAAATAAATAGACAGAACGCTATGTGTGTTTGAATTGGTGGGTGTTTTACATAACGAGTTGGAATGGCGTAGTCATATTTCACGAGAGTTGTAGGCTTGAGCGAAATATGATTACGCCATTCAAACGAGTTCTGTAAAATACCCACCGATTCAAACACACATCGTGTTCTGTGTTTATTACACACACTCATGCATTAAAATTCATTTAAATAAACAAATTTTAATTCCGATGTTTAAACCAAAGGTGAAGAGTCTGTATGTTTTGACTGAAGCTGTATTGATCAAATGGATCGATAAAAAATCCAAACAACCTTTTCGGAACCAGTGTTTGTTGAAATTCGTATCGCTGTTTCTCTTCAGCTGGTGCCCATTCATGCCTAACCATTTGGTGGCTATTACTGTTAGTAAAAATATAAGTACAAATTTGAGCAGATTTGTAAACAGCTGGGAGAAACATTATTAAAAGAAGTTCGAAGCATGTAAAGATGTACGAAGATTTACCGAAAAAAGTTGACCAATTTAGATATAATGCATCCACAAAGCGAGACGACCACAGGACTGGGTTAATGTTCTGATTGGAAATGATTGGCTTTTTTTTTAAAATATCTCATTTTTGGTTAACTAAGTTTTTGTGAACTGACTTTATTTTGCTTTGGACATTTTCATTTTTACACTAAGCGAAAGACTGTCGATAATTGTATAACAAAATTTGGAAACTTTTTGAAGCATAACTAATGACTCGATGGGAAAGGAACTAGTATGAACGGTGCTGGGAAAAAAAGTTCCGGCTTGTACATCACCCATTGAATACAGAATCATTTATGTCATCACGGCTCTTCCGTTAAATACAAGGGTTTAAAGTTGAATGGATGTGTAATAAAATTATATTTTTATACTGTACCAATGACCCAGACTTAGCTGGTGCTAACTCTAACAAAACCAGGGCCAAACACAAATTTTGCCCCCCAATCCCCAAAATTTGCATCCAAAACCAAAAGAAATCATGTCCTGTAGGACCTCCATACTATGCCCCCACTGCGCATGCGCAGTGTCAAGGACGTCCCGTTAATTGGCGCCAATTATCATTCTCTGTTTGGCCCTTCATCAGTCAACATCTCACTGATCTTTGTGCTTGTAAATCTCAGTTTAAAGGATGCCAGACACGTAATTTTTGGAGAAATGGTGATTCTAAGGAGGATATAGAAGGAGGAGAGGAAAAAGAAGTGACAAAAAATAATCAGGGCTGTACTTAAAATTTTTTGATGAAATTATGTTAAGTTGCCTATTTTCGAGGCATGGGCCTCTTGTTGTCATTCTTGCTAAATGTTGCACTGCTTATTCAGTGTTTCCTCTCCCCTAGCCTTCTAAAGTCCCCCCTTGCAATTCTCCCATGCTTTTGGCATATTTTTGAGAAAGTTCATTTCTAAAATTTTCCTAGGAGAGTTGCTTGGATACAGAATGTTTTCTGTTATTTTCCCCATAGTTACGTTTTCACCCATGGGTGTATAAACGTTGTGTTCTGCATCTTCCATCTGATGTTCTGCAGATTCTCTCCTGGGAGTCTCTGTCTTGCATCAGATAGAGTGTAATTTTGATGACTGATTTCGGGCCAGTTTTTTCAGTGCCTGGAGTCATGTTTTCTGGTGTTTTACACTGTTTGTTTACATTGGCAACAGCCTTTTTTGAGGGGGGCTGTTTGCCTTTGGTGTAGTTTATCTCACTATAAGATACATTTATATTATCCGTAAGTGTCTCATTAATTATTTAATATAAATTTAAAATTTTTGACCACACTTTGCCATCGGATCCATCGGGGCTCAACGTTACTTTTCAGCAACTTGGGCTTCACTGAAAAAATATTTTTTCAAAATTATTTTGATTTGCAATTGTTTTTTCATTTATTAATGGATCATGTTATTATGTATCTTTGTGTCAGGGGTTTGTGCGAGTAACTAGGACTTGTTGTTGACTTTTCACAATGAAAGGATATTGTTCAAATTGTAATGGGAAGAAATCTTCCTCTGACTTTCATGATCATTGTGTTAATTGTAGTCGGTGTTCTCGCACTAATCCCTGTTCTATATGTCAATATTGGGATGACCAACATTGGAAACGTGTGTCACGGTATGTTACTGGAGAAAGGGCTATGCCGGCTCTTTCTCCGCAAGGTCACTCTACTCTCTCAGTTTCTATTTCAGAGGAACAAGAACAGGGTGATGTTTCCATGTTATCTTCTGCAAGTGCGCTTCCGTCGTCACAAATGAATTCAGAGCTAGCGGCAAAAGTGCTCATGGAGATTAGACAAATGTCGTCCGCTAGCTCGCCCGGTGTAGCGTCCATTCACCGAATGGTTCGGCAGCCGGGTTCGTCCGATGCGGTCCAGGAGGAAATGTTGGGTGATGCGAGCACTATAAACATTCAATGTGCACACCCAGTGACGGCGGATAGTAAGCGAGATCGGAGGAAGCCTTTGAGTCCGGTTCCTAGCTCGTCCAGGTCCAGCCGGGCCACGAGCGAGAGAGGCCCCTCTCTCGTACAACAACATCTGGGACCAGATGTTGTGGTACAAAATGTGTCGCAAGCAGAGCATCTGTCCGTCGTTTGGGACGCTCCGTTGTATAGGCAGTCCGCGGAGACTGCTAAGGCTTCTTCTTCTCGTCAGCGCACACGACCGCACCTTGGCTGCGTGACCGCCGATATCTTACCAGCTTCGCCGATCAAGGATTCTTCGGCGACCAGGTCACACCATCCGGCAGCCAGGGACTCGAGACCGATGGACTCTGGACGTTCGCATAGAAAAAGTATGCGGGAGCCATCTGATGCGGAGCTGCCCTCGGCGAAGCAGCGAAAGACTGCGCCTCCGCAGGTCTCGACGCCGGACATTCTTGTGCAGATAGCACAGCTTATCGCAGCATCCCAGCAGCCGACAGAAACGGTGTCGGATCGAGAATTATCTGACGGCGCTGGGTCGGTATGCTCCGCCGAAGCATCAGGGGCGGACGACCGGGAGCATCATGAGGTCGGACCGGATGGTGAAAGGGATTCGGATGATTTGGAGCTATCCCTTTCGGAACAACATAAAGCTGCTGTGGACTTCATCCGGCACTTTCTCCCTCAAGTTGTTCCGTCGGGCCAGACTGCTGCGGTTCCGGACAAGAGGATTATAGCGTCATTGGACTCTGATTTTTTTGAGCGGTTCAGGGACATCGCTCCCGAGTTTCCGTCGCAGTCCAATAATGTTGCAAGAACATTTGAATTATTGAACGACGCTATATTTAAACTTGCTTCCAAGACGGGGAAAGCAGGTTTCTTGTCCGCCAATACTCTCAACCTGCCTTTCATTAATGCAAGGAATAAATTCGACACGGCAGGACAGGGTATCCCGAGAGTTCCTCTGCGTATGGACGACGAGGCGGAAGACTTAGAGCTATCATTACCGTCGTCGGCTTCTATTCCAACCGCGGTGTTGGAAACAGCTATTTCGTCTAACAGAGCCAATTTAGATGCCTTATCTTACGCAGATCACCTTACTAAGGCGTTATCACTGCGCCTTCAAGGGAAAGAGTTTCAGGATATTCAATCCTCTTTAAGACTTCTTTCAAGGGCAGTAGCTTATTCCACGTGTAACTCCGCCCTTTCTGTGGCAAACCTGGAGTTGGTTAGACGTGACGCAGTCCTAGCTACATCCACCCTCGTGGATACTAAGGTGAAGAACTCTCTTAGAGTCGCTTCGGTCTCCGGAGAACTTCTCTTTGACGGCAAGCTTTCTGCTATTTATGATAAAATTACAAAGAAAGCTTCGGATTCTCTGTTGTTCAAATCTGCTTCTAAGAAGTCGGATACAGCAGACAAGAATAAGACAGGCACTTCTGGGTCTAATGCGCCCAAGAGAGGTTCCTATAGAGGTTCTGGTGTGTCCTCTTGGTCTTATTCGAGAGACCGTCAGGGTAGCGACTCTCGTTCGGGACGTCCTTCGGGCCGGGACAACCGGTCGGACGCCCCGAGGTCGACGGGACGAGGTGCGGGTCGTGGAGGACGTGGTTTCTCCTACCGCAGGCCTCGCAGGTCCAGGAGGTGATGGCTTAAACCTCTATCGCGTACCGGTTGGCGGAAGGTTGTCGAGCTTTTCACAAGAATGGGCGTCGATTACGGACGACCCTTGGGTGAGAGGAGTGACTTCGGAAGGTCTAAAGATACCCTTCAAACGAAAGCCTCCATTATCTCGAAGTCCAAAGTGGACTCAACTTCCGTCAAATCTGCAGAAAAGAGACGCTCTGTTATCAGAGGTGCAGTCTCTTTTAATGAAGAACGCGGTAGAGGTCGTAGAAAACCAGGAGACTCCGGGATTCTACAGCCATCTGTTTCTGGTTCCGAAACCAGACGGCTCGTTCCGTCCAGTCTTAGATTTGAGCTGGATAAACAAGCTGATCGTCGCTCCGAAATTTTATATGGAGACGATTCGGTCGGTCAGAGCGAGTATTCGGGTGAACGATTATGCAACAAGCATAGATCTCAAAGATGCGTACTTTCACGTCATGGTACATCCGACATTCCGAAAGTATCTACGCTTCGCAGTCCTAGGATTGGTGTCTCAATTCCGGGCGATGTGCTTCGGATTGAATCTAGCATCCTGGGCTTTCACTCGGGTAATGAACTCGGTAATGATCTACTTCCGAGCTCATTCGTCTGCGGTAACGTCGGCCTACCTGGACGACATTCTTCAGAGGTACGGCAACGAGTTAACGCTTCAGAACGATGTTCAGAATCTACTTCTATTGCTCCGACGTCTCGGTTTTATAGTAAACGAGGAGAAGTCGGATCTGGTGCCGTCCAAGTCATTCACTCATCTGGGAATGAGCTTCGAGACGCACAACAATCTCATTCGTCTGCCGTTAACCAGAGCGAAATTAGTCAGTTGTTACGCTCGCTATTGCCTGCACGCAGTCAAAGTCACAGCGAGAGAATTTATGAGACTGATAGGTCTGTGCGGAGCCGCTGCGGATCTCATTCCGATGGGGCGGTTACGCACGCGTCCTCTCCAAATTTTCTTGACTCAGAATTGCAGTGTGAAAATTCATTCGCTCGACGTAGACGTTCTCTTGTCAGATCAAGTGAAACAAGAGATTCAGACTTGGGCAAACATTCAGTGGTTAACTCAGGGAGTTCCGCTGCAGTTGCCGGATCCGAGTTTTACCATTATGACGGATGCCAGTCAAACAGGTTGGGGTGCATCATTGATCCCAACGGATTCAAGATGCCAGGGTCTTTGGGATCCACAATTCCTGTGCAAGCACATAAACATCAAGGAAATGATGTCAATTTGGCTTGCGTTACGTCATTGGATGGACATTATTCACAATGCTCATGTCCAAATCCTATCCGACAATACGACAGTAGTGGCGTATATATGGAATCAGGGAGGCACTCATTCAGTTCCGTTGTTCAATCTAACGGAAAGAATCTTTCTGTTTGCATTAGAACATCAGGTTCTTCTTTCGGTCCGTCACATACCGGGTCGTCTGAATGTACTAGCAGACTCCCTTTCACGAAAGGGTCGCTTGTTGCCGTCGGAGTGGACTCTCAACAAACAAGTATTCAATCAGATTTGCTACCAATGGGAACGGCCAATGATAGACTTATTTGCGACACATCTCAACAATCAGTTGCAGATGTATGTGTCTCCGTGTCCGGATCCAAGAGCATTTGCAGTAGACGCTCTGTCGATCCCTTGGGACGGAATGATAGGATATGCGTATCCTCCAGTGCCGTTAATTCAACAAGTATTGCTAAAGATAAAACAATCTCATTGCAAGATTCTGTTGGTAGCATCTCTGTCGCCACAGAGACCGTGGATAAATCTACTCAGGTGTCTGTTGTGGGACCTACCGCGAAAGCTTCCTCCACGGGAGGATCTTCTTTCGCAGGGGAAATCGCGCCAACTCCATCACAACCCACAAGGTCTCAACCTTCACGTTTTTCCGTTGTGCGGTCCTTCTTGCATGGCAAGCACTTTACAGGACGAGCAGTGGACGCGATTTCTAACTGTAGGAGGACCTCCTCTTTGCTAAACTATGCGGCTAAGTGGAAGCTTTTTCGTCGTTGGTGTAGGGATCATTCTGTAGATATTTTTGATCCCTCTATATCAGACATTGCAAACTTTCTAGTATACTTGTTTGACGAAATCAAACTGCAGCCTGTTACTATTAAGGGTTATAGGTCTATGTTATCTGATACCTATGCACATCATGATAGTTTACAAATTGGATCTAATGTCTCTTTATCTAAGTTGGTTAGAAACTTCTCGATAAATAGACCCAGAACTCTTATATTAATTCCTAAATGGAATTTAGCTTGGGTTCTTCTTAAATTGAAGGAAAAGCCATTTGAACCTCTTGGGACAGTAGATTTCAAATTCTTATCTTATAAGACAGCTTTTCTCTTAGCTTTCTATTCTGCTAGAAGAGTCAGTGAGCTTCATGCACTGTCGGTGGATGATTCTCACTATCGTAGTGTCGGGAACACTATCACCTTCACTACTAATGTGGGTTTTTTTAGCTAAGAATCAGGCTCCTAATAAATATCCGGAACCTATTGTTATTAAGGCTCTTCCGTCTTCAGACGGGCGTAGGCCTTTACTCTGTCCTGTTAGAGCATTACGTATCTATAAACAGAGATCTCAGTTTATCAGAAAGGGACGGAAACGTTTCTTTCTGTCTTTGATGCCTAATAGAAGGGACATTTCGGTCCATTCTATTGCTAGATGGATTCAATTAACTATCCGTACTGCTTATGAGAGTTTATCTTCTTCTCAGCAGTCTGTGCTTAAGATTTCCGCTCATGAAGTAAGAGCTCTTGCTACTTCTTGGGCTTATGCTAATAGTGTTGCTATTACAGATTTAATGAAGGCTGCTTATTGGTCTCAGCCATCCACATTCACAAATTTTTATCTCAGAAATATTGAGTCCATTTCTGGAGACCTGCATTGTTTAGGTCCGTTATCTGTTGCTCAGAATGTCGTCCACTAAACAGTTGCAACTATAGTTATGCAGGCTTTCTGTTCCGGCAGTGACTCCGTCCGGCTGCCCTCTTCGCTCTGGGCTATTTGACCCAGGGCAAGGGGAAGGGGGGGGGGGGGGGCGGGTGTTCCCTTAGGTCACCTGCTTTATAGTGAAAAGCAAGGGAATGCCTCCTCCAATGTCAGTATTTCTGAGTCGCTTCCGGGATGGTTTTAAAGTGTAATATTAATGTTAAAATTCATTCATGTCTTATTTTTAAAGTGTAGCTCGGTGTGAAGCATTTGTATATGTCAAGTGTCAAACGGGCTTTAATATACAATACTCGAACACTTTTAAAAGATTATAAAGAGTCTCAATTCTCTGGACTACTTTATTTATTGGCTTACTTTAAAAATAATTAGTATAAGGGTTATACTGAATGTAAATAGAGAACAAGAATATTATTGTGCTCAATTATTAAGGGTATTGTATCTTTCTAATTTAATATTAAATAAGAAAGATACATGTAAAGCCTAATACTCCTTTTCTCCTTAAGGGGTTTCCTCTTTATTATATAGTTGAGCTTATTGGATTTTCCTCTATGTCCTAGGCCCTCCAGCCTGTTTACTATTCAGCTAAGTCTGGGTCATTGGTACAGTATAAAAATGTTAAAAAATTTATAGTAATTTATATATTTTTTATACTTACCAATGACCCAGACGGGGATGGCCCTCCCAGGAGTTGGGAACTCTTGCCTCCCCGCTGAGTACATAGCGCTGACCAGGCACTGCCAGTAAGAATGATAATTGGCGCCAATTTCGGGACGTCCTTGACACTGCGCATGCGCAGTGGTGGCGTAGTATGGAGGTCCTATAGGACATAATTTCTTTTGGTTTTGGATGCAAATTTTGGGGATTGGGGGGCAAAATTTGTGTTTGGCCCTGGTTTTGTTAGAGTTAGCACCAGCTAAGTCTGGGTCATTGGTAAGTATAAAAAATATATAAATTACTATAAATTTTTTAACTTTTCTAACATTTGAGAAACAACTTTAACTATGCAAAAAATATAATTTAACTAAATGCACAATGTATGTCCTACACAGTTGAAAGCTTCAAACAAGAAGATTGTTATCAAAAAATAATATAACTATAGTTAACTGGTAGAGTGCTTGAAGCCTATATTTGGGACTTATGCTGGTGTGGAGGTGCTGCAACTTGAAGGCTTCGTATTCTGTGAATGTACCTGTCTAGAGAGACCACCCTTTTTGCCGTGGAAAAGTGGTCTCTCAAAAACAGGTGGCCTCTGTAGGCACTCTCCCATAAATTGTAGCAAGGCAAAACACATGAAGAAATTTTGACAACAATAATTTAGCTCTCTACCTGATAAGTAAATCTGGCTTTTAGATTTCAAAAATAGGCTCCACATCTGGCTCTTTATTTTTAAACACTGTGATCGGTTCCTGGAGGGAGGGTTTTATTTTTATTTTTTTCTAGTATATAATGAGTATGGATTGAGAGGTTTTCCACTGTCTTTTCACCAACAAAATAAATAGAAAGTGCATAATTATACAAAGTAACTCTTTAATTTTAACCCACAACGGAAAAATTTCCACTTTGACCACTTTTTACTACAACAGAACAGGTGCCCCAACAAGCTGTCTCTAAGAAATTAGCAAATTACTTCCTAAGTACCTTGGCAGTCATTATTGTGTTAGTTGAAATAGTTAACAATTAGTTGTAGATGTATGTGTTGTCATGCCCAGATCCTCAAGCGTTTGCAGTAGACCCCCTCTCGATCTCTTGGGACGGAATGATAGGATACGCTTATCCTCCAGCTCCTTTGATTCAGCTGATATTGCTAAATCAAGCAATCTCACTGCAAGATCCTATTGGTAGCATCTCTGTTACCCCAGAGACCATGGATAAATCTACTCAGGTGTCGATGTGGGACATTCTGCGGAAGCTTCCTCCACGGGAGGACCTTCTTTCGTAGGGGAAATCGCGAACACTGCATCACAACCCTCTAGGTCTAAACCTTCACGTATTTAGGTTGTGCGGTCCTTGTTGCACGGCAAGCATTTTACAGGATGAGCAGTGGACGCAATTTCTAACTATAGGAGGACCTCCTCCTAGCTAAATTATGCTGCTAAATGGAAGGTTTTCTCTCGATGGTGTAGGGATCATTCTGTGAATTTTATGATCCCTCCATTCCAGACATTGCTAATTTTTTGGTCTACTTGTTTGAGATCAAACTGCAGCCAAATACTATTAAGGGTTATAAGTCTGTGCTATCGGATAACTATCCTCATCATGATAGCTTACAGACTGGATCTAATGTCTCTTTATCTAAGTTATCGTAAAACTTTTCGATAAATAGACCTAGAACCCTTAGGTTAATTCCTAAGTGGAATTTAGCTTGGGTTCTTCTGAAGCTAAAAGAAGCGCCATTTGAACCTCTTGATACAGTGCATTTCAAATACTTATCTTATAAGACTGCTTTTTCTCTTAGCCTTCTGTTCTGCTAGAAGAGTTAGTGAGCTTCATTCACTATCTGTTGATGATTCTCACTATCGTAGTTTTGGTAATACTATTACATTGACTACTAATGTTGGATTTTTGGCTAACAATCAGGCTCCTAATAAGTACTCTGAACCTATTGTTTAGGCTCTTCCGTCTCCAGACAGCCATAGGCCTTTGCTTTGTCCAGTCAGTGCGATGCGTATTTACAACGTAGATCTGAGTTTATCAGAAAGGAACGTAAGCGTTTCTTTCTGCCTTTGCTGCCTAATAGAAAGGACATTATGGTCCATTCTATTGCAAGGTGGATTCAGTTAACTATCCGTACTGCTTATGATAAATTATCTTCATCTCAGCAGTTTGTGCTTAAGATTTAGGCGCATGAAGTAATAGTGCTGTTTACATCTTGGGCTTATGCTAATAGTGTTGCTATTACCGATTTGATGAAGGCTGCATATTGGTCTCAGCCTTCCACGTTCACAAATTTTTTATCTTAGAAATATTGAGTCCATTTCTGGCCACCTGCGTTGTTTAGGTCCGTTATCTGTTGCTCAGAATGTCGTCCACTAAACAGTTGCAACTATGGTTATGCAGGCTTTCTGTTCCGGTAGTGACTCTGTCCTGCTGCCCTCTTCATTCTGGGGTATTTGACCCTGAGCAAGGGGAAGGGGGTGGGGGGGTGGTGTTCGCTTATATCACCTACTTTATAGTGAAAAGCAAGGGAATACCTCCTCTGGAGCCAGTAATTCCGCGTCGGTGCCGGGATGGTTTTAAAGTGTAAAGTTAATGTCTATCTCATTTATGTAATATTTTTAAAGTGTAGCTCGGTGTGAAGCATTTGTATATGTCACTCACGTGTCATACGAGTGCTAATATACAATCCTCGGACACTTTTAAAAGAGTATAAAGAGTCTCATTCTCTGGACTATCTTTATTTATTAGCTTTCCTTTAAAAAGATTAGTATAATGGGTTATACTGGATGTTAATAGAGATCATTGATGTTATTGTGCTAAATTACAGAATGGTATTGGGAGCACGGTGGCTCAGTAGGTAGAGGTGCAGGCTGCCAGCCGAGAGGTCCTCGGTTCGAATCCCACCTGTGGCAACCGTGTTGTGTCCTTGGGCAAGACACTTCATCTCCATTGTTGAAATAGTTAACACACTGAAGCAAGTTGAAATAGTCAACATACTGAAGCAAGTTGAAATAATTAACATACTGAAGCAAATTGAAATAGTTAACAAACTGAAGCAAGTTGAAATTATTAACATACTGAAGCAAATTGAAGTAGTTAACATACTGAAGCAAGTTGAAATTGTTAACACACTGAAGCAAGTTGAAATAGTGAACAAACTGAAGCAAGTTGAAGTAGTTAACATACAGAAGCAAGTTGAAATAGTTAACATACTGAAGCAATTTGAAGTAGTTAACATACAGAAGCAAGTTGAAATAGTTAACAAACTGAAGCAAGTTGAAATAGTTAACATATTGAAGCAAATTGAAATAGATGACACACCGAAGCAAGCTGAAATAGTTAACATACTGAAGCAAGTTGAAATAGTTAACAAACTGAAGCAAGTCGAAGTAGTTAACATACAGAAGCAAGTTGAAATAGTTAACATACTGAAGCAATTTGAAGTAGTTAACATACAGAAGCAAGTTGAAATAGTTAACAAACTCAAGCAATTTGAAGTAGTTAACATACAGAAACAAGTTGAAATAGTTAACAAGCTGAAGCAAGTTGAAATAGTTAACATATTGAAGCAAATTGAAAAAGATGACATACCGAAGCAAACTGAAATAGTTAACATACTGAAGCAAGTTGAAATAGTTAACAAACTGAAGCAAGTTGAAGTAGTTAACATACAGAAGCAAGTTGAAATAGTTAACATACTGAAGCAATTTGAAGTAGTTAACATACAGAAGCAAGTTGAAATAGTTAACAAACTGAAGCAAGTTGAAATAGTTAACATATTGAAGCAAATTGAAATAGATGACATACCAAAGCAAGTTGAAATAGTTGACATACTGAAGCAAGTTGAAATAGTTAACATACTGAAGCAAGTTGAAAGAGCTGACATTCTGGTCATGCCACTTTTAAAATGATTGATTCTGATGCTGTCATGTGGGGTGTGGTGGGAGACAAATCATCCTCCAATGGTGTATGAATAGGATGCATAGCTGGGTCAATTGAAGCAAATTGTCTCACCATGTTTATTATTCGAGTTGTGTTAACAACCAAGACCTATGGTTTGGCGATGGTCGGTGTGCATCCGGGTGTGTGGCCTGCCTTCATCCGGGTGTCCAGGCATCCTCATACTGTTAGCACAATAATTTGAACAAACATTCTCTGATTTGACTAATATTTGTCATACAGGTTTTTCGCAATACTATCTCAAGCGAGTTCGAAACCTGTCCCTGCCTGATTTTTTGTTACAGAGTTATAGACCTTAATTAGTCCATTTTTATGAATTTTTAGCTCATTAGTGCTATAACTTGAGCAAACATTCTCCGATTTGTTTAATATTTGACATACAGGTTTCTTTCAATAATATCTCAAGCAAGTTTGAAAACAGGCCCAGCCCGGCCCAATTTTTCATTTCTTAGTTATAGGCCTTAATTAATTTTTATGAATTCTGAACTTATTAGCATTATAACTTGAACAAAGATTCCAGATCGAACAACTGGCATTATGATTGATAACCGGCTTATGGACATGCAACACTCTCCGATTGCCACTACAACGTGCCTGGATCAGATTGGGTGGGTAAGTTAGATGTGTCTCACCCACGTATTTCATCTGGGCATGCATATTTCAATAGACAGATGGTGAAAGAAAATATGAAGCACATCCTTGGAATATATATGAAGCCTTTTAACTGGTTATTTATTTATTGAGGTTTAACAACACTCGATAGCCAGGGTCACCTCATGTCAGACAGTTTTACGCGTTGAGGTGGCTGGAGTTGCCAGGGAGAACCACTGATTAATGGCACTGATTAATGGCAAGCAACTTTCAGACTTCAAGAACGTACTAACTCTGCAAAAGCAGAGTTAGCATTGGTTGAAGATAAGTGCACCATCAGTATGAAGTATGCCTTAGTACACTGAGCCACCATGCCCCCATATGGCCAAAGGACACAACACAATAATCCTTGAACTCTGAACCATAACCATTGAGCCACTGCTGTCGCTTTTAAGCATTGCCCCAGCAGTTTTTAGTAGAGGCCTAATGTGGATTTCTAGTCCTCAAGTAGATAAGAGGGCCCAATTTTTTGTCAGATTTTGCATCTGTTGTAATTGCCTTTTTTCTGTTTTCTCAGGAAAGAGAAATCCTTTATAAAAAGTGATGTATCTGTTGTGGACCAGACTACAATGGAAGAAACAAAGAAGACACCTGTTGTAAGCTAATATACATACCCCATCTGAACACTGGGAAGTGGGGCAGTTCTTCATACTGTGGTAGACAAATTCTGTTATTGCTCGTACATTTACATAGCACTTGATAACCAATGCATGTGGGGAAAGTCCTCTAAACTGGGCTGCATAGGTATAGGTTGGATAATGTTGACTGAAACTCTCAAGCCACCAGTCTAATTGTGTATGGAATTTGATGCTGCTGTGAGCTGGGGCCAGCCTAGCCCTTAACTCTTAACCTGCTGAGTATTTTTTGAATTCTTTCATGAAATCCAGTCATGGCTGCAGAGAGCAGCCATGACTGGATTTCATGAAAAATTTGAATCAAATGATGCCCAGCTGTGGTTGGTCCAATTTACAGTAACATATTCTGTTGAACAGAAGCCAAATTATATCCTTTCGGTTAGCAAGAGTATTTTCATTTGATTCAGTGCTAGAAATGTTGCTCAATCGAGACATGATTTGAGAGACTTTTGATGACATTTCCATCAGAAATGAAGTTTCACCGCAGCTGTAGTTTGATAATTACACCATTTAGTTAATTGTGTTAAAATCTTGATGGTTTAAAGGTGAATTAAATACTTATTGATTGGATTATCTATTAACCAGGACATGAAACGATGTCTCTATATCTTTGTAAGTAAAGGGAAACCGCATTACTTAGAATCATTTGTAAACGAAAAATGGATAGACAAACAGCCTATAACAGCGTCAAATTCCAAACAGAATTGACTAGTGGCCTGAGAGCTTGGCATTCAATTGCTGCTAATGCTGCTCGTTCTGTGTTAGTAAGTTAGAAAGTCTGACTCGCCATGGTTCATTAGTTCTCTTAGTGTACTCCATCTCCCTCCACCCATAAAACTGTTTGATACCCAGGTTGTTGAAGTTTTATTAAACTCCCAAACTCCCAAAAAACAACAAGAAAACAAGCCGATTTAGTTGTTAAGAATATCCCCAAACTTTATTGGTAAAGTTTTGTCAATAATTTGACAAATTTTTTGATGAAGGTGGCTGGGCGTCCATGTGCATGTCCATCCATCTGACTGTCCATGTTGTGGTGTCAGCACAATAACTTGCACAAACATTATCAAATTTATACCAAATTTGTCCTGTAAGTTATATTGAGAATGTCTTGGATGAGTTTGAAAACCAGTCCTGTCCATATTTTTTTTTTAGAAGTTATGCCTCTTAGATTATTTTGATGCCTCCACCAATTTTGGCAGGGGCATTAAATGTTACCCTTGTCCATCTGCCTGTCCATCCATCCATCCATCCATACGTATGTACAGAATATGGTTTTCTGATAACTTTAGTTTGACTGAACAAAATGAAACAAAATTTTATACATCCATTTATAACCACATAATACAGGTTGGGATTGATAGTGGGCTTGGTCTAATATTTTTGGGCAGAGTTATGGCCCTTTTCCATCTTAGAAAACATGTTGATATTGGTTTCTGGATGATAACTTTAGTTTGACTGAACAAACTGAAACAAAATATTATACATATGTTTATTAACACATAATACAGATTGAGATTGATAGTAGGTGGTCTGATATTTTCTCGCAGAGTTATGACCCTTTTCCAACTTAGAAAACATGTTGATATTGGTTTCTTGTTGATAACTTTAGTTTGGCTGAACAAAATAAAACAAAATTTTATGCATTGGTTTATTACCACATAATACAGATTTGGATTGAATGCGGGCTTGGTCTGATATTTTTTGGCAGAGTTATGGCCCTTTTCCGACTTAGAAAACATGTTGATATTGGTTTCCGGTTGATAACTTTAGTTTGACTGAACACAATGAAACAAAATATTATACATATGTTTATTAACACATAATACAGATTGAGATTGATAGTAGGTGGTCTGATATTTTCTTGCAGAGTTATGACCCTGTTCCGACTTAGAAAACATGTTGATATCGGTTTCTTGACGATAACTTTAGTTTGACTGAACAAAATGAAACAAAATTTTATACATCGGTTTATTACCACATAATACAGATTTGGATTGATAGTGGGCTTGGTCCAATATTTTTTGGCAGAGTTATGACCATTTTCTAACTTAGTAGACATGTTGATATTGGTTTCCAGACAATAACTTTAATTTCACTAAACAAAATGAAACAAAATTTTATACATAGGTTTATAATCACAGTTGAGGGATGATACATATCTAACTACAGTAAAACCTGTCTTGAGAGACCACCTGTCTTGAGAGACCACATCTGCCAGGCACCGATTGGTTTTACTCTATAATGGACCTGCTATGGGAGACCAACTGTCTTGAGAGATCACCTGTCTTGAAAGACCACTGTCTTGAGAGACCACCTGTCTTGAGAGACCACTGTCTTGAGAAACCACCTGTCTTGAGAGACCACATCTGCCAGGCACCGATTGATTTTACTCTTATAATGGACCTGCTATGGGAGACCACCCTGTCTTGAGAGACCACTGTGACCTGGTACCAACACATATTTTTATGCCATAATGGACCTGTCTTGAGAGACTGCCCCTTTGAAAACTGAAACCATGACAAAAACTTTTTACCTGTTCTGGAATTGGAAAATCCATGGTGGTTATACTAACATAATTAAAAGTATTAAAAGCTCTTAATTGGGTTTCAATTGCTAACTCATTAAAGATTGAGATGTTTTTATAAGACCCCTGTGAATAGATTAGGATTATTGCTGAATAAACAATTTCATACATACCTGAAATGTGACAGATAGGAATAAAAAAAATAAATTTGTGTTGAAAATCTTTTTGTAACAAATTGAAATGGACTATTATAAAAATCCTAAAAATAAATTAGTGTTGAAAATCTTCTATGAAGATTTTCAACACTAATTTATTTTTATAATTTTTATAACAGTCCATTTCAATTTTTTACAAAAACTTCATAAAAAAGAACAACTACAAAGTAATTACAAAAATCTATTCTTCTCCATTTCTGAATTTTATGGTTGGTTATTCACTGACTGGAGAAAACCTGAAACCTGTTATGAGAGACCACCTGTCTTGAGAGACCACTTTTGTGTGGCCCAAAGGGTGGTCTCTCAAGACAGGTTCTACTGTAGTTGGATTTTCCAGAAATCAGGTCCTCAAGGCTGAAATTCTTTGTGTTGTTCATGTTGTTGTAAGTCCATATTAAAATTATAATTGTCCTTGAAAATCATGGTCACAGTCCTTGAAATTTGCTTAATTAGTTCTTGAATTTGATTCTCCGATAGCAGTGAGAACCCTCGTTACTGTTTACTGCAAGAGAACAGGTGTGCCAGCATGAAGTCTGAGTATCTCAGAATAAACTGTTTACTGCAAGAGAGCAGGTGTCCCAGCATGAAGTCTGAGTATCTCAGAATAAACTGTTAAAAAGTTAAATAATAAGAACCTTCGTAGTTTTTAGCTGTGACTAGCAGCTCTATAAGTGGCAATATCGGTCTGTCTGTCGGTCTGTCGGTCGGTCGGTCTGTCGGTTGGTCTGTCTGTGACCAACGAGTTTGTCTGTGACCAACGAGTTTCAAAACTCAATAACTTTTGAAATACTTGATGGAATGACTTTATATTTGTCATGTAAGTGTATCTTATTGATGTCTAGCCACTGTTCAATGCATGTGTTGTTTCAAGTATTTTTCTTGGAGTTATGGCCCTTGATGAACTTAGAATTTTGTGAGATTGCACCACCAGTCGCAGCTACGGCATCGATGTCGTGATTTTTTCTCGGCAAGTCTTGGCTGTCTATGTAAGCTTTCCTAGAAACAACTGCAAAAACACAAAATGCAGACTGCCATTGAGTAGCAAAAGTGTATATAAATCTCCAGGTCTTTCCAGGTTAAATCATTTCAACCAAATTGAAAAGAAAGAATAAAAACAAACCATAAGGTGTGTTAGGCCCTTCATTTCATGTTAGTTTGGTGGAATTAAAGGACTGAGTGAGTAAGTAAGTGCAAAATGGTGACAAGCCAGATAAATTCTTTTGCACAGCCTAAATTCTTATGAATGGAGTACCAGAGTGTCTGGGCCAGTTGTAGGCAAGATAAATAGAGAAATTATTAGAAATTTCCATTTTCCATGTAATGCAATACTCTAGATGTATGAAATAAAATGTTTTGGACATAGAATTAATTAAGTACAGGCCTTTAGAGTGGTCTAGGTTGGACACATCAGATTTGGCCTGGCAGGTTAGCTGCTATTCATCCTCATTGAAAAAACTTTTTTGCAATACAAACCATATGAAATGCCATTTCCTGTTTTCTCCAGGCTGCATTGGTTCCTCCAGGCTGTAGTGGTGCCTCTAGGCTGTATTGGTTCCTGCAGGCTGTATTGGTTCCTCAGAATATTTATTACCAATAACCCTATGGGAACCTATTCCAACTGATCACATTTTAGTGCAACAGAACAGGTGCTCCAAAGTGTAGCTCTAGTTATCTCTGGGTAAACTCAAAGTTAAATCTTAAAAACTTTTGCAGTTGTTTCCAGACAAGTCTCGGCTGCCTATATAGGCAGCCAAGACATGCCTTGAAATAACTGCAAAGCCACAGGATGGAGGCTGCCGTTGTGTATCAAAAATGTATACAAATATCCAGATTGATTCATTTCAACAGAAATGGAAAAGAAACCATAAAAAGCAAACCATACTGTGTGTTATGCCCTAAATTTGGGAACATTTCTGTAATTTGGGGACACTGCTTACCAGCGTGAGTTTGGAAGAATTTAAAGACCTGCCAGAGGTCCATTGGCAGAAAACTCTTTTTACTTTGCAATGTTTGTTGCCAGTCATTTGAAATATTATCTGTTTGGAAACCCCACTCCATCCCCCATGGGTACCCCAGAAATGTGTTGTGATGCTTTTCCACTTTCTCTGTTTTTAAACAACAGGAAGTGAAGTAGTGCTTGTTTACTGTAGTAAACAAGCTCTTTTTTACTGGTAAATTAGAACCCACTCACCAATGCTTAGGTTGTAAGTCCTCTACAATGGACAACGTGGGTATAAACGATTGACTAAACTTGACTTTATTTCCATGTTGCTGTCATGAGTAGCCATCCTGCAGAAATATGTGACGTTATTAAAACATCACTAAATAAATAACCCCACTCTATGATAAAAATCTACTACCTAAGTATCGTATATTCCAAGTTTCTGTCATTATGCAAGCGATCATGGTCCTGAAATATTCAATTTTTTTTTCAGAGATTGCCACCTGTCTCTCCATTCAGAAAAAATGAACCATTGATGGAGACTGATCAAGAGAAATGTGTTATTGAGAATTCTAAAACTGGGAAGCCATCAAAAAGGTACAGATGGGATAATGTTTTCCAGTTCTATAATCAACAACAAGAATCCCATACTTTAGACTCAACATTAGGCTATTAAAAAAGAAATGTTTCTCAGGTACCTCCCTGGTCATAAAAATTCTTACCCCACCTATTTTTGTTTTACCTGTTTTTTCAACCAGCCAATATCAATACAAATTTCAGTGTGTAGCAGGGTTCATACAGGCTTGAAAAGTCCTTGAATTCTCAACCATGGTCCTAAAAAGCCCTAGAACATATAAATGCCTTGAAAAACCCTTGAAAATTGCCAAACTGCCTTAAAAAGCCCTCAATTTTTTTTTTGAATTAACACTGTAGCCACCTGTTATGTGAACAGCGTACCTGTTTATTCACTAAAAGTGTCAGTAAAGTTGGTTGTTTTTTAAGTAAATTCCACAAATTAATTTCATTCAAACTGACAGAGACATTGCTGTTCTGTTAATGTCTCTACCACCGCTAATAATCAACTGCCTCTAATAAACATGCTAATGCAGTCAGTGGGAGGTTTACGGAAATCTAAACTGCCCACCAGTTTTGAGAGTAATAAAAAACCTCCTCATTCATTTTTTGCCCCTGCAACTAGATATCATTCTTTGAGTCCCACAAGGCACAATCTGCAATGCACCAGCATTGCAGATGGTGCCTTGTTTTACTCAAGGGACAAATTATTTTGTCATTATTGTTTTTATGTGCCACAAAATGATTAAAATGATTAAAATACTACAATTACAGTTAAAACTAGAAGTCCTATCACAAACTCCACGCTTATCTAGGCTGAATTGCGCGAAGGAATTGCGCACAATTGCCATATGGAATGACATCCAAATCACGGCAGGTTCTCCTGGTTACTCATAGCAAACACAAGCAATGTTTCTGCCAATGGACCTCCGGGTAACCCGGAGGTCCATTGGCTGAAACATTGCTTGTGCACAGGCCATTTGTACAGAATTTGTGTAGTCATACCGCGTAGATTAACGCGCAAATTGACGTGCTATTTATGCACATTTTTTGACAGGACTTCTAGTTTTAACTGTAAGAAACAGTCAAGAAACCAATATTTTTATACTGTACCAATGACCAGACTTAGCTGGTGCTGACTCTTTAAATTTCAGGGCCAAACACAAATTTTGCCTCCCCAATCCCCAAAATTTGCATCAAAATCCAAAAAATACATGTCCTATGTGGTCCTCCATACTTTTGTCGATTGTGCATGTGCAGTGTCAAGAAAGTACCGAAATTGGCGCCAAATCTTCATTCTTACAACCAGTGTCTGGTAAGTGTTATGTAATCAGCGGGGAGGTATGAGTTCCCAAATCATGGGAAGGCCATCCCCGTCTGGGTCATTGGTAAGTATAAAAAATATATAAATTACTATAAATTTTTTATCATTTTTATACTGTACCAATGACCCAGACTAAGCTGAATAGAAAAAAGTCTGGGTCATTGGTAAGTATAAAAAATATATAAATTACTATAAATTTTTCAACTTTTACATGCAGAATATTTTTGCAAAGATTTATTTATAAAATTCGGGAGGGTTTAGTTTGTTAACCTTTAAGGACCTAATTCCGACTTTGATAAGTTTTAATGCAAAGGAACAGGTGTCCCAAAATGCATTGTTTGGGTAAACTTAACACTTGTTTTCTAAGTACTTTGTCAGTTGTTTCTAGGCAAGTCTTGCCTGCCTTAGTAGGCAGCCAAGACTTGACTAGAAACAACTGCAAAGCCACTGGAGGTAGACTTTAAAAGTGTCGCAAAAATGTACACAAATCTCCAGGCCCCTAAGGGTTAAAAAGTGATCATAAATTTTATACATTTGAAAAAAAGGTCTTGAAAAGTGCTTGCAGGAACCCTGTGTAGTAAATATGATAGAAGATCTGACAGGTTAAAAACAATTGTTGAATAACTAATGATTTCTGGGGAAGTAAAACATTTTAAAAAATGTCTGAGGCACTTCAAACTCTCAATAACACTCCACTTCACTAAGACAATATTGCCATAGTTGCTGAAAGTGACCTTAACCCCATTGAAACATGAACTCATTTTTTACATTCATACAAAAAGTTATTTGTTCAACACAAACGAAATGATAACTCAACCCTTTATCCAACATGCACGATATCAAATTTTGTTATTTTAATTATTATACCCCCCGCAAACAAAGTTTTTTTTTGGGGGGTGGGGGGGGGGGGTGGGGGGGAGGGGCCATATAGGAATCACCCTGTCCATCCGTCCATCTGTCCATCCATCCCACTGGCCATCTGTCCATCCTTGTAAGTGCAACTCCTCCTAAACCGTTTGAAGAATTTTTATGAAACTTTACACAATGGAAGAACTCCATATGCAGATGTGCATGAAGCAATATAATTCCGTTCTGACATTTCCAAGGGGAGATAATCTAACTTATACATTTCAGGCACGGGGGTATCACTTTATGAGCTTGATCACAGTACCTCTAGTTTTTTTTAAAAGTTTTTCAAAAATTTCTACAAAACCATATCATATAACACCCTCATTGGAACAAGCTCATTCCAATGAACGATTACATTTTATAGTTATGTTGGAATGCTTTAACTCTTTTTTTTTTCAACTGCTGAATTTGTAAATTCCCTGCACAAATGTTTCTGATTAGTTAGGTGAAGGGTTAATTTGCAAATTGTCTTCGGAGTTGTGCCACAGGTTAGTCGCATTGCTGTCTTTAGTAAAATCCAATCCAACAAATCATGGCCGTTGATGGTTTACATAAAAACATTTTCTCAATCCCGAGACTCAACAATAGGTATGCCTCACTTCCAATGGTATCGAGCAGTATACACCACAACTCCCATTTTCAAAATTGAAAGATGGATGCTTATCTTCCATCAGCACTATAGAAACTCAGCTGTTGGAAGGGAAATAGAAGAACATTGAATTAGAGATGCTATGTTAACACTTTACCCAACGCAGACGATTTCAAAATTTATTATTTTAAATATCATTTTTAGCTCACCTACTTCTATTGAAGTGGTGAGCTATTGTGATAACCTCGGGCGTCAGCGTCGGCGTCCGGCGTGTCCAATATTGTAAGATTTAATGTTAAGGTTAATTTCTCAAAGATCAGTGGGCTCAGGCCTTTAATATTGCATATGTAGGTTGTAGGGGACTATCAGAACAGTATTTAACCCTGATACTACGACTTTTTTCCAAATTTCACCTAAAATTTTCTGCCAGAACTTGTAAGAATTTGCATTTAGGTGTTGTAAGAATTTGCGTTAAAGTCAGCTTTTGTGCAGATTGTGCTGCTTTAACTTCTCATTACTGTTGATTTTCATATTTCAATAACAACTGTAGGTATTAACCCTACTGTATGCAGAAATTTAACGGAAATTTTCTTTTTTTTAAGTCAAAATTTTCATGTTTTTCTCGGACTTAGTAAATTTTAAGTTGTAAAACTTTGTAAACTTTGTGTTTAGGTGAGTTGTGTTTCTATGTGTCTTTCCAGGCAATTAATATTCTACACTTGGTCCATTGCAGTAATATTTAACCCTCATTACATGCATATTTGAGGAATTTGAGGCTGATTTTCTGCCAAAACTTGTAAGAATTAGCGTTTAGGTGTTGTAAAAATTTGCGTTAAAGTCAGCTTTTGTGCAGATTGTGGTGCCTTCACCTCTCATTACTGTTTATTTTCTCATTTCAATAACTACTTTAGGTATTAACCCTACTGTATGCAGAAATTTAACTGATTTCTTCTCTTTTTTTCAGTCACAATGTTCACGTTTTTCTCTGACTTACTCAATTTTAAGTTCTAAAAGTTTGTGTTAAGGTGAGTTCTGTTTCTATGTGTCTTTCCAGGCAATTGATATTGTACACATGGGTTACTGAACTATATTCGGTAACGCTGCGCCCTCATTACATGCATATTTGAGGAATTTGAGGGGGATTTTTGTGACTTGTATTCACTTTCTTTAAAAAAAAATTTTTTTAACTTTTTTTTTTTATTTAATACTTTCTCATACTTGTTACTAGTAACATTAAGGCTTATTTTAGTTGTTGATGTGATGTATTTTTGTTGGGACTTATACTCACTTTCTTGAATGAATGTTTTTCCGCAACTCCTCTTTAACCAATGAATGTACTTCAATTACAATTTCAGTGATTCTTCATTACATAATGCCATTTTGCACCTCCTATTTTATTTTTTTTTGATCTGATGTATTTTTATTTTGTAAAAAATAAATTTATGAAAGCCTTTCCTAATTCTTAATTATGATTTAATATCTGGCCTCACGATTCATATTCTTAATCATAAACATTTCTAAAAGAAGAAAATGCTTTTATATCCTACGATTCTCTGTTGAATTGATACATAATAAATGCAGAAATATAGACTTTCCAAAGCCATCACATAAACCACATTAATCATTTGATGCCTAGTTAATGATTTATACTAATTAAATATTAGGCATGTTACATTGGAATGACATTATCAAGCGCGAATGTAGGTGAGCATCCCTCTTGTTTAAAAATATTTCAACAAATCCATATCATGATATGGTTTTGTTGAAATGTTTCGAAAAATTTTTTTTTTCAGCTCCTGAATTTGCATATTACGCGGGCGGATGCATGTGTTTCGTTGGGTAAAAGGTTAATTGGGTTTTTGTTAATGCAGACTTGATTCCTCAGTATTTTGTATAAAACAAGCTATTAATTGAAAATAGAATATGTTCTCGTTTTTGGGAATTTACTAAAAAAGGAAACAATGGGAGGTCTAAAGCGGAGTTTGAATAGTACTGGCCGGTTTGGGCCATTACTTTGGGTAAAGAGCTGATATAGATGAGATTTACACTAAGGCTGTACAGTGCATAAGGTTAGTTACTCAGTTTGGGGGGGGGGTGGCACAGTGGCTCAGTAGCTAGAGGTGCAGGCTGCAAGTTCAAATCCCACCTGCGGCAACAGCATTGTGTCCTTGGGTAAGACACTTCTTGTCCCCCCCCCCCTCCCCCACCTGTTGCCCATGTGTGGGCACGGTGGCATTGTATACTAAGGTGTACTGCACGACGATGTTGCACTTGTCTTCAACCAATGCTAACCCTGCTTGTGTGGAGTTATTATGTTGGGGAGCAGACAGTTGATCGCTGTTGCTCAGTGGTTCTCTCCAGGTACTCCAGCTTCCTCCACCTGTAAAACTATCGTGGTCATGATTTAGCCATTGTGTAGAAATATGTGACCTTGAACATCGATAAATAAATAAATAAATAGTTACTCAGTTAATAATGAATTTTTTTTTATAACAAGAAAGTGTGACTAACCCTGTGCAATGCAATGCACAGGGTTAGTCATACTTTCTGGTTATAAAAAAATGATAACTGTCATATCACACACTACATGAAAATATACAGTACTGACGCCGTGGACTGGTCGTAATCCACTTGTGGGCAGTGATGTCTATGCATGCATTTACCAGGGCATAAAAATCGTCAACCGCAAAATTTTATTGTATGATGCACCAGGTTGTACCCAGTGCTTCATTAATTAAATTTTTGATGATTATGCCTATATTTAGTGATTGGTATCTAATATTGCATCCATGGAATATTGTCCACTCGTGGAAAGTGACTAGTTATTATTTATTTATTTATTGGTGTTTAAGATCACATACTTATGCACAATGTCTAATCATGACCGTGACAGTTTTACGGGTGGAAGAAGCCGGAGTACCCGGAGACAACCACCGAGCAACGACGAGCAATTGTCAGCTCCCCAACATTCCTAATCCACACAAGCAGGGTTAGCATTGGTTGAAGACAGGTGCTCCATAGACTTGCAGAGTGCCTTAGTACACAAAGTCACCGTGCTCCCACGTGGGCAAGGGGGTAAAGTGTCTTGCCCAAGGACACAACGCAGTTGCTGCAGCTGGGATTCGAACCAAGGACCTCTCGGCTTGCAGCCTGCACCTCTACCAACTGAGCCACCGCGCCCCCAAGTGACTAGTTCAGAGCGGCTGTATTGTACAGTGACTCCAGCTTCTTCCACCTGTAAAACTGTTGTGGTCATGTGACTAAGGCTGTTAAAATGCACAGGATTTGTTGGTTACATATTGTTTACATAGGGTGAAGGATTCAAGAAACTATTTTAAATAATTATAATCGAAATTATTGTGGAAATTGTTTTAAAGTGAATTCCAAAAATGAAAACATATTTTATTTTCAATTAATAGCATGTTATAAATATTGACCCATTGCAGTCTGATCATGAAAAAGGACGCTTTGTGATCACATCACTGTAATAAAGAATGGATCTCAAAAAGTAAAAATTCAATATGAAATTTCTGAACAGATTTCACTAACATCAATCTGTGCCGAGGTTTTTAGCTGATGTCTCTGAGTCAGTTCACATTTTCCTTTAGTACAGACTGCACCCCATAGTTCTTTTCCAATTGGCACAAAATTTCATATACAGGTTTGGGGTCATGTCTAGATGAGAACGCCCCCTTTTGGTCACGATTGGTCAACGGTGATAGCTGCCCGAGCCCAAAACCCAAAAACCTTTAGCACAGTCAACAGGCCGTATTTATGAAGGGATTTCATTGTAACTTGGTAGGATGCCTCTGTGTAATGCCTAGATGAGAATGTCCCCTTTTGGTCATGATCTGTCAACTGTGATGGCTGCCCAAGCCTGAAACCCAAAAACTTTTTGCACAGTCTGCAGGTCATATTTAATATGGAGGGATTTCATTGTAACTTTGTAGGATGACTCTGTATGATGTCTAGATGAGAACTTCCCCATTTGGTCGGGATCTGTAAACTGTGATGACTGCCCGAGCCCCAAACCCCAAAACCTTTATCACAGCCTACAGGCCCTATTTATGGATGAATTTCATTGTAACTTGGCAAGTTGACTTCATATAATGTCTAGATGAGAACTTCCTCTTTTGGTTGCGATTGGTCAGTGTGACGGCTACAGGAGCCCGAAAACCTTTAGCACAGTCTACAGGTCATGTTTACGAAGGGATTCCATTGTAACTTGGTAGGATGACTCTAAATAATGTCTAGATGAGAACGTCCCCTTTTGGTCGAGATCATTCAGCTGTGATTGCTGCCCAAGCCCCAAACCAAAAAACCTTTAGCATAGTCTATAGGTCGTTTTTATTGCGGGATTTCATTGTAACTTGGTAGGTTAACTCCATATAATGTCTAGATGATAACTTCCCCTTTTGGTCGTGATTGGTCAAATGTGGCGGCTACAGGGGCCCGAAGCCTGAAAACCTTTAGCACAGTCTACAGGTCATATTTATGAAGGGATTTCATTGTAACTTGGTGGGATCACTCCAGATAATGCCCCGATGAGAACGTCCCCTTTTGGTCACGATCTTTCAACCATCAAAACCTGAAAAACTTGAGCACAGACTACAGGTTGTATTTATGAAGGAATTTCATTGTAATTTGGTAGGATGACTCAGTATAATGTCAAGACGAGGATGTCCCCTTTTGGTTGCGATCGGTCAACCATGATGGCTACACAGGCCCTAAGCCTGAAAACCTTTAGCACAGTCTACAGGCTGTATTTATGAAGGGATTTCATTGTAACTTGATAGGATGGCTCATTTTAGAATAATTTCACTGTCACTTGGTAATTGTCGTTGACATACATTAACTGCGAGGGCCACATTAACCCACCCCTCAATTTTTTAGTACAGACTACACCTCATACTATTTTTATTGAAAACTTAGCATACAGGGAACAGAAATTAACATATTCCCAATTATCACAATTCTTGTCTTATTTTATAATCCTTTCATAAACATTGAACATTATCCTTTTCATCAAGCACAACACACAGACAAGTTAGGCTACAGTGTCATTGACACTTTCATTTGAAAGAGGGCCAGAAATTTCATGTCAAATCAGGACAAATATTCATTTTATCTTATAATTTGTAATTTAACCTTTTCCGTAACATAATGAAAAAAATGGTCAGCAATATTTTAATCCTTTACATAACATAATGGCAAAAAAATGGATTAATATGATGCTAACCCTTTACGTAATGTAATGGCACACAATAGACCAGCTCTATTGTGACCTTCACATAACATAATGACAAACAATAGACCTGCATTACTTTTACCTTTATGTAACAATGGCAAAAATGGACCAGCACTGTTTTAACCTTTAGATAATGTAATGTAAAAAATAGACCAACACTATTTTAACCTTTAAATAACATAATGGCGAAAATGGACCAACACTATTTTAACTATTATAACATAATGGCAAAATATGGTCCAGCACAATTTGAACCTTTATATAACATAATGGCAAAAAATGGACCAGCACTATTTTAACCTTTATATAACATAATGGCAAAAAATGGACCAGCACAATTTTAACCTTTATATAACATAATGGCAAAAAATGGACCAGCACTGTTTTAACCTTTATATAACATAATGGCAAAAAATGGACCAGCACTGTTTTAACCTTTATATAACATAATGGCAAAAAATGGACCAGCACTGTTTTAACCTTTATATAACATAATGGCAAAAATGGACCAGCACTATGTTAACCTTTACATAACATAATGGCAAAAATGGACCAACACTATTTTAACCATTATATAACACAATGGCAAAATATGGACCAGCACAATTTTAACCTTTATATAACATAATAGCAGAAATATGGACCAGCACAATTTTAACCTTTACATAACATAATGGCAAAAATGAACCAGCACTATTTTAATCCTTTACATAATGCAATGTAAAAAATGGACCAGCACTATTTTAACCTTTAAATAACATAATGGCAAAAATGGACCAGCACTATTTTAACCGTTATATAACATAATGGCAAAAATATGGACCAGCACAATTTAAACCTTTATATAACATAATGGCAAAAATGGACCAGCACTGTGTCAACCTTTACATAACATAATGGCAAAAATGGACCAACACTATTTTAACCTTTAAATAACATAATGGCTAAAATGGACCAGCACTATTTTAACCATTATATAACATAATGGCAAAAATATGGACCAGCACAATTTTAACATTTATGTAACATAATGGCAAAAAATGGACCAGCACTATTTTAACATTTACATAACATAATAGCAAGAATGGACCAGCACTATTTTAACATTTACATAACATAATGGCAAAAATGGACCAACACTTTTTTCACCTTTAAATAACATAATGGCAAAAATGGACCAACACTATTTTAACCATTATATAACATAATGGCAAAAAAATGGCCAGCACTATTTTAACCCTTATATAACATTATAGTAAATAAAAAAATGGACCAGCACAATTTTAACCCTTTACATAATGTAATGTCAAAAATGGACCAGCACTATTTTAACCTTTACATAGCATAATGGCAAAAATGGACCAGCACTATTTTAACATTTACATAACATAATGGCAAAAATGGACCAGCACTATTTTAACATTTACATAACATAATAGCAAAAATGGACCAGCACTTTTTTAACATTTACATAACATAATGGCAAAGCAAAAATGGACCAGCACTATTTTACCATTTACATAACATAATGGCAAAAATGGACCAACACTATTTTAACCATTATATAACATAATGGCAAAAAATGGACCAGCACTATTTTAACATTTACATAACATAATAGCAAAAATGGACAGCACTATTTTAACATTTACATAACATAATGGCAAAAATGGACCAGCACTATTTTAACATTTACATAACATAATAGCAAAAATGGACCAGCACTTTTTTAACATTTACATAACATAATGGCAAAGCAAAAATGGACCAGCACTATTTTACCATTTACATAACATAATGGCAAAAATGGACCAACACTATTTTAACCATTATATAACATAATGGCAAAAAATGGACCAGCACTATTTTAACATTTACATAACATTATAGCAAAAATGGACCAGCACTATTTTAACATTTACATAACATAATGGCAAAAATGGACCAACACTTTTTTAACCTTTAAATAACATAATGGCAAAAAATGGACCAGCACTATTTTAACATTTAAATAATATAATGGCAAAAAATGGACCAGGACTATTTTAACCTTTAAATAATATAATGGCAAAAATGGACCAACACTATTTTAACCTTTAAATAATATAATGGCAAAAAATGGACCAGCACTATTTTAACATTTACATAACATAATAGCAAAAATGGACCAGCACTATTTAACATTTACATAACATAATGGCAAAAATGGACCAACACTATTTTAACCTTTAAATAACATAATGGCAAAAATGGACCAACACTATTTTAACCATTATATAATATAATGGCAAAAATATGGACCAGAACAATTTTAACCTTTATATAACATAATGGCAAAAAATGGGCCAGCACTATTTTAACCTTTATCAGTCAAGTTGTGACGAAGTCAAACTCGACTTATAGTTTGATGAATGGCGGGCGGGCGTAAACAATTGGTTTCCGGATAACTTGATAATGGTTCAACCCATGTTCATGAAACTGCATAGGTAGGTTGGTATCGGTGAGAGGAAGAACCTTATTAATTTTGGACTTGCTTGGTCAAAGGTCAAGGTCATAGTGACCTTGAACATAGTAAATTGTAAACAATTGGTTTCCGGATGATAACTTGATAATGTTTCGACCCACATCCATGAAACTTCATAGTTAGATTGGTATCGGTGAGAGGAAGAACCCCATTTATTTTTGACGTGCTAGGTAAAAGGTCAAGGTCACAGTGACCTTCAACATAGTAAATCATAAACAATTGGTTTCCGAATGAGAACTTGATAATTGTTTGACCCACATTCATGAAACTTCATAGGTAGGTTGGCTTAGGTGAGTGGAAGACCCCTGTTTATTTTGGACTTACTAGGTCAAAGGCCAAGGTCACAGTGACCTTGAACATAATAAATTATAAACAATTGGTTTTCAGATGATAATTTGACAATGGTTCCACCTACGTTCATGAAACTTCAGGGGTAAGTTGGCATTGGTGCAGGAAAGAGCCCTATTTATTTCGGAATCACAAGGTCAAAGATCAAGGTCACAGTGACCCTTCACATAGTAAACTGTAAACAATTGGTTTCCAGACGATAAGTTAATAATGCTTAAACCCACATTTGTGCTGTCACAACTCGACATTGGATCGGTGATCCTAATGGCATTTTATAACATTATTGTAAAAAAATGGACCAGCACAATTTTAACCATTATATAACATAATGGCAAAAAATGGACCAGCACAATTTTAACCTTTATATAACATAATGGCAAAAAATGGGCTAGCACTATTTTAACCTTTATTAGTCGAGTTGTGATGAAGTCAAACTCGACTTATAGTTTGATGAATGGCGGGCGGGTGGGTGGCTGGGCGTAAACAAATGGTTTCTGGATGATAACTTGATAATGGTTCAACCCATATTCATGAAACTTCATAGGTAGGTTGGTATCGGTGAGAGGAAGAACCCTATTAATTTTGGACTTGCTTGGTCAAAGTTCAAGGTCACAGTGACCTAGAACATAGTAAATTGTAAACAATTGGTTTCCGGATGATAATTTGACTGCGGTTCAACCCACATTCATGAAACTTCATATGTAGGTTGGCCTTCGTGAGAGGAAGAACCCTATATATTTTGGACGCACTAGGTCTAAGGTCAAGGTCACAGTGACCCTGAACATAGTAAATCAAAACAGTTGGTTTCTGGATGATAACTTGATAATGGTTCAACCCATGTTCTTGAAACTTCATAGTTAGGTTGGCATCAGTGAGAGGAAGAACCTTATTTATTTTGGACTCGCTAGTGACCTTCAACATAGTAAATCGTAAACAATTTGTTTCCGGATGATAACTTGATAATGTTTCGACCCACATTCATGAAACTTCATAGGGAGGCTGCCATCAGTGAGAGAAAAAAACCTATTTATTTTGGACTTGCTAGGTGAAAGGTCAAGGTCACAGTGACCTTCAACATAGTAAATCGTTAACGATTGGTTTCCGGACGATAACTTGATAATGGTTTGATCCACATTCATGAAACTTCATAGGTAGGTTGGCCTAGGTGAGTAGAAGACCCCTATTTATTTTGGACTCACTAGGTTGAAGGCCAAGGTCAGAGTGACCTTGAACATAATAAATTATAAACAATTGGTTTCATAATTTGACAATGGTTCCACCTATGTTCATCAAACTTCAGAGATAAGTTGGCATTGGTGCAAGAAAGAGCCCTATTTATATCGGAATCACAAGGTCATAGTGACCCTTCACGTAGTAAATTGTAAACAATTGGTTTCCAGATGATAAGTTGATAATGATTAAACCCACTTTTGTGCTGTCACAACTCGATATTGGATCGGTGATCCTATCGGCATTTTATAACATTATAGTAAAAAATGGACCAGCACAATTTTAACTCTTTACATAATATAATGTCAAAAATGGACAAGCACTATTTTAACCTTTACATACTGTAATGGCAAAAAATGGACCAGCACTATTTTAACATTTACATAACATAATGGCAAAAATGGACCAGCACTATTTTAACATTTACATAACATAATAGCAAAAATGGACCAGCACTATTTTAACCTTTATAAAACATAATGACAAAAAATGGACCAGCACTATTTTAACCTTTACATAACATAATGACAAAAATGGACCAGCACTATTTTAACATTTACATAACATAATGGCAAAAATGGACAGCACTATTTTACCCTTTACATAACATAATGACAAAAATGGACCAGCACTATTTTAACCTTTATAAAACATAATGACAAAAAATGGACCAGCACTATTTTAACCTTTATAAAACATAATGACAAAAAATGGACCAGCACTATTTTAACCTTTACATAACATAATGACAAAAATGGACCAGCACTATTTTAACATTTACATAACATAATGGCAAAAATGGACAGCACTATTTTACCCTTTACATAACATAATGACAAAAATGGACCAGCACTATTTTAACATTTACATAACATAATAGAAAAAATGGACCAGCACTATTTTAACATTTACATAACATAATGGCAAAAATGAACCAGCACTATTTTAACCTTTACATAACATAATGGCAAAAATGAACCAGCACTATTTTAACATTTACATAACATAATGGCAAAAATGAACCAGCACTATTTTAACATTTACATAACATAATGGCAAAAATGTACCAGCACAATTTTAATCTTTATATAACTTAATGGCAAAAATAGACAGCACCATTTTAACCCTTTACATAACATAATGGCAAAATAGACAGCACTATTTTAACCTTTACATAACATAATGGCAAACATGGACAGCACTATTTTAACCCTTTATGTAATATAATGCAAAAAAATGGATCAGCACTATTTTAACCCTTTACAGAATGTAGTGGCAAACAATAGAAGAACACTATTCACAAATCTCACCAACCAAATTTTATGTTCCAGTATCCCTTTCAGAACAGCTTATGACCTCTCATTAGATAGAACTCATTGAACTCATTCCACTGAGGTGTCATAAATAATGTTTTCGAGGTAAAAAGTTCAATTTTTTAATTATTTGGCAAATTCTTTAGAGAATGTCTTCTAGTTGTCTTAGATGGAGAGTTAACCATTTACCTAATGAATTGGAAACATCTGCCCCATAATATAAAATTAAGTAGTTGAAAAAAAATGTTTTTCACAAAGTTCAACACAACTGTATCATTTAACCCTTTATCCAACGAATCGCCTGCATCCGCCCGCGTAATATGCAAATTCAGCAGTTGAAAAAATATTATATTTTTATACTGTACCAATGACCCAGACTTAGCTGGTGCTAACTCTAACAAAACCAGGGCCAAACACAAATTTTGCCCCCCAATCCCCAAAATTTGCATCCAAAACAAAAAGAAATCATGTCCTAAAGGACCTCCATACTACGCCTCTACTGCGCATGCGCAGTGACGCAGTCGTCCCGAAATTGGCGCCAATTATCATTCTCTGTTTGGCCCTTCATCAGTCAACATCTCACTGATCTTTGTGCTTGTAAATCTCAGTTTAAAGGATGCCAGACACGTAATTTTTGGAGAAAATGTGATTCTAAGGAGGATAGAAGGAGGAGAGGAAAAAGAAGTGGCAAAAAATAATCAGGGCTGTACTTAAAATTTTTTGATGAAATTATGTTAAGTTGCCTATTTTCGAGGCATGGGCCTCTTGTTGTCATTCTTGCTAATTGTTGCACTGCTTATTCAGTGTTTCCTCTCCCCTAGCCTTCTAAAGTCCCCCCTGGCAATTCTCCCATGCTTTTGGCATATTTTTGAGAAATTTCATTTCTAAAATTTCCTGGGAGAGTTGCTTGGTTACAGAATGTTTTCTGTTATTTTCCCCATAGTTACGTTTTCACCCATGGGTGTATAACGTTTGTGTTCTGCATCTTCCATCTGATGTTCTACAGATTCTCCCCTGGGAGTCTCTGTTTTGCATCAGATAGAGTGTAATTGATGACTGATTCCGGGCCAGTTTTTTCAGTGCCTGGAGTCATGTTTTCTAGTGTGTTTACACTGTTTGTTTTCATTGGCAACAGCCTTTTTTGAGGGGGGCTGTTTGCCTTTGTGGTAGTTTATCTCATTATAAGATACATTTATATTATCCGAAAGTGTCTCATTAATTATTTTATATAAATTTAAAATTTTTGACCACACTTTGCCATCGGATCCATCGGGGCTCAACGTTACTTTTCAGCAACTTCAAAATTATTTTGTTTTGCAATTGTTTTTTCATTTATTAATGGATCATGTTATTATGTATCTTTGTGTCAGGGGTTTTTGCGAGTAACTAGGACTTATTGTGGTTCTTTCACAATGAAGGGACGTTGTTCAAATTGTAATAGGAAGAGATCTTCCTCTGACTTTCATGATCATTGTATTAATTGTAGTCAGTGTTCTCGCATTAATCCCTGTCCTATATGTGAACATTGGGATGAGAAACATTGGAAACGTGTGTCACGATATGTTGTTTCTGGAGAAAGAGCGATGCCGGCTCTTTCTCCACAAGGTCACTCTACTCTCTCAGTTTCTATTTCAGAGGAACCAGAACAGGGTGATGTTTCCATGTTATCTTCTTCAAGTGTGCGTCCGTCGTCACAAATGAATTCAGAGCTAGCGGCAAAAGTGCTCATGGAGATTAGACAAATGTCGTCCGCTAGCTCGCCCGGTGTAGCGTCCATTCACCGAATGGTTCGGCAGCCGGGTTCGTCCGATGCGGTCCAAGAGGAAATTTTGGGTGATGCGAGCACTATAAACATAATAGATGCACACCCAGTGATGGCGGATAGTAAGCGAGAACGGAGGAAGCCTTTTAGTCCGGTTCCTAGCTCGTCCAGGACCAGCCGGGCCGCGAGCGAGAGAGGTCCCTCTCTCGTACAACAACATCCAGATGTTGTGGTACAAAATGTGTCTTTAGCGGAGCATACGTCCGTCGCTCGGGACGCTCCGTTGTATAAGCAGTCCGCAGAGACTGTTAAGGCTTCCTCTTCTCGTCAGCGCACACGACCGCACCTTGGCTGCGTGACCGCCGATATATTACCAGCTTCGCCGATGAAGGATTCTTCGGCGACCAGGTCACACCATCCGGCAGCCAGGGATTCGAGACCGATGGACTCCGGACGTTCGCATAGGAAAAGTATGCGGGAGCCATCTGATGCGGAGCTGCCCTCGGCGAAGCAGCGAAAGACTGCGCCTCCGCAGGTCTCGACGCCGGACATTCTTGCGCAGATAGCACAGCTTATCGCAGCATCCCAGCAGCCGACAGAAACGGTGTCGGATCGAGAATTATCCGACGGCGCTGGGTCGGTACGCTCCGCCGAAGCATCGGGGGCGGACGACCGGGAACATCGTGAGGTCCGACCGGATGGTGAAAGGGATACGGATGACTTGGAGCTATCCCTTTCGGAACAACATAAAGCTGCCGTGGACTTCATCCGGCACTTTCTCCCTCAAGTTGTTCCGTCGGGCCAGACAGCTGCGCTTCCGGACAAGAGAATTATAGCGTCATTGGACTCTGAATTTTTTGAGCGGTTCAGGGACATCGCTCCCGAGTTTCCGTCGCAGTCCAATAATGTTGCTAGAACATTTGAATTATTGAACGACGCTATATTTAAACTTGCTTCCAGGACGGGGAAAGCAGGTTTCTTGTCCGCTAATACTCTCAACCTGCCTTTCATTAATGCAAGGAATAAATTCGATACGGCAGGACAGGGTATACCGAGAGTTCCTCTGCGTATGGACGACGAGGCGGAAGACTTAGAGCTATCATTACCGTCGTCAGCTTCTATTCCAACCGCGGTGTTGGAAACAGCTATTGCGTCTAACAGAGCCAATTTAGATGCCTTATCTTACGCAGATCACCTTACTAAGGCGTTATCACTGCGCCTTCAAGGGGAAGAGTTTCAGGATATACAATCCTCTTTAAGACTTCTTTCAAGGGCAGTAGCTTATTCCACATGTAACTCCGCCCTTTCAGTGGCAAATCTGGAGTTGGTTAGACGTGACGCAGCCCTAGCTACATCCACACTAGTGGATTCTAAGGTGAAGAACTCTCTTAGAGTCGCTTCGGTCTCAGGAGAACTCCTCTTTGACGGCAAGCTTTACGCTATTTATGATAAAATTAAAAAGAAAGCTAATGATTCTGTGTTGTTCAGATCGGCTCCTAAAAAGTCGGATACAGCAGACACGAATAAGACAGGCACTTCTGGGTCTAATGCGCCCAAGAGAGGTTCCTATAGAGGTTCCGGTGCGTCCTCTTGGTCTTATTCGAGAGACCGTCAGGATAGCGACTCTCGTTCGGGACGTCCTTCAGGCCGGGACAATCGGTCGGACGCCCCGAGGTCGACGAGGCGAGGTGCGGGTCGTGGAAGACGTGGTTTCTCCTACCGCAGGCCTCGCAGGTCCAGGAGGTGATGGCTTAAACCTCTATCGCGTTCCGGTTGGCGGAAGGTTGTCGAGTTTTTCACAAGAGTGGACGTCGATTACGGACGACCCTTGGGTGAGAGGAGTGACTTCGGAAGGTCTAAAGATATCCTTCAAACGAAAGCCTCCATTAACTCGAAGTCCAAAGTGGACTCATCTTCCGTCAAATCCACAGAAAAGAGACGCTCTGTTATCAGAGGTGCAGTCTCTTTTAATGAAGAACGCGGTAGAGGTCGTAGAAAACCAGGAATCTCTGGGATTCTACAGCCATCTGTTTCTGGTTCCGAAACCAGACGGCTCGTTCCGTCCAGTCATAGATTTGAGCTGGATAAACAAGATGATCGTCGCTCCGAAGTTTTATATGGAGACGATTCGATCGGTCAGAGCGAGTATTCGGGTGAACGATTATGCAACGAGCATAGATCTCAAAGATACGTACTTTCACGTCATGGTACATCCGACATTCCGAAAGTCTCTACGCTTTGCAGTCCTGGGAGTGGTGTATCAATTCCGGGCGATGTGCTTCGGATTGAATCTAGCACCCTGGGCTTTCACTCGGGTAATGAACTCGGTAATGATCTACTTCCGAGCTCATTCGTCTGCGGTAACGTCGGCCTACCTGGACGACATTCTTCAGAGGTACGGCAACGAGTTAACGCTTCAGAACGATGTTCAGAATCTTCTTCTATTGCTCCGACGTCTCGGTTTTATAGTAAACGAGGAGAAGTCGGATCTGGTGCCGTCCAAGTCATTCACTCATCTGGGAATGAGCTTCGAGACGCACAACAATCTCGTTCGTCTGCCGTTAACCAGAGCGAAATTAGTCAGTTGTTACGCTCGCTATTGTCTGCACGCAGACAAAGTTACGGCGAGAGAATTTATGAGACTGATAGGTCTGTGCGGAGCCGCCGCGGATCTCATTCCGATGGGGCGGCTACGCACACGTCCTCTTCAAATTTTCCTGACTCAGAATTGGAGTGTGAAAATTCATTCGCTCGATGTAGACGTTCTCTTGTCAGATCAAGTGAAACAAGAGATTCAGACTTGGGCAAACATTCAGTGGTTAACTCAAGGAGTTCCGCTGCAGTTGCCGGATCCGAGTTTTACTGTTATGACGGATGCCAGTCAAACAGGTTGGGGTGCATCATTAATCCCAACGGATTCGAGATGCCAGGGTCTTTGGGATCCGCAATTCCTGTGCAAGCACATAAACATCAAGGAAATGATGTCAATTTGGCTTGCGTTACGTCACTGGATGGACATTATTCACGATGCTCATGTCCAAATCCTATCCGACAATACGACAGTAGTGGCGTATATACGGAATCAGGGAGGCACTCATTCAGTTCTGTTGTTCAATCTAACGGAAAGAATCCTTCTGTTTGCGTTAGAACATCACGTTCTTCTTTCGGTCCGTCACATACCGGGTCGTCTGAATGTGCTAGCAGACTCCCTTTCACGAAAGGGTCGCTTGTTGCCGTCGGAGTGGACTCTCAACAAACAAGTATTCAATCAGATTTGCTACCAATGGGAACGGCCAATGATAGACTTATTTGCGACACATCTCAACAATCAGTTGCAGACGTATGTGTCTCCGTGTCCGGATCCAAGAGCATTTGCAGTAGACGCTCTGTCGATCCCTTGGGACGGAATGATAGGATATGCGTATCCTCCAGCGCCGTTAATTCAACAAGTATTGCTAAAGATAAAACAATCTCAATGCAAGATTCTGTTGGTGGCATCTCTGTCGCCACAGAGACCGTGGATAAATCTACTCAGGTGTCTGTTGTGGGACCTACCGCGGAAGCTTCCTCCACGAGAGGATCTTCTTTCGCAGGGGAAATCGCGCCAACTCCATCACAACCCGCAAGGTCTCAACCTTCACGTTTTTCCGTTGTGCGGTCCTTCTTGCATGGCAAGCACTTTACAGGACGAGCAGTGGACGCGATTTCCAACTGTAGGAGGACCTCCTCTTCGCTAAACTATGCGGCTAAGTGGAAGGTTTTTCGTCGTTGGTGTAGGGATCATTCTGTAGATATATTTGATCCCTCTATACCAGACATTGCAAACTTTCTAGTATACTTGTTTGACGAAATCAAACTGCAGCCTGTTACTATAAAGGGTTATAGATCTATGTTATCTGATACCTATGCACATCATGATAGTTTACAAATTGGATCTAATGTCTCTTTATCGAAGTTGGTTAGAAACTTTTCGATAAATAGACCCAGAACTCTTAGATTAATTCCTAAGTGGAATTTAGCTTGGGTTCTCCTTAAATTGAAGGAAAAGCCATTTTAACCTCTTGGGACAGTAGATTTCAAATTCTTATCTTATAAGACAGCTTTTCTCTTAGCTTTCTCTTCTGCCAGAAGAGTCAGTGAGCTTCATGCACTATCGGTGGATGATTCTCATTATCGTAGTGTTGGGAACACTATCACCTTCACTACTAATGTGGGTTTTTTAGCTAAGAATCAGGCTCCTAATAAATATCCGGAACCTATTGTTATTAAGGCTCTTCCGTCTTCAGACGGGCGTAGGCCTTTACTCTGTCCTGTTAGAGCACTACGTATCTATAAACAGAGATCTCAGTTTATCAGAAAGGGACGGAAACGTTTCTTTCTGTCTTTGATGCCTAATAGAAAGGACATTTCAGTCCATTCTATTGCTAGATGGATTCAGTTAACTATCCGTACTGCTTATGAAGATTTATCTTCTTCTCAGCAGTCTGTGCTTAAGATTTCTGCTCATGAAGTAAGAGCTCTTTCTACTTCCTGGGCTTATGCTAATAGTGTTGCTATTACAGATTTAATGAAGGCTGCTTATTGGTCTCAGCCATCCACATTTACAAATTTTTATCTCAGAAATATTGAGTCCATTTCTGGAGACCTGCATTGTTTAGGTCCGTTATCTGTTGCTCAGAATGTCGTCCACTAAACAGTTGCAACGATAGTTATGCAGGCTTTCTGTTCCGGCAGTGACTCCGTCCTGCTGCCCTCTTCGCTCTGGGCTATTTGACCCAGGGCAAGGGGAAGGGGGGGGGGGGGGGGCGGGTGTTCCCTTAGGTCACCTGCTTTATAGTGAAAAGCAAGGGAATGCCTCCTCCAAGTCAGTATTTCTGAGTCGCTTCCGGGATGGTTTTAAAGTGTAATATTAATGTTTAAATTCATTCATGTCTTATTTTTAAAGTGTAGCTCGGTGTGAAGCATTTGTATATGTCAAGTGTCAAACGGGCTTTAATATACAATACTCGGACACTTTTAAATGATTATAAAGAGTCTCAATTCTCTGGACTACTTTATTTATTGGCTTGCTTTAAAAATAATTAGTATAAGGGTTATACTGGATGTTAATAGAGAACATGAATGTTATTGTGCTCAATTATTAAGGGTAGTGTATCTTTCTAATTTAATATTAAATAAGAAAGATACATGTAAAGCCTAATACTCCTTTTCTCCTTAAGGGGTTACCTCTTTACTATATAGTTGAGCTTATTGGATTTTCCTCTATGTCCTAGGCCCTCCAGCCTGTTTACTATTCAGCTAAGTCTGGGTCATTGGTACAGTATAAAAATGTTAAAAAATTTATAGTAATTTATATATTTTTTATACTTACCAATGACCCAGACGGGGATGGCCCTCCCTGGAGTTGGGAACTCTTGCCTCCCCGCTGAGTACATAGCGCTGACCAGGCACTGCCAGTAAGAATGATAATTGGCGCCAATTTCGGGACGACTGCGTCACTGCGCATGCGCAGTAGAGGCGTAGTATGGAGGTCCTTTAGGACATGATTTCTTTTTGTTTTGGATGCAAATTTTGGGGATTGGGGGGCAAAATTTGTGTTTGGCCCTGGTTTTGTTAGAGTTAGCACCAGCTAAGTCTGGGTCATTGGTAAGTATAAAAAATATATAAAATTACTATAAATTTTTTAACTTTTCAAAAAATTTCAACAAAAACATATCATGTGACCCCTCGTTGGAACGAGCTCATCGAGCTCGTTCCAACGAGGGGTCACTTGATATGGTTTTGTTGAAATTTTTTGAAAAAATTAAAAAAAGTGATATTTAAAATAATAAATTTTGATATCGTCTGCATTGGGTAAAGGGTTAACCTCTCATTGGAACTTGGACATCAAGTAGGTAGACCATGTAATATGGTTTTGTTGAAATATTTTGAAATAATTGAAAAAAAAAACAATAATTAAAATAATAAATTTTGATTTCCTCTGCATTGGGTAAAGGATTTACCCTTTGAGCACTGGTGGTATCTTCCATGCCAGTTAAATGGCAGAAATTGGAAGAGTCCATATCCATTATTTGGGGGTAGAGCAATTAATATTTTCAGCGTGCAGCCTTCAGGCTACCACACACGTTCACTTTGTAACCATCCTACTTAATGAAATTATGACGTATTGTGTTGCTGGACCGGAAAAATGGCCTCCTGTGGTGAAAGAGTTAATGAAGTAAATATCTTCAAAAATGAAGAGGATTCATTCAGTTCTTTTTCTGAAACCAATTCACAATGTTACGATATTAGGCCACGCAAAGTAGATCTTCTGTTTCTCAGGCCATTATTTGTAAAATTGCATGCGGGCGAGCGGTTTTTTATTTTATTTTTTATTTCTTTAATTATTTCTTTGCCATCAAAAGTTCATGTTCTTGGTTTATGTTTTAGGCCTCATAATCTATGGAATAGCATGGGTGGTCGTGTAATTCGTCCCTTGAGAGCAAGAAGGCTTTGCAATGCTAAGGCATTGCAGAGTCTTCTTGCACTCAAGGGAGAAATTTATAAATTTTTTTTAACTTTGGTAAAATATCAGACATAAACCATTTAATTTTTATTTTTTTTAAGTTTACATTAGTTATAAAAAGAGAGCATGCGGCAGCCAAAAGGACCATGCGGGAGGGCCTGAGAAACAGGTTTTATTTTTTTTAGGCCTTACATTGATTTTCTGATGTAACATGTTTGTAAGCTGTATTTCCATAATGGGTGAATTGCTGGTGATTATGTGATAAATATTATTTTATAAAGGTTGAGGGACAATGATGACAGTGAAGAGGAGATTGTTACAGGCAAGAGAATAAAACAAGAATTATTAACTCCACCTGATGAAAGAATAAGAAGTCAACAAAGATTTGATAATGAGGCAGAAGCATCTTCTGACATCACCGGAAAATCATCCAAGCTTAAAGAAAAAGATGTTCTAACAAAAACATCAAATGTTAAATTAGAAGACTCGTCAGATGATGATTTATTCTCATCTAGTAAAGAAAGTAAGAATAAGAAAGGGTCACCTACAAGGTCACCTACAAGGTCACCAAGGAGAGTTTCAAGAAGTCCTTCACCTTCAACAAGATCTTCAGCACGAATTGCACAGCAGAGAGGTTCAGTCTCTCCTTCAGGTATATCAGAACAAAAGACTGAGGTTACGAATCCACCATCACCAAGATCTAAAAGAAAGGTGGGTAATAGAGGTTCACCTTCACCTTCAAGATCTCCAAATCAAGCTGAGGAGAAAGTGTTGGTGTTTAAACAGAAAGGACGGAAAACAGAAGAAATCATTGAAGATGATGACTTTGATTTAATTATATCATCTTGTGATGTGAAAACTGAAGATGATGAACTCCCGGGACCAAATATACAAAGTAAAATACAAAAAAGTCCATGTAGAGTTTCTCCTGTCAGGTCAATGGGGAAAAGATCTGCAAAGAGTCCATCTCCGAGACCTCCTACACCAGACAGTCCATCAGAATCTGTGACTTCAAGCAAAATATCAAGAAAGCAACATTCCCCATCTCCAGTTCTTAGAGAGGCAAAAAATGAAATTCTCTCTGATGAAGATTCTCATGCTCAGGTAAGATCATAGAAAAAAACCAGATAGGTCTAAAAAAGTTAAAAATCTGTTTCTCAGTCCCTTCCACATGGTCATTTTGGCTGCCACATGCTCTGTTTTTATAACCAATGCAAACTTTAAAAAAATTAAAATTCAGTGGTTTACTTCTGATATTTTACCCAAGTTAATAAAAATGATAAATTTGTCCCTTGAGTTCAACAAGGCTTTGCAATACATTAACATTGTGAAGCCTTCTTTCACTCAAGAGATGAAATACACAACCTATTCTGTAGATTATGAGGCCTAAAACATAAAACAAACCTTGGATATGAACTTTTGATGGCAAAAAAATAATTACAAAAATAAAAAATGAAATAAACACCCACCCACCCACTCACATGCAATTTTACGGAAAATGGCCCGAGAAACAGAAAATCTACTTTATGGGGTCATAGTATACTTTTTTATGAAAAACATGGATGTGTGTAAACAAATTTGTAGATAAGGAATGGGGGAAGTGATGAAAGCTTATCAGCACCAATTTGGCGGATGGAAATGGATTTGATTATTACGTTGGGCAAAGAGTTGCTACAGGGTTAGTTAACCCTTTACCTAACACAATGGCCAAAACCATTCAGCGCTATTCTCAAAAATCGCCAGATAATTTCCAGGATTTTTTTCATTTTTTGTCTCCAAAACATAGGTTATGACCCCTCATTGGAACGAGCTCGTTCCAATGAGGGGTCATAACCTATGTTTTTGAGACAAAAAATGAAAATAATAGTTATTCAAGAATTTTTTTTGCAAGTCTCGTCTTTTTTTCATGTCAGGTAAAAGGTTAATAATGAAACTTTTTTATAAACAGAATGTGTGACTAACTGTGTGCAATGCACAGGGTAGTCACACTTTCTGGTTATAAAAAGTTGGTAATGCCATATCACACACTACTTGGAAATGTACACTTACTAATGCTGTGCAACATACAGGGTTAGTCATACAATAGAGATAATATTACTTATAACCAGAAAGAAGAGTGACTAACCCTGTGCATTTCACCAAGTTAGTTTGTAAGTTAACATACACTTACTAATGATAGGCATTGCATAGGATAACAGTTAAACCTGAAAGTCCTGTCATGAACTGTGTGCTTATCATTGTGATCCCATTCTGGACAGCACCTCGAATCTGATACAAATCACAGGACATGCACATTATCATGATAATCTGTATTTATCATGCATGCGAGCCCCAAGAAGTGAAGTATTGCTAGATTACTGTGGTAACCAAGCTCTGTTTTACTGGTAAAATAGGGGTGCGGTGGCTCAGTAGGTAGAGGTGCAGGCTGCAAGCCAAGAGGTCCTCGGTTCGAATCCCACCTGCGGCAACCGCATTGTGTCCTTGGACAAGACACTTCTCCCCCATTGTCCACGTGGGGGCACAGTGGTGTTGTGTACTAAGGCGTACTGCATGTCGATGGCGCACTTGCCTTCAACCAATGCTAACCCTGCTTGTGTGGAGTTAGTATGTTGGAGAGCTGACAGTTGCTCGCCATTGCTCGGTGGTTCTCTCCGGGTACTCCGGCTTCCTCCACCCGTCAAACTGTCGTGGTCATGATTATTTATTTATTTATTGATGTTTAAGGTCACATATTTATGCACAATGGCTAATCATGATCGTGACAGTTTTATGGGTGGAGGAAGCCGAAGTACCCGGAGAGAACCACCGAGCAACGACGAGCGACTGCCAGCTCCCCAACATCGTAACTCCGCACTGCAGCACAGGCAGGATTAGATTGGTTGAAGACATGCGTACCATCGACGTGCAGTACGCCTTAGTACACGGCATCATCGTGCCTGCACCTCTACCTACTGAGCCACTGCACTCCCCGCGGTCATGATTAGCCATTGTGCAGAAATATGTGACCCTGAACACAAATAAATAAATAACTGATAAAATAGAACTCGATCACCAATTCTTGGGGAAGAAGTCCTCTAAAATGGGTAACATGGGCATAAACAACTGACTAAACTTGGCTTTATCTCCATGTTGTCCTCACACTAACCATTGTGCTGAAATATGTGACCTTAAACCCCAATAAATAAATCAATTTGGCTTCATACTTCTGTTGTAGCCATAGATGATGAAAGTGACCTTAAAAACTACTAAATAAATAAATGAATTTGATGTATCATCAGAATACAGGAAAATAACCAGATTCTTGTCTTAAGAACTTCTGTTAATTGAATATTTTTCACCGCCCAAATAAATATGAAGATATTTGCTTTCTTTAAAATCATATTTTTTCCCAACATTTTCATCTGAATGATTGTTATTTTAGGAAACCAAGCCACCTGTTTCAAGAAGGTATGCTGATGTTGAGGTTACAGAAGGATTCCTCTCATCAAGAATACAGAATGCAAGGGTAATTTCAATATTATCACAAATATTCAAGATATGATTTATTGTAGAGATGGGCGGTATTGGAATTTTGAGTTCGGTATCAGTTTCGGTATTTTTGTGTGGGCATACCGCGGTATCGGTTCGGTATTCGGTATGTGACTTCAAATTCACTGAATCCATGTCAGAAAAATACAGAATAAGTTGTTCTTGTATCATTCTATCACAGTGCTACACATGCCATTGTTGATGGGCTCAACATTGTCATTATTTTGTCAACACAGATCATATCTACAGTAATTTGGTGACTTGTTCTAAATACGCCTTAACTTTTCAAGCTCCACTTAAGGCGTCTGTAATCATAGAATGTGTGTCCTGAAGATGTCATCTTTAGGTGGGCCTGATGACAGTAGTAAAATTGTCTGGTCAGTGATTTCTAGCCAAGTCTTGGCTGCCTGTTAAGGCATCCAAGACTTGGCTAGAAATCACTGCTAAGCAACCTGACATGTACAGGTCGTAGACTATTGATAATTTAGTACAACTGCCCTGGTCCTTAAGGCTTAACAAAACTGAAAAATAAAATCAGTCACTTCTTTCAAGAAAATGAACACTTCAACTGTTATCAATCCTCATCAAGGCCTTATAAATAGCGAATGCACAGGGAAAATTGAAAATACCGTTGGTTTCGGTATTCAAAGATTAGGTCGGTTCGGTTTTTCGGTGTCCCCATGATATCGGTATCGGTTCGGTTTTTCGGTATATTGCCCATCTCTAATTTATTGCTCTCTCCATCCAGAAGATCTCTTGTAAATCTTCAAGTGGAGGAGGCCAACAAATGCTCAGATAGTTATCCCAAGCAGTATACAGTACATGGAGAGTGGATTGTAACTAGATCACCCATGAAGTGGCGTTATCACCCAAACTATAACTTTCAAATTTTATACATATGGACAAAAAACACAAGCAATGTTTCAGCCAATGGACCTCCGGGTTTAACCCGGAGGTCCATTGGTTGAAACTTTGCCTGTGCTTGTTATGCTTGTGACAAATCTGCAATTATTGCTTGAGTGGAATCTCCACTCTGCAGGTGATTTAGTGATAATACACTCTCCACGTACTGTATATGATTCATATAGTGATTTCCTGTACTTTTACCAGCTTCCAAAACTGAAGATGCGAGTGACGTCCAAAAGGTCTCCACACTCCAAACAAATATGAATTGAGATTGACTGAATGTTTTCTAGAGAGCAATAAAATTCACCTCAGGTGTGATTTAGATATCACCTTAGAAATCAGTCTTTGCAGTAAAGTGGCTATTTATTTATTTATTTATTTATTTATTTATTTATTTATTTATTTATTTATTTATCAGGGTTGTGTGATTTAGATATCACCTTAGAAATCAGTCTTTGCAGTAAAGTGCCTATTTATTTATTTATTTATTTATTTATTTATTTATTTATTTATCAGGGTTTAAGGAAACGTTTGAGAGCCAGGGTCACCTTATGTTGGACAGTTTTACATGCGGAGGGAGCCGGAGTACCAGGAGAAAACCACCTAGCAATGGCAAGCAACTGTCAGACTTCCCAACGTACACCCACACGGGCGATCGGAATGGAGTGCCCAGCCCAAGGACGCAATGCAGCTACTCCTGACGGGTATCGAACTATGGACATTTCTGATTGAAGTTCATTGCCATAACCACTGAGCCACCACGATCCCAGTAAACGCACATACATCATAACCCATTAGCAGGTTATACCATGAAACATGGTGGTAACTTGTTGAAAAAAAGTTTGGTGTTGCATTTTCTATTCTAGCCATGCTGTTTACACTGAAGAGAATTTCTGCAAAAAGTAAATTAAATTGCAACAACTAACGTTAGTTGCTGCTATTTATGTAGCGCAAATTCTAAGATTTTAGCAGCTTGCCACTCTTATTCCAAAATGGATGCAATGCACAACCTTTGAGTCGAGTTGAAGTATTGTCAGATCTGATTGGCAAAACATGCGGGATTAGGAGTTTAATTTTCATTTTATTATTTTGTCATTTTATATAGTTCATTTGCATATTTTACAACTGAAGTAAACCTTACATAAGTAACCTAAACAGTTGTTCATGTGTTACATCCACGCTTTAAAAATTATAGGCACTTCTTGAAAATCACAAAATCTGTTCACTTCATAAAGCTATGTATTGAAGCCAGTGGGATGAAGAGAAATATCATCTGCGATACAGGGATATGCAATTGTGGTAAATGGTTTGAGAAGAGAGTAAAAACAAGGGAGTGCAATGTTACATCCCCACTTTAGTCCTAGGAAAGTTAAAAATCTGTTTCTCAGACCTCTCGCATTGTTTCTTTGGCTGCCACATGATCTCTTTTTGTAACCAATGCAAACTTAAAGAAATACAAATTAAATGGTTTATGTCTGATATTTTTGATAAGTTAATAAAATTAATAAATTTGTCTCTTGAGTGCAACAAGGTATGAAGTCTTCTTGCACTCAAGGGTCAAAATATACCAGCACCCATACTATTCTGTACATTATGGGGCCTAAAACTAAAAACATGAACTTTCGAGGGATCAGAAATAATAATAAATAAAATAAAAAACTGGCCGCCCACATGCAATTTTATAAAAAATGGCCTGAGAAACAGAAGATCTTCTTTGTGGTGCCTTATTGTCCAAGAGAAATGAATGCATCATTCACTGTGTCTGAGAAACAGAGCATCTACTTTACGGGGCCTAATTGTTTGTTTGTGTATTAGTGTTTAATGGCACTTTTCCCATAATGTTGTTGAAAATTTAACAAAGTATATCTTATTTGACAGAGCTCTGTGTATAGAATACAGTTAAAACTAGAAGTCCTGTCACGAACTGTGCTCTTATCTAGGCTTAATTGCACGTAGGAATTGCACGCAATTGCCATATCGAATGTCATCCAAAGCATGGCAGGTTCTCCAGGTTACTCATAGCAAACACAGGCAATGTTTCTCCCAATGGACCTCCGGGTTACTGGGAGGTCCATTGGCTGAAACATTGCTTGTGCACAGGCCATATGTACAGAATTTGATAGCCTTACAATGGTAATAACGCGTAGATTAACGCACAGATCGTCATGCTATTTGTGCGCATTTCATGACAGGACTTCTAGTTTTAACTGATAGTTGATTAAATATTTAGCCTACAGGTGCAAAATAATGTCTTATATTTTTATACTGTACCAATGACCCAGACTTAGCTGGTGCTAACTCTAACAAAACCAGGGCCAAACACAAATTTTGCCCCCCAATCCACAAAATTTGCATCCAAAACAAAAAGAAATCATGTCCAAAAGGACCTCCATACTACGCCTCTACTGCGCATGCGCAGTGACGCAGACGTCCCGAAATTGGCGCCAATTATCATTCTCTGTTTGGCCCTTCATCAGTCAACATCTCACTGATCTTTGTGCTTGTAAATCTCAGTTTAAAGGATGCCAGACACGTAATTTTTGGAGAAAATGTGATTCTAAGGAGGATAGAAGGAGGAGAGGAAAAAGAAGTGACAAAAAATAATCAGGGCTGTACTTAAAATTTTTTGATGAAATTATGTTAAGTTGCCTATTTTCGAGGCATGGGCCTCTTGTTGTCATTCTTGCTAATTGTTGCACTGCTTATTCAGTGTTTCCTCTCCCCTAGCCTTCTAAAGTCCCCCCTTGCAATTCTCCCATGCTTTTGGCATATTTTTGAGAAATTTCATTTCTAAAATTTTCTGGGAGAGTTGCTTGGTTACAGAATGTTTTCTGTTATTTTCCCCATAGTTACGTTTTCACCCATGGGTGTATAACGTTTGTGTTCTGCATCTTCCATCTGATGTTCTGCAGATTCTCCCCTGGGAGTCTCTGTTTTGCATCAGATAGAGTGTAATTGATGACTGATTCCGGGCCAGTTTTTTCAGTGCCTGGAGTCATGTTTTCTGGTGTTTTTACACTGTTTGTTTTCATTGGCAACAGCCTTTTTTGAGGGGGGCTGTTTGCCTTTGCTGTAGTTTATCTCACTATAAGATACATTTATATTATCCGAAAGTGTCTCATTAATTATTTAATATAAATTTAAAATTTTTGACCACACTTTGCCATCGGATCCATCGGGGCTCAACGTTACTTTTCAGCAACTTGGGCTTCGCTGAAAAAATATTTTTTCAAAATTATTTTGTTTTGCAATTGTTTTTTCATTTATTAATGGATCATGTTATTATGTATCTTTGTGTCAGGGGTTTTTGCGAGTAACTAGGACTTATTGTTGTTCTTTCACAATGAAGGGACGTTGTTCAAATTGTAATAGGAAGAAATCTTCCTCTGACTTTCATGATCATTGTATTTATTGTAGTCAGTGTTCTCGCATTAATCCCTGTCCTATATGTGAACATTGGGATGAGAAACATTGGAAACGTGTGTCACGATATGTTGTTTCTGGAGAAAGTGCGATGCCGGCTCTTTCTCCGCAAGGTCACTCTACTCTCTCAGTTTCTATTTCAGAGGAACCAGAACAGGGTGATGTTTCCATGTTATCTTCTTCAAGTGTGCGTCCGTCGTCACAAATGAATTCAGAGCTAGCGGCAAAAGTGCTCATGGAGATTAGACAAATGTCGTCCGCTAGATCGCCCGGTGTAGCGTCCATTCACTGAATGGTTCGGCAGCCGGGTTCGTCCGATGCGGTCCAAGAGGAAATTTTGGGTGATGCGAGCACTATAAACATAATAGATGCACACCCAGTGACGGCGAATAGTAAGCGAGAACGGAGGAAGCCTTTGAGTCCGGTTCCTAGCTCGTCCAGGTCCAGCCGGGCCGCGAGCGAGAGAGGCCCCTCTCTCGTACAACAACATCTGGGACCAGATGTTGTGGTACAAAATGTGTCTTTAGCGGAGCATACGTCCGTCGCTCGGGACGCTCCGTTGTATAAGCAGTCCGCAGAGACTGTTAAGGCTTCCTCTTCTCGTCAGCGCACACGACCGCACCTTGGCTGCGTGACCGCCGATATATTACCAGCTTCGCCGATCAAGGATTCTTCGGCGACCAGGTCACACCATCCGGCAGCCAGGGATTCGAGACCGATGGACTCCGGACGTTCGCATAGGAAAAGTATGCGGGAGCCATCTGATGCGGAGCTGCCCTCGGCGAAGCAGCGAAAGACTGCGCCTCCGCAGGTCTCGACGCCGGACATTCTTGTGCAGATAGCACAGCTTATCGCAGCATCCCAGCAGCCGACAGAAACGGTGTCGGATCGAGAATTATCCGACGGCGCTGGGTCGGTACGCTCCGCCGAAGCATCGGGGGTGGACGACCGGGAACATCATGAGGTCCGACCGGATGGTGAAAGGGATACGGATGACTTGGAGCTACCCCTTTCGGAACAACATAAAGCTGCCGTGGACTTCATCCGGCACTTTCTTCCTCAAGTTGTTCCGTCGGGCCAGACTGCTGCGCTTCCGGACAAGAGAATTATAGCGTCATTGGACTCTGAATTTTTTGAGCGGTTCAGGGACATCGCTCCCGAGTTTCCGTCACAGTCCAATAATGTTGCAAGAACATTTGAATTATTGAACGACGCTATATTTAAACTTGCTTCCAGGACGGGGAAAGCAGGTTTCTTGTCCGCTAATACTCTCAACCTGCCTTTCATTAATGCAAGGAATATATTCGATACGGCAGGACAGGGTATACCGAGAGTTCCTCTGCGTATGGACGACAAGGCGGAAGACTTAGAGCTATCATTACCGTCGTCAGCTTCTATTCCAACCGCGGTGTTGGATACAGCTATTGCGTCTAACAGAGCCAATTTAGATGCCTTATCTTACGCAGATCACCTTACTAAGGCGTTATCACTGCGCCTTCAGGGGAAAGAGTTTCAGGATATACAATCCTCTTTAAGACTTCTTTCAAGGGCAGTAGCTTATTCCACGTGTAACTCCGCCCTTTCAGTGGCAAATCTGGAGTTGGTTAGACGTGACGCAGCCCTAGCTACATCCACACTAGTGGATTCTAAGGTGAAGAACTCTCTTAGAGTCGCTTCGGTCTTCTCTTTGACGGCAAGCTTTCCGCTATTTATGATAAAATTACAAAGAAAGCTAAGGATTCTCTGTTGTTCAAATCTGCTCCTAAGAAGTCGGATACAGCAGACACGAATAAGACAGGCACTTCTGGGTCTAATGCGCCCAAGAGAGGTTCCTATAGAGGTTCCGGTGAGTCCTCTTGGTCTTATTCGAGAGACCGTCAGGATAGCGACTCTCGTTCGGGACGTCCTTCAGGCCGGGACAATCGGTCGGACGCCCCGAGGTCGACGGGGCGAGGTGCGGGTCGTGGAAGACGTGGTTTCTCCTACCGCAGGCCTCGCAGGTCCAGGAGGTGATGGCTTAAACCCCTATCGCGTTCCGGTTGGCGGAAGGTTGTCGAGCTTTTCACAAGAATGGGCGTCGATTACGGATGACCCTTGGGTGAGAGGAGTGACTTCGGAAGGTCTAAAGATATCCTTCAAACGAAAGCCTCCATTAACTCGAAGTCCAAAGTGGACTCATCTTCCGTCAGATCCGCAGAAAAGAGACGCTCTGTTATCAGAGGTGCAGTCTCTTTTAATGAAGAACGCGGTAGAGGTCGTAGAAAACCAGGAATCTCCGGGATTCTACAGCCATCTGTTTCTGGTTCCGAAACCAGACGGCTCGTTCCGTCCAGTCATAGATTTGAGCTGGATAAACAAGCTGATCGTCGCTCCGAAGTTTTATATGGAGACAATTCGATCGGTCAGAGCGAGTATTCTGGTGAACGATTATGCAACGAGCATAGATCTCAAAGATGCGTACTTTCACGTCATGGTACATCCGACATTCCGAAAGTATCTACGCTTCGCAGTCCTAGGAGTGGTGTATCAATTCCGGGCGATGTGCTTCGGATTGAATCTAGCACCCTGGGCTTTCACTCGGGTAATGAACTCGGTAATGATCTACTTCCGAGCTCATTCGTCTGCGGTAACGTCGGCCTACCTGGACGACATTCTTCAGAGGTACGGCAACGAGTTAACGCTTCAGAACGATGTTCAGAATCTTCTTCTATTGCTCCGACGTCTCGGTTTTATAGTAAACGAGGAGAAGTCGGATCTGGTGCTGTCCAAGTCATTCACTCATCTGGGAATGAGCTTCGAGACGCACAACAATCTCGTTCGTCTGCCGTTAACCAGAGCGAAATTAGTCAGTTGTTACGCTCGCTATTGTCTGCACGCAGACAAAGTCACGGCGAGAGAATTTATGAGACTGATAGGTCTGTGCGGAGCCGCCGCGGATCTCATTCCGATGGGGCGGTTACGCACACGTCCTCTTCAAATTTTCCTGACTCAGAATTGGAGTGTGAAAATTCATTCGCTCGATGTAGACGTTCTCTTGTCAGATCAAGTGAAACAAGAAATTCAGACTTGGGCAAACATTCAGTGGTTAACACAAGGAGTTCCGCTGTAGTTGCCGGATCCGAGTTTTACCGTTATGACGGATGCCAGTCAAACAGGTTGGGGTGCATCATTAATTTTTGTCCGTACGATTCAGAAGCCATTTTCGAACCGATTTTCACACAATTTGGCACACGCATAGAGTGGCAAAAAATCTAAAAATGTACCAAAGCGGAATTTTCGATTTAACCCTTATTTCGCCAGAATTGGCAAAAAAATGCCAAAATTGGGGTTTATCGGCACTTTCTCGAAACACGTCTTTAGGATTTTTTTTTAACATCCATCATTACTAGACCTACCTATGACACAACCTTTGATACACACGACATATTTGGCAATGCATATGGTAACCCTCCACAGGCTGCCAAACATCGAAATTTTGATGAAATGGGCCGGTTTCAGACCCCCACAACACCCAAACGATACCCGAGTGGTAAACATAACTTCCTTTATTGGAAGTGGAATTCACCGAAGATCATTTTTGTAAGTAATAAGGGTGTTCAGAAAACCAAGTGTTAACCCGTTTTGGGCTGGTTAAACAGCAATACCCCAAAAAAGCTCAAAACTTCATGTTTTCTGTGGATTTCTCTAAACGAGTCTTGTAGATTTTCAAGAAAAATTGGTCACTCTCAGGTCTTGGTGTGACATTACAAGTTGCATGGATAAAATATTCCGGTCAGCATTAGTTAACCCTCCCCGAGCTGCTAAACGTGAAAATTGTGATAAAATGGGCTGTTTTTAGACACCAACAGCACCCAAACGATATACCACAGAGAAAGGGGCCTTCATTTATCAGACGCAAAATTGATCGGAAAATATTTTTGAAAGTGGTAAGGGTATTCAAAATTTGACGTCTTAACCCATTTGGGGCTGGTTAAAGAGAGATACCCATTAAAATCTTAAAATCTCCGTTTTCTGTGGATTTCTCTAACAGCATCTTGTAGGTTTTCAAGAAAAATCGGCTATTTGCAGGTCTTGGTGTGACATTACAAGTCGCATGAACAAAATATTCCGGTCAGCATTAGTTAACCCTCCCCGGGCTGCTGAAGGTCAAAATTGCGATAAAATGGGCTGTTTTTGCACACCAACAGCACCCAAAGGGTACACCACAAAGAAAAATTCCTTCTTTTATCGCGCGTACAATTTATATGGAAACATTTTTGTAAGTAGTAAGGGTATTCAAAAGTCGACGTCTTAACCCATTTTGGGCAGGCTAAAGAGAGATATCCCTTGAAAGCTTTTAAATTCCCATTTTCTGTGAATTTCCCTAATGGTAACTTGTAGGGTTTCAAGACAAATTGACTATTCGTAGGTGTTTATGTGACATTAACCATCTACAAGCTGCCAAGCATCGTAATGTTGTTAACATGGGACTGTTTTCAGACACGCACAGCACCTAATGTATACATGAGAGATAAACATAATCTCCTTTGTTTGAAGTGGAATTCACAGAGGACCATTTTTGTAAGTAATAAAGGTATTCAAAAAGCCAAGCGTTAACCCCTGTTGCGGAGGTTAACAGGGATACCCATCAAAAGCTTAAAAATCGTTTTCCCTGGATTTCTACAAACATTTTGTGGGGTTTTCAAGAGAAAATGGCCGTTGATAGGTCTTGGTGTCATATGACCAGTTGCATGGATCAATTATTCTGGTAGGCATTTGTTAACCCTTCATGGGCTTTTACCGGATGCAAAACTGATAGGGAAACATTGATATTGATATTAACCCATTCTACCATTAATGATGGGTTTTACCTAAACATTTTTTTATCAAAACCAAACCGAATCATTTGAGACTACTATACTCACCTTTCTCATAACATCAATGAAGGAACTTTTGTGAGACAGTTAAAAACAATTCATCAGACACTGTGGGGGTCAAGAAAAATCATGGAATCTAATTGGTGTTTAAGGTTTGTAAGTAGTAAGGGTATTTAAAAGAATGAAACTTAACCCATTTTGAACTGGATAAGGAGAGATGCCCCTTAAACGCTTAAAATTTACATTTTCGTGGATTTCGATAACTGCTTGTTGGGGATTTTCAAGAACAATTTGACATTGGCAGGTCTTACAAATTGCATAGATAGAATATTCCGCTAGTCGTTTGTTAATCCCTCTACCGGCTGCTAAACGTCAAAATTTTAATAAAATCGGCTGTTTTCGGGCAGCAAAATGGGTATGCAATAGATAAACATGACCTCTTTTATCAGATTTAGAATTCCTGGGGGATAATGTATGATAGTATTAAGGGTATTCAAGGGAGCGCGGTGGCTCAGTGGTAGACTGTTGTACTTCTATGCTAGAGGTCCCGAGTTCGATCCCCGTCCGGGACGACTCACGTTGTGTCCTTGGGCAAGGCACTTTGGTCCGGTTGCCGACATAGGGGCACGATGTCCCCGTGTACTAAGGCATACTGCATGTCGATGGTGCACATGTCTTCAACCTCTGTAACCCTGCCTGAGCGGAGCCTGAACAGAGTGAGAATGTTGAGGAGCTGACAGTTGCTCGTCGATGCTTGGTGGTTCTCTCCGGGTACTCCGGCTTCCTCCACCTCTAAAACTGTCACGGTCACGATTAGCCATTGTGCAGAAGTATGTGACCTTAAACACCAATAAATAAATAAATAAATAAATAAATAAATAAATAAATAAATAAATAAATAAGGGTATTCAAAAAACCAAGCCTTAACCCTGTTTTGTCGGATTAAAGACAGACAGCCCATGCCGTGTACGCTGCCTACATTACTTGTAAAATCGACACCCCCCACTACATCTTCTGCGAGGTGCGGTTTCGGACCCGACCACCTGACGGTTCTGACCACATCAAATAACACACCTTCGTTGTATTTAGCAGCAAGAAATTTCCCCAAGAAGCAGAGACAAAAATACGTCTGTGGAAAATAATGGCAAATATTTTATTTAGCCTGTATTTTGTCCGTTAAGAAAATTTCTCACCCACATATACCTAAAAATGATTCAATGATACAATTGGACATATTTCTCTCATAAAACGTGAAAAAACACTTGATTTATTGCATTTTAGGATTGCGCATGTATATTCTTAGAAGATTCTCTGTCTGTTATTAAACTACGGCGTGTCTTTGATCTCGTTTGGGACGATCAGTGATTAGCACCTTTTCGACAAGAGCCATCGAAATAGAAAATAAAGAAAATAATCAAATTTCATTAAAACCTTTTACAGAATCGTGTTTTTCAGAAAATGCTTTCGCGATTGCGTGTGTCGTTTTCAAAATTCGGATCAGTAAGCACGAAATTATAAATATGTTGTTGTCAATAACAAAATTGAAAGCATGTCCGTCAAACTTGCATGACGTCAGAACTCGACTCGGGTAAAATACTGCGGTGTGGTGAAAGGACGCGAGTGAGAAACGCTGATATCGCAGTAGGCTTTAAAATGTCCATGGAATAGTCCTAAAATCAAGTTTGTATTTGCAGCTTTATTGCAAATAAGTTTCCCGTTGTTTCTTGTTGAAAAGTTATTTCCATCAAGGCCAAGTACCAGTGGGATAGGACACCTGCCCCATGAACAACTGCCTGCTATTAAAATTAATTAGCGGGGACATCCCCCCCCCCCCCCCCCCATGCTGTTTATTTTACCTAGAACACCTGCACCCTGCTGTTTTTTTACCTAGGACACATGCCCCCCCCCCCCCCCCCCCCTACTGTTAGATTAGATTAAACATATTTTATTTGCCATTTGACAATGCAAATCAGGATTGGAGGACAAGTGCTTACCACTTAGAAGCCCTTCCGTTCCTGTACGGTGACTAATAATTTACAATATGGCAGAACGTATTCCATAAATAACAGAATCTAGCAAAATCAAAATATTATAAACATTATAGACAAACACAAATTAAACTGAGAGAGAGACAGAGAGAGAGAGACAGAGAGAGAGAGAGAGAGAGAGAGATCAAAAAAATAAATAGAATATAAAGAAAACATGAAATACAACATTACATCCAGTGATGATGCCCGCCACCCACCCATTTGCATTCTGTACGCTTTCGAAATTCGGATTCACAGTTCAATTCCAAGAATATTTTCTGTTATAAGGTTGCTGTAAAGTTTAACGCAGTCCCTATCTCGGATGCATAAAGGTAGGTGCCGTCGAAAAAAACCTCTCATTGTTTTCAGAATTTCGCTGGTTTAAGTGACAATTTACTCCATTCCTAATTCACTGAGCACTGAATGTTTTCTATGCCTGCATGCAGCAAGCGTAGCACGACAACTTCTGTTTTATACGTTATTATTAAAAATGTAACCCTTACAGATTTAGGAGTTCCCATGTGGGTACAGTCGGAATAATTGTTTTTTTCGCAAAATCAGTCCCTGAATATATTGGTAACCGTGCAGTGGCCTTTGGGTGGTGAAACACGAGGCCGCAAATAGTTAAGGTTGAAAAGTTCATCAAATAGACAGATATAATGCCAAACTCAGCCGGTGACAGGTAAATAATGAATAGGAAAGTCGTTGAATTGAGAAGAAAGTAGGGACGAATCGTCCCCTCGGTTTCCACCTGATCCACGGTGTTTCCACGCGGTCTTGGCACTTGACAAAGATACTAAACTGTCGGGCAGGGACAGGAGAAAACATTCTGAGAATCTGAAGTTGCTGCCTTGTATGGTCGGGACATAATTGGCGTGTATCCGACATTGTATCTGTTCAGTTTGAATGTCAAATTAGCCAGACAACGGCTTTTTCGCCACCGGGTCGAGTTGTCAGTTTCTGCCGGTACGCTCTGAAATAAGCAGTTTAACTCCAAACTTTCAGTCCCACGTGAACGTGTGAATATTGAAAGCTGAACAGTTCGTCAAATAGACAGAAATAATGCCAAACTCGACGGGTGACAGGTGAATAGTGAATGGAAACGTCGTTGCATTGGGAATAGAGGAGGGACGAATCGTCCCTTCGGTTTCCACGCGATCCACATTGTTCCCACGCGGTCACGCCACTCGACAAAGATACTAACCTGTCGGGCAGGAAGAGTAGAACAACTTCTGAAAATTTCGTGTAGCTGCCTCCAGTGGTCTGGACGTAGTGGGCGTATGAGCGACACTGCTGTCTGTTCAATTTTAATGTCAAATTAGCCAGATTACCGCCTATTCGCCATTAACCCATGCGCGATTACTGTCCACTTTTCATTTCTGACAAATATCTAACTGTTACCAGCTTGGCGAGGTCCATTTGGCGCCAGTGTACACAATGCATCTTTCAGTCACCAGCGTCTCTCCACCAGAAACTGAGAATCCACGATTTCAAGCGGAACTACCCCAGAGGGGGAGCAGTGCCACAACCCCAGACATATACCCAGCATCAGGTCGCACCGGCTAGAACGGGACCAAATTCACACAATTACCTCAACTCATTAAAACGTTATATCTCGGCCAATTCTTGGCCGATTTCCATCATTTTTCCACTCATTCTTCACAAATAGTTACCGCATCTTTTCACACAGAGAGCGACACCAATTTCCCATTCTATCATGTTGAATGTCAGGAGAGGGTATGTGCACGTTCGGGGTGTGGGTTGAGAGAGAGGGGCGGCTGCCTCGAGGCCCATGCTTGGTTTCGGGACTTTCTAATAATATGACCGAGTTCGGGCGAGCTTCAGGTACAAACGCTGAATGTTTGGGATGGCTGCTGCGAAAACGTTCACCACAATCTATGGTGTCACACATGCACATGTTGTTATTATTAAGTACACGCGATCTGTTCAACGGGTTTGCTATTTAGCCCTAACTTGGACATTAAGCATACAGCATTCACGCCAATGTGAAAGAGTATTGCCGAAAGAATTGTTAGACACTGTAGGGAGTTTTCTATCGGCTATGCACTTAATATAGCCTAAAAAACTACCAGCTCTATATGCAATCTTATTTCGTCGCTGCCTAAAAAGACAAGCGGAATAGGTGAATCTCTCGATTTCTTGAAATCGAAAAATCTAGTTAGGCTTTTCCCTCTGGAAAAGACTATTGTTTTTCTACGGATTATTATTTTTTTTTTTTTTCCACACATTTTTGTCCGTACGATTCAGAAGCCATTTTCGAACCGATTTTCACACAATTTGGCACACGCATAGAGTGGCAAAAAATCTAAAAATGTACCGAAGCGGAATTTTCGATTTAACCCTTATTTCGCCAGAATTGGCAAAAAACTGCCAAAATTGGGGTTTATCGGCACTTTCTCGAAACACGTCTTTAGGATTTTTTTTAAACATCCATCATTACTAGACCTACCTATGACACAACCTTTGATACACACGACATATTTGGCGATGCATATGGTAACCCTCCACAGGCTGCCAAACATCGAAATTTTGATGAAATGGGCCGGTTTCAGACCCCCACAACACCCAAACGATACCCGAGTGGTAAACATAACTTCCTTTATTGGAAGTGGAATTCACCGAAGATCATTTTTGTAAGTAATAAGGGTGTTCAGAAAACCAAGTGTTAACCCGTTTTGGGCTGGTTAAACAGCAATACCCCAAAAAAGCTCAAAACTTCATGTTTTCTGTGGATTTCTCTAAACGAGTCTTGTAGATTTTCAAGAAAAATTGGTCACTCTCAGGTCTTGGTGTGACATTACAAGTTGCATGGATAAAATATTCCGGTCAGCATTAGTTAACCCTCCCCGAGCTGCTAAACGTAAAAATTGTGATAAAATGGGCTGTTTTTAGACACCAACAGCACCCAAACGATATACCACAGAGAAAGGGGCCTTCATTTATCGGATGCAAAATTGATCGGAAAATATTTTTGAAAGTGGTAAGGGTATTCAAAATTTGACGTCTTAACCCATTTGGGGCTGGTTAAAGAGAGATACCCATTAAAATCTTAAAATCCCCGTTTTCTGTGGATTTCTCTAACAACATCTTGTAGGTTTTCATGAAAAATCGGCTATTTGCAGGTCTTGGTGTGACATTACAAGTCGCATGAACAAAATATTCCGGTCAGCATTAGTTAACCCTCCCCGGGCTGCTGAAGGTCAAAATTGCAATAAAACGGGCTGTTTTTGCACACCAACAGCACCCAAAGGGTACACCACAAAGAAAAGTTCCTTCTTTTATCGCACGTACAATTTATATGGAAACATTTTTGTAAGTAGTAAGGGTATTCAAAAGTGGACGTCTTAACCCATTTTGGGCAGGCTAAAGAGAGATATCCCTTGAAAGCTTTAAATTCCCATTTTCTGTGAATTTCCCTAACGGTAACTTGTAGGGTTTCAAGACAAATTGACTATTCGTAGGTGTTTATGTGACATTAACCATCTACAAACTGCCAAGCATCGTAATGTTGTTAACATGGGACTGTTTTCAGACACGCACAGCACCTAATATATACATGAGAGATAAACATAATCTCCTTTGTTTGAAGTGGAATTCACAGAGGACCATTTTTGTAAGTAATAAAGGTATTCAAAAAGCCAAGCGTTAACCCCTGTTGCGGAGGTTAACAGGGATACCCATCAAAAGCTTAAAAATCGTTTTCCCTGGATTTCTACAAACATTTTGTGGGGTTTTCAAGAGAAAATGGCCGTTGATAGGTCTTGGTGTCATATGACCAGTTGCATGGATCAATTATTCTGGTAGGCATTTGTTAACCCTTCATGGGCTTTTACCGGACGCAAAACTGATAGGGAAACATTGATATTGATATTAACCCATTCTACCATTAATGATGGGTTTTACCTAAACATTTTTTTATCAAAACCAAACCGAATCATTTGAGACTACTATACTCACCTTTCTCATAACATCAATGAAGGAACTTTTGTGAGACTTAACTAGTTAAAAACAATTCATCAGACACTGTGGGGGTCAAGAAAAATCATGGAATCTAATTGGTGTTTAAGGTTTGTAAGTAGTAAGGGTATTTAAAAGAATGAAACTTAACCCATTTTGAACTGGATAAGGAGCGATGCCCCTTAAACGCTTAAAATTTACATTTTCGTGGATTTCGCTAACTGCTTGTTGGGGATTTTCAAGAACAATTTGACATTGGCAGGTCTTACAAATTGCATAGATAGAATATTCCGCTAGTCGTTTGTTAATCCCTCTACCGGCTGCTAAACGTCAAAATTTTAATAAAATCGGCTGTTTTCGGGCAGCAAAATGGGTATGCAATAGATAAACATGACCTCTTTTATCAGATTTAGAATTCCTGGGGGATAATGTATGATAGTATTAAGGGTATTCAAGGGAGCGCGGTGGCTCAGTGGTAGACTGTTGTACTTCTATGCTAGAGGTCCCGAGTTCGATCCCCGTCCGGGACGACTCACGTTGTGTCCTTGGGCAAGGCACTTTGGTCCGGTTGCCGACATAGGGGCACGATGTCCCCGTGTACTAAGGCATACTGCACGTCGATGGTGCACATGTCTTCAACCTCTGTAACCCTGCCTGAGCGGAGCCTGAACAGAGTGAGAATGTTGAGGAGCTGACAGTTGCTCGTCGATGCTTGGTGGTTCTCTCCGGGTACTCCGGCTTCCTCCACCTCTAAAACTGTCACGGTCACGATTAGCCATTGTGCAGAAGTATGTGACCTTAAACACCAATAAATAAATAAATAAATAAATAAATAAATAAATAAATAAATCGACACCCCCCACTACATCTTCTGCGAGGTGCGGTTTCGGACCCGACCACCTGACGGTTCTGACCACATCAAATAACACACCTTCGTTGTATTTAGCAGCAAGAAATTTCCCCAAGAAGCAAAGACAAAAATACGTCTGCGGAAAATAATGGCAAATATTTTATTTAGCCTGTATTTTGTCCGTATAGAAAATTTCTCACCCACATATACCTAAAAATGATTCAATGATACAATTGGACATATTTCTCTCATAAAACGTGAAAAAACACTTGATTTATTGCATTTTAGGATTGCGCATGTATATTCTTAGAAGATTCTCTGTCTGTTATTAAACTATGGCGTGTCTTTGATCTCGTTTGGGACGATCAGTGATTAGCACCTTTTCGACAAGAGCCATCGAAATAGAAAATAAAAAAAATAATCAAATTTCATTAAAACCTTTTACAGAATCGTGTTTTTCAGAAAATGCTTTCGCGATTGCGTGTGTCGTTTTCAAAATTCGGATCAGTAAGCACGAAATTATAAATATGTTGTTGTCAATAACAAAATTGAAAGCATGTCCGTCAAACTTGCATGACGTCAGAACTCGACTCGGGTAAAATACTGCGGTGTGGTGAAAGGACGAGAGTAAGAAACGCTGATATCGCAGTAGGCTTTAAAATGTCCATGGAATGGTCCTAAAATCAAGTTTGTATTTGCAGCTTTATTGCAAATAAGTTTCCCGTTGTTTCTTGTTGAAATGTTATTTCCATCAAGGCCAAGTACCAGTGGGATAGGACACCTTCCCCATGAACAACTGCCTGCTATTAAAATTAATTAGCGGGGACATCCCCCCCCCCCCCCCCATGCTGTTTATTTTACCTAGAACACCTGCACCCTGCTGTTTTTTTACCTAGGACACATGCTCCCTCCCTCCCCCCCTGCCCCCCCCCCCCCCTACTGTTAGATTAGATGAAACATATTTTATTTGCCATTTGACAATGCAAATCAGGATTGGAGGACAAGTGCTTACCACTTAGAAGCCCTTCCGTTCCTGTACGGTGACTAATAATTTACAATATGGCAGAACGTATTCCATAAATAACAGAATCTAGCAAAATCAAAATATTATAAACATTATAGACAAACACAAATTAAACTGAGAGAGAGAGAGAGAGAGAGAGAGAGAGAGAGAGAGAGAGAGATCAAAAAAATAAATAGAATATAAAGAAAACATGAAATACAACATTAGATCCAGTGATGATGCCCGCCACCCACCCATTTGCATTCTGTAGGCTTTCGAAATTCGGATTCACAGTTCAATTCCAAGAATATTTTCTGTTATAAGGTTGCTGTAAAGTTTAACGCAGTCCCTGTCTCGGATGCATAAAGGTAGGTGCCGTCGAAAAAAACCTCTCATTTTTTTCAGAATTTCGCTGGTTTAAGTGACAATTTACTCCATTCCTAATTCACTGAGCACTGAATGTTTTCTATGCCTGCATGCAGCAAGCGTAGCACGACAACTTCTGTTTTATACGTTATTATTAAAAATGTAACCCTTACAGATTTAGGAGTTCCCATGTGGGTACAGTCGGAATAATTGTTTTTTTCGCAAAATCAGTCCCTGAATATATTGGTAACCATGCAGTGGCCTTTGGGTGGTGAAACACGAGGCCGCAAATAGTTAAGGTTGAAAAGTTCATCAAATAGACAGATATAATGCCAAACTCAGCCGGTGACAGGTAAATAATGAATAGGAAAGTCGTTGAATTGAGAAGAAAGTAGGGACGAATCGTCCCCTCGGTTTCCACCTGATCCACGGTGTTTCCACGCGGTCTTGGCACTTGACAAAGATACTAAACTCTCGGGCAGGGACAGGAGAAAACATTCTGAGAATCTGAAGTTGCTGCCTTGTATGGTCGGGACATAATTGGCGTGTATCCGACATTGTATCTGTTCAGTTTGAATGTCAAATTAGCCAGACGACGGCTTTTTCGCCACCGGGTCGAGTTGTCAGTTTCTGCCGGTACGCTCTGAAATAAGCAGTTTAACTCCAAACTTTCAGTCCCACGTGAACGTGTGAATATTGAAAGCTGAACAGTTCGTCAAATAGACAGAAATAATGCCAAACTCGACGGGTGACAGGTGAATAGTGAATGGAAACGTCGTTGCATTGGGAATAGAGGAGGGAAGAATCATCCCTTCGGTTTCCACGCGATCCACATTGTTCCCACGCGGTCATGCCACTCGACAAAGATACTAACCTGTCGGGCAGGAAGAGTAGAACAACTTCTGAAAATTTCGTGTAGCTGCCTCCAGTGGTCTGGACGTAGTGGGCGTATGAGCGACACTGCTGTCTGTTCAATTTTAATGTCAAATTAGCCAGATTACCGCCTATTCGCCATTAACCCATGCGCGATTACTGTCCACTTTTCATTTCTGACAAATATCTAACTGTTACCAGCTTGGCGAGGTCCATTTGGCGCCAGTGTACACAATGCATCTTTCAGTCACCAGCGTCTCTCCACCAGAAACTGAGAATCCACGATTTCAAGCGGAACTACCCCAGAGGGGGAGCAGTGCCACAACCCCAGACATATACCCAGCGTCAGATCGCACCAGCTAGAACGGGACCAAATTCAAACAATTACCTCAACTCATTAAAACGCTATATCTCGGCCAATTCTTGGCCGATTTCCATCATTTTTTCACTCATTCTTCACAAATAGTTACCGCATCTTTTCACACAGAGAGCGACACCAATTTCCCATTCTATCATGTTGAATGTCAGGAGAGGGTATGTGCACGTTCGGGATGTGGGTTGAGAGAGAGGGGCGGCTGCCTCGAGGCCCATGCTTGGTTTCGGGACTTTCTAATAATATGACCGAGTTCGGGCGAGCTTCAGGTACAAACGCTGAATGTTTGGGATGGCTGCTGCGAAAACGTTCGCCACAATCTATGGTGTCACACATGCACATGTTGTTATTATTAAGTACACGCGATCTGTTCAACGGGTTTGCTATTTAGCCCTAACTTGGACATTAAGCATACAGCATTCACGCCAATGTGAAAGAGCATTGCCGAAAGAATTGTTAGACACTGTAGGGAGTTTTCTATCGGCTATGCACTTAATATAGCCTAAAAAACTACCAGCTCTATATGCAATCTTATTTCGTCGCTGCCTAAAAAGACAAGCGGAATAGGTGAATCTCTCGATTTCTTGAAATCGAAAAATCTAGTTAGGCTTTTCCCTCTGGAAAAGACTATTGTTTTTCTACGGATTATTATTTTTTTTTTTTTTGTGGGGGGGTTTTTAGGCTTTTCCCTCTGGAAAAGACTATTGTTTTTCTACGGATTATTATTTTTTTTTGGGGTTTTTTTTTTTTTTTTTTTTTCCACACATTTTGTCCGTACGATTCAGAAGCCATTTTCGAACCGATTTGCACAAAATTTTGCACACACATAGAGGGGCACAAAATCTACAAATGTACCGAAGCGGATTTTTCGATTTAACCCTTATTTCGTCAGAATTGGCAAAAAACTGTCAAAATTGGGGTTTATCAGCACTTTCTCGAAACACGTCTTGTAGATTTTTTTTAAACATTCATCATTGCTAGACCTGCCTGTGATACGACCTTTGATACACACGACATATCAGGCGATGCATATGGTAACCCTCCACAGGCTGCCAAACATCGAAATTTTGATGAAATGGGCTGTTTTCGGGCCCCCACAGCACCCAAACGAAACACGATAGATACACATAACTGCTTTTATTGGAAGTGGAATTCACCGAGGATCATTTTTGTAAGTAATAAGGGTGTTCACAAAACCAAGCGTTAACCCGTTTTGGGCTGGTTAAACAGCAATACCCCCCAAAAGCTCAAAACTTCATGTTTTCCGTGGATTTCTCTAGACAAGTCTTGTAGATTTTCAGGAAATATTTGTCACTCCCAGGTCTTGGTGTGACATTACAAGTTGCATGGACAAAATATTCCGGTCAGCATTAGTTAACCCTCCCCGAGCTGCTAAACGTAAAAATTGTGATAAAATGGGCTGTTTTTGAACACCAACAGCACCCAAATGGTATACCACAGAGAAAGTGGCCTTCATTTATTGGACGCAAAATTGATCGGAAAATATTTTTGAAAGTGGTAAGGGTATTCAAAATTCGACGTCTTAACCCATTTTCGGCTGGTTAAGGAGAGATACCCATTAAAACCTTAAAATATCCTCTTTCTGTGGATTTCTCTAAAAACATCTCGTAGGTTTTCAAGAAAAAATCGGCTGTTCGCAGGTCTTGGTGTGACATTACAAGTTGCATGGACAAAATATTCCGGTCAGCATTAGTTAACCCTCCCAGGGCTCCTCAACATCAAAATTGTGATAAAATTGGCAGTTTTTGGACACCAACAGCATCCAATGGGTACACCACAAAGAAAAGCGCCTCCTTTTATCGAGTGTACAATTTATACAGAAACATTTTTGTAAGTAGTAAGGGTATTCAAAAGTCGAAGTCTTAACCCATTTTGGGTAGGCTAAGAGAGATATCCCTTAAAAGCTTTAAATTCCCATTTTCTGTGAACTTCCCTAACAGTAACTTGTAGGGTTTCAAGAAAAATTAACTATTCGTAGGTCTTTATGTGACATTACAAGTTGTAGGGACAAAATACTCCGGTGAGCGTTTATTAACCATCTACAAGCTGCCAAGTATCGTAATTTTGTTGACATGGGCTGTTTTCGGACACGTACAGCACCCAATGTATACACTAGAGATAAACATAATCACCTTTGTTGGAAGTGGAATTCACAGAGGACCATTTTTGTAAGTAATAAGGGTATTCAAAAAAACAAGCGTTAACCCCTGTTGGGGAGGTTAACAGGGATACTCATCGAAAGCTTAAAAATCGTTTTCCCTGGATTTCTTTACAAACATCTTGTAGGGTTTTCAAGAGAAAATGGCCGTTGATAGGTCTTGGTATCACATTACCAGTTGCATAGATAAATCATTCTGGTAGGTATTTGTTAACCCTCCATGGGCTGCTAAATGTCAAAAATTTTGAAGAAATAGTCTGTTTTTGGACACTAACAACATCAAATGGAAATGCCACAGAGAAACGTAACTTCTTTTACTGGACGCGAAACTGATAGAGAAACATTTTTGTAAGTAGTAAGGATATTCAAAAATCGAGGTCTTAACCCATTGTCGACTGGTTAAGGAGATATACCCCTCAAAAGCTTAAAATTCCCATTTTCTGTGGATTTCTCAAAAAAATCTAGCACGTTTTAAAGAAAAACTGACCATTTGCAGGTCTTTGAGTGACATTACAAGCTGCATGGACAAAATATTCCAGTAAGCAATTATTAACCCTCCAGAGCCTGGAAAGTATAGACATTTTGAGAAAATGGGCTGTTTTGGGGCACCCATAACACCCAATGTGTACCTGCGTGATAAGTTACCCTTCCTTATTGGAAGTGAAATTCACTGAGGATCATTTTTGTAAGTAATGAAGGTATTCACAAAACCAAGCATTAATCCGTTTTGGGCTGGTTACAGAGCGATACCCCTCAAAAGGTTAAAAATTCATATTTTCCGAGGATTTCTCTAAAAGCCTCTCATAGGTTTTCAAGACAAATATTGGCCATTCTCATTTGAGACTACAATACTCACCTTGTATGAACTCAAAAGTGTATATTTATTTATTATCAAGAATAACCGCCCATAAGTTCCACTCTCACCGTGTCCCGCTTCATCGGTCGCCAGTGGTCGATTTATCCAAACAAAATTACCAAGGTTACCACCTCCCCCCTGCCTCTTTCACCAACCAAACACACATTGAAAGGTACGCCTCACCTCGTATTCCACACTGCCCTGCATGATATCATTTATTATTTATTTATTGGTGTTTAAGGGCATATACTTATGCTCAATGGCTAATCTACGGGTGGAGGAAGCTGGAGTACCTGGAGAGAACCACCGAGCAACGACGAGCAGCTGCCAGCTTCCCAACATCGTAACTCCGAACTGCAGCACAGGCAGGGTTAGATTGGTTGAAGACATGCGTACCGTCGACGTGCAGTACACCTTAGTACATGGCGGCATCGTGCCCCCATATGTAGAATCAGAGTTAAGTGCCTTGCCCAAGGACACAGCATGGGAGTCCAAATTGATCGCTCAGACGGCCACCCATCCAATGATTAACCAGGCTCAACGTTGCTTAACTTCGGTGATCTGAAGAGAACCGGCTACCACAATGCCACCGCTCCGCCACTGCACGATAAGAAAGCAGTAAATAACGTTAGCTACAATGGGATCAGTTACTTATAATATCAAATAATGTTGACACTATAGCGTTTCCCCGACAGTGGGTCCAGGTATATAATAGTCTGTAAAATGGCTATACACTGCCCCTCCTCCGCCCCAGAGTGGCGTCAGGGCAGTATATATCCATCTTACTGACGCTATGTTGTGCCTAAGGAACCTTACAATAATAGGTGGGGATCCCCAACATGGGAAGGGCGGGGGGGGGGGGCATGTATATTTACTACTCTGTAGGTTATCAAATGCGGTGGTGCATGGCGCCAACATTCCCCCGGCAGTGGGACTAGATATATACTAGTTTGTAAGACGGTTATACTCCCCTTCTCCGTCCCAGGGTATATTTTATCTACACATATGTACAAACAACACTTCCTATTTTCGAATGTAATTATTCTAGTTTATAACTTCATGTTTGTCGTTGAATGTATGGATATCTTCATTGTAATAAATAAAACTAATCCTACGGGGAAAAACCAATTGGAGAGAAATTTACTTCTGCTATTAACAGACAGGTGATAGGTGAGCTCTGCAAGGTGTGAAAAAATGACATAATCATGCATAACAACTGTGGTCTAATAGGAGATAATTGATACAGGGACTATACATGACATGCTCAAGAATTTAAAGTTCACATTTTCTGCGGATATCTTCAACTGGTTCTTACAGATTTTTAAGAACAAATAAACCCTGGAGAAGAAGTATTCTCGCAAGCCTTCATTAACCCTCCACAAACCGTCAGCTATCGAAATTTTAGGTAAATTTGAGATACAATGGGCTATTTACATTAGACGCTGATTCTCAGACGTTGATATTAATATTAACCCTCTCCACAAACAATGATGATTTAACCAAAACGTTCTTTTATCACACTGGGTCATTTGAGACTATTATACCCACTTTTCTCAAGACATCAATAAAAATACTTTAATGATACAATTAAAAACAATTCTTCAGACACTCCAGGGTCATAAAAAATCATGGATGTTTATTATCCCTCTACAGACTGCCAGGCATCGTAATTTTGTTGAAATGGTCTGTTTTCAGACACGCGCAACACCCAACGTGTACCTGGGAATTACCCATAATCTCCTTTGTTGGAAGTGGAATTCACCGAGGACCATTTTTGTAAGTAATAAGGGTATTCAAAAAACCAAGCATTAACCCCTTTTGTGGTTGTTAATAGTGATACCCATCAAAGGCTTAAAAATTTATGTTTTCCCTGGATTTCTTTACAAACATCTGGTAGCGTTTTCAAGAGAAAATGGCCATTGATAGGTCATGGTGTCACATTACCAGGTGATTGGATAAATTATTCCGGTAAGCATTTGTTAACCCTCCATGGGCTGCTAAATGTCAAAATTTTGAAAAAAAATAGCCTGTTTTTGAACAACAACAACATCAAAAGGGAATGCAACAGAGAAACGTAACTTCTTTTACCGGACGGAAAACTGACAGGGAAACATTTTTGTAAGTAGTAAATGGATTCAAAAATCGAGATCTGAACCCATTTTTGACTGGTAAAGGAGATATACCCCTTAAAAGCTTAAAATTCCAGTTTTCTATGGATTTCTCAACAAAAAAAAATTCAAGAACAATTGACCATTCGCAGGTCTTCGAGTGACATTACAAGCATGAACAAAATGTTTCGGTAAACATTTGTTAACCCTCCAAAGGCTGCCAAGCATAGAATATTTGGAGAAAATGGGCTGTTCTTGGGCAACCATAACACCAAATGTGTACCTACGAGATAAACATAACCTCCTTCATTGGAAGTGGAAGTCATCGTCGATCACTTTTGTAAGTAATGAAGGTATTCACAAAACCAAGCATTAACCCTTTAGAGCTGGTTACAGGGAGATACCCCTCAAAAGGTTAAACATTTGTGTTATCTGAGGATTTCTTTAAAAACATGCCGTAGATTTTCAAGAAAAAATGGCCATTCTCTGATCTTAGTGTGACATTACAAGTTGCATGTACAAAATATTCCTGTAAGCATTTGTTAACCCTATGCAGGTTCTCAAACATCAAAATGTTGATAAAATGGGCTGTGTTTGCGTACCCACAGCACCTAAAGTTGGGAGGAGAGATCAAAATAAGTGGAAGTAGAATTCACTGAGAATTATTTTTGGAAGTAATAAGAGTATTTAAAAAACAACACTTAACCCGTTTTGGGCTGGATAAACAATGATACCCATCAAAAGCTTAAAATTCATGTTCTCCCTGGATTTCTCTGAAAACATCTTGTAGATTTTAAAGAAAAAAATGGCCATTCACAGTTCTTGGTGTGACATTACAAGTTGCATGAATAAATATTCCTGTTAGCACTTGTTAACCCTCTACAAGCTGCCAGACATCAATATTTGGGATACATTTGAGATAAAATGAACCATTTTAAAATTGACACAGCACTCAGTGGGTATGTGTCAAACAAACATAACTCCTTTTGTCGGTCATTGACTTGTTGGAAGACGATATTGACATTAAACCAGTCCACCGTTAATGATGGTTTTTACCTAAACAATTTTTGATCAAACTCTGTCATTTGAGATTACTATCTTCACCTTTTTCATAACATCAATGAAGGGACTTCAGTGAGACAGTTAAAAACAACAAGACACTGTGGGGTCATGAAAAATCCTGGAATCTCATCGGGAAAAGCCATGATTCTCCAGAATCATAAAGTCTAGTTTATTTTTGTAATTATTTCTTTGCCATCAAAAATTCATGTTCTTGGTTTGTTTTATGTTTTTGGCCTCATAATCTGCAGCATAGCATGGGTGGTGCATTTTAGCCTGTGAGTACAACAAGGCTTTACAGTGCTAAAGCATTGCAAAGCTTTTTTTATTAACTTGGGCAAAATATCAAACATAAACCATTGAATTTTTATTTTTTTTACATTTGCATTGGTTATAAAAAGAGAGAATGCGGCAGCCAAAAGAACCATACAAAAGAACCATATGGGAGGCCCTGAGGTACAGATTTTTAATGTTTTTAGGCACTGGGTTATTTTTAACTGGTAGAGTGCGGGAAGCCCATATTTGGGCTTTATTCTGAAATGCAGGTACCACAACTTGAAGGCTCATATTCAGTGGGTGTGCTTTATTTATTTTTGAAGTGATAGTAATTAGTCTGTGAGGGTTTGCCTTGTTACAATTTATGGGAGAGTGCCTATAGGCACTCTCTCATAAATTGTAACTAGCCAAAGACATGTGTACAAGATTTGTTGGTCTAAAATAATTTTTTAGCACTCTACCAGTTTTTTTTTTATTAGGGTTTAACGACACATTAACAGGCAGGGTCATATCATGTTGGTGACAGTTTTACGGGTGGAGGAAGCCGGAGTACCCGGAGAGAACCACCAAGCAACGACGAGCAGCTGCCAGCTCTCCAACATCGTAACTCTGAACTCTGCACTGCAGCACAGGCTGGGTTAGATTGGTTGAAGACATGCGCACCATCAACATGCAGTACGCCTTAGTACACAGCGTCACCGCGCCCCCATGTAGGCAATCGGGGTTAAGTGCCTTGCCCAAGGACACAATGCGGGAACATGAATCGGTCGCTGATATGGTCACCCATTCAACTACTAACCGCGCTCGACATTGCTTAACTTCGGTGATCTGATGAGAACCTGTTGCCGCGATGCCACCGCGCCCCCACTCTACCAGTTAAAGTATTAATATATGTTCTGCACACTTGGAAAGACTAGCAATGCCACAAAATAACTACCCTCAGTGTGATGCCTTCAATGGATTTTTTTTAATCAGAATTATATGATTTCCAAGTAGGAAACTTAGAAGTGAATATAATGTGGTGTTTTGTGTATTTCCTGTACTCGTAGGGTGATACTATTAAGTCAGAGGAAAATGAGAATGAACTGCCGTGAATATAATGTGGTGTTTTATGTATTTCCTGTACTCGTAGGGTGATACTATTAAGTCAGAGGAATATGAGAATGAACTGCCGTGAATATAATGTGGTGTTTTATGTGTTTACTGTACTCGTAGGGTGATACTATTAAGTCAGAGGAATATGAGAATGAGCTGCCGTGAATATAATGTGGTGTTTTATGTGTTTCCTGTACTCGTAGGGTGATACTATTAAGTCAGAGGAATATGAGAATGAACTGCCGTGAATATAATGTGGTGTTTTGTGTATTTCCTGTACTTGTAGGGTGATACTATTAAGTCAGAGGAATATGAGAATGAACTGCCGTGAATATAATGTGGTGTTTTATGTGTTTACTGTACTCGTAGGGTGATACTATTAAGTCAGAGGAATATGAGAATGAACTGCCGTGAATATAATGTGGTGTTTTATGTGTTTACTGTACTCGTAGGGTGATACTATTAAGTCAGAGGAATATGAGAATGAACTGCCATGAATATAATGTGGTGTTTTGTGTATTTCCTGTACTCGTAGGGTGATACTATTAAGTCAGAGGAATATGAGAATGAGCTGCCGTGAATATAATGTGGTGTTTTATGTGTTTACTGTACTCGTAGGGTGATACTATTAAGTCAGAGGAATATGAGAATGAGCTGCCGTGAATATAATGTGGTGTTTTATGTGTTTACTGTACTTGTAGGGTGATACTATTAAGTCAGAGGAATATGAGAATGAACTGCCGTGAATATAATGTGGTGTTTTGTGTATTTCCTATACTCGTAGGGTGATACTATTAAGTCAGAGGAATATGAGAATGAGCTGCCGTGAATATAATGTGGTGTTTTATGTGTTTACTGTACTTGTAGGGTGATACTATTAAGTCAGAGGAATATGAGAATGAACTGCCATGAATATAATGTGGTGTTTTGTGTATTTCCTGTACTCGCAGGGTGATACTATTAAATCAGAGGAATATGAGAATGAACTGCCATGAATATAATGTGGTGTTTTGTGTATTTCCTGTACTCGTAGGGTGATACTATTAAGTCAGAGGAATATGAGAATGAGCTGCCATCAAAACTCATCATTACAGAATTCACATCACTGGTTTGCAGACAGCCAAAAAAAATGCAAAAATCATCTGCAGATGGTGTACCTGAAGGTTTTATGAGATGGAAAGGAAAGCTGGTGAGAAATTTCAAGAAATTCAAAAAGGTGACTGTAGTTTGTTTGTTTGTATCTTTCCACAGTAATTGTCTTTGTTCACTGCTTTCTGACTAATCTCACTTGATAGAAGCTCCAGAAGACAGGACCAGTATTTTTTCTGGGATGATATTTTTCATTCATTTGAGTTCATTTATAACTTAATTACAGTGGCGCCCACTTAATTGGATATCCCTTAATTGTATATCCCTGTTAATTGAATATAATTTTCAAACACAAAACCATTTACCATACCTTCAGTACAAATTTGATCTGCTAATTGCATATTGGTTTTACACTAAACTCCTGTTAATTGTATATAAATTTTTGTAATATGTCGATAAAATTGCTGTGACACACCCCAAATTCCCCTTATCAACCTTTTTGGCCTCATACATCCAATACAGACATTTATTCTATTAAATCTTGTTTGACAGAGCTCTGTCAAACAAGATATAATAGAATAAATGCTCAGTTTACCTCCAGAACACAGGAAACTGACCAAATCCCTGGTAATTGTATACTCCTGTTAATTGAATAATTTTCACTGGCAAAATGGATATTCAATTAAGAGGATTCTACTGTACTAATTTTTTATCTACCACCAAAAAAGTCGGTAGGAGGATGTTAACATGTGCCTTTGTTCACTGCTTTCTGACTAATCTCACTTGATAGGAGCTTCAGAAGACAGGACCAGTATTTTTTCTGGGATGATATTTTTCATTCATTTGAGTTCATTTATAAATTAATTACTAATTTTTTATCCTCCACCAACAAAGTCGGTAGGAGGATGTTAACATGTGCCTCTCTGTCCAGTTACTTTTTATTAGATTTTTACAAAACTTTGTGTAAAGTATGAGTATATAGTGTAGATATGAAGGTGAGATAACTCCGGGGATTCTTTTGCTCGATTTGCAATTCAGAACATTCACATTGTTAGGGGCCCCATTGGGAATTCTTTTTTTTCAGAAGAAAAAAAATTCAAAGAACAAAAAATAATATCTTCAGACTGAACTGAGAACAATAATACAGAATCAACTACATGTAGTAACAAACATAAAGGGTCCCATATTTGGCCACTTTAGACACAAAAAGAACCCAGAACTCTTATATTTTATTTTGATTTTACAAAACATGGTTTGAATTATGAGCATGTAGTATTGATGTGCATATAGAGTGGCAGTGGATGGCAAATTTGAAGTATCAAAAACATTGGAAATTTTCTACGGCACTAAAGGGCAATAACTCCAAAAATTATTATCTCTGTCATTTGATTTGCATACATGTTGCACATCTTCAATAAGTATGTAACTATGTCCAGACATTATCAGTTCTCTACATTACAGAATGTAACAGAATCTTGAAGTACAGGTGCTGCAATAGAACTGTGACTGTTCTTCATTTTATCTCTGAAGTGAAATTATAAAAGCTGTGTGGATTTGCCTTGTCACAGTTTATGTGAGAGTGTCTAAAGGCAATCTCCCTTAAATTATAACAAGTCAAAGACAGGTGAGCAATTTTGATGACCAAACATAATTCAGCACCAGACCACTTAAAAGAAAATAATGACAAAAGAAAGTGCAATTGTATTGCCATTATCTTGGCTCAAAAGAGTCATGCAAATTGTTTTTGGTAACTTTTGTGAGGTTATCTTAAATTTTCAATATGTGCATCCCTGAAGTTTCAATTCTGTATGTTAGAAATTGAAGAGAGAGTTGATTACACAGAGAATTACATGATTACACATTGAAGACATCCAACATGCCTATCCAATCAAAATTTATAAATGGTGATAAAGGACAATAACTCTGTCAAAAATCACTTTTCCCACCATCCTTATTCATGTTGCACTGTGCAGCACATTTTCAATATGTGTCCAAAAGTTTCAAATGTCTCCATTTAAAATTGTGTTTGAAGTTCATTACACCAACAAGCTCAACATTGGCATTCTTTTGTAACACAGATCCTGTCTACAGTAATTTTGTGACTTGTTCCAAATACACCTCAACATTAAAGGCCTATTTCAAGCTCTTGCAGTCTCAGACCATGTGCCCTTAACATGCCATCATTAGGAGTTCCTGCTGACAATTGACAAATCACCTGGGCAGTGATTTCTAGTCAAATATTGGCTGCCTTAATAGGCAGCCAAGAGCTGACAAGGATTCACTACTAAGCAACTGCACATGTCAAGGTTGTATCTAGTGGCAGCATGGATTATGACCAGTCCAGGGTGTCTGTACTGTATCATACATATTGGTGGAGATAACGTTTTTGTCCCATTTGAAACATAGTGGAAACAAATTTGTGGACATGTTTCTCTCGCTCTGCAATCAGTTGGACCAAATTTGTGTATAATTGTTTTGTTTTTACAAATGAAGAAGACAATGGATAGAGTTACATCCCTTGGGATGTTATTGGAAACCAGTCAACATATTGGAAGCACTATTTTGTTGGCAGATTTGCTCTTATTTTATTTTTATGTGTACCCATACCATGTATGGTACACATAATACCGGCATTCGGGGTGGCCTTCCGTCATTTGTCCATCCTACGTCTGTCCATGCGTCTGTCTGTCCATCTGGTGTCCGTATCCATTTCTTTGGCATTCGATAACTTGAAAAATATTGCTTAGATTGTCATGTTACTTTATATTTGTGTTCAGGTTACTGATGTGCCGAGCTGTACAGTTTTTGGTGTAAATCTGATCATTTGATCCTGAGATATTAACTCTTTATCCTTCAAATTGAAAATTCTTCCAATCCCTTTGGCATGAGATAACTCAAAAAATATCAATCCAATTGTCATGTTACTTTATATATATCTTCAGGTTACTGATATTCCGTGCTGTATAGTTTTTGGTATAAATCTGTTATTTTGATCGTGAGATATTAACCCTTTTTCCTTCAGATTGAAAATTCCTCAAATCCCTTTGGCATTCGATAACTTGAAAAATATTGCTTGGATTGTCAAGTTACTTTATATTTGTGTTCAGGTTACTGATGTGCCAACCTGTATAGTTTTTGGTGTAATCTGTTATTTTGATCCTGAGATATTAACCCTTTATCCTTCAAATTGAAAATTCCTCCAATCCCTTTGGCATTCAATAACTTGAAAATTATTGCTTGGGTTGTCAAGTTACTTTATATTTGTGTTCAGGTTACTGATGTGCCTAGCTGTATAGTTTTTGGTGTAAATCTGTTATTTTGATCCTGAGATATTAACCCTTTATCCTTCAAATTGAAAATTCCTCCAATCCCTTTGGCTTTTAATAACTTGAGAAAAATGTTGCTTGGATTGTCACGTTACTTTATATTTGTGTTCAGGTTACTGATGTGCTGAGCTGTATAGTTTTTGGTGTAAATCTGATAATTTGATCCTGAGATATTAACCCTTTATACTTCAAATTGAAAATTCCTTCAATCCCTTTGGCATGAGATAACTCAAAAAATATCAATCCAACTGTCATGTTACTTCATATATGTGTTCAGGTTACTGATATGCCGAGCTGTATAGTTTTTGGTGTAAATCTGATAATTGAATCCTGTGATATTAACCTTTTATCCTTGAAATTTAGAACTCCTCCAATCCATTTCTTCGGCATGCGATAACTCAAAAAATATTAATCCGATTATCAGGTTACTTTATATATGTATTCAGGTTACTGATGTGCTGAGCTGTATAATTTTTTATGTAAATCTAATAATTTGATCCAGAGATATTAACCCTTTATCTATCAAATTAGGCATTCCTCCAATCCATTTCTATATGTACCCATACCATGTATGGTGTATATAATGTCAGCATCCTTAGTGGCCCTCCGTCATACAGCTTTCTACTAGTTGTGCGTATGGGTACACATCTGACAATTTAATTGGCCTATTTTTCTCAAGTTGTTTTATTTAATTATTCGACTATTTAATTTATAACAGCGAAATGTGTTGAATTGTCAAGAATCTGATATTTGTGACTATTTTCAGGTTTTTTTGTTCGATTTTTATATCGAGGCGAGCGAAAGCGAAAAGCTTTCATTTAAACTATATAGCCCTGATGTTTCGCATGTGCTTATATTATGGATGTTGCATGTTCACATATACTTTGGGTGGTGCACCCTTTGCCATGACTATCAATCAGAAGACAGAATTTATAGGGACATAGGGACAAATTACATTTTAAAGGGTTATGGTCCATCGCACCTTGAAAAACAAAATATTGAGTATGGTATTCAAATTCAGCCATTCATGTTCACTTCCTTAATTCCAAGGATTCTACAATATTTTGAGCTTTTTAGTCGAGTTTTGACGAAGTCAAACTTGACTTATAGTTTCATGAAATGACGGTCGGCCGGCTGGCGGTGGGCGTAAACTGTTTGTTTCTGGGCAATAGCTTTAGTTCTGTTTGATGCACCTTTACCAAATTTATACCAGAGGTTACCCTATAGAAAAGGAAGACACCTATCGATTTCAGAGTCTCCCGCCCCAAGGACAACATCACAGTTACAATAAATAGAATATTTTGTAAGAAATTGGTTTCCGGGCAATAACTTTAGTTCTGTTTGATGCACCTTTACCAAACTTATACCAGAGGTTACCCTGTAGGAAGGGAAGACACCTATTGATTTCAGAGTCTCAGAAGGAGAGCCTTCCAATAAATGATAATAACTCCAGTACTTGATATTGGTAAAGCCCACTAGAGTTAAAGATCCTTTTTCATTATGGGCTTATATTCAATTCCAAGAAAATATACTGGTCATTTTCTCTGTGGAAACATGGAAAGTGATGTGGTGCTTGTTTACTGAGGTAAACACGCTCTGTTTTACTGGTAAAAAAGACCCAGTAACCAATGCCTGGGGTGGAAGTCCTCTAAAATGGCAACATGGATACAAACTATTGGCTAGAATTGATTTTATTTCCATGATTAGCTTTTGTGCATAAAATATTTGATCTTAAACGTTAATAAATAAAATAAATACTGGTCATTTTGTGAGATGGACAAGTAAATAGGTTTCTGTCAAACATGTTAATTGTGTACATCAATAGCCTTGACAGGCTGCTTATTGGGAGCATTCAATAAATGGTTAAAAGGACTGGTTTGTTTTAAATGCATTGTAAATGTAAATATATTCAATTCATAGGAATATTTATTAATCACTTAATTTAAAAAGCTATACAAAATATATTTTATACTTTTTATTATAGACACAACATATAGGGGCAAATAGCCTACCAAGAATAATTGGTGGCAGTGATCTACAAGAACATATGAATACCCAAAACAGAGGTATTGATGATTTCTCACAGGTAAATATTTTTTAGTTTTCTTACTGTTTAATAGAATCATTCACAAAGGTTCATTCAAATTAGTGCTGGGAGGTTAACTGAAACTGAGTTGTGTTTTCAGTTATGGGAAACAACCAAAAATCTCAATAGACCAGTTCCTGAAAAACTAGTGCACTAGGTCATTGGAAAGTGGAGAGTTTGTGCCCTTTAACCCCTGCACACTGATGTCGGTATGTCAAAATTTTCAGGTGCAAAATTTTCCCTTAATGCAACCAGAAATTTAGCAAATTCAATCTTGTTTGACAGAGCTCATTGAGCTCTGTCAAACAAGATTGAATTGGCTAAATTTCTAGATGCATTATGGGAAATAAGACAACTTAAAATTTTGATATTTTGACATCAGAGTGCAGGGGGTTAATAAGGGCTGAGAAACCTGCAATTCCTAGTTCTCTGTGGAAATGCTTCACACAAACTAAAGTAATTGCCTTTTTCATGACTTACAAATTTTGACCAATTTTTTTCTCATTTTAATTGTGGTGTTTCCTTAGGCCATAAAAAAGAAACTCTGTTTCTCAGGCCCGTGCACATGGTCATTTTTGCTGTGCATGCAACCTTTTTATCACCTCCAAAAATCTTTTAAAATTCAAGTTATTATGCTCATTTCAGTAAATCGATAGTACCAATACTTGCGTTAGCGAATTTTAAATACCACACACTCTGCATGTACTCTACAGCATACTTTGATAAAGTGGATGGGATTTAGCAATACTCAAGTTAGAAAATGTTTTATACCGTATAAAGTAAGTATAACAACAGACAGAGCAGCAGTGTCTTTCAGACTGACAACAATTACAAACAGGAATGGTTGATTTGCACCAAGGTTGATTCACACCAACCCTGAGAAACTCTGCAGAGTCAGGTACAGTGTTGAATGGAACACGTTCTCCAGACATTGTTTTTTTTTGTAAATGGCCATCATTGTGTTATTTCAAACTGTGTAGTGAGTTGACCAGTTATGGAATTAAATGAATTTTGGGAGCAGGATAATTGTTTGAATCAGTGATATATCAAACAATAACCTTTGATTGATATAAAAGTAACATTTGCATTTGAAAATAAATCTTATTTTATCAACTGTGCAGTCGAATTGGGAAAAAAAACCTGCAAACATTTATTCGTTTTGTATTTAATATTTTTATACTATACCAATGACCCAGACTTAGCTGCTGGTGCTGGTGTGCGGACATTTCCCCATCGGACATTTCCCCATCCGGACATTTCACCATCAGACAATTCCCCATCCGGACATTTCCCCGTCGAGGGTGGACATTTCCCCATCAGCATTCCCCCATCAGAGATGGACATTTCCCCATCAGAGGTGGACATTTCCCCGTCGGATATTAACACTTTTCCCCATTGAGGGCGGAAGTTTTCATTTTTTATTCTTTTATAACTCGAAAAACAACATCTCGGCATATGGTATAGGCATTAGCACATTTTAGCACAATCTGATTTTCACAACAATGAAAACACAACATCAGTAATAAAAAACAAAAATTTTTATCTGGTTACAAGTGTATGTATATAAATATGTTTGCTTATAAATCTCTTACACATGCTTCTTGTTGAGTTGTTTGATAAACACGGATGCATTCAGTGACATTTACTTCAATGAAGACGCGACTGTTTATCAATCAACTTAACAATATTTTTGAACGAAAGTAGCTTGACAGAAAGAACAAATATTAAAATCGCAATGAAAACATCCATATTGTTCAATCCACTTGTGTGATAAAAATTGATGTATTCATTGAATTTCACATCAGTGAAGAGATGACCGCTTATCAATCATCTCAACAAAAAGTTAACTGTAAATTGCTACGAAAACAGAACACAAATGTCTTATAAACACGAACAATTCAAACAATATTACCCATGTTGGCTTAATAAAAAGGGAATGATACACAACAAATCAACAGGAAAATTTCAAACAAACAGACCCACAAAAAATATAGAAATGGATGGTGAAAAGTCTGCATGGGGAATTGTCCATTTTTCTATTAACCCTTTACCTAACATGAAAAGCAGACGACACTTGCAAAAAAAATTCTTGAATAACTAATTTTTTTCATTTTTTGTCTCAAAAACATAGGTTATGACCCCTCATTGGAATGAGCTCGACGGGCTCGTTCCAATGAGGGGTCATAACCTATGTTTTTGAGACAAAAAATAATGAAAATTCATTGGCGATTTTTAAGAATAGCGCTGACCGGTTTTGGCCGTTACATTGGGTAAAGGGTTAAGCAGAATGGGGTAATGTCCGATGGGGAAATGTCCGGCCTAAATGGGATGGGGTAATGTTCGGATGGGGAAATGTCCGATGGGGAAATGTCCGGCGACCGCTGGTGCTAACTCTAAAATATTTAGGGCCAAATGCAAATTTTAACCCCCAATCCCCAAAATTTGCATCTAAAACCGAAAATTACATGTCCTATATGGTCCTCCATACTTTTAGTCCACTGTGCATGCGCAGTGTCAAGGTGGTCTCGAAATTGGCATAATTATCATTCTTTGTTTGGCCCTCAATTCAGTTACATCTGACAGATATTTGTGCTTGTAAATCTCAGTTTAAATGATGCCAGACGCATAATTATGAAAGAAATGGTGGATATGAAGAGGAAATAATAGGAGGAGAGGAAAAACAGTGGATTCAAATGTTCAGGGCTGTAACTTATAATTTTTTTACGAAATTATTTTCATGTTGCCTATATTTTTATACTGTACCAATGACCCAGACATAGCTGGTGCTAACTCTTAAAATATAGGGCCAAACACAAATTTTGCCCCCCAATCCCCAAAATTTGCATCTAAAACTAAAGAAAACATGTCCTGAAAGGCCCTCCACACTTCGCCCCTACTGCGCATGCGCAGTGTCAAGGACGTTCCGAAATTGGCGCCATTTATCATTCTAAGTTTGGCCCTTCATCAGTTAACATCTGACTGATCTTTGTGCTTTTAAATCTCAGTTTAAATGATGCCAGACACATAAATATTAGTGAAATGGTGATTCTAAGGAGGATAGAAAAGGAGGAGAGGAAAAGAATGTGTGACAGAATATTATCAGGGCTGTAACTTAAAATTTTTTAATGAAATTATGTTAAGTTACCTATTTTCAAGGCAGCAGCCATTTTGTTGTCATTCTGATTATTTAGTAACACTGTTTTTTCAAGTGTTTTTCCTCTCTCCCTGTCCTTTAAGTTCCCCCTTGCTATTCTCCCATGCTTTTGGCATAGTTTCTGTAATTATTATTACTAAAATTTCTTGGGAGTTTTAGCTGTATAACAGAATGAATTCTGTTCTTTCCCCATGTTTACGTCTTCACCTACGGGTGGTTAGGCGTTGTGTTCTGCATCTACCATCTGATGTTCTGCAGTTTCTTCCCTGGAAGTCTCTGTTTTGCATCAGATGGTGTATTTTTGGTAACTGATTTCGGGCCTGGGTGCCTGGAGTCTTATTTTAGTGTTTTTACACTCATTGTTTACATTTACAACAGCCCTCTGTGTGAGGGGGGGATTTCTAAATAATAATATCTTTATGTTATTTTAATCATAACTAGATACATTATTATTGTTCGTAAGTGTTGAATAAATTGTTTAAAATATTTTTAAAATTTTTGTCCACACTTAGGCTTGGGATCCATTGGGGCTCAACGTTACTTTTCAGAAACTTGGGCTGTTCTGAAAAAATATTTTTTCAAAATATTTTGATTTCAATTATTTTTTCTATATTAATGGATCATATTATTATTATGTATTTTGATTGCCAGGGGTTAGTGCGAGTACCAGGACTTGTTTTCTTTTCACATTGAAAGGATATTGATCAATTGTTTTAAGAGGAAGTCTTCCTCTGACCTTATTATCATTCTATATGTGGTCAGTGTACTCGCATTAACTCCTGTTCTGTATCGTATGATTTCGATGACAATATGGGAAGCGTATGTCACGGTATGTTGTTGGGGATTTGGACACTCCGGTCCTTTCCCCGCAGGGTCACTCTACTTTATCAATTTCTATTTCAGACGATCAAGATTAGGGTGATGTATCTGTGATGTCTTCCAACAGTGTGCCTCCGTCGTCACAATTAATGAAGGGCTAGCGGAAAAGTGCTCATGTAATACGCCAATTGCCTAAGAGGACCCTAGTAGGTTCGACGGCCTTTGACGTCCGCTAGCTCGCCCGGTGTAGCGTCCATTCACCGAATGGTTCGGCAGCCGGGTTCGTCCGTTGCGGTCTAGAAGGAATTTTGGGGTGATGCGAGCACTATAAAATTAACTTAATGCACACCCAGTGACGGCGGATCGGAGGGAGAACGGAGGAAGCCTTTTAGTCCGGTTCATAGCTCGTTCCGGTCCATCCGGACGGCAAGCGAGAGAGGCCCCTCTCTCGTTCAACAACATCTGGCCCCAGATGTTGTGGTACAATGTGTCGTTAGCGGAGCATACGTCCGTCGCTCGGGACGCCCCGTTGTATAGGCAGTCCGCTGAGACTGCTAAGGCTTCCTCTTCTCGTCAGCGCACACGACCGCACCTTGGCTGCGTGACCGCCGATATATTACCAGCTTCGCCGATCAAGGATTCTTCGGCGACCAGGTCACACCATCCGGCAGCCAGGGATTCGAGACCGATGGACTCCGGACGTTCGCATAGGAAAAGTATGCGGGAGCCATCTGATGCGGAGCTGCCCTCGGCGAAGCAGCGATAGACTGCGCCTCCGCAGGTCTCGACGCCGGACATTCTTGTGCACATAGCACAGCTTATCGCAGCATCCCAGCAGCCGACAGAAACGGTGTCGGATCGAGAATTATCCGACAGCGCTGGGGCGGTAGCCGGGGACTCGAGGCCTGCAGACTCCGGACGTTCGCATAGGAAGTGTGCGGGAGTCAACGTTCACGGAGCTTCCAGCGGCAATGCATCGTAAGTCCGCTACTGCACAGGCCTCGGGAACGGACGTGCTTTCCTTAATAGCACAGTTTATCGCAGCATCCCAGCATCAACTGAATCTGTCGCATATATTTTATCCGACGATGCTGGGTCGGGACGCTCCGCGGAAGCGGGTACGGACGTCCGAAAGTTTCATCCGGTCCGACGGGATACCGAAAGGGATTCGGTGGATTTCAAGCTTTCCCTTTCGGAACAACATATGCTGCGATGCCGGATAAGAAACTGATAGCGTCGGTGGACTTAGAAATTTTTGGTTCGGTTCAGGGACATCGTCCCTCAGTTCCGACATAGTCCAATAATGTCACACAAACTTTCGAATTATTGAACGACGCTATATATATTATTATTTTATGCTTGCTATCCAAGCATTTCTGGTTTCTTGTTCGAAGAGTTATGGAGATGTCTTTCAAAAGTGTGCCTCTGTCGTCATAGTTAATGAAGAGTTAGCGGCAATAAGTGCTCATGGAATATGTCTATCGCTTACGGAGTGACATTCGCTAGCTCACCCGGTGTAGCGTACATTCATCGAATGGTTCGGCTGCCGGGTTCGTCCGTTGCGGTCTAGGAAGGAGATTTGGGTGATGCGAGCACTTTAATTACTTTAGTACTCACCCAGTGACGGCAGATTGAGGACAGATCGGAGGAAGCCAACAACATAGGGGACCGCATGTTGTGGTTCAGATATTTTACATTCGGAGCATATGTCCGTTGCTCGGGACGCTCCGTTATATTGACAGTCCGAGAGACTGTCTTTAATGCTTCCTCATCCTCACAGCAGGGCACACGACCGCACATTGGCTACGTGACCTCGAGTATCCGATCAGTTTCGGCATTCAGTGATTCCACAGCGAATAGGTCGCGCCACCCGGTAGCCAAGGGACACGAGGCCTATACACTCCGTTCGCTCGCATATTGGAAGTATGCACGGGGTAACGATCTCGGAGCTTCCTGCGGCAATGCATCGTAAGACCGCTGCTCCTCAGGCCTCAGTGACGGACGTGCTATCCGAGTTAGCACAGTTGTTTCGCAGCATCCCAGCAATTGACGGTTTCTCGGTCGAATCAGGAATTATCCGACGGCGCTGGGTCGGTGCGGTCCGCGGTTGCATCAAGCTACGGACGACCGAACGCTTTATAGGGTCCGACAGGATGGCGAAAGGGATTCGAAAGATTTCGAGTTTTTCCCTTTAGTAGTATCGGAAGATGCCTTTCATATCTTCTGGCATTTCTTCCAGTGATTATTTTTCGGACTTCATTGCTGCGATCTTGGATAAGAGACTTATAGCGTCATTGGACTCGGATTTTTCGATCGGTACAGGGACTTTGTCCCTGACTTACCGACGCAGTCCAATATTGTCATTACAACATGTGTTTTATTTTTTGACGCTATATATTTATATATATATACAAGCCTGCTACTAAGCATGATAGTTTAGTTTCTTGTCCGCGTGGCTCATTTCTGCCATTTTATCTTTTTTACATATAGTTTATTTTGGCAGAGCAGGGCATACCGAGAGTTCATATGCGTCTAGACGGTGTGATTAAAGACTGCATATATTCTTTTTCGCCGTTTATGTCTTTTCCAATTTCAATGTTGGGAACGACATTATGTATAGTAGACTTAACTTAGACGCTTTATTATACGTAATCCGCCTTACTGAGGCGTTATCATTACGTCTTCAAGAAAAGATTTACGAGATATTATTCTCAATGTAATTTCTTTTGAGGGCAGTAGTTTGTTCACGTATAACTCCGCCCTTCAGTGGCTGATTGGAGTTGGTTAGACGTGATGCAGCCCTAGCTACATCCACGCGTGGATAGTAGGTTAAGAACTCTCTCAGAGTCGCTTCGTTCTCGGAGGAGCTTCTCTTCGACGGCAACTTTCCGGCAATCCATGAATTGCTTGATTTATACATTCTCTTGTCTATCTAGTGTTACAAGAGATTCAGACTGGGGCAAACTTTCGGTGGTTGACTCAGAGAGTGCCGCCGCAGTTGCCGGACCCGAGTGTGGCTGTTATGACGGTTGCCAGTCAAACAGATTGGGATATATTCTGATCCCTACGGATTCGAAGTGCCAGGGTCTTTGGGTTCCGCAGTCTTTTAGCTAGCAGTTTAACTTCCGCGGAATAATGTTTTTTAGGCTTGCTTATGTCATTGCATGAACATTATTCAGAAACGCATGCCCAAATTCCTGTCCTTTAATTCGACAGTAGTGGCGTATCTCCGGAACCAGGGAGGCACTCTTTCGTTTCCGTTATTCAATTTAATGGAAAGAATCCGTCTGTTGGTTATAGTACACCAAGTTCAGTTTTGGTCCGTCATATTCTGGGTCGTCCGATTGTTTTATCGCACTCCCGTTCTCTTACGGGTCGCTTGTTGCTGTCAGAATGGACTCTCAACAAACAAGTATTTAATCAGATTTGCTATCTGTGGGAGCGCCCAATGATGTTTTATTTATGACACAGCTTGCTAATCAATTGCAGACGTATGTGTTGGCTTGTCCAGATCTCTGAGCTAATACTGTTAACGCTCTATTGATCTATAGGACGGAATGATAGGATACGCGTATCCTCCGGCGCTGTTGTTTTAGCAGGTATTGCTAAGATAAACAACCACAATACATTTCTGTTGATAGCATCTCTGTCTTCACAGAGATCATGAGTAATTTACTCTCTTGTCTACTGTGGATCTTAACGTGAAATCTTCCTCTATGTGAGGATCTTTTTTCACTGGGTAAATCGTGTCATCTTTATCACAACCAGCAAGGTCGCAACCTTCATGTATTCCGTTGTGTGGTCCGTATTGCATTGTAAGCACTGTACTGGACGAGCTTTGGACGCGATTTCTTACTATAGGAGATCCTCTTCTTCGCTATTCTATGCGACTAAAGTGGAGGCTCTTCCGTCGTGGTGTAGGGATCATTATGTTCATATGTTGATCCCTCCATACTACTCATTGCTATTTTTTAGTATACTTGTTTCACAAGATCTACTGCAGCCTGTTGTTATTTAGGTTATAGGTTTATGTTACCTCATACCTATGCACTCTACGATAGTTTACAATTGAGTCTTTTGTCTCTTTATCTAAGTCAGTTAGTAACTTTTTGATAAATAGACTTAGAATCTTTAGATTAAATTCCTATACGGATTTTAACTTCGGTTCTTATTTAGCTAAGTAATCATTTGAGCCTCTGGAAACAGTAGTTTTCAAATTCTGACCTTTTAGACAGTAATTCTGTTGGTTTCTCTTTTACTGTAGAGTCAGTGAGTTTCATGCACTATCGATGGATGATTTTCACTTTCATAGTTTCGGAATCAATACTTCCGTTACTATTTAGGTTGGATTGTTGCATAAGAGTTAGGCTCCTATTATCCGGAACCTATTATTTTAAGGTCCTTCCGTCTTCATATGGGCATAGGCCTTTACTCTTTCCGGGTACAGTTTATGTATTTATAAACAGATATCTGTTTATTACAAGGGCGTAAGCTTCTTCTGTCTTTGATGTCTAGTAGAAGGACGTTACGCTCCATTTTATTGTTAATGGATTCTATTAACTAGCGTACTGCTTATGGTATATCATTGGCTTAGCAGTTGTGCTTAAGATTTCGGCTCATGAAGTAAGAGTTCTTCTACTTCTTGGGCTTACATTAATAGTGTTCCTATTATAGATTTTTGAAGGCTGCTCATTGCGCTCAGCCATCCATTCATGAATTTTATCTCAGAAATATCGAGTCCATTTCTGGAGGCCTCTATTGTTAGGTCTATTATCTACTGCTCAGAATGTCATTCACTTAACAGTTGCTACTATAGCTAGGTAGGCTGTCTGTTTCGGCAGTGTCTCCGTTTGGCTGCCCTCTTCGCTCTGGGCTATTTGACCCAGGGCAAGAAAAAGGGGGGGGGGGAGGGTGTTCCCTTGGGTCACCTGTTTTTACTATGAAAACAAGGGGATACCTCCTCCGGAGTTAGTAATTCTGAGCTGTTATTGGGATGGTTGTTTAGTGAGAAGTTTAAGTTTATAAAATTCATTCAAGTCTTAGTTTTTAAAGTATAGCTTTTGAATATTGCATATGTCAACGGACATGATTATGCAATTCTCACACACTTTTAGGAGTATAAGAGTCTCTATTCTCTAGACTTACTTTATTATTGGCTTACTTTAAAAATTATTAGTATAAGGATTATTGGATATTTATAGAGTACATGGATGTATGAAGCTCAATTTTTGGAAGGTGTTGTATCTTTCTAATTTATCATAAATAAGAAAGATACATGTAAGGCCTATTACTTCTTTTCCCTACAGGGGATGACTCTATTTTATTTTATTGAGCGTATTCCATTTTGCTCTATGTCCTTGGCCCTCCAGCCTTTTTACTATTCAGCTATGTCTGGGTCATTGGTACAGTATAAAAATGTTAAAAAATTTATAGTAATTTATATATTTTTTATACTTACCAATGACCCAGACGGGGATGGCCCTCCCAGGAGTTGGGAACTCTTGCCTCCCCGCTGAGTACATAGCGCTTACCAGGCACTGGTTATTAGAATGATAAATGGCGCCAATTTCGGAACGTCCTTGACACTGCGCATGCGCAGTAGGGGCGAAGTGTGGAGGGCCTTTCAGGACATGTTTTCTTTAGTTTTAGATGCAAATTTTGGGGATTGGGGGGCAAAATTTGTGTTTGGCCCTATATTTTAAGAGTTAGCACCAGCTATGTCTGGGTCATTGGTAAGTATAAAAAATATATAAATTACTATAAATTTTTTAACTTTCGAGGCATGGCCCTGTTGTTGTCATTCTTGCTATGAATGTTCCATTGTTTGATCAGTGTTTCCTCTCTCCCTTTCCTTCATTCCCCCTAGCTATTCTCCCATGCTTTTGGCTAATTTTTTGTAATGTTTATTACTAAGATTTCTTGGGAGTTTTGGCCTGGAAACAGAATTATTTTCTTTTTTTTCCCCATGTTTACAGCCTCACCCTAGGGTTTTTAGGTCCGCATCTACCATCTGATGCTCTGCAGTTTCTTCTTGGGAAGTCTCTGTTTTGCATCAGATAGTGTTTTAATTGGATACTGATTTCGGGTCATGTTTACCAGTGCCTGGAGTCATGTTTCTGGTTTGTTTACACTTTTTGTTTAGGTTGACAACAGTTACTTCTGATAGTGATTACTTGTCTTCTGCTTAGTTTAGTTCATAGCAAGATACATTAATATTGTCCGTATGTGTTACATTAATTTTTCTAAATGATTTAAAATTTTTGTCCACACTTAAGCTTTTTGGGGATCCATTTGGGCTCAAGGTTCCCATTGGGAACTTGGGCTCTTCTGAAAAATTTTTTTTTTTCAAAAAATTTATTTTCTTTTTGAATAATTTTTTCGCAATGTTATAATGGATTATTTTATTATGTATCTTTGTTTTCAAGGTTTAGTGCGAGTACTATGACTGTTTACTTTTTTCACTTTGAAAAATTATTGTTCAAATTGTAATGGGAGGAAATCTTCCTCTGATTCTTATGATTTCTGTATTAATTGTAGTCAATGTTCTCGCACTAAACCTTGTTCAATGTGTATCTATTGGGATGACAAACATTGGAGGTGTGTGTCACGGTAGGTTGTTAGCGGGGAGAGGACCATGCCAGTCCTCTCTCTGCAGGGTCACTCTAGTTTTTCACTCTCTTTTTCAGAGGAACAAGAACAGGGTGATGTTTCTGTGATGTCGTCCAAGAGTGTGCTTCCGTCGTCACAATCAAATGAAGAGCTAGCGGCTAAAGTGCTCATGGATATACGGCAATTGCCTAAGAGGCCCCTTGTAGGGTCGACGGCATTGACATCTACGTCCACTACCTCGCCCGATGTCGCGCCCATTCACCGAATGGGTCAGCACCCGGGTTCGTCCGTTGCGGTCCAGGAAGGAATTTCGGGTGTTGCGAGCACTATAAACATACCATGTGCACACCCAGTGACAACGGAACAGAGGATAGTCTGGAGGAAGCCTGTTAGTCCGGTTCCTAGCTCGTCCAGGTTCATCCAGACCGCGAGCGAGAGAGGCCCCCTTTCTCTTACATCAACATCTGCGCCGCGATGTTGTTGTATGTTCGTTTGATAGTCGGAGCATATGTCCACTCCTCCTGCTCGGGACGCTCCCTCGCATAGACAGTCCGGCGCGGCTGTTATATTGGCTTCCTCATCCTCACGTCAGCACACACGACTGCACCTTGGCTTTGTGACCACAGATCTCCTGCTTTCAGAAGAGCCCAAGTTCCCAATGGGAACCCGGGAGCTCCTGCTTCGCCAACCAGGGATTCCACGTCAACCGGGTCACTCCATCTGCTCGCCAAGGACACGAGGCCTTTCCAGTGGGACATTAGCATATTATATAAATGCAGGAATGAATGTCCCTGGAGTTTCCCACGGCTATTTACGTAAGACCGTGGCTCCACAGGTCTCTTTGACGATCAAGAACAGAGTAATGTTTCCGTGATGTCTTCGAAAGTGTGCTTCCATCGTCGCAGTCAAATGAAGAGCTAGCGGCAAGAGTGCTCATGCAGATATGTCAATTGCCTAAGAGGTCCCAAGTAGGATCACCGGCTTTGGCATCCGCTAACTCGACCGGTGTAGCAACTATTCAACGAATGGCTCGACACCCGGGTTAGTCCGTTGCGGTCCAGGAGGAGATTTGGGTGATGCGAGCACTATAAATACAACGTGCACACCCAGTGACGATGGATACGAGGATGGTACGGAGGAAGCCTATTAGTCCGGTTCCTAGCTCGTCCAGCTCCGCACGGGCTGCGAGCGAGAGAGGTCCCTCTCTCGTACAACAGCATCTGGGTACAGATGTTGTGGTACAGGATGTTCCTCAGCTGGGGCATACGTCCACCGCTCGGGACGCTCTGTGATATAGACAGTCCGGAGAGACTCCTTTATTGGCTTCCTCATCCTCACGGCAGTACACATGACCGCACCTTGGCTACGTGACCAGTGATATCCAGCCAATCTCACTGACCAGGAATTCATGGCAACCAGGTCACGCCATTTGGTAGCCAAGGATGCGAGGCCTTCATACACTGGACATTCGCATTAAAAAGTATGCAGGAGTTAGCGTCTTAGAAGCTTCCAGCTGCTAAATATTGTAAGACCGCAGCTCCACAGGCCTCCGTTACGGACGTGCTATTGCAGTTAGCACAAATTATCACAGCATCCCAGCAACCGACTGAAACTCTGTCGGATCAGGAATTATCCGTAGAAACTGGGTTGGTACGTTCCACTGCAGGTGCAGACATGGATGACCAAGAATTACAAGTGGTCCGACTGGATGGCGAAAGGGATACAGAATAGTTGAATTTTCCCTTTCGGAACAACATAATTGGCGTGGAGTTCATCCGGCTTATATTTTTATACTGTACCAATGACCCAGACTTAGCTGGTGCTAACTCTAACAAAAACCAGGGCCAAACACAAATTTTGCCCCCCAATCCCCAAAATTTGCATCCAAAACCAAAAGAAATCATGTCCTATAGGACCTCCATACTACGCCCCCACTGCGCATGTGCAGTGTCAAGGACGTCCCGAAATTGGCGCCAATTATCATTCTCTGTTTGGCCCTTCATCAGTCAACATCTCACTGATCTTTGTGCTTGTAAATCTCAGTTTAAAGGATGCCAGACACGTAAATTTTTATACTGTACCAATGACCCAGACATAGCTGGTGCTAACTCTTAAAATATAGGGCCAAACACAAATTTTGCCCCCCAATCCCCAAAATTTGCATCTAAAACTAAAGAAAACATGTCCTGAAAGGCCCTCCACACTTCGCCCCTACTGCACATGCGCAGTGTCAAGGACGTTCCGAAATTGGCGCCATTAATCATTCTAAGTTTGGCCCTTCATCAGTTAACATCTGACTGATCTTTGTGCTTATAATTCTCAGTTTAAATGATGCCAGACACATAAATATTAGTGAAATGGTGATTCTAAGGAGGATAGAGAAGGAGGAGAGGAAAAGAATGTGTGACAGAATATTATCAGGGCTGTAACTTAAAATTTTTTAATGAAATTCTGTTAAGTTACCTATTTTCAAGGCAGCAGCCATTTTGTTGTCATTCTGATTATTTAGTTACACTGTTTTTTAAGTGTTTTCCTCTCTCCCTGTCCTTTAAGTTCCCCCTTGCTATTCTCCCATGCTTTTGGCATAGTTTTTGTAATTATTATTACTATATTTTCTTGGGAGTTTTAGCTGAATAACAGAATGAATTCTGTTCTTTCCCCATGTTTACGTCTTCACCTACGGGTGGTTAGGCGTTGTGTTCTGCATCTACCATCTGATGTTCTGCAGTTTCTTCCCTGGAAGTCTCTGTTTTGCATCAGATAGTGTATTTTTGGTAACTGATTTCGGGCCTGGGTGCCTGGAGTCTTATTTTAGTGTTTTTACACTCATTGTTTACATTTACAACAGCCCTCTGTGTGAGGGGGGGGATTTCTAAAAAATAATATCTTGATTTTATTTTAATCATAACTGGATACATTATTATTGTTCGTAAGTGTTGAATAAATTGTTTAAAATATTTTTAAAATTTTTGTCCACACTTAGGCTTGGGATCCATTGGGGCTCAACGTTACTTTTCAGAAACTTGGGCTGTTCTGAAAAAATATTTTTTCAAAATATTTTGATTTCAATTATTTTTTCTATATTAATAGATCATATTATTATTATGTATTTTGATTGCCAGGGGTTAGTGCGAGTACCAGGACTTGTTTTCTTTTCACATTGAAAGGATATTGATCAATTATTTTAAGAGGAAGTCTTCCTCTGACTTTATTATCATTCTATATGTGGTCAGTGTACTCGCATTAACTCCTGTTCTGTATCGTATGATTTCGATGACAATATGGGAAGCGTATGTCACGGTATGTTGTTGGGGATTTGGACACTCCGGTCCTTTCCCCGCAGGGTCACTCTACTTTATCAATTTCTATTTCAGACGATCAAGATTAGGGTGATGTATCTGTGATGTCTTCCAACAGTGTGCCTCCGTCGTCACAATTAATGAAGGGCTAGCGGAAAAGTGCTCATGTAAATACGCCAATTGCCTAAGAGGACCCTAGTAGGTTCGACGGCCTTTGACGTCCGCTAGCTCGCCCGGTGTAGCGTCCATTCACCGAATGGTTCGGCAGCCGGGTTCGTCCGTTGCGGTCTAGAAGGAATTTTGGGGTGATGCGAGCACTATAAATTAACCTAATGCACACCCAGTGACGGCGGATCGGAGGGAGAACGCAGGAAGCCTTTTAGTCCGGTTCATAGCTCGCTCCGGTCCATCCGGACGGCAAGCGAGAGAGGCCCCTCTCTCGTTCAACAACATCTGGCCCCAGATGTTGTGGTACAAAATGTGTCATAAGCGGAGCATACGTCCGTCGCTCGGGACGCTCCGTTGTATAGGCAGTCCGCTAAGACGGCTAAGGCTTCCTCTTCTCGTCAGCGCACACGACCGCACCTTGGCTGCGTGACCGCCGATATATTACCAGCTTCGCCGATCAAGGATTCTTCGGCGACCAGGTCACACCATCCGGTAGCCAGGGACACGAGGCCTGCAGACTCCGGACGTTCGCATAGGAAGTGTGCGGGAGTCAACGTACACGGAGCTTCCGGCGGCAATGCATCGTAAGACCGCTACTGCACAGGCCTCGGGAACGGACGTGCTTTCCTTAATAGCACAGTTTATCGCAGCATCCCAGCATCAACTGAATCTGTCGCATATATTTTATCCGACGATGCTGGGTCGGGACGCTCCGCGGAAGCGGGTACGGACGTCCGAAAGTTTCATCCGGTCCGACGGGATACCGAAAGGGATTCGGAGGATTTCGAGCTTTCCCTCTCGGAACAACATATGCTGTTGTGTATGTCATCTGACTTGGTCTTCTACAGCTTCTTTCGTCGGACCAGAATGCTGCGATGCCGGATAAGAAACTGATAGCGTCGGTGGACTTAGAAATTTTTGGTTCGGTTCAGGGACATCGTCCCTCAGTTCCGACATAGTCCAATAATGTCACACAAACTTTCGAATTATTGAACGACGCTATATATATTATTATTTTATGCTTGCTAACCAAGCATTTCTGGTTTCTTGTTCGAAGAGTTATGGAGATGTCTTTCAAAAGTGTGCCTCTGTCGTCATAGTTAATGAAGAGTTAGCGGCAATAAGTGCTCATGGAATATGTCTATCGCCTACGGAGTGACATTCGCTAGCTCACCCGGTGTAGCGTACATTCATCGAATGGTTCGGCTGCCGGGTTCGTCCGTTGCGGTCTAGGAAGGAGATTTGGGTGATGCGAGCACTTTAATTACTTTAGTACTCACCCAGTGACGGCAGATTGAGGACAGATCGGAGGAAGCCTGTTAGTCCGGTTCCTGGCTTGTCCAGGTCCGTCCGGGCTGTGAGCGAGAGAGGTCCCTCTCTCGCCCAACAACATAGGGGACCGCATGTTGTGGTTCAGATATTTTACATTCGGAGCATATGTCCGTTGGTCGGGACGCTCCGTTATATTGACAGTCCGAGAGACTGTCTTTAATGCTTCCTCATCCTCACAGCAGGGCACACGACCGCACATTGGCTACGTGACCTCGAGTATCCGATCAGTTTCGGCATTCAGTGATTCCACGGCGAATAGGTCACGCCATCCGGTAGCCAAGGGACACGAGGCCTATACACTCCGTTTGCTCGCATATTGGTAGTATGCACGGGGTAACGATCACGGAGCTTCCAGCGGCAATGCATCGTAAGACCGCTTCTCCTCAGGCCTCAGTGACGGACGTGCTATCCGAGTTAGCACAGTTGTTTCGCAGCATCCCAGCAATTGACAGTTTCTCGGTCGAATCAGGAATTATCCGACGGCGCTGGGTCGGTGCGGTCCGCGGTTGCATCAGGTACGGACGACCGAACGCTTTATAGGGTCCGACAGGATGGCGAAAGGGATTCGAAAGATTTCGAGTTTTCCCTTTAGTAGTATCGGAAGATGCCTTTCATATCTTCTGGCATTATCTTCCAGTGATTATTATTTCGGACTTCATTGCTGCGATCTTGGATAAGAGACTTATAGCGTCATTGGACTCGGATTTTTCGATCGGTTCAGGGACATTGTCCCTGACTTACCGACGCAGTCCAATATTGTCATTACAACATGTGTTTTATTTTTCGACGCTATATATATATATATACAAGCCTGCTACTAAGCATGTTAGTTTAGTTTCTTGTCCGCGTTGCTCATTTCTGCCATTTTATCATTTATACAAATAGTTTATTTTGGCAGAGCAGGGCATACCGAGAGTTCATATGCGTCTAGACGGTGTGATTAAAGACTGCATATATTCTTTTTCGCCGTTTATGTCTTTTCCAATTTCAATGTTGGGAACGACATTATGTATAGTAGACTTAACTTAGACGCTTTATTATACGTAATCCGCCTTACTGAGGCGTTATCATTACGTCTTCAAGAAAAGATTTACGGGATATTATTCTCAATGTAATTTCTTTTGAGGGCAGTAGATTGTTCACGTATAACTCCGCCCTTCAGTGGCTGATTGGAGTTAGTTAGACGTGACGCAGCCCTAGCTACATCCACACGCGTGGATAGTAAGGTTAAGAACTCTCTCAGAGTCGCTTCGTTCTCGGAGGAGCTTCTCTTCGACGGCAACTTTTCGGCAATCCATGAATTGCTCGATTTACACGTTCTCTTGTCTATCTAGTGTTACAAGAGATTCAGACTGGGGCAAACATTCGGTGGTTGACTCAGAGAGTGCCGCCGCAGTTGCCGGACCCGAGTGTGGCTGTTATGACGGTTGCCAGTCAAACAGATTGGGATATAATACTGATCCCTACGGATTCGAAGTGCCAGGGTCTTTGGGTTCCGCAGTCTTTTAGCAATCAGTTTTCTTCCGCGGAATAATGTTTTTTAGGCTTGCTTTATGTCATTGCATGAACATTATTCAGAAACGCATGCCCAAATTCCTGTCCTTTAATTCGACAGTAGTGGCGTATCTCCGGAACCAGGGAGGCACTCTTTCGTTTCCGTTATTCAATTTAATGGAAAGAATCCGTCTGTTGGTTATAGTACACCAAGTTCAGTTTTGGTCCGTCATATTCCGGGTCGTCTGATTGTTTTATCGGACTCCCGTTCTCTTACGGGTCGCTTGTTGCTGTCAGAATGGACTCTCAACAAACAAGTATTCAATCAGATTTGCTATCTATGGGAGTGCCCAATGATGATTTATTTATGACACAGCTTGCTAATCAATTGCAGACGTATGTGTTGGCTTGTCCAGATCTCTGAGCTAATATTGTTAACGCTCTATTGATCTATAGGATGGAATGATAGGATATGCGTATCCTCCGGCGCTGTTGTTTTAGCAGGTATTGCTAAGATAAACAACCACAATACATTTCTGTTGATAGCATCTCTATCTTCACAGAGATCATGAGTAATTTACTCTCTTGTCTACTGTGGGTCTTAACGTGAAATCTTCCTCTATGTGAGGATCTTTTTCACTGGGTAAATCGTGTCATCTTTATCACAACCAGCAAGGTCGCAACCTTCATGTATTCCGTTGTGTGGTCCGTATTGCATTGTAAGCACTGTACTGGACGAGCTTTGGATGCGATTTCTTACTATAGGAGATCCTCTTCTTCGCTATTCTATGCGGCTAAAGTGGAGGCTCTTCCGTCGTGGTGTAGGGATCATTATGTTCATATTGTTGATCTCCATACTACTCATTGCTATTTTTAGTATACTTGTTTCACAAGATCTACTGCAGCCTGTTATTATTTAGGTTATAGGTTTATGTTACCTCATACCTATGCACTCTACGATAGTTTACAATTGAGTCTTTTGTCTCTTTATCTAAGTCAGTTAGTAACTTTTTGATAAATAGACTTAGAATCTTTAGATTAAATTCCTATACGGATTTTAACTTCGGTTCTTATTTAGCTAAGTAATCATTTGAGCCTCTGGAAACAGTAGTTTTCAAATTCTGACCTTTTAGACAGTAATTCTGTTGGTTTCTCTTTTACTGTAGAGTCAGTGAGTTTCATGCACTATCGATGGATGATTTTCACTTTCATAGTTTCGGAATCAATACTTCCGTTACTATTTAGGTTGGATTGTTGCATAAGAGTTAGGCTCCTATTATCCGGAACCTATTATTTTAAGGTCCTTCCGTCTTCGTATGGGCATAGGCCTTTACTCTTTCCGGGTACAGTTTATGTATTTATAAACAGATATCTGTTTATTACTATGGGCATAAGCTTCTTCTGTCTTTGATGTCTAGTAGAAGGACGTTACGCTCCATTTTATTGTTAATGGATTCTATTAACTATCGGTACTGCTTATGGTATATCATTGACTTAGCAGTTGTGCTTAAGATTTCGGCTCATGAAGTAAGAGTTCTTCTACTTCTTGGGCTTACATTAATAGTGTCGCTATTATAGATTTTTGAAGGCCGCTCATTGCGCTCAGCCATCCACATTCATGAATTTTATCTCAGAAATATCGAGTTCATTTCTGGAGGCCTCTATTGTTAGGTCTATTATCTACTGCTCAGAATGTCATTCACTTAACAGTTGCTACTATAGCTAGGTAGGCTGTCTGTTTCAGCAGTGTCTCCGTTCGGCTGCCCTCTTCGCTCTGGGCTATTTGACCCAGGGCAAGAAAAAGGGGGGGGGGGGTGTTCCCTTGGGTCACCTGTTTTACTATGAAAACAAGGGGATACCTCCTCCGGAGTTAGTAATTCTGAGCTGTTATTGGGATGGTTGTTTAGTGAGAAGTTTAGGTTTTTAAAATTCATTCAAGTCTTAGTTTTTAAAGTATAGCTTTTGAATATTGCATATGTCAACGGACATGATTATGCAATCCTCAGACACTTTTAGGAGTATAAGAGTCTCTATTCTCTAGACTTACTTTATTTATTGGCTTACTTTAAAAATTATTAGTATAAGGATTATATTGGATATTAATAGAGTACATGGATGTATGAAGCTCAATTTTGGAAGGTGTTGTATCTTTCTAATTTATCATAAATAAGAAAGATACATGTAAGGCCTATTACTTCTTTTTCCCTACAGGGGATGACTTTATTTTATTTTATTGAGCGTATTCCATTTTGCTCTATGTCCTTGGCCCTCCAGCCTTTTTACTATTCAGCTATGTCTGGGTCATTGGTACAGTATAAAAATGTTAAAAAATTTATAGTAATTTATATATTTTTTATACTTACCAATGACCCAGACGGGGATGGCCCTCCCAGGAGTTGGGAACTCTTGCCTCCCCGCTGAGTACATAGTGCTTACCAGGCACTGGTTATTAGAATGATTAATGGCGCCAATTTCGGAACGTCCTTGACACTGCGCATGCGCAGTAGGGGCGAAGTGTGGAGGGCCTTTCAGGACATGTTTTCTTTAGTTTTAGATGCAAATTTTGGGGATTGGGGGGCAAAATTTGTGTTTGGCCCTATATTTTAAGAGTTAGCACCAGCTATGTCTGGGTCATTGGTAAGTATAAAAAATATATAAATTACTATAAATTTTTTAACTTTTTGGAGAAATGGTGATTCTAAGGAGGATATAGAAGGAGGAGAGGAAAAAGAAGTGACAAAAAATAATCAGGGCTGTACTTAAAATTTTTTATGAAATTATGTTAAGTTGCCTATTTTCGAGGCATGGGCCTCTTGTTGTCATTCTTGCTAAAATGTTGCACTGCTTATTCAGTGTTTCCTCTCCCCTAGCCTTCTAAGTCCCCCCTTGCAATTCTCCCATGCTTTTGGCATATTTTTGAGAAAGTTCATTTCTAAAATTTTCTTGGGAGAGTTGCTTGGACACAGAATGTTTTCTGTTATTTTCCCCATAGTTACGTTTTCACCCATGGGTGTATAAACGTTGTGTTCTGCATCTTCCATCTGATGTTCTGCAGATTCTCCCCTGGGAGTCTCTGTCTTGCATCAGATAGAGTGTAATTTTGATGACTGATTTCGGGCCAGTTTTTTCAGTGCCTGGAGTCATGTTTTCTGGTGTTTTACACTGTTTGTTTACATTGGCAACAGCCTTTTTTGAGGGGAGCTGTTTGCCTTTGGTGTAGTTTATCTCACTATAAGATACATTTATATTATCCGTAAGTGTCTCATTAATTATTTAATATAAATTTAAAATTTTTGACCACACTTTGCCATCGGATCCATCGGGGCTCAACGTTACTTTTCAGAAACTTGGGCTTCGCTGAAAAAATATTTTTTCAAAATTATTTTGATTTGCAATTGTTTTTTCATTTATTAATGGATCATGTTATTATGTATCTTTGTGTCAGGGGTTTGTGCGAGTAACTAGGACTTGTTGTTGACTTTTCACAATGAAAGGATATTGTTCAAATTGTAATGGGAAGAAATCTTCCTCTGACTTTCATGATCATTGTATTAATTGTAGTCAGTGTTCTCGCACTAATCCCTGTTCTATATGTCAATATTGGGATGACAAACATTGGAAACGTGTGTCACGGTATGTTGTTACTGGAAAAAGGGCTATGCCGGCTCTTTCTCCGCAAGGTCACTCTACTCTCTCAGTTTCTATTTCAGAGGAACAAGAACAGGGTGATGTTTCCATGTTATCTTCTGCAAGTGCGCTTCCGTCGTCACAAATGAATTCAGAGCTAGCGGCAAAAGTGCTCATGGAGATTAGACAAATGTCGTCCGCTAGCTCGCCCGGTGTAGCGTCCATTCACCGAATGGTTCGGCAGCCGGGTTTGTCCGATGCAGTCCAGGAGGAAATGTTGGGTGATGCGAGCACTATAAACATTCAATGTGCACACCCAGTGACGGCGGATAGTAAGCGAGATCGGAGGAAGCCTTTGAGTCCGGTTCCTAGCTCGTCCAGGTCCAGCCGGGCCGCGAGCGAGAGAGGCCCCTCTCTCGTACAACAACATCTGGGACCAGATGTTGTGGTACAAAATGTGTCGCAAGCGGAGCATACGTCCGTCGCTCGGGACGCTCCGTTGTATAGGCAGTCCGCGGAGACTGCTAAGGCTTCTTCTTCTCGTCAGCGCACACGACCGCACCTTGGCTGCGTGACCGCCGATATCTTACCAGCTTCGCCGATCAAGGATTCTTCGGCGACCAGGTCACACCATCCGGCAGCCAGGGACACGAGGCCGATGGACTCCGGACGTTCGCATAGAAAAAGTATGCGGGAGCCATCTGATGCGGAGCTGCCCTCGGCGAAGCAGCGAAAGACTGCGCCTCCGCAGGTCTCGACGCCGGACATTCTTGTGCAGATAGCACAGCTTATCGCAGCATCCCAGCAGCCGACAGAAACGGTGTCGGATCGAGAATTATCCGACGGCGCTGGGTCGGTACGCTCCGCCGAAGCATCGGGGGCGGACGACCGGGAGCATCATGAGGTCCGACCGGATGGTGAAAGGGATACGGATGATTTGGAGCTATCCCTTTCGGAACAACATAAAGCTGCCGTGGACTTCATCCGGCACTTGCTCCCTCAAGTTGTTCCGTCGGGCCAGACTGCTGCGGTTCCGGACAAGAGGATTATAGCGTCATTGGACTCTGAATTTTTTGAGCGGTTCAGGGACATCGCTCCCGAGTTTCCGTCGCAGTCCAATAATGTTGCAAGAACATTTGAATTATTGAACGACGCTATATTTAAACTTGCTTCCAAGACGGGGAAAGCAGGTTTCTTGTCCGCCAATACTCTCAACCTGCCTTTCATTAATGCAAGGAATAAATTCGACACGGCAGGACAGGGTATCCCGAGAGTTCCTCTGCGTATGGACGACGAGGCGGAAGACTTAGAGCTATCATTACCGTGGTCGGCTTCTATTCCAACCGCGGTGTTGGAAACCGCTATTTCGTCTAACAGAGCCAATTTAGATGCCTTATCTTACGCAGATCACCTTACTAAGGCGTTATCACTGCGCCTTCAAGGGAAAGAATTTCAGGATATACAATCCTCTTTAAGACTTCTTTCAAGGGCAGTAGCTTATTCCACGTGTAACTCCGCCCTTTCTGTGGCAAACCTGGAGTTGGTTAGACGTGACGCAGCCCTAGCTACATCCACACTCGTGGATGCTAAGGTGAAGAACTCTCTTAGAGTCGCTTCGGTCTCCGGAGAACTTCTCTTTGACGGCAAGCTTTCTGCTATTTATGATAAAATTACAAAGAAAGCTTCGGATTCTCTGTTGTTCAAATCTGCTTCTAAGAAGTCGGATACAGCAGACAAGAATAAGACAGGCACTTCTGGGTCTAATGCGCCCAAGAGAGGTTCCTATAGAGGTTCCGGTGCGTCCTCTTGGTCTTATTGGAGAGACCGTCAGGGTAGCGACTCTCGTTCGGGACGTCCTTCGGGCCGGGACAACCGGTCGGACGCCCCGAGGTCGACGGGACGAGGTGCGGGTCATGGAGGACGTGGTTTCTCCTACCGCAGGCCTCACAGGTCCAGGAGGTGATGGCTTAAACCTCTATCGCATACCGGTTGGCGGAAGGTTGTTGAGCTTTTCACAAGAATGGGCGTCGATTACGGACGACCCTTGGGTGAGAGGAGTGACTTCGGAAGGCCGAAAGATATCCTTCAAACGAAAGCCTCCATTAACTCGAAGTCCAAAGTGGACTCAACTTCCGTCAAATCCGCAGAAAAGAGACGCTCTGTTATCAGAGGTGCAGTCTCTTTTAATGAAGAACGCGGTAGAGGTCGTAGAAAACCAGGAGTCTCCGGGATTCTACAGCCATCTGTTTCTGGTTCCGAAACCAGACGGCTCGTTCCGTCCAGTCATAAATTTGAGCTGGATAAACAAGCTGATCGTCGCTCCGAAATTTTATATGGAGACGATTCGGTCGGTCAGAGCGAGTATTCGGGTGAACGATTATGCAACAAGCATAGATCTCAAAGATGCGTACTTTCACGTCATGGTACATCCGACATTCAGAAAGTATCTACGCTTCGCAGTCCTAGGAGTGGTGTATCAATTCCGGGCGATGTGCTTCGGACTGAATCTAGCACCCTGGGCTTTCACTCGGGTAATGAACTCGGTAATGATCTATTTCCGAGCTCATTCGTCTGCGGTAACGTCGGCCTACCTGGACGACATTCTTCAGAGGTACGGCAACGAGTTAACGCTTCAGAACGATGTTCAGAATCTACTTCTATTGCTCCGACGTCTCGGTTTTATAGTAAACGAGGAGAAGTCGGATCTGGTGCCGTCCAAGTCATTCACTCATCTGGGAATGAGCTTCGAGACGCACAACAATCTCGTTCGTCTGCCGTTAACCAGAGCGAAATGAATCAGTTGTTACGCTCGCTATTGTCTGCACGCAAAGTCACAGCGAGAGAATTTATGAGACTGATAGGTCTGTGCGGAGCCGCTGCGGATCTCATTCCGATGGGGCCGTTACGCACGCGTCCTCTCCAAATTTTCTTGACTCAGAATTGGAGTGTGAAAATTCATTCGCTCGACATAGACGTTCTCTTGTCAGATCAAGTGAAACAAGAGATTCAGACTTGGGCAAACATTCAGTGGTTAACTCAGGGAGTTCCGCTGCAGTTGCCGGATCCGAGTTTTACCATTATGACGGATGCCAGTCAAACAGGTTGGGGTGCGTCATTGATCCCAACGGATTCGAGATGCCAGGGTCTTTGGGATCCGCAATTCCTGTGCAAGCACATAAACATCAAGGAAATGATGTCAATTTGGCTTGCGCTACGTCATTGGATGGACATTATTCACAATGCTCATGTCCAAATCCTATCCGACAATACGACAGTAGTGGCGTATATACGGAATCAGGGAGGCACTCATTCAGTTCCGTTGTTCAATCTAACGGAAAGAATCCTTCTGTTTGCGCTAGAACATCAGGTTCTTCTTTCGGTCCGTCACATACCGGGTCGTCTGAATGTGCTAGCAGACTCCCTTTCACGAAAGGGTCGCTTGTTGCCGTCGGAGTGGACTCTCAACAAACAAGTATTCAATCAGATTTGCTACCAATGGGAACGGCCAATGATAGACTTATTTGCGACACATCTCAACAATCAGTTGCAGACGTATGTGTCTCCGTGTCCGGATCCAAGAGCATTTGCAGTAGACGCTCTGTCGATCCCTTGGGACGGAATGATAGGATATGCGTATCCTCCAGCGCCGTTAATTCAACAAGTATTGCTAAAGATAAAACAATCTCAATGCAAGATTCTGTTGGTAGCATCTCTGTCGCCACAGAGACCGTGGATAAATCTACTCAGGTGTCTGTTGTGGGACCTACCGCGAAAGCTTCCTCCACGGGAGGATCTTCTTTCGCAGGGGAAATCGCGTCAACTCCATCACAACCCACAAGGTCTCAACCTTCACGTTTTTCCGTGTGCGGTCCTTCTTGCATGGCAAGCACTTTACAGGACGAGCAGTGGACGCGATTTCTAACTGTAGGAGGACCTCCTCTTCGCTAAACTATGCGGCTAAGTGGAAGGTTTTTCGTCGTTGGTGTAGGGATCATTCTGTAGATATTTTTGATCCCTCTATACCAGACATTGCAAACTTTCTAGTATACTTGTTTGACGAAATCAAACTGCAGCCTGTTACTATTAAGGGTTATAGGTCTATGTTATCTGATACCTATGCACATCATGATAGTTTACAAATTGGATCTAATGTCTCTTTATCTAAGTTGGTTAGAAACTTCTCGATAAATAGACCCAGAACTCTTAGATTAATTCCTAAATGGAATTTAGCTTGGGTTCTTCTTAAATTGAAGGAAAAGCCATTTGAACCTCTTGGGACAGTAGATTTCAAATTCTTATCTTATAAGACAGCTTTTCTCTTAGCTTTCTCTTCTGCTAGAAGAGTCAGTGAGCTTCATGCACTGTCGGTGGATGATTCTCACTATCGTAGTGTCGGGAACACTATCACCTTCACTACTAATGTGGGTTTTTTAGCTAAGAATCAGGCTCCTAATAAATATCCGGAACCTATTGTTATTAAGGCTCTTCCGTCTTCAGACGGGCGTAGGCCTTTACTCTGTCCTGTTAGAGCGTTACGTATTTATAAACAGAGATCTCAGTTTATCAGAAAGGGACGGAAACGTTTCTTTCTGTCTTTGATGCCTAATAGAAGGGACATTTCGGTCCATTCTATTGCTAGATGGATTCAATTAACTATCCGTACTGCTTATGAGAGTTTATCTTCTTCTCAGCAGTCTGTGCTTAAGATTTCCGCTCATGAAGTAAGAGCTCTTGCTACTTCTTGGGCTTATGCTAATAGTGTTGCTATTACAGATTTAATGAAGGCTGCTTATTGGTCTCAGCCATCCACATTCACGAATTTTTATCTCAGAAATATTGAGTCCATTTCTGGAGACCTGCATTGTTTAGGTCCGTTATCTGTTGCTCAGAATGTCGTCCACTAAACAGTTGCAACTATAGTTATGCAGGCTTTCTGTTCCGGCAGTGACTCCGTCCGGCTGCCCTCTTCGCTCTGGGCTATTTGACCCAGGGCAAGGGGAAGGGGGGGGGGGGGGGGCGGGTGTTCCCTTAGGTCACCTGCTTTATAGTGAAAAGCAAGGGAATGCTTCCTCCAAAGTCAGTATTTCTGAGTCGCTTCCGGGATGGTTTTAAAGTGTAATATTAATGTTAAAATTCATTCATGTCTTATTTTTAAAGTGTAGCTCGGTGTGAAGCATTTGTATTGTCAAGTGTCAAACAGGCTTTAATATACAATACTCGGACACTTTTAAAAGATTATAAAGAGTCTCAATTCTCTGGACTACTTTATTTATTGGGTTACTTTAAAAATAATTAGTATAAGGGTTATACTGGATGTTAATAGAGAACATGAATATTATTGTGCTCAATTATTAAGGGTATTGTATCTTTCTAATTTAATATTAAATAAGAAATATACATGTAAAGCCTAATACTCCTTTTCTCCTTAAGGGGTTACCTCTTTATTATATAGTTGAGCTTATTGGATTTTCCTCTATGTCCTAGGCCCTCCAGCCTTTTTACTATTCAGCTAAGTCTGGGTCATTGGTACAGTATAAAAATGTTAAAAAATTTATAGTAATTTATGTATTTTTTATACTTACCAATGACCCAGACGGGGATGGCCCTCCCAGGAGTTGGGAACTCTTGCCTCCCCGCTGAGTACATAGCGCTGACCAGGCACTGCCAGTAAGAATGATAATTGGCGCCAATTTCGGGACGTCCTTGACACTGCGCATGTGCAGTGGGGGCGTAGTATGGAGGTCCTATAGGACATGATTTCTTTTGGTTTTGGATGCAAATTTTGGGGATTGGGGGGCAAAATTTGTGTTTGGCCCTGGTTTTTGTTAGAGTTAGCACCAGCTAAGTCTGGGTCATTGGTAAGTATAAAAAATATATAAATTCCTATAAATTTTTTAACTTTTCTGACGTTGTTTCTCCGGACCAAAATGCTGCGTTGCTGAATAAGAGACTTATAGCGCCACTGGACAGAGATTTCTTTAATCGGTTCAGGGACATCGTCCCTCAGTTTCCGTCTCAGTCCAGAAATGTCTCAGAGACATTTGAACTATTATATGACGCTATATATAACTTGCTACCAATAGGGCAAGTCCGGTCTCATATCGGCAAGTGCTCTACATCTGCCTTTCATCAATTCCTGGAATAATTCGAAACGGCAGGACAGGGCATTCCGAGAGTTCCTCTGCGTCTAGACGACCAGGCCTAAGTCCTAGAGTTGTCTATACTGTCGTCTATGTCAATTCCAACCATGATGTTCTATCGACGACCAGTGAGTGGAAGACTGTCGAGTTTCTCAACCTTTTGGGAGTAGATTACGGACATCCCTTGGTTTCGAAGGGTGATTTCGATAGGACTATATTGTCCTTCAAACGTAACTTACGTTAACTCGAAGTCCAAGATGGACTCAGTTTCTGTCAAGTCCCCCGGGAAGAGGTTCGCTTCCATTAGAAGTCCAGTCTCTTCTGGAAGGATTGCGATAGAGATCGTAGAAATCTAGGAATTTCCAGGTTTCTACAACCATCCTTTCTGGTTCCAAACCAGACGGCTCGTTCCGTCCACTCATAATCTGAGCTGGATAACAAGCTGATCGTGGCTCCAAGTTCTATATGGAGTCCATCCGGTCCATCGGTCAGAGCGAGTATTCAGGTGTATGACTATGCTACATGCATAGATTTCTAGTTGCATACTTTCACGTCATGGTACATCAGGTGTTCAGAAAGTATCTTTGCCTCTTGATCATAGGAATTGTGTATCAGCACTGAGCAATGTGTTTCAGTCTGAATCTAGCCCATGGGCTTTCACTCGAATATTGAACTCGGTAATGACTCATTTCCGAGCTCATTCGTCTGCGGTAACGTCGACCTACTTGGACGACATTCTTCAGAGGTATGGCAATGAGTTAACTCTTCAGAACGATGTGCAAATTCTGCTTCTAATGATCCAACGTCTCGGTTTCATAAGTAAAAGAGAAGTCGGATCTGGTTTCGTCCAAGTCATTTACCCACCGGGGGATGAGCTTCGAGACACATTACATTCTTGTTCATCTGCCGTTAACCAGAGCGAAATTAATCAGTTGTTATGCTCGCTATTGTCTTCGCTCAGACAAGGTCTCGACGAGAGATCTCATGAGGCTGATACGTGTGTGCGGAACTGCCGCGATTTTATTCGCGATGGGGCAGTTACGCATTTGTCCTTTCCAAATTTCTTTTAATTCAGAATTGGAGGGTGAAGATTATTTTGCTCGATACGGACATCTTATTGTCAAATCAAGTGAATAAGAGATTCAGACTTGGGCAAGTTTTCTGGGATTAACTCAGGTAGTTCCACTGCAATTGCCGGATCCGAGTTTTACAGTTTTGACGGATGCCTGTCAAACAGGTTGGGTCGTTTCATTGAGGATTTGAAGTGCCAGGGTCTTTTGATTCTGTAGTTCCTTATCAAGTACACAAACATCAAGAATGATGTCTTTTTGGCTTGCGCTACGTTATTGGATGAACGTTATTCAGAATGCTCATATGCTAATTCTGTCCGACAACTCAACGGTATTAGCGTATTTTCGGAATTATGGAGGCACTCATTCCATCCTGTTATTCATGTTAACGGAATGAATCTTTCGGTTGGTACTAGAACATCAAGTTCTCCTATCGGTCCGTCATATTCCGGGTCGTCTGAACGTATTAGCGGACTCCCTTCACGGAGGGGTTGTTTGTTGCCGCCAGTATGGACTTTCAACAAACAAGTTTTCAATCAGATTGCTACCAAGGAGAGCGGCCAATGATCGACTTATTCGCGACACATCTCAACAATCAGTTGCAGACATATGTGTCACAACGTTTGGATCTTCGAGCGTTTGCAGTAAACACTCTACCGATCTTGTGAGACAGAATAATAAGATATGCGTATCTTCAAGCGCCGTTGATTCAGCAGATATTGCTCAAGTGTAATTATTTCAATGCAAATTCTGTTGGTAGCTTCTCTAGCTCCACAAAGACTGTGGATTAATTTACTCAGGCGTCTGTTGTGGGACATGCCGTGGAAGCTTCCTCCACATTTCGGTCCATTCTATGGTCAGATGGATTCAATCTACTATCAGTTCTGCTTATGATTATATCTTCATTCAGCAGTCTGTGCTTTAGTTTTAAGCTCATGAAGTAAGAGTTCTTCTACATCATGGGCTTAAGCTAATAATGTTGCTATTACAGATCTAATGAGGGCTGCATATTGGTCTTAGCCCTCCATTTTCACGATTTTGTATCTGAGAATATTGAGTCCTTTTCTGCAGATCTACATTGTTTAGGTCCGTTATTTTTTTTTACTCAGAATGTCGTCTACTAAACAGTGGGAACTATATGTGTATAGGCTTTCGGTTCCGGCAGTGACTCTTTCCTGCTGCCCTGTTTGCTCTGGAGTATTTGATCCAGGGCAAGGGAAAGGGGGGGGGGGGGGGGGTGTTCCCTTAGGTCACCTGCTTTATAGTGTAAAGCAAAGGAATACCTCCTGAGTCGGTTCCGAGATGATTTTAAGGGTAGAGCCTATGTTTACTCATCTGTGTAATATTTTTTAAATGTTGATCGGTGTGAAGCATTTGTATATATCACATGATCCTCGAACACTTTTAAATGAGTATATAGAGTCTCATTTCTCTAGACTCCCATATTTATTGGCTTTCCTTAAAAAATATTAGTATAAAGGGTTATACCAGATGTTTATAGAGATCATTGATGTTATTGTGCTCAATTACAGAATAGTGTTGTGTCTTTCTTTTTTGATACAAATAAGAAAGATACATGTAAGCCTATCTCTCCTTTTTTCCTTGAGGGGTAGGTCTGTTATAGGTAATTGAGTCTATTGGATTTTCCTTATGTCCTAGGCCCTCCAACCTTTTTACTATTCAGCTAAGTCCGGGTCATTGATACAGTATAAAAATATGTTGAGACTACAGTTATGTGGAGGGTGACCCAGACGGGGATGGCCCTCCCATGAGTTGGGAACTCATACCTCCCCGCCGAGTACATAATGCTTACCAGGCACTGGTTGTAAGAATGATTTTGGGCGCCAATTTCGAGACCTCCTTGATGCTCCGCATGCGCAGTGGAGTAAAATTATGGAGGACCATATAGGACATGTAATTTTCGGTTTTAGATGCAAATTTGGGGGATTGGGGGGTAAAATTTGCGTTTGGCCCTAAATATTTTAGAGTTAGCACCAGCAGCTAAGTCTGGGTCATTGGTAAGTATAAAAAATATATAAATTACTATAAACTTTTTAACTTTTCAGAAAAATATGATTTGTGGATGAACTGCTCGTTCAAATAGGTTATTATAATTACGAATATATTGGGAAAAAATTCTGATTCATGATTTTCTTAGGCAAGTTGTGACGGAATTTCATATTTTGATAAAAATAAATCTATGAAAGTTGGTAATTTACAGCACTTCGACTTTTTTCCAGAGACGTTCTGTCCCTGTAACATTTCGCCCCTTGCCGTAGAATACTTTTCACGTTTCACTGAGAGAAAAAACATTCCAAACACCCTTCAATTATTACCCAACACCCCTCTAGTGAATAACCCATGTGGCTGCGTGGACCACCAGGATGTTGGGTGGCAGCGAATTACCACAAACAATCTCGTGAGAAATAAAAAAATTTAAAAAAAGCCGCCCGCCCGCATCCTTTTTGGGGGAAAATGGCCTGAGAAACAGACAATCAGCTTTGTATGGCCTTACATGTACCATTTCCCCCCTCCTCCCCCCACAACATCAGATGGGAGAGATTGAATTGAAATGGTCTCCATTCATCCATCTGTCCGTCCATCCGTCTGTCCTCCCATCACAAACTTTGTCTGCTTATGTCCTACATTTTTTATTAGATTTTTACAAAACTTGGTCTGAAGTATCAAGTGTAGATGTGCATTTGTTCAGGAATTTTTGACGCAACTAATTTTGTGTGGTTTCAGCCCTAAGAAATAGCAAAAGCTTGTCCGCTTAACTCCTCCTGCATTTTTTATTGGATTTTTACAAAATGTGGTGTGCAGTATAAGTATGATGTGTACATGTGCAAACTGAAAGGAAGTTTCGATTCAAATAATTTTGCCAGAGTTAAAGCCCATGTCAACTTTGAATTTACCAAAATTGCAGGTTTTTGGAAGATATCTTCAGTTGCGATTTAAGAAATTAAATGATATTTGGTGAGTGGCATTATTGGATATAAATACAAGTCCAGGTCGATTATGAGATGATTCCTATCATAACATAAAAGTCGGCGGGGGATATGGATATCGTTAAGACTGTCTTGTCTGATAGGAAATGTTTTGGGCTGTGGGTTTGGGAGCTGGACATTTTTCTCTTTGGCGGTGTAGCATCATTTTTTTCACCTCTTTTAATTATACCCCCCGCAAACAAAGTTTGGGGGGTATATAGGAATCGCCCTGTCCGTCCGTCCGTCTGTCCATCCATCGTAAGCGCAACTCCTCCTAAACCGTTTGAAGAATTTTCATGAAACTTTACACAATGGAAGAACTCCATATGGGAATGTGCATGAAACAATATAATTCCGTTCTGACATTTCCAAGGGGAGATAATCTGTCCGTCTGACCATCCTTGTAATCGCAACTCCTCCTAAACCGTTTGAAGAATTTTCATGAAACTTTACACAATGGAAGAACTCCATATGAAGATGTGCATGAGGCAATATAATTCCGTTCTGACATTTCCAAGTGGAGATAATCTAACTTATACCGTCTGTCCATCCTTGTAAGCACAACTCCTCCTAAACCATTTGAAGAATTTTCATGAAACTTTACACAATGGAAGAACGCCATATGAAGATGTGAATGAAGCAATATAATTCCGTTCTGACATTTCCAGGGGGAGATAATCTAACTTATACCGTCTGTCCATCCTTGTAAGCGCAACTCCTCCTAAACCATTTGAAGAATTTTCAGGAAACTTTACACAATGGAAGAACTCCATATGAAGATGTGCATGAAGCAATATAATTCTGTTCTGACATTTCCAAGGGGAGATAATCTGTCCATCTGACCATCCTTGTAAGCGCAACTCCTCCTAAATCGTTTGAAGAATTTTCATGAAACTTTACACAATGGAAGAACTCCATATGGGAATGTGCATGAAGCAATATAATTCCGTTCTGACATTTCCAAGGGGAGATAATCTGTCCGTCTGACCATCCTTGTAAGCGCAACTCCTCCTAAACCGTTTGAAGAATTTTCATGAAACTTTACACAATGGAAGAACTCCATATGAAGATGTGCATGAGGCAATATAATTCCGTTCTGACATTTCCAAGGGGAGATAATCTAACTTATACATTTCAGGCGCGGGGGGTATCACTTTGTGAGTTTGCTCACAGTACCTCTAGTTCCATTTGGAACTATCTGGAAATATACACCCCAAATATGAATTAGCACAATGGAACAAAAAACAGGATTAGCAACCATTTGAAAATACAGCTGTTCTGGGTTGATTTTTCAGCATCTCATAGAAGTTACTGTAACCAATCTTTCTTCTGCTAAGCCACATTTGGAGATCTGAATGAGAAAAATGTCAGTATCAGAACTTAACTGGTAGAGTGCTGAAATCCGATATTTGGGCTTTATTCTGAAGCATGAGCACCATAACTCAGAGGGCTCCATATTCTGTGGATGTGCTTTGTATTATGTCTAAAGAGAAATTATTTAGTCTGTCTGATTTGCTTTGTTACAATTTATGGACATGGATACTTCTGCCTTCTTTGGGAAATGGTCGAGGACCCATCTGTTTGAGAAGTTTGCACCTGGAATGTTTCAATTGGGAATTTGCTTTGGAGGAAAGAAACACAAAAATTAAGAAATATTATCTTCAAATTGAATTGAGAACTCTCACAGTTTACATTCGGTGACTTTACTGTTGTGTCTAGGCTGTATAGGCAGCCAAGACTTGTCAGGAAACAACTGAGAAGGTTCTTAGAATGTAACTTGCAAGTGTATCTCAACCTACAGACTGGTAAATATTGGTGTTCTGGGGGCTTATTGCCTCTCTGTTCAGGACACTGCTTGTTGAATATTCTTTTTTGGGGGACTGAGATTGGGAAATTCTCAGTTTGAATTTGGGAGAAATCTTGCCGAATTGCCATTGGAAAGGGCCCCATATTCGGTCCCTGTACACACCTGATATTATCCCTGATGGGAGAGTGTGCATTACAACTCTTCCATAAATTGTTACAAGCCAAAGAAAGATAACAAATTATGATGACCAAAAACAATTAATCTGTTACCTGCGTGATTTGAAAATTAAGCAATTGAAAAATATATTGTTTTCAAATTATTTCATCAAAACCAAATGAGGTGACCCCTCATTAGAACGAGCTCACTGAGCTCGTTCCAATGAGGGGTCACATAATATGGTTTTGTTGAAAATATTTTGAAAAATTTAAAAAAATAGTAATTAAAATAATAAATTTTGATATTTTCTATGTTGGATAAAGGGTTAAGCACTCTATCAGTTAACTTCTGCAGAAAATAACCCAAATGTTAGGTGAACTGTCTTCATTTTTTTCGAAAATGGTGCAAAATATAAGAAATAAAAAAATAAAATGCCTCCCTCACTCATTGATTTGAAAAATTAATTGCCTGTGAACCAAATGTATTTTTTTTTGTTTGGCATAATATAGCCCTAGATTCTGAAAGTCTTGATAAATACCAACACGAATAATAAAAAATATGCATGGATTAATGACAATCATTTATGCTTCAGTAGTTTGGTAAGTTAAAGAAAACTATAACAGGAAGATCTGAATTTAACCCCTAATTCTCAAGAAATATAATTTTTTTCATAACTGATATATTTTCAGGTTGATAGCCAAACTAGTGAATCTGACAGAGTTGCTCAAAATTTATTTAAGTAAGTACTTCATATATTTTACTGACTTTTCACTTTTCACAAACAAATTTCAAAATAAAAATTACCGTATTTACTATATGTATGTGGACAGCTTTTTAAAAATAATTATTTTCACAGGTGTCCCAATTCTTATAAAATGGGGAAAGAACACAGCCTGGTCTTGATTTGATGCTGAATAAAGTTGTGTGTGATTCGTTTTCCATCACTGTATACGAAAATCGCCGTCCAATTTTTTTTTATATATTCATTTTTTGCTTCCAAAACATAGCTTATGATCCCTCTTTGGAATGAGCGCATTGTGCTTGATCCAATGAGGAATCATAAGCTATGTTTTGGAGAAAACATTGGCAGTGTCTGGGTACTCTCACTACTCTGGGATGGCTACATTCTGTGAATTTCTGCAGCAAGAGAGTATTTAATAAAAAACGAAAAACCTTAGATTACGGGATGTCGACGCTTTCGGTTTTTTAAAAAAACTAAAAACCTCACTTCGGTTTCGGTTAATCTACAGCTCTATACAACAGGGGACCAACCACTGTGGCCTAATGGGATCTTGGGGACACTCTTAGCAAGTATGGATTCTTGCAACCATTTTTGAAAGAATCCACATGGATTCTCCCAGTTTGGATGAAATATAAGACAGCGCAAAGTAGATCTTGTTTCTCAGCCCATTTTTTTGGTAAAATTGCAAGTGGACGGGTGTTTTTTTATTTTAGGTTTTATTTTTGTAATTATTTCTTTGCCATCAAAAGTTCATGTTCTTAGTTTGTTTTAGGCCTCATAAGCTACAAAATAGCATGGGGGCTGGTGTATTTTATCCCTTGAGCGCAAGAAGGCTTTGCAATTCTAAAGCATTGCAAAGCCTTCTTGCACTCAAGGGACAAATTTATCATTTTTATTAACGTGGGTAAAATATCAGACATAAACCATTCAATATTTTTATACTGTACCAATGACCTAGACTTAGCTAGTGCTAACTCTTAAAATTCTAGGGCCAAACACAAATTTTGTCCCCCAATCCCCCAAATTTGCATCAAAATCCAAAAATTCAATGTCCTATGTGGTCCTCCATACTTTTATCCACTGCGCATGCGCAGTGTCAAGGAAGTACCGAAATTGGTGCAATCCTCATTCTTTGTTTGGCCCTGAAATCAGTAACATCTCACTGATATTTGTGCTTTTTCAAAAAATTTTTTCTCTTTGAATTATTTTTTCGTAATGTTATAATGTATTATTTTATTATATATCTTTGTTTTCAAGGTTTGGTGTGAGTACTATGACTGTTTGTAATTTTCACAATGAAAGATTATTGTTCAAATTGTAATGCGAGGAAATCGTCCTCAGATTCTCATGATCAGTGTATTAATTGTAGTCGGTGTACTCGCACTAACCCTTGCTCAGTGTTTGTCAACGTGTGTCACAGTATGTTGTTAGAGGGGAGAGGTCCATTCCGGTCCTCTCTCCACAGGGTCACTCTAGTTTTTCGATCTCTTTTTCAGAGGAACAAGAACAGGGTGATGTTTCCGTGATGTCTTCCAAAAGTGTGCTTCCGTTGTCACAATCAAATGAAGAGTTAGCGGCAAAAGTGCTCATGTAGATACGTCAATTGCCTACGAGGTCCCAAGTAGCATCGACGGCTTTGGCGTCCGCTAGCTCGCCCGGTGTAGCGACCATTCAACGAATGGCTTGGCAGCCGGGTTAGTCTATTGCGGTCCAGGAAGGAGATTTGGGTGATGTGAGCACTATAAATATACCACGTGCACACCCAGTGACGACGGATCAGAGGATGTTACGGAGGAAGCCTGTTAGTGCAGTTCCTAGCTCATCCAGGTCCGTCCGGGCTGCGAGCGAGAGAGGTCCCTTTCTCGTACAACAACATCTGGGCCCAGATGTTGTGGTATATAACGTTCCTCAGTTGGAGCATACGTCCACCGCTCGGGTCGCTCCGTTATATAGACAGTCCAGAGAGACTGCTCTATTGGCTTCCTCATTCTCACAACAGCACACACGACCGCACCTTGGCTATGTGACCAGTGTTATTCAGCTAGCCTCGCCAACCAGGGATTCCACGGCGACCAGGTCACGCCATCCGGTAGCCAGGGATACGAGGCCTTCATACTCCAGACGTTCGCATAAAAGACGTATGCAGGAGGCAATGTCCAGGGATCTTCCAGCGGCTAAATCCTGTAAGGCCGCAGCTCCACAGGCCTCCATTACGGAAGTGCTATCGCAGATAGCGCAGATTACTGCAGCATCCCAGCAACCGGTAGAAACTCTGTCGGATCAGGAATTATCCGACGAAGCTGGGTCGGTACGTTCCGCTGCAGGTTCAGGCACGGACGACCAAGATTTACAAGTGGTCCGACAGGATGGCGAAAGGGATATGGAGGAGTTGGATTTTTCCCTTTCGGAACAACATAAAATTGCCGTAGAGTTCATCCGGCATTATCTTCTTGAAGTTGTTCCTCCGGACCAAAATGCTGCTCAGCCGGATAAGAGACTAAAAGACCGTAGAGTTCATCCGGCATTATCTTCCTGAAGTTGTTCCTCCGGACCAAAATGCTGCTCATCTGGATAAGAGACTGAAAGCGCCACTGGACACTGAATTCTTTAATCGGTTTAGGGACACCGTCCCTAAGTTTCCGACACAGTCCAGAAATGTCTCACGGACATGTGAACTATTGAATGACTCTATATATAAACTTGCTACCAAAATGGGCCGGTCAGGTTTCTTAACGGCAAGTGCTCTACATCTGCCTTTCATCAATTTCAGGAATAAATTTGAAACGGCAGGACAGGGCATTCAGAGAGTTCCTCTCCGTCTAGACGACCAGGCCAAAGACCTAGAATTATTCATGTCGTCATCTATGTCAATTCCAAACACGATGTTGGAAATGACAATATCGTCTAATAGGGCTAACTTAGATGCATTATCGTACGCAGATCACCTTACCAGAGAGTTATCATTATGCCTTGAAGGACAAAAATTCCAGGACGGACAAACCTCCTTAAGAGTTCTGTTGAAGGCCATAGCATTCTCCACGTATAACTCTGCCCTTTCAGTGGCAAATCTGGAGTTGGTTAGATGTGACGCGGCCCTGGCTACATCCACGCGCGTGGATAGTGGGGTGAAAAACTCTCTCAGAGTCGCTCCGGTCTCCGGAGAGCTTCTCTTAGACGGCAAGCTTTCTGCAATCTATGATCATTTGACTAAGAAAGCTTCTGACTCTCTGCTATTTAAATCTGCTTCCAAAAAGTCGGATTCAGCGGAGAAGAGTAGGACAGGCACTTATGGGATGAATACATCCAGGGGAAGTTCCTATAGAGGTTCCTATGCATCCTCAAGGTCTTACTCCAGAGACTGTCAAGGTAGCAACTCAGGTAGGGGCCGCAATGGTGCCCGAGACAACTGGTCAGACGTCCCTAGGTCGACGGGGCGAGGTGCGGGGCATGGAGGATGTGGTTTGTCCTTCTGCAAGCCTCGCCTGTCCAGGAGGTGATGGTACAAACCTCTATCGTGTTCCAGTGGGCGGAAGACTGTCGAGTTTCTCAAACAATTGGGAATTAATTATGGAGGACCCTTGGGTTCGAGGGGTGATATCGGAAGGACTAAAACTGTCCCTCAAAGAAAAACCTCCGTTAACTCAAAGTCCTAGATGGACTCGACTAACGTCAAATCCACAGAAAAGAGACTCGCTTCTATCAGAAGTCCAGTCTCTTCTAGTGAAGAATGCAATAGAGGTTGTAGAAAAACAGGAATCTCCAGGTTTCTACAGCCATCTTTTTCTAGTTCCGAAACCAGACAGCTCATTCCGTCCAGTCATAGATCTGAGCTGGATAAACAAGCTGATCGTGGCTCCAAAATTCTATATGGAGACCATCCGATCGGTCAGAGCGAACATTCTGGTGAACGACTATGCTACGAGCATAGATCTCAAGGATGCATACTTTCACGTCATGGTACATCCGGCGTTCAGAAAGTATCTTCGCTTCGCCATCCTAGGAGTCGTGTATCAGTTCCGAGCAAGTTGCTTCGGTCTGACTCTAGCGGCCTGGGCTTTCACTCGAATAATGAACTCGGTAATGACTCATTTCCGAGCTCATTCGTCTGCGGTAACGTCGGCCTACCTGGACGACATTCTTCAGATGTACGGCAACGAGTTAACGCTTCAGAACGATGTACAGAATCTGCTTCTATTGCTCCGACATCTTGGTTTCATAGGAAACGAAGAGAAGTCGGATCTGGTGCCGTCCAAGTCATTCACCCACCTGGGGATGAGCTTCGAGACGCACAACAATCTCGTTCGTCTGCCATTAACCAGAGCGCAGTTAATCAGTTGTTACACTCTCACTATTGTCTTCACTCAGACAAAGTTACAGCGAGAGAATTCATGAGACTAATAGGTCTGTGCGGAGCTGCCGCAGATCTTATTCCAATGGGGCGGCTACGCACTCGTCCTCTCCAAATCTTTCTGACTCAGAATTGGAGTGTGAAGATTCATTCGCTCGATACGGACATCCTCTTGTTAAATGTTATCTTCTTCAAGTGTGCGTCCGTCGTCACAAATGAATTCAGAGCTAGCGGCAAAAGTGCTCATGGAGATTAGACAAATGTCGTCCGCTAGCTCGCCCGGTGTAGCGTCCATTCACCGAATGGTTCGGCAGCCGGGTTCGTCCGATGCGGTCCAAGAGGAAATTTTGGGTGATGCGAGCACTATAAACATAATAGATGCACACCCAGTGACGGCGGATAGTAAGCGAGAACGGAGGAAGCCTTTTAGTCCGGTTCCTAGCTCGTCCAGGTCCAGCCGGGCCGCGAGCGAGAGAGGTCCCTCTCTCGTACAACAACATCTGGGACCAGATGTTGTGGTACAAAATGTGTCTTTAGCGGAGCATACGTCCTCGCTCGGGACGCTCCATTGTATAAGCAGTCCGCAGAGACTGTTAAGGCTTCCTCTTCTCGTCAGCGCACACGACCGCACCTTGGCTGCGTGACCGCCGATATATTACCAGCTTCGCCGGTGAAGGATTCGATGAAGGATTCTTCGGCGACCAGGTCACACCATCCGGCAGCCAGGGATTCGAGACCGATGGACTCTGGACGTTCGCATAGGAAAAGTATGCGGGAGCCATCTGATGCGGAGCTGCCCTCGGCGAAGCAGCGAAAGACTGCGCCTCCGCAGGTCTCGACGCCGGACATTCTTGTGCAGATAGCACAGCTTATCGCAGCATCCCAGCAGCCGACAGAAACGGTGTCGGATAGAGAATTATCCGACGGCGCTGGGTCGGTACGCTCCGCCGAAGCATCGGGGGCAGACGACCGGGAACATCATGAGGTCCGTCCGGATGGTGAAAGGGATATGGATGACTTGGAGCTATCCCTTTCGGAACAACATAAAGCTGCCGTGGACTTCATCTGGCACTTTCTCCCTCAAGTTGTTCCGTCGGGCCAGACTGCTGCGCTTCCGGACAAGAGAATTATAGCGTCATTGGACTCTGAATTTTTTGAGCGGTTCAGGGACATCGCTCCCGAGTTTCCGTCGCAGTCCAATAATGTTGCTAGAACATTTGAATTATTGAACGACGCTATATTTAAACTTGCTTCCAGGACGGGGAAAGCAGGTTTCTTGTCCGCTAATACTCTCAACCTGCCTTTCATTAATGCAAGGAATAAATTCGATACGGCAGGACAGGGTATACCGAGAGTTCCTCTGCGTATGGACGACGAGGCGGAAGACTTAGAGCTATCATTACCGTCGTCAGCTTCTATTCCAACCGCGGTGTTGGAAACAGCTATTGCGTCTAACAGAGCCAATTTAGATGCCTTATCTTACGCAGATCACCTTACTAAGGCGTTATCACTGCGCCTTCAAGGGGAAGAGTTTCAGGATATACAATCCTCTTTAAGACTTCTTTCAAGGGCAGTAGCTTATTCCACGTGTAACTCCGCCCTTTCAGTGGCAAATCTGGAGTTGGTTAGACGTGACGCAGCCCTAGCTACATCCACACTAGTGGATTCTAAGGTGAAGAACTCTCTTAGAGTCGCTTCGGTCTCAGGAGAACTTCTCTTTGACGGCAAGCTTTCCGCTATTTATGATAAAATTAAAAAGAAAGCTAATGATTCTCGGTTCTTCAGATCTGCTCCTAAGAAGTCGGATACAGCAGACACGAATAAGACAGGCACTTCTGGGTCTAATGCGCCCAAGAGAGGTTCCTATAGAGGTTCCGGTGCGTCCTCTTGGTCTTATTCGAGAGACCGTCAGGATAGCGACTCTCGTTCGGGACGTCCTTCAGGCCGGGACAATCGGTCGGACGCCCCGAGGTCGACGAGGCGAGGTGCGGGTCGTGGAAGACGTGGTTTCTCCTACCGCAGGCCTTGCAGGTCCAGGAGGTGATGGCTTAAACCTCTATCGCGTTCCGGTTGGCGGAAGGTTGTCGAGTTTTTCACAAGAGTGGGCGTCGATTACGGACGACCCTTGGGTGAGAGGAGTGACTTCGGAAGGTCTGAAGATATCCTTCAAACGAAAGCCTCCATTAACTCGAAGTCCAAAGTGGACTCATCTTCCGTCAAATCCACAGAAAAGAGACGCTCTGTTATCAGAGGTGCAGTCTCTTTTAATGAAGAACGCGGTAGAGGTCGTAGAAAACCAGGAATCTCTGGGATTCTACAGCCATCTGTTTCTGGTTCCGAAACCAGACGGCTCGTTCTGTCCAGTCATAGATTTGAGCTGGATAAACAAGCTGATCGTCGCTCCGAAGTTTTATATGGAGACGATTCGATCGGTCAGAGCGAGTATTCGGGTGAACGATTATGCAACGAGCATAGATCTCAAAGATGCGTACTTTCACGTCATGGTACATCCGACATTCCAAAAGTATCTACGCTTCGCAGTCCTTGGAGTGGTGTATCAATTCCGGGCGATGTGCTTCGGATTGAATCTAGCACCCTGGGCTTTCACTCGGGTAATGAACTCGGTAATGATCTACTTCCGAGCTCATTCGTCTGCGGTAACGTCGGCCTACCTGGACGACATTCTTCAGAGGTACGGCAACGAGTTAACGCTTCAGAACGATGTTCAGAATCTTCTTCTATTGCTCCGACGTCTCGGTTTTATAGTAAACGAGGAGAAGTCGGATCTGGTGCCGTCCAAGTCATTCACTCATCTGGGAATGAGCTTCGAGACGCACAACAATCTCGTTCATCTGCCGTTAACCAGAGCGAAATTAGTCAGTTGTTACGCTCGCTATTGTCTGCACGCAGACAAAGTCACGGCGAGAGAATTTATGAGACTGATAGGTCTGTGCGGAGCCGCCGCGGATCTCATTCCGATGGGGCGGTTACGCACACGTCCTCTTCAAATTTTCCTGACTCAGAATTGGAGTGTGAAAATTCATTCGCTCGATGTAGACGTTCTCTTGTCAGATCAAGTGAAACAAGAGATTCAGACTTGGGCAAACATTCAGTGGTTAACTCAAGGAGTTCCGCTGCAGTTGCCGGATCCGAGTTTTACCGTTATGACGGATGCCAGTCAAACAGGTTGGGGTGCATCATTAATCCCAACGGATTCGAGATGCCAGGGTCTTTGGGATCCGCAATTCCTGTGCAAGCACATAAACATCAAGGAAATGATGTCAATTTGGCTTGCGTTACGTCACTGGATGGACATTATTCAAGATGCTCATGTCCAAATCCTATCCGACAATACGACAGTAGTGGCGTATATACGGAATCAGGGAGGCACTCATTCAGTTCCGTTGTTCAATCTAACGGAAAGAATCCTTCTGTTTACGTTAGAACATCACGTTCTTCTTTCGGTCCGTCACATACCGGGTCTTCTGAATGTGCTAGCAGACTCCCTTTCACGAAAGGGTCGTTTGTTGCCGTCGGAGTGGACTCTCAACAAACAAGTATTCAATCAGATTTGCTACCAATGGGAACGGCCAATGATAGACTTATTTGCGACACATCTCAACAATCAGTTGCAGACGTATGTGTCTCCGTGTCCGGATCCAAGAGCATTTGCAGTAGACGCTCTGTCGATCCCTTGGGACGGAATGATAGGATATGCGTATCCTCCAGCGCCGTTAATTCAACAAGTATTGCTAAAGATAAAACAATCTCAATGCAAGATTCTGTTGGTAGCATCTCTGTCGCCACAGAGACCGTGGATAAATCTACTCAGATGTCTGTTGTGGGACCTACCGCGGAAGCTTCCTCCACGAGAGGATCTTCTTTCGCAGGGGAAATCGCGCCAACTCCATCACAACCCGCAAGGTCTCAACCTTCACGTTTTTCCGTTGTGCGGTCCTTCTTGCATGGCAAGCACTTTACAGGACGAGCAGTGGACGCGATTTCTAACTGTAGGAGGACCTCCTCTTCGCTAAACTATGCGGCTAAGTGGAAGGTTTTTCATCGTTGGTGTAGGGATCATTCTGTAGATATATTTGATCCCTCTATACCAGACATTGCAAACTTTCTAGTATACTTGTTTGACGAAATCAAACTGCAGCCTGTTACTATAAAGGGTTATAGATCTATGTTATCTGATACCTATGCACATCATGATAGTTTACAAATTGGATCTAATGTCTCTTTATCGAAGTTGGTTAGAAACTTTTCGATAAATAGACCCAGAACTCTTAGATTAATTCCTAAATGGAATTTAGCTTGGGTTCTCCTTAAATTGAAGGAAAAGCCATTTGAACCTCTTGGGACAGTAGATTTCAAATTCTTTTCTTATAAGACAGCTTTTCTCTTAGCTTTCTCTTCTGCCAGAAGAGTCAGTGAGCTTCATGCACTATCGGTGGATGATTCTCATTATCGTAGTGTTGGGAACACTATCACCTTCACTACTAATGTGGGTTTTTTAGCTAAGAATCAGGCTCCTAATAAATATCCGGAACCTATTGTTATTAAGGCTCTTCCGTCTTCAGACGGGCGTAGGCCTTTACTCTGTCCTGTTAGAGCACTACGTATCTATAAACAGAGATCTCAGTTTATCAGAAAGTGACGGAAATGTTTCTTTCTGTCTTTGATGCCTAATAGAAAGGACATTTCAGTCCATTCTATTGCTAGATGGATTCAGTTAACTATCCGTACTGCTTATGAAGATTTATCTTCTTCTCAGCAGTCTGTGCTTAAGATTTCTGCTCATGAAGTAAGAGCTCTTTCTACTTCCTGGGCTTATGCTAATAGTGTTGCTATTACAGATTTAATGAAGGCTGCTTATTGGTCTCAGCCATCCACATTTACGAATTTTTATCTCAGAGATATTGAGTCCATTTCTGGAGACCTGCATTGTTTAGGTCCGTTATCTGTTGCTCAGAATGTCGTCCACTAAACAGTTGCAACTATAGTTATGCAGGCTTTCTGTTCCGGCAGTGACTCCGTCCGGCTGCCCTCTTCGCTCTGGGCTATTTGACCCAGGGCAAGGGGAAGGGGGGGGGGCGGGTGTTCCCTTAGGTCACCTGCTTTATAGTGAAAAGCAAGGGAATGCCTCCTCCAAGTCAGTATTTCTGAGTCGCTTCCGGGATGGTTTTAAAGTGTAATATTAATGTTTAAATTCATTCATGTCTTATTTTTAAAGTGTAGCTCGGTGTGAAGCATTTGTATATGTCAAGTGTCAAACGGGCTTTAATATACAATACTCGGACACTTTTAAATGACTATAAAGAGTCTCAATTCTCTGGACTACTTTATTTATTGGCTTGCTTTAAAAATAATTAGTATAAGGGTTATACTGGATGTTAATAGAGAACATGAATGTTATTGTGCTCAATTATTAAGGGTAGTGTATCTTTCTAATTTAATATTAAATAAGAGAGATACATGTAAAGCCTAATACTCCTTTTCTCCTTAAGGGGTTACCTCTTTACTATATAGTTGAGCTTATTGGATTTTCCTCTATGTCCTAGGCCCTCCAGCCTGTTTACTATTCAGCTAAGTCTGGGTCATTGGTACAGTATAAAAATGTTAAAAAATTTATAGTAATTTATATATTTTTTATACTTACCAATGACCCAGACGGGGATGGCCCTCCCTGGAGTTGGGAACTCTTGCCTCCCCGCTGAGTACATAGCGCTGACCAGGCACTGCCAGTAAGAATGATAATTGGCGCCAATTTCGGGACGACTGCGTCACTGCGCATGCGCAGTAGAGGCGTAGTATGGAGGTCCTTTAGGACATGATTTCTTTTTGTTTTGGATGCAAATTTTGGGGATTGGGGGGGGCAAAATTTGTGTTTGGCCCTGGTTTTGTTAGAGTTAGCACCAGCTAAGTCTGGGTCATTGGTAAGTATAAAAAATATATAAATTACTATAAATTTTTTAACTTTTCATGAAAGTTTTCAATTTTCTTACAATGCCATGCGATCACCAGTCGCCTTTTAAAGAACATACATGGATGGTCCCTACCACCCACCTGAAAACAAAACTAGGAGAGTGGTAAACCCACACCTAACACATTAACTTTTCCCACCATGAACACATGTTCTTTGAGTAGAGGCTGTGGAATCACAGGCTCAGGTACCAGAATTGTTGAGTGCAGGTATGTCGGATGCCCCTACTGTCACATACACACCATGTCTATTGTTATATTGAAATGCATAAAACATCTTATCAATTCATTTCAAATGTTATAACTAACTGTTTTATGAATTTCATCTGATTGCCATCAGCATAATTTCATACGCATGTTATAAGTACAGTTTGCTAGTCTCAAAATAAATTGTGATTTGTCAAATCAAAGTGGATCAGATTGAAAAAGATATGTGGGGTGAGTTTAGCTACAGTACGTGGAGAGTGGATTGTTACTAAATCACCCACAGAGTGGTGTTATCACCCAAGCTATAACTTTCGTATTTTGTATATACCGACTAAAAACATAAGGAATGTTTCAGCCAATGGACCTCCGGGTTTAACCCGGAGGTCCATTGGCTTAAACTTTTCTTGTGCTTGTTTTGCTTTGCTACAAATTTGCAATTATTGCTTGGGTGGAATCTCCACTCTGCGGGTGATTTAGTGATAATACACTCTCCACGTACTGTATCTGCCTTTACACTGTGGAATGTGCTGTCGATTTTATATGATAAGTTTCTTGTATGAAAAAGAATTTTGCAATTGGTGAAATAATTATTTCCGAAATTTGTGTAATGATAATAAATATGATTGTAAATTGATTTAGTGTGTCTATGATGGGCCAATAAAAAAATGGCTCCCCTAAAATAGAAATGGTTCACCTTGGCATAATTACGGTGGGCAATTGTGGCTTCTCTGGTATTTTAAAATGGCCAGGTCTGATAGTGACCATCCACTTGTGAATGGTAACTACATTCAGATTGATAAACAGTCATACACATGTTTGAATATTGATGAAATTCTCTGGTATTGTATACAGTTGAAACTGGAAGTCCTGTCACAATTAGCGCAGAAAATATTCGTTAGTTAATGCGCTCCTTACTGCAGAAGAATGAAGTTGTCTGAAATACACAAGAACGTTTGCACTGTGCATTGTAAAATATAATGCGTTATTTACAAGGTTGGAATTGAAACCATGAACTAACCTGATCAATGAGAAAGAAAATATTGAGACATTATGTGGAGAGTGGATTACTATTAAATCATTGTGGAATAGATTTTTTTCATTTTGTGATTATTTTCAACTAGCACGGGAGAAGATGGTTATATCAATCAATACACCCTCAGATATGATCGGCTCAGCCATTTTCAAAATAGCAGGACAAGGTCACCAATTTCAAGGTCACCCCACATGCATGCCCCGATAAAGTCAAAATGATCGATGGGTCGGTATACCCAAACATATGAAATTTTAGCCCGATTGGCCCAGCCGTTTTCGAAATAATAGGTCAAGGTCATCAATTTCAAGGTCAAGGTCACCCTGCATGGGCACGGCACCCATCCCATGTTACCCGCAGGGATGAATTACCCCTGTGTACAAAATTTGAGATGAATCGGTCAAGAAACAGAGGAGTTCACCCGGAACAAAAATAGAGAGAGAGAGATAGATAGATGCAGACATTCGCATTTATATATTAGATTTCTGAAGACAAAACACAAAAAGCACATGCAAAGCTTCCTCACATGGACCACCGGGTTGTACCCGGTGGTCCATGTGATGAAAGTTTGCAAGTGTTTCTTGTCTTGTTATGGCCAGTTATAAGTACTTTTTGAGTGGTGAATATATACCGCTCCCATTAAATATCAATCCACTCTCTTCATTCTGTATATGCAGTCAAATTTTAATATCTATTTTTATCTGATAACCATAGAGTATAACAAGTATATACAACGGGTGTTGTATATAATTATAATTTATGCGAACGACCTCTGACCTCTTTCAATTCCATTTTCATTCATTCATTCATGAAACATCGTTTTTTCACAGGGCAGGTTTTAATTGTACGCTTATTGCACTTTGTCAAAATCCTCTGATGGTGTCATTTCTTATTTATTTTGCTTCAATAAAGGCAACCTAAAATTTTGCTTCAAAACATTGTAGAAATTACTTGAATGTTAATAGTAATTAGTATGCGGCGACTGCGAACTATTTATAGTCACGGCCTCGATCAAAAGTACTCGCGGAACTGCGCTAATTAAAAGTTTGTCTGCTCTACCTGAAAAAAAACCACTTCGTAAAAATTGTAAACAAACGCAAAATTATTTGTTATATTGGGACTACAGCATAAAACACGGAAGAAAACTTTAACTATGTCAAAAAAAGAATAACTCTACTGAAACACCGTTTTGTTACTGTTAATAAAATAGTTGAAATTTATTTTGTTCCAGCGCAGTTACATGATGCAAGAAGTGCAATCGCACTTTACAATCACCGTCATCGATTTTGTAATGTAAGGGACACAACTCTATGCGTCTTGTCCTATTTCTTTTGTCTCGTAGACTGGTTTTCTTTGGAGGCCCGTGGGAAGCATATATAAGTCGGGTAGACGCACGAGACGGGTGTCTGTTTGTTATCAGATAAAAACAATAAACATATAGTGTGTTTTTATATCTGTGTTATACAACTCGTTGAAATATGGTTTATTTTTTCTCGGCGAAGCATGTACATGTATACCGGTAGAAGGTAGGAATGATGTTACAGGGCTTGCCTTGAGTCGGGCCGATTGGTCCCGGCCCTGAGATCGGCCCCTTCTCGGGGTTTTTTTCGGCCCCGACTTTTTTTCTGTCTTGGCTCCCGAAATCTCAGTGTTGGTAGGTTTGGGCAACGAAATTTTGCGAGATTAATTTTTCCATTCACGTCTCATTCACGCAAGTGTGATTACAATAGAAGAAGCAGCAAATAACAGATAAAATAATAATACAAACTGTTTTTGTCTGATTCGAAGTAACATCCACCTAAATCCGCATGAAAACTGGGAAAATCCCAAGATTAAACAAAAAAAAAAACAAACACATTTACGAGACTTCGAAAGCACGCTTGTCAACTAATGGGGGAATTCCCTTCAATCCCACAATACTATGCGCGGGTACATCCGATCCTAACATCTGAATAAATGCAACACGAGACACAGAAACTGCCATCAAAATAAATATACAAAATAAAATAAAATGTGTACCTGTGTCTTTGTGGAGAGGTGGGGCGCATTCCATTTCTGAAATATCCAAAGCTGTGGGGAATTTTCATGGATTGAAATTATTTAAACAGTAAACTGAAATGTTTTTTTTTTCAATTTTTTTCTTTGAGACAACCCTTGGATCGAAAATACACACCCCACAATATGTATGAAACATCCTAAAATTTTATCAACAAAAAATCCAAAATGTCTATGTACGAAACGTTCAGCACCCACATGATGGGTCCAAGTCATTTCGCCCCCGGGATTTTTTTTTTTCTAAGCAAAAGTAATCAACTAAGGTCGCCATTGGAAAGAATGTAACCACATAAAATTACCCCAAAAGGCCCCGGCCTCAATATCTGGGGGAATTTTTTCAGGCCCCCAGCAGGCCCCGACCTCAACATCTGGGGGACTTTTTTTTAGGCCCCAACCATTTTACTCAAGGCAAGCCCTGATGTTATTGATCTCTATTTACTGGTACTGAATTGGCACACCATTTTTCTACAGGAATTGAGTTATGCTAATGAGGCGGTTTGAGTTTGATACGAACAAACTGTGCATTTACTCAGCTCAGAATAGAGCATAATATAGTGACAGGACTTCTGGTTTGAACTGTATCTCAAAAATTTATATCTTAACCCTCTGAGTATTTTTAAAATATTTTTCATCAGATGTAGTCATTACTGCTTCTCAGAAGCAGCCATGGATAGATTTGATGAGAAATTCATGAACAATTTACTCGAAATATCATTGGTCAAAAAGCTTATACAGTTTGCAGGGGAAAATTTGGTTAAATGTACTCAGATTTTTCTCATTTTAGTGACAAGAGATTTTCTGTCCTGGGCACCATGCAAGAAGTTAAATCTTGTTCAAATTAATTTTGGCTAGCAATATCATTCTTCAGTTTTGGTTAACACAAAGTAATATTTCAGTAACATTGTGCTACTAGTGTAAGGAGCGCATTAACTAACGAATATTTATTTATTTATTTATTTATTTATTTATTTATTTATTTATTTGGGGTTTAAGGTCACATACTTATGCACAATGGCTAATCATGACTTTGACAGTTTTATGGGTGGAGGAAGCCGGAGTACCCACCAAGCAGCGATGAGCAACTTTCAGCTCCTCAACATTCTAACTCTGTTCAAGCACTTCTCAAACAGGGTTACAGTTCAAGCACCGCTCAAACAGGGTTACAGCAGTTAAAGACATGTGCAGTGCACCTTATTGCATGGCGTCACAGTGCCCCATGTAGGCAACTGGGATGAAGTGCTTTGCCCAAGGACAAAATGCGGGTCGTCCCGGATGGGGATTGAACTCGGGACCTCTAGCATAGAAGTCCAACAGTCTACCACTGAGCCACCATGTTCCCACAGTTGATGACAGATGTCCTTCAGTAACATTTCATTACCAGTTTTTTTTTTTTTTAACCCTAAAAACAGTTGATGATCAAGCCAGGAAGTAAGCAGACTCATCTGCAAAAATTAGATTCCCAGAGAGTGAATTTGGTGATGCCACCCTGCTGTGGGGTGAATTTGGTGATGATACCCTGCACAGCAGGGTAGCATCACTAATTGTACCCTCTGGGAACCTCAATCGGAATCAAGTTCTCAAACCTAAACAGAAAGAGGTACCCAGAGGATAAATTCATCCACTGTATGGGATGGCATTAGCATATTCACCATCTGGTGACCTCATTCTGCAAATGGCAGATTGCTTATTTTCTGGCTTGTTGATGATGGATGTCTTTGTCTGTTCTTCCAAGGCAAAGTGACTTTAATAGAATTTTCTGTTTTTCTTTCAGCTGGGAATCAAATTCAAGTAGAGGAAGGTTAGCAAGGTAGTCATCAAAGACTAGTATTGACTCTATGGTGTTTTCAGAAGGAAAGAATACAGTTGTTGAAATGAAATATTTTGTTTTATCATATGAATCGTCTGTTTTGTTTATTTCAAAACTTTTGATATTTTGTTTTCATATTAATCAGTGATAAATAAAGCCTTCTGTCAATTTCATTGGTCAATTTCAAAAGTAGACAATTTGATTGGCTGAACAAAATACAACTGGGCCACATTTTCATAATTTGAATAATTAGAGTTGGGAATTTCAGTGGTCAGTTTCAAAACTGGACAATTTGATTGGCTAAACAAAATACAACTGGGTCACATTTGCATAATTTCAGTAGGGAGAATTTATATTATCTGTCCTATTTAGGGTGGGTTATATTACTCTTTTACTACAAGAAAAATGCCATTCTTTTTTTTTATATTTTCACTTTTTGCTTCCAAAACATAGGTTATGACTCCCCATCAGAACGAGCTCGATGAGCTCGTTCCAATGAGAAGTCATAACCTATGTTTTGGAAACCAAAAATGAAAATTTTTGTTATACGAGGATGTTTTTTCCAAGTTCCGTTTGCAACTCAAGTTAGGTGATGGGTTACAAAGTCATACTAATTGACTAATTTGTGCGTGTGTGTGTCATATGATAAATGGAATATGAAATGAGTGTTTTTCTCATATAATATTTATGAAACTCGTCCGAATTTTCCATTTGGGCTCGCCAAAACGGAAAATTCTTAGACTTGTTTCATAAATATTATATGAGAAAAACACTCATTCCATATCCTCTATTTATACCTTTAAAACTAAACTGTTATTTGTTTAATAAGTGCTGCTTTTGTAAGCTGAGCTTGTTGGTGGGTGGCAGTTGTGGATCCAGGATTCTAAATGGTGTGGCATTGGGGATGGATGGGAGTACCCACATTTTTATCCACCCAAAAATAATTCAGGGGAATATTGGTGTGGAACTGTCTGTCCATCTGTCTGTCCATGGAGTTGGTTCCCACTCATTAACAAAAATTCTGCTCAGCCGACTGAAACCAAATTTGGCATGTGGGTTAGGTATGCTGAGAGAAAGAACCCTATTCATTTTGAGATCATTGTGCCAGAGGTCAAGGTCACAGTGACCTTGAACTTTAATTTTTTATCAGAGTTTGTTTCTGCTCTGTTATTAAAGTTCCTCTGAAACCAAACTTGGCATGTGGGTTAGGTATGCTGAGAGGAAGAACTCTATATGTATTTTGAGGTCATTGGCTAATGTCAAGGTCATAGTGATCCTGAACCTAAACACCTTTACCAGAGTTGGCTTCTCTGATTGAAATTTTGCTTGTCTGATCGAAACTAAACTTGGTTTATGTGTCAAAGGTAACAGTGATCTGGAATTTGAAGTTTTATTGGTCAGAGTTGGTTTCCACTCTAATTAAAATGTTGTTTGCCTGATTGAAACCAAACTTGGCATGTGGATCGGGTATTATGAAAGGAAGAACTCTCTATATTTTTAGGTCATTGTGCCAAATATCAAGGTGACAGTGACCTTGATAATGAAATCTTTTCAGTCAGAGCTGGTTTCGGCTCTCTTAATTATTAAAATTATGCATTCTCGATCGTAACCTTACCTGACATGTGGGTTGAGCATGCTGAGAGGAAGAATCCTACATATTTGTAAGTCATTGTGCCAAAGGTCAAGGTCACGGTGACCTTGAACTTAAAACATGGATGGATTGATGCATGTGATCCAGTATACCCCTCAGTCTGTTCAGCGGCTTTACAATAATTTCCAAATCCATATTTTCATTTTGTCCAGGTATGCAGCTTGTAAAATCTCTTTGTTGTTAATCTCATCTGAAAATTCTGCTGTGGGAAAGCCTGGCTCACTTCATAAAAAGTGAATGATATTTGTTAGCTTAACTTGACATAGTCAAGATAAGCTATTGCCATCACGTGTGCGGAAGTCTGTTAGTCTGTTAGTCTGTGAGTCTGTGACGTCTGTTCACATTTCCTTTAGCACGGGCTACACCCCGCAGTTCTTGTCTGATCGTCACAAAATTTCATATGCAGGTTTGGGGTCATGTCTAGATGAGAACGTCCCCTTTTGGTCGCGATCGGGCAACCGGTATGGCTGCCCGAGCCCAAAACCCGAAAACCATTAGCACAGTCTACAGGTCGTATTTATGAAGGGATTTCATTGTAACTTGGTAGGATGCCTCCTTATAGTGCCTAGACGAGAACGTCCCCTTTTGGGCATGATCTATCAACCGTGATGGCTGCCCAAGCCCGAAAACCCAAAAACTTTTAGCACAGTCTGCAGGTCATGTTTAATGTGGAGGGATTTCATTGTATCTTGGTAGGATGACTCCTTATGATGTCTAGATGCGAATTTCCCCATTTGGGCATGATCTGCCAACCGTGACGACTGCCCGAGCCCAAAACCCGAAAACCTTTAGCGCAGTCTACAGGTCATATTTATTGAGGAATTTCATTGTAACTTGGTGGGTTGACTTCATACAATGTCTAGATGAGAAAGTCCCCCTTTGGACGTGATTGGGCAACTGTGACGGCTACAGGAGCCCGAAGCCCGAAAACCTTTAGCACAGTCTAGAGGTCATATTTATGAAATGATTTCATTGTAACTTGGCAGGATGACTCCAAATAATGTCTAGATGAGAACATCCCATTTTGATCGCAATCATGCAGCCTTGATGGGTGCCCGAGCCCAAAAACCTTTAGCATAGGCAAAAGGTCATATTTATGGAAGGATTTCATTGTAACCTGTTAGGTTGACTCCATATAATGCCTAGATGATGACATCCCCTTTTGGTCGTAATTGGTCAGTTGTGATGGCTACAAGTGCCCGAAGCCCGAAAACCTTGAGCACAGTCTACAGGTCATATTTATGAAGGGATTTCATTGTAACTTCTTAGGATCACTCCAGATGATGCTCAGATGAAATTGTCCACTATGGTTGCGATCATTCAACCATGATGGCTGCCCAAGCCCGAAGCCCGAAAACCTTTAGCACAATCTACAGGTCATATTTATGAAGGGATTTCATTGTAACTTGGTAGGTTAACTTCATATAATGTCTAGATGAGAACGTGCGATCATTCACCCATGATGGCTGCCCGAGCCCGAAGCCCGAAAACCTTTAGCACAGTCTACAGGTCATGATTATGAAGGGATTTCATTGTAACTTGGTAGGTTAACCTCATATAATGTCTAGGTGAGAACGTCCCCTTTTGGACATGATTGGGCAACTGTGACAGCTAAAGGTGCCCGAAGCCCGAAAACCTTTAGCACAGTCTACAGGTCATATTTATGAGGGGATTTCATTGTAACTTGGTAGGATGACTCCAAATAATGTCTAGATGAGAACGTCCCCTTTTGATCGCCATCATTCAGCCTTGATGGGTGCCCGAGCCCAAAAACCTTTAGCATAGGTAAAAGGTCATATTTATGGAAGGATTTCATTGTAACCTATTAGGTTGACTCCATATAATGCCTAGATGATGACATCCCCTTTTGGTCGTAATTGGTCAGCTGTGTTGGCTACAAGTGCCCGAAGCCCAAAAATCTTGAGCACAGTCTACAGGCCATATTTATGAAGGGATTTCATTGTAACTTCATAGGATCATTCCAGATGATGCCCAGATGAGATTGTCCCCTTTGGTTGCGATTATTCAACCATGATGGCTGCCCGAACCCGAAGCCCGAAAACCTTAAGCACAGTCTACAAGTCATATTTGTGAAGGGATTTCATTGTAACTTGGTAGGTTGACTTCGTATAATGCCTAGATGAGAACGTCCCCTTTTGGACATGTTTGGGCAACTTTGACGGCTAAAGGTGCCCGAAGCCCAAAAACCTTTAGCACTGTCTACAGGTCATATTTATGAAGGGATTTCATTGTAACTTGGTAGGTTGACTCCAAATAAGGTCAAGATGAGAACGTCCCATTTTGGCCGTGATCATTCAGCCTTGATGGGTGCCCGAGCCCAAAAACCTTTAGCATAGGCAAAAGTTTATATTTATAGAAGGATTTCATTGTAACATTGTTAGGTTGACTCCATATAATGCCTAGATGATGACATCCCCTTTTGGTCGTGATTGGTCAACTGTGATGGCTACAGGTGCCCGAAGCCCGAAAACCTTGAACACAGTCTACAGGTCATATTTATGAAGGGATTTCATTGTAACTTCGCAGGATCACTCCAGATGATGCCCAGATGAGATTGTCCCCTTTGGTTGCGATCATTCAACCATGATGGCTGCCCGAGCCCGAAGCCCGAAAACCTTTAGCACAGTCTAAGGTCATATTTATGCAGGGATTTCATTGTAACTTGGTAGGTTGACTTCATATAATGTCTAGATGAGAACGTCCCCTTTTGGACACGAGTGGGCAACTGTGACAGCTTCAGGGGCCCAAAGCCCGAAAACCTTTAGAACAGTCTACAGGTCATAATTATGAAGGGATTTTATTGTAGCTTGGTAGGACGACTCCAAATAGTGTCCAGATGAGAACGTCCCCTTTTGGTCACGATCATTCAGCCTTGATGGCTGCCTGAAGCCCGAAAACCTTTAGCACAGTCTACAGGTCGTATTTATGGAGGGATTTCATTGTAACTTGGTAGGTTGACTTCATATAATGTCTAGATGAGAACGTCCCCTTTGGACGCAATTGGGAAACTGACGGCTACAGGGGCCCGAAGCCCGAAAACCTTTAGCACAGTCTATAGGCCATATTTATGAAGGGATTTTAATGTAACTTGATAGGATGACTCATTTTGGAATAATTTCATTGTAATTTTGTTGATATATGTTAACTGTGAGGGCCACATATATTAACTGTGAGGTCATATTAACCCACCCCTCAGATCTTTAGTACAGTGTACACCTCATATTATTTTTATCATAAACATAGCATACAGGGAACAGAAATGAACATATTCCCAATTATCACAATTCTTGTCTTGTTTCATAATCCTTTTATAAACATTGAACATTATCCTTTTCATCAAACACAACACACAAGTTAAGCTACAGTGTCATTGACACTTTCATTTTTCTTGTCATGACAGTCACAGGCCTCTCCTTGAGAAATCAAACTTGAGTCACTTCACACACCAATATCAGCCACATTCAAGTTAGTCCAAATAAAATACTGTTTGTGTTTCCCATTTGTTGACTTGTGAATACTTTAGAAGCTTGAATTTTAAAACTAATATTCTTAACTCTTGACAGACTGATCGTCTCCTGAGTGCTAGAATGTTCTATGTCCCCTATGGGACATAGAACATTCTAGCACTCAGCCGACGTGATGTCAAATTTCCAGCAGCAAATTGTTTCCCACAATGTAGCTTGTTTGACAGCTCATTGAAGGGGGCATAGTTTAACCCTTTACCTAACGAATCACCCGCATCTGCCCACATAATATGCAAATTGAGCAGTTGAAAAAATAAAATTTTTCAAAATACTTCAACAAAACCATATTATGTGACCCCTCTTTGGAACGAGCTCATTGAGCTTGTTCCTATGAGGGGTCACATGATATGGTTTTGTTGAAATGTTTTGAAAAAATTAAAAAAATGATATTTAAAATATTAAATTTTGATAACGTCTGCATTGGGTAAAGGGTCAAACTAGAAGTCCTGCCAATGTATTGTGCACTATTTTGAAGTAATAGCATGCTGAGTAAGTGCTCTTATCAAGCTCAAACTGCCCCATTTGCCTTACTCAGTTTCTGTAGAAAACGCAGTGTGCCCAACAATTATATACTTGTAAGTAGAGATCATTACCGGTAACATTATTTCTAACCTCTACTGGGATAGATCTACATATAATGACGGAAATAGATATTAAAATTCGATTGCATATAAGAATGATTATATAAGAATTGTTTATAAAAGCATGAGAAACACTTGCACCGGGTGGTCCATGTGATGAAAGTTTACAGGTGCTTCTTTTCTCTTGTCCTCAGAAATTGTACCGTATTTACTCTATGTATTGGGACACTCTATGTTTTGGGACACACATTTTTTCCAGAAAACTATATTTTTTTATGCTCCAAAGTTTGGGACATTCAGGAGATTTGTTTCCAGTTGGCCCGTCGCTAGTAGCAGACGACACTCATAAACTAGATGGTGTCACTTGTGTGCAAAGCACACTATAGTGTATCCCTGCATTTGCATCCTTGACTTTGTATGAATGCTTGATACAAAGATGAAATGTATTATATAACACACTAAAATCATATTGAGTGGCACAGGTGACACAGCTTCGTGCGCACCTACAGACTCCACTGCAACATTTGAGCATGGTTTTAGCGTTTCAAATTACATACATGTACCCTGGGAGCCTTTCGCCGGAAACGGTCTAAGAAAACATGAAAGTGGCAAAGGTGGCACAGCCACGTGGCACCCCAAAAGTCTGAAACCTTCGTGCACATCTACAGACATTTGAGCATGGTTTTAGCGTTTCGAATTACATACCCTAGGAGCCTTTCGCCAGAAACGGTCTAAGAAAACACGAAAGTGGCAACGGTGGCAGAGCCACGTGGCACCCCAAAATCCGAAACCTTCGTGCGCATCTACAGACCCTACTGCAACATCTGAGCATGCTTTTAGCATTTCGAATTACATACTCTAGGAGCCTTTCACGGGAAACGGTCTAAGAAAACACGAAAGTGGCAATGGTGGCGCAGCCACGCGGCAGCTGAAAAATCCGAAACCTTCGTGCGCATCTACAGACCCCACTGCAACATTTGAGCATGGTTTTAGCGTATCGAATTACATACCCTAGGAGCCTTTCGCCAGAAACGGTCTAAGAAAACACGAAAGTGGCAACGGTGGCACAGCCACGTGGCACCTGAAAAATCCCAAACCTTCGTGCGCATCTACAGGCCCCACTGCAACATTTGAGCATGGTTTTAGCATTTCGAATTACATACCCTAGGAGCCTTTCACCGGAAACTGTCTAAGAAAACACAAAAGTGGCAACGGTGGCACAGCCACGTGGCACCTGGAAAATACGAAACCTTTGTGCGCATCTACAGACCCCACTGCAACATTTGAGCATGGTTTTAGCATTTCGAATTACATACCCTAGGAGCCTTTCGCCGGAAACGGTCTAAGAAAACACAAAAGTGGCAACGGTGGCACAGCCACGTGGCACCTGAAAAATCCAAAACCTTCGTGCACATCTACAGACTCTACTCTAACATTTGAGCATGGTTTTAGCGTTTCAAATTACATACCCTAGGAGCCTTTCGCCGGAAATGGTCTAAGAAAACACGAAAGTGGCAATGGTGGCACAGCCATGTGGCAGCTAAAAAATCTGAAACCTTCGTGCGCATCTACAGACCCCACTGCAACATTTGAGCATGGTTTTGGCATTTCGAATTACATACCCTAGGAGCCTTTCGCCGGAAACGGTCTAAGAAAACACAAAAGTGGCAACGGTGGCAGAGCCACATGGCACCCAAAAAATCCAAAACCTTCGTACGCATCTATAGACCATACTGCAACATCTGAGAATAGTTTTAGCATTTCGAATTACATACCCTACAAGACTTTCGGCGGAAACGGTCTAAGAAAACATAAAAGTGGCTAAAGTGGCACAGCCACGTGGCACCCAAAAAATCCGAAACCTTTGTGCACATCTATAGTCCCTACTGCAACATATGAGCATGGTTTGAGCATTTCGAATTACATTCCCTACGAGCCTTTCGCCGGAAAGTATCTAAGAAAACACGAAAGTGGCTACGGTGGCACAGCCACGTGGCACCCGAAAAATCCGAAACCTTTGTGTGCATCTATAGACCCTACTGCAACATATGAGCATGGTTTTAGCATTTCGAATTACATACCCTACGAGCTTTTCGCCGGAAACGGTTCAAGAAAACACAAAAGTGGCTACGGTGGCACAGCCACGTGGCACCCCAAAATCCAAAACTTTCCTGCGCATCTATAGCCCCTACTGCAACATCAGAGCATGGATTTAGTGTTTCGAATTACATATCCTACGAGCCTTTTGCCGGAAACGGTCTAAGAAAACACAAAAGTGGCTACGGTGGCACAGCCACATGGCACCCGAAAAATCCGAAACCTTTGTGCGCATCTATAGTCCCTACTGCAAGATATGAGCATGGTTTTAGCATTTCGAATTACATACCCTACGAGCTTTTCGCCGGAAACGGTTCAAGAAAACACAAAAGTGGCTATGGTGGCACAGCCACGTGGCACCCGAAAAATCCGAAACCTTCCTGCGCATCTATAGCCCCTACTGCAACTTCTGAGCATGGATTTAGCGTTTCGAATTACATATCCTACGAGCCTTTTGCCGGAAACGGTCTAAGAAAACACAAAAGTGGCTACGGTGGCACAGCCACGTGGCACCCGAAAAATCCAAAACCTTCCTACATATCTACAGATCATTTAGCAACACCCTAGTGTAAGTTTAGAACTCCGAATTACATAGGTTGGGACTATTCAGCAAAAAAGTGAAAAAATAACGCATTTTTTAAGTGGCTCCACAGAAGCCACCTGGTGGCACAAAAATTTAAAAGTTGCATTTTTGGGTTGCACAGACCCTATCGAACAACTGTAGAAAGTTACAGCGTTTCGAATTACAAAACCGGATGTACGGAAGTATGGACGTACAGCCGTAGAGACGTACGGACGTACGGACAGAGATCATGACAATATCCCCACATTTTTTAAAATGCGGGGATAAAAAAATTCTTGGGTAACTAAAAATTTTCATTTTTTGCTTCCAACTCATAGCTTATGATCCATCATTGGAACGAGCGTATTTTCATAGCTTACGATCCCTCATTGGAATGGGCACAATATGCTCGTTCCAATGAGAGATCATAAGCTATATTTTGGAAGCAAAAAATGAAAATATAAAAAAAAAATTGGCGATATTCATATATAGTGAATGAAACCAAATCACACACAACTTTATTCAACATCAACTCATGACCAGGCTCTGTTCTTTCCCCATTTTCTAAGAATTGGGACACCTGTGAAATTAATTATTTTTAGCTGTCCCAATACATAGAGTAAATATGGTAAATAATTAATGAATGAAAAATCTATCCCACAGCGATTTAGTAGTTATCCACCCTCCACATAACTGAAGTCTCAACATATTTTTATACTGTACCAATGACCCAGACTTAGCTGGTGCTAACTCCTGTTGTTTGCTGAAGTGTGTTTGTTTATACATGTCAACTCAGTGGCGTGAAATAGACTTAGTAGATGGAGTCATGCTCCTTCTATAAACCCCGCTTCAAGATTTTCTGTTAAAGTGTGTCTCTCGAATTTTAGAATAGTCATAGCTTTGCTCAAACCCACAAACTGCGCACATGTAGTGATGTATGTCTAAATTCATGGATAGTAATTCCTTGATGTTATTAAGATTATAGCGTAATAGTGTGTGTCAAGGGCAAAAGGACATAATCCCCTAAGTTCAGTTCATGCCACCAAATTGGCATATGCCAATATGAAAAACACATCTCAACAAACAACCCTAATTCCTGTGTTATATGTTCAAAACACCGAATCTACTGTGCCCACTTCAAATCATGAACTCGGCATGTACCAATCTAGCAATCACATGCCATAAAATAACACCAATGCTTTATACAGGTATATAATAATATTATGTCGGGGAGTTTATGACAGGCTCTACAAGGTTTCTTGTCATTCTCTAGTTACTTGTTCCTCTCCACCTTTGATAGGATGTAACATGGTGGTGGCTTCTAGAATGCCAAAGCTTCCAATGAAACAAATGAGATATGTTATTTCAATATCTAAGCTAAGTTGATTTTACTTAGTGGTCATTTTACACCAAGCAAGTTAAGTTGTAAAATAGTTTGCTAAGTTGCTAGAAAAACTTGGTTGAAGAGGTAGATGGGTTACAAAGTGAGTTGCTATAACAGCAGTTCTGTTGTTATAACAGTGCATCGAATGTGTTAGAAATACTTAAGTTATATTGACTCAGCCATCCTTTTAACCACTGAATTAAGATTTTAGGCACTTAACTACATAGTTATAACACTTTAGCTAATTTGTTATAACAACTTAAGACAACTTGTTATAATAACTGAACTAAGTTTTATAACAACTTAGCTACCTTGTTGTAACATTTCAGGCATCATGTTATACCAACTTGGCTAATTCATGGTAACAGAAATTGTACAGTTTACCATCTTATTTCAGGGTTGCGAAAATGGAAAACAATAATAGCTTACTGGAAGAAAATACAGAGGCAATACAGGAATTTGTAGTTGAACACCTCCTTAAATGTAAAAATGAAATTACGAGCAAAATGAGAGAGATGGAGACGGATATCTGTGGGTTAAAAGGGAAAATAGAAGAATTTCACAAAAAAAATGTTGAACTGAAAGAAAAACTGTCCTATACAGAAAAAATGAAAAATGAAAATGATATGTTGAAAGAAAAGTTGAACATTACAAACCAAAGAATTGATGATGAAATAGTCCAAACAATCGATGGGATGCGCTGCGAAGTGCTTATAATAAGGCAAGAGGTCGAAGGACTGAAAACTAATAATGTAACACAAAATGAACTCACTGATAAAATTGAAATACTTACGAAGCAGCAAAATAAAAAGCTGCTTAACATAGCAGGCAATTTCTACAATTGCTGCAGCAACGACCTTGCTCCCCCTGACACTATAATAGCCATTCCACAAGACATGATCAACCTCTCTCAAGATGATATAAATAGGGCTGTCGCGACTATCATTTTTTGTAATCGACTAATCGCGACCAGTAATCGACGGTTAGTCGATTAATAGTCGCTTCCCATGATTTTTTAGCAAATCAGTCTTCTGTTCGTAAAACTCTGAAAATGACAATGGCACCAGTGTGTTCAGACGAAGTGGGGTTGTGGGAACAACAAATCGGTCCCGACTGAAGCTACATGTAGTCCAATCTTGGACCCACAGTCCGTAATATAATTTTTGGGGTTGGTACATCCTGTAGGACGTACCAACCCCAAAAATAATATTACTGACTGCGGGTCCAAGTTTGAACTAAATTCAAGCCGATGAATTAAAATGAATTTACCAAAGAACGTTCCTGCATATGTTTCCTTTCTGCAATACGTTTCTCGAAATTTTGAACATTGAGATCTATGCATTCCCTTGTCAGTTGTTAAAATTGGATCTTAGTCTGAAGTTCCGAACTTTGAGAAGTGATCTGACGTTCTGACTTTCGTCATAATTTTGTCACTTCCGCGCTTTGGGTTTTCCAATGGGTGCATTCATGTGTACAAGACTGGAGAAATTCAGAAGAATCTATTCTTCTCGAGTAACTGTGAGTGTTCTTTCTTACACAGTCAGTGACAGTCGTACAGTCTTCCGGATATGAATGTTAACTATGGTTAGAGATTTAAAGTTATTCACCTTCATTGATCATTCACCTCACAAAACAATGCAATTTAGCCCCGACGTGCAGTAGACATGTACCACCTTGAAAATGAACGACGATCGACTAAAAATAAAAAACGTCAACTACTTCAATAGTCGACGGTTAGTCGACTAATCGAATAATCGCGACAGCCCTAGATATAAATTCATCACTCCCAGACCATTCAACAGCATTACCCTCAACAGCACAAATGCTTCAAAAAATATTGACATACCAGAAACTACATCTGAAATACCAGATATTGTAGAGAAGGGTGAACCAGTAGGGAAAAAACAAAAAATGGGTGAAACAATTACAAATATATAGGATTTACCTGAATCCGTAAGAAAACAAATTCAGCATTTCATGCCAAAAGATGTAAGTAAAAAAGACAAATTGTCGGCTTTACAAAATGGTTTCGTAGCTTGGTACGTACTAGAGAAAAATCACGCTATCAAAATCAGTGACGACACCGTTACCTTGTGTATCAAATTTGGCAAAGAACATCACTTCTGGGAGATTGGCTTTATGCCACAGGGCTTAAAGAAAAGCACATTTTTAGATTATCTGAAATAAAAGATGAGGTGGTTTCGAAAAGACCGATTTCGTCAGAAGCTCGAAGCAAAATTACAGGAAAGAATAATTTAACCCTATACCTAACATAGCGACCACAAAGATCATTTACTGCTTCACAAATAATGTACATGGATGTCATGAGGATCAGTTAGGTTAACCCTAACCCTAACCCTATCACTGATAGATGTAGCATAGATAGACTATCCACTTCGCTAGAACTTAGACACCTCTAGTACCACTGATATATATGGTATAGATAGACTTCCCACTTCCCTAGAACTTATCTAAGTTTTAGAAAGTGGGAAGTTTATCTACGCTATATCCATTAGTGATACTACCTACCTCTAGTATCACTGATATATATAGCAGACCCCTTCCAGCAACCAGGAACTTCGATACCTCTAGTATCACTGATAAATGTAGCATAGATAGACTTCCCACTTCCCTAGAACTTATCGAAGTTCTAGGGAAGTGGGAAGTCTGTCTATGCTATATCCAGCAGTGATACAACGTCTAATATCACTGGTATATATAACATAGATAAACTTCCCACTTCCCCAGAACTAACCTAAGTTTTAGAAAAGTGGGAACTTTATCAATGCTATATCCACTAGTGATACTACCTCTAGTATCACGGATACATATAGCATAGATAGACTCCCCACTTCCCTATAACTTATCTAAGTTTTAGAAAGTGGGAACTTTATCTATGTTATATCCATTAGTGAGACTGCCTCTAGTAGCACTGATATATACAGCATAGATCGACTTCCCACTTCCCTGGAACTTAGATACCTCTAGTATCACTGATAGATGTAGCATAGATGGACTTCCCACTTCCCTACAACTTATCTAAGTTTTAGGGAAGTGGAAAGTCTATCTATGCTATGTCCATCAGTGATACTACCTCTAGTAAAACTATTATATATAGCATAGTTAGACTTCCCACATCCCTATAACTCCGATGCCTCTAATATCTCTGATAGATATAGCATAGATACACTTCCCTAGAACTTAGATACCTCCAATATCTCTGATAGATATACCATACAGTTAAAACTAGAAGTCATGTCATGAAATGTGCACAAATAGCACATTGATATGCGCGTTAATGTACGCGTTATGGCCCAAGTAAAGCTATCACATTCTGTACATATGGCCTGTGCGCAAGCAATCTTTCAGCCATTGAACCTTCGGGTAACCCAGAGGTCCATTGGCAGAAACATGGCATGTGTTTGCTATGAGTAACCAGGAGAACCTGCCGTGCCTTGGATGCCATTCAATATGGCAATTGCACGCAATTCCAACGCGCAATTAAGCCTAGATAAGCATGCTATTCATGACAGGACTTCTAGTTTTAACTGTAGATATACTTCCTTAGAACTTGGATACCTCTAATATCTCTGATAGATATAGCATAGATAGACTTCCCACTTCCCTATAATTTAGATACCTCTAATATCTCTGATTGATATAGCATAGATAGACTTCCCACTTCCCTAGAGCTTAGATACCTCTAATATCTCTGATAGATATAGCATAGATAGACTTCCCACTTCCCTATAACTTAGATATCTCAGATAGATATAGCATAGATATACTCCCCTATAACTTAGATACCTCTAATATCTCTGATAGATATAGCATAGATATACTCCCCTATAACTTAGATACCTCTAATATCTCTGATAGATATAGCATAGATATACTCCCCTATAACTTAGATACCTCTAATATCTCTGATAGATATAGCATAGACTTCCCACTTCCCTATAACTTAGATACCTCTAGTATCTCTGATAGATATAGCATAGATATACTCCCCTATAACTTAGATACCTCTAATATCTCTGATAGATATAGCATAGACTTCCCACTTCCCTATAACTTAGATACCTCTAATATCTCTGATAGATATAGCATAGATAGACTTCCCACTTCCCTATAACTTAGATACCTCTAGTATCTCTGATAGATATAGCATAGATATACTCCCCTATAACTTAGATACCTCTAATATCTCTAATAGATATAGCATAGACTTCCCACTACCCTATAACTTAGATACCTCTAATATCTCTGATAGATATAGCATAGATAGACTTCCCACTTCCCTATAACTTAGATACCTCTAGTATCTCTGATAGATATAGCATAGATATACTCCCCTATAACTTAGATACCTCTAATATCTCTGATAGATATAGCATAGATATACTTCCCTATAACTTAGATACCTCTAATATCTCTGATAGATATAGCATAGATATACTTCCCTATAACTTAGATACCTCTAATATCTCTGATAGATATAGCATAGACTTCCCACTTCCCTATAACTTAGATACCTCTAATATCTCTGATAGATATAGCATAGATAGACTTCCCACTTCCCTATAACTTAGATACCTCTAGTATCTCTGATAGATATAGCATAGATATACTCCCCTTTAACTTAGATACCTCTAATATCTCTGATAGATATAGCATAGATATACTTCCCTATAACTTAGATACCTCTAATATCTCTGATAGATATAGCATAGCTATACTTCCCTATAACTTAGATACCTCTAATATCTCTGATAGATATAGCATAGACTTCCCACTTCCCTATAACTTAGATACCTCTAATATCTCTGATAGATATAGCATAGATAGACTTCCCACTTCCCTATAACTTAGATACCTCTAGTATCTCTGATAGATATAGCATAGATATACTCCCCTATAACTTAGATACCTCTAATATCTCTGATAGATATAGCATAGATAGACTTCCCTATAACTTAGATACCTCTAATATCCCTGATAGATATAGCATAGATATACTTTCAAACATTATAGATGGTTAAGTAATGACCAGTCATTTATATTTTAGAAAATTTACAAATAATATAATAATATTGAGAGAGAGAGAGAGAGTGAGAGAGAGAGAGAGAGACATCAGATAGACAGACAGAGGCAGAGATAGAAAGAGAGAGAAGAGAATGGTCATTTATAATTATTCAGCATTGAGCAAAGAAAATTTTATTTTTTGAGATATATTTAAAGGCTCAAATGTTTGTATTTTGGATGTGTTACAAATTATATAGATCAGACAGACAAACACACAGACAGACAGAATGACGCCAGATGTATTGTGAGTTTTTGGTGTCTGTTCACTATGAGATGATTCCACGCACGTACAACAATGCATTATGGGGTGGCACAATTTTACAAATATTCGCTAACACGCAGACAGCCAGACAGTCATTCGAGTAATTGCATGTGAGATAACAAGGCGCTATGGCCTGACAATATAGTAAGCTTACGGAGCTCTCACGCTGGATACATTGTGGAGTGGACACTTAATGACAGACAAATTCGCAGACAGGCAAACGAGCAACAGGTCACTGACAAACCCATGGGGAGCATATATTTGCTTTTAAACAACTTGTAATATCTTACTAGGCCAACATAACGCAATTGCCTTGTGAGCTTAACCCCACAATGTAACACGCATCATATTGTTCTAATAAGCCCAAAATGTAGCTGGCATAAATGAAGATAGACAGACAGACGGGCGGACGTACGGACGGTCAGGCAGACAGACAGATTGTAATTTTTTGTCTGTTCGTTGTGATGTGAGATCATTTCGCCAAAGTGCTTATACCCTAACCCTTGGTACGGGGTTTTCTGTTCTCTATTACTTTGACAGCCATCTTGGTCATGCATTGGGTCATTTAAGTGGATCATTTCGCCAAAGTGCTTATACCCTAAGTGGGTATGAATCTGGGATTGAATTGGCAATACTTCTGGGTGAATACATTAAAAGTTTTTTCGTTCAGTAACTGGGGTTACAAGTGGGGATACAAATAGCTTAAGCTGGGAATGCTTCTGGCTTAGAAAATTAAACAGGTTTCAGCTTCTGGAAACTGGGTATGAGTCTGGGATTGAATTAGCAATGCTTCTGGGTGAATACATTAAACAGGTTTTACTTTCAGTAACTGGGGATACAAGTGGGGATACAAATAGTTTATGCTGGGAATGCTTCTGTCTTGGAAAATTAAACAGTTTTCACCTACTGGAAACTAGGTATGAGTCTGAGATTAAATTGGAAATGCTTCTGGGTGAATACATTGAACACGTTTTACTTTCAGTAACTAGGGTTACAACTAGCTTTAAACTGGGAATGCTGCAGGCTTAAAAAATTAAATAGGGGTCACACCTTGGTACTGGGTTTTCTCTTCTCTATTACTTTGACTGCCATCTTGGTCATGCATTGGGTCATTTAAGTGGATCATGTCGCCAAAGTGCTTATACCCTAACCCAAACCCTAATATGGAATGTCAGTCCAACTATCAATCCAATTGAAATGTCAACAATTTTATACCAATGATAGTAACATAATCACAGACAGAAACTTCATTGGTCAATTTTCCATATTGGCAGCCATCTTGATCATGATCAACTTCGTATTTGGGTCCATCCCCTAACCCTAACCCTAACCTAACCCTAGCCCAATTCCAGTAATAAACCCACTCTCACTTCCAGTAGGATTACCATTATCGATTTTAGTAATGACCACATTCTCATTTCCAGTAAGGACCACATTCCCAATGCCAGTAATAACCCCGATCATAATAATCTTCCCATTTTCAGTGTCAGCACCAATAACAAACCCACTAGGTTTTAAAGAGGAAGGCAAGTAAAGGTGTAATGGTAAAGGTAAGAGGGTGTGAGGTGGGTAAATGTACAGTTAAGACTAGAAGTCCTGTCATGAAATGCGCACATATAGCACGTTGATATGCGTGTTAATGTACGCGTTATGGTCCAAGTAAAGCTATCAAAGTCTGTACATATGGCCTGTGCACAAGCAATGTTTCAGCCAATGGACCTCCGGGTAACCCAGAGGTCCATTGGCAGAAACATTGCGTGTCTTTGCTATGAGTAACCAAGAGAACCTGCCGTGCTTTGGATGCCATTCGATATTGCAATTGCGTGGAATTCCAACGTGCAATTAAGTCTAGATAATAGCACTATTCATGACAGGACTTCTAGTTTTAACTGTAGAAATAGTGAGTAAATGGATGAAGATGAAGATAAGTGAATACTTCACTAAAAGGATTAATCTCTTGTTAGATAATGTGTTAATAATCTACAATGCAAGTTGTTTCACATTTGGTAAAGAGTTAATATTCTACATTGGTAATAAGAGGTGAAGAGACAATAGTCTAGAATGTTGGTCCAACTATCAATACAATTCGAATATCAACACTTTTATGTCAATGAAAGGCAAATGATCACAGACAGAAACTTCTTTGTCAATTTTTAATACTGGCAGCCATCTTGATCATGATCAACTTCGTATTTGGGTCCATCCTCCTAACCCCTAACCTTAACCTTAATCCTAACCCACCCTAACCTAACCGTAACCCACCCTACCCTAACCCTCACCCTTGCCCAAACCAACACACAAGGTTGCTTTGACTTGATTGATAATGGATTAATTTGTCCTGTGAGAAACATAAGTTTCTGTCTTCCAGTAGAAGATAGAACCTTCTGGTTTTCACATGACAAATTATTAGGGTCAGAATAAAGACCTTTATAATTGAGTAGAGAATGTCAGAATAAAGACCTTTATAATTGAGTCGAGAATGCCAGAATAAAGACCTTTATAATTGAGTAGAGAATGTCAGAATAAAGACCTTTATAATTGAGTAGAGAATGCCAGAATAAAGACCTTTATAATTGAGTCGAGAATGTCAGAATAAAGACCTTTATAATTGAGTAGAGAATGTCAGAATAAAGACCTTTATAATTGAGTAGAGAATGCCAGAATAAAGACCTTTATAATTGAGTAGAGAATGCCAGAATAAAGACCTTTATAATTGAGTAGAGAATGTCAGAATAAAGACCTTTATAATTGAGTAGAGAATGCCAGGATAAAGACTTTTATAATTGAGTAGAGAATGCCAGAATAAAGACCTTTATAATTGAGTAGTGAATGTCAGAATAAAGACCTTTATAATTGAGTAGAGAATGTCAGAATAAAGACCTTTATAATTGAGTAGAGAATGCCAGAATAAAGACCTTTATAATTGAGTAGAGAATGTCAGAATAAAGACCTTTATAATTGAGTAGAGAATGCCAGAATAAAGACCTTTATAATTGAGTAGTGAATGTCAGAATAAAGACCTTTATAATTGAGTAGAGAATGTCAGAATAAAGACCTTTATAATTGAGTAGAGAATGTCAGAATAAAGACCTTTATAATTGAGTAGAGAATGCCAGAATAAAGACCTTTATAATTGAGTAGAGAATGTCGGAATAAAGACCTTTATAATTGAGTAGAGAATGCAAGAATATAATTGAGTAGAGAATGCCAGAATAAAGACTTTTATAATTGAGTAGAGAATGTCAGAATAAAGACCTTTATAATTGAGTAGAGAATGCAAGAATATAATTGAGTAGAGAATGCCAGAATAAAGACTTTTATAATTGAGTAGAGAATGCAAGAATATAATTGAGTAGAGAATGCCAGAATAAAGACCTTTATAATTGAGTAGAGAATGTCAGAATAAAGACCTTTATAATTGAGTAGAGAATGCCAGAATAAAGACCTTTATAATTGAGTAGAGAATGTCAGAATAAAGACCTTTATAATTGAGTAGAGAATGCCAGAATAAAGACCTTTATAATTGAGTAGAGAATGCCAGAATAAAGACCTTTATAATTGAGTAGAGAATGCCAGAATAAAGACCTTTATAATTGAGTAGAGAATGTCAGAATAAAGACCTTTATAATTGAGTAGAGAATGCCAGAATAAAGACCTTTATAATTGAGTAGAGAATGCCAGAATAAAGACCTTTATAATTGAGTAGAGAATGCCAGAATAAAGACCTTTATAATTGAGTAGAGAATGCCAGAATAAAGACCTTTATAATTGAGTAGAGAATGTCAGAATAAAGACCTTTATAATTGAGTAGAGGATGCCAGAATAAAGACCTTTATAATTGAGTAGAGAATGCCAGAATAAAGACCTTTATAATTGAGTAGAGAATGCCAGAATAAAGACCTTTATAATTGAGTAGAGAATGTCAGAATAAAGACCTTTATAATTGAGTAGAGAATGCCAGAATAAAGACCTTTATAATTGAGTAGAGAATGCCAGAATAAAGACCTTTATAATTGAGTAGAGAATGCCAGAATAAAGACCTTTATAATTGAGTAGAGAATGCCAGAATAAAGACCTTTATAATTGAGTAGAGAGTGTCAGAATAAAGACCTTTATAATTGAGTAGAGAATGCCAGAATAAAGACCTTTATAATTGAGTAGAGAATGCCAGAATAAAGACCTTTATAATTGAGTCGAGAATGCCAGAATAAAGACCTTTATAATTGAGTAGAGAATGCCAAAATAAAGACCTTTATAATTGAGTAGAGAATGCCAGAATAAAGACCTTTATAATTGAGTAGAGAATGCCAGAATAAAGACCTTTATAATTGAGTAGAGAATGCCAGAATAAAGACCTTTATAATTGAGTAGAGAATGCCAGAATAAAGACCTTTATAATTGAGTAGAGAATGCCAGAATAAAGACCTTTATAATTGAGTAGAGAATGTCAGAATAAAGACCTTTATAATTGAGTCGAGAATGCCAGAATAAAGACCTTTATAATTGAGTCGAGAATGTCAGAATAAAGACCTTTATAATTGAGTAGAGAATGCCAGAATAAAGACCTTTATAATTGAGTAGAGAATGCCAGAATAAAGACCTTTATAATTGAGTAGAGAATGCCAGAATAAAGACCTTTATAATTGAGTAGAGAATGCCAGAATAAAGACCTTTATAATTGAGTAGAGAATGCCAGAATAAAGACCTTTATAATTGAGTAGAGAATGTCAGAATAAAGACCTTTATAATTGAGTAGAGAATGCCAGAATAAAGACCTTTATAATTGAGTAGAGAATGTCAGAATAAAGACCTTTATAATTGAGTAGAGAATGCCAGAATAAAGACCTTTATAATTGAGTAGAGAATGCCAGAATAAAGACCTTTATAATTGAGTAGAGAATGCCAGAATAAAGACCTTTATAATTGAGTAGAGAATGCCAGAATAAAGACCTTTATAATTGAGTAGAGAATGTCAGAATAAAGACCTTTATAATTGAGTAGAGAATGTCAGAATAAAGACCTTTATAATTGAGTAGAGAATGTCAGAATAAAGACCTTTATAATTGAGTAGAGAATGCCAGAATAAAGACCTTTATAATTGAGTAGAGAATGTCAGAATAAAGACCTTTATAATTGAGTAGAGAATGCAAGAATATAATTGAGTAGAGAATGCCAGAATAAAGACCTTTATAATTGACAACCAAAAATAACTTAGCACTCTACCAGTTAATACACATAAAACGTGACATCATAAAAAAGAAAACAAAATAATGTTTTTATTTATCAAAGTAAAAGGCCGGAGACTTTTAACAAGAACTGGGTTACCAATGCTGTTAAACTAAAAATTCTCAATTTCCCAATTTTATGATCGGTACATCTAACATCCTACAAAACAGGAGGCCCGTTTTCACTGAAAGGTATAGCAAAAAAAAAAAAAAAATAAATAAATAAAACAAGAAAACATCAACTTCTTTGAGGAAAAGCACATGGTTTGTAGTAAATCAGTACAGCTATGGAGGCCCTAACTTGTCACAATAAATTTGATCAGAGGACTGTTTTTATCCATTATTCAAAATGATATATTGCAACTGACTGGCTGTGTAGTGTTTACCTAGAGAGCAGTCCATGTGTCACAGAAAATGTTTATTTTCACACTGAGGGCCAAACTTGGATGAACTTAGAATGAATTCAGTGCCACAAGTATGGACCACCATATCTGTAATGTTTTATACAAACCACGTGGTTTTCCTCACAGAAGATGATGTTTTCTTTAAATCTTGGCAACAGAATGTATTTTCTGTTTTTGCCCATGTTTACGTCCTCACCCTTGGGTGTTCAGGCGTTATGATCTGCATCTACCACCCGGTGTACTGCGGTTTCTTCTCGGAAAGTCTCTGTTTTACATCGGATAGTGTTTAAATTGGTGACTGATTTTGGGCCATGTTTACAGTGTCTGGAGTCATGTTTCTGGTTTTTGTACACTTTTGATTATGTTGACAACGTTTACTTCTGATAGTGATTACTTGTCTTCTGTTTAGTTCTGCTCATAGCCAGATACATTAATATTGTCCGTAAGTGTTACATCAGTTTTGAATAATGTTTTAAAATTTTTGTCCACACTGAGGCTTTTTGGGATCCATTTGGGCTCACTGTTGCCATTGGGAACTTGGGCTCTTCTGAAAAATTTTCAAAAAAATTTTTTTTTTTGAAATTATTTTTTCGAAATGTTATAATGGATTATATTATTATTATATATCTTTGTTTCAAAGATTAGTGCGAGTACTACTACTGTTTATATTTTTTCACGATGAAATCTTCCTCTGATTCTCATGTTTATTGTGTCTCTTGTAGTCTATGTACTCACACTTATTCTTGCTCAGTGTGTGCGAATTGGAGTGACAAACGTTGGAGATGTGTGTCACGGTAAATTGTTAGCGGTGAGGGGTCCATGCCGGCCCTCTCTCCGCAGGGTCAGTCTAGTTTATCAGTCTCTTTTTCAGAGGAACAAGAACAGGGTGATGTTTCTGTGATGTCTTCAACAAGTGTGCCTCCGTCGTTGCATTCTAACGAAGAGCTAGCGGCAAAAGTGCTCATGGAGATACAACCATTGCCTAAGAGGTCCCTAGTAGGATCGACGGCGTTGTTGTCCACTAGCTCGCCCGGTATAGCAACCATTCATCGAATGGCTTGGCAGCCGGGCTCATCCATTGCGGTCCAAGGAAGCAGTTTGGGTGATGCGAGCACTATAAACATCGAATGTGCACACCCAGCAACGACGGATCCGAGGATAGTAGGGAGGAAGCCTGTCAGTCCGGTACCTAGCTCGTCCTGGTCCACCCGGACCGTGAGCGAGAGAGCCCCCTCTCTCTTACAGAATTATCTTGGACTAGATGTTGCTGTACGTGACGCTAATCAAGCGGAGCATACGTCCACTCCATCTGCTCGGGACGCTCCATTACATAGACTAGTCTATCGGCTTCCTCATCCTCACGGCAGCACACACGACCGCACCTTGGCTATGTGACTGCTGATATCCAGCCAGCTTCGCCGACCAGGGATTCCACGTCGACCAGGTCACGCCATTCGGTAGCCAGGGATACGAGGCCTTTACAATCGGGACGAGCGCATAAAAGAAGTATGCGAGATTCAGCGTCCCAGGAGCTTCCAGCGGCTAAATCATGTAAGACAGCTGCTCCACAGGCCCCCGTAATGGACTTGCTATCGCAGATAGCTCATCTTATCGCAGCATTCCAGCAGCCGTCAGAAACCTTTTCCGATCAGGAATTGTCTGAGGAAGCTGGGTCGGTTCGTTCCGCTGCAGAGTCAGCAAGGGACGACCGAGATTATCAAGTGGTCCAGTTGGATGGAGAAAGGCATTCAGAGGAGTTGGAATTTTCCCTTTCGGAGCAACATAAGGTAGCCGTAGATTTCATCCGTCAATACCTTCCTGGTGTTGTTCCTCTGGACCAAAATGCTGAGGTGCCGGATAAGAGACTGATAGCATCTCTGGACACAGACTTTTTCGGCCGGATTAGGGACACCGTCCCTGAGTTTTCGACCCAGTCCAGAAATGTCTCACGGACATTTGATCTTTTGAATGACGCAATATTTAAACTTGCCACCTTAATGGCAAATGCTATACAGCTGCCTTTCATCAATTCAAGGAATAAATTTGAAACGACAGGACATGGCATTCCGAGAGTTCCTCTGCGTCTAGACGATCAGGCTGAAGACCTAGAATTGTCTTTGCCGTTGTCTATGTCTATTCCAGCCACAAGGTTAGATACGACAATCTCGTCTAACAGGACCAGCTTAGACACATTATCGTATGCAGATCACCTTACAAGAGCGTTATCATTACGTCTCGAAGGAAAAGAATTCCAGGATGTTCAGACATACGGCCATAGCATGCTCTGCATATAACTCAGCCCTTTCAGTGGCAAATCTGGAGTTAGTTAAACGTGATGCTGCCCTGGCTGCATACACTCGCGTGGATCGTAAGGTGAAAAACTCTCTTCGAGTCGCTCCGGTCTCTGGAGAGCTTCTCTTCGACGGCAAGCTTTCCTTGATCTATGGTCAAATTACTAAGAAAGCTTCAGACACTCTGTTCTCTGCTGTTCAAGTCCGCTGCTAAAAAGTCGGATTCAGCGGAGAAGAGTAAGACAGGGACTTCTGGGACGAATACGTCCAAGGGAAGTTCCTATAGAGGATCTAAGCAAGCCTCTAGGTCTTACTCCAGAGACCGTCAAGGTAGCGACTCAGGTAGGGGCCGTAATACTGGCCGAGACGACCGGTCAGACGCCCCTAGGTCGACGGGGGGAGGTGTGGGTCGTGGAGGACGTGGTTTCTCCTACCGCAAGTCCAGAAAGTGATGGTGCAAACCTTTATCGTGTTCCAGTGGGTGGAAGGTTATCGAGTTGCTTAACCAATTGGTTGTCGATTACGGACGACACTTGGGTTCGAGGGGTGATTTCAGAAGGACTAAAACTGTCCTTCAAAAGAAAGCCTCCGTTAACTGGAAGTCCAAGATGGACTCAGCTTCCGTCAAATCCTTAGAAGAGAAGTTTGCTTCTATTAGAAGTCCAATCTCTTCTGGAGAAGAATGCGATAGAGGTCGTAGAAAATCAGGAATCTCCAGGTTTCTACAGCCATCTGTTTCTGATCCCGAAACCAGACGGCTCGTTTCGTCCAGTCATAGATCTGAGCTGGATAAACAAGCTGATCATGGCTCCAAAATTTTATATGTAGACCATTCGATCGGTCAGAGCGAGCATTCGAGTGAACGACTGTGCTGCGAGCATAGATCTCAATGATGTGTACTTTCACGTCATGGTACATTCTGCGTTCAGAAAGTACCTCCCCTTCACTGTCCTAGGAGTCGTTTATCAGTTCCGAGCGATGTGCTTCGGTCTGAACCTAGCGCCCTGGGCTTTCACTTGAATAACGAGCTCGGTAATGACTTATTTCCGAGCTCATTCGTCTGCGGTAACGTCGGCCTACCTGGACGGCATTCTCCAGCGGTTCGGCAACGAGTTAACGCTTCAGAACGATGTGCAGAATCTGTTTCAACTGCTCCGACGTCTCGGTTTTATAATAAACGAGAAGTCGGATCTGGTGCCATCCAAGTCATTCACCCACCCGGGAATGAGCTTCGAGACGCACAACAATCTCGTTCGTCTGTCGTCAACCAGAGCGAAATTAATCAGTTGTTACGCTTGCTTTTGTCTTCACTCCAACAAAGTCACAGCGAGAGAATTCATGCGACTGATAGGTTTGTGCGGAGCCGCCGTGGATCTTATTCGGATGGGGCGGCAACGTGCTCGGCCACTCCAAATCTTTCTGACTCAGAATTGGAGTGTCAAGATTCATTCGCTCGATACGAACATCATCTTGTCGAATCAAGTCAAACAGGAGATTCAGACTTGTGCAGATATTCAGTGGTTAACTCAGGGTGTTCCACTGCAATCGCCGGATCCGAGTTTTACGATTATGACGGATGCCAAACAGGTTGGGGCGCAACCTTGAGCCCAACGGATTCGAAGTGCCAGGGTCTTTGGGATCCGCAGTTCCTGAACAAGCACATAAACATCAAAGAAATGATATCAATTTGGCTTGCGCTACGTCATTGGATGAACATAATTCGGAATGCACATGTGCAAATTCTGTCCGACAATTCGATGGTAGTAGCGTATATTCGGAACCAGGGAGGCACTCATTCCATTCCGTTATTCAACTTAACGGAAAGAATCCTTCTGTTTGTCCTAGAATATCAAGTTCCTTTATCGGTCCGTCATATTCCGGCTCGTCTGAACGTTTTGGCAGACTCCCTCTCTCGGGGGGGGGGGGGGGGGGGGGGGGTCGCATGTTGCCGTCAAAATGGACTCTCAACTAACGAGTATTCAATCAGATTTGCTACCAATGGGAGCGTCCGATGATAGACTTATTTGCGACGCATCTCAACAATCAGTTGCAGACGTATGTGACGCCGTGTCCAGATCCTCGAGCGTTTGCAGTAGACGCTCTCTCGATCTCTTGGGATGGAATGATAGGATATGCGTATCCTCCAGCGCCATTGATTCAGCAGATATTGCTCAAGATAAAGCAATGTCACTGCAAGATTCTGTTGGTTGCATCTCTGTCACCCCAGAGACCATGGATAAATCTACTCAGGTGTCTGCTGTGGGAATGCTGCGGGAGCTTCCTCCACGAGAGGATCTTCTTTCGAAGGGGAAATATGACACACTGCATCACAACCTGCAAGGTCTCAACCTTCACGTATTTCCGTTGTACGGTCCTTCTTGCATGGCAAGCAATTTACAGGACGAGCAGTGGTCGCGATTTCTAACTGTAGGAGACCTCCTCTTTGCCAAATTATGCTGCTAAGTGGAAGGTTTTCTCACCCTGGTGTAGGGATCATTCTGTTGATATTTATGGTCCATCCATTCCAGGCATTGCTAATTTTCTAGTCTATCTGTTTGATGAGATCAAACTGCAGCCTGTTACCATTAAGAGTTATAGGTCTATGCTATCTGATACCTATGCACATCATGATAGTTTACAGATTGGATCTAATGTCTCTTTATCTAAGTTAGTGAAAAACTTTTCGATAAATAGACCTAGAACCCTTAGATTAATTCCTAAGTGGAATTTAGCTTGGGTTCTTCTTAAGCTAACAGAAGCGCCTTTTGAGCCTCTTGACACAGTGGACTTCAAATTCTTATCTTATAAGACAGATTTTTCTCTTAGCCTTCTCTTCGACTAGAAGAGTTAGTGAGCTTCATGCACTATTTGTTGATGATTCTCACTATCGTAGTATAGGTAATACTATTAATGTCGGATTTTTGGCTAAGAATCAGGCTCCTAATAAGTATCCGGAACCTATTGTTATTAAGGCCCTTCCGTCTTCAGACGGGCGTAGGCCTTTACTCTGTCCTGTTAGAGCTATGCGCATTTACAAATGTAGATCTGAGTTTATCAGAAAGGGGACGTAAACGTTTCTTTCTGTCTCTGCTGCCTAATAAAAGGGACATTACGGTTCATTCTATTGCAAGGTGGATTCAATTAACTATCCGTACTGCTTATGAAAAAATATCTTCAACTCAGCAGTCTGTGTTTAAGATTTCGGTGCATGAAGTAAGAGCGCTGTCTACATCTTGGGCTTATGCTAATAGTGTTGCTATTACCGATTTGATGAAGGCTGCATATTGGTCTCAGCGTTCAACATTCACCAGTTTTTATCTTAGAAATATTGAGTCTATTTCTGGCGACCTGCATTGTTTAGGTCCGTTATCGGTTGCTCAAAATGTCGTCCACTAAACAGTTGCAACTATAGTTATGCAGGCTTTCTGTTCCGGCAGCGACTCTATCCTGCTGCCCTCTTCGCTCTGGGAAATACCCCAGGGGAAGGGGAGGGGGGGTGTTCCCTTGGGTCACCTGCTTTGTAGTGAAAAGCAAGGGAATACCTCCTCTAGAGCCAGTAATTCCGAGTCGGTGCCGGGATGGTTTTTAAGTGTAAAGCTAATGTTTAACTCATTCATGTAATATGTTTAAAGTGTAGCTCGGTGTGAAGCTATTGTATATGTCACGTGTCTTACGGGCGTTAATATACAATCCTCGGACACTTTTAATGAGTATAAAGAGTCTCATTTCTGTGGACTTCCTTTATTTATTGGCTTTCCTTTTAAAATATTAGTATAACAGGTTATATTGGATGTTAATAGAGATCATTGATGTTATTGTGCTCAATTACAGATGGGTATTGTGTCTTTCTTGTTTGATGCAAATAAGAAAGATACATGTAAGACCTGTTCTCCTCTTCTCCTTGAGGGTATAATTCTGTTTATATGTAATTGAGCCTATTGGATTTTCCTTTATGTCCTTGGCCCTTCAGCCTTTTTTCTATTCAGCTAAGTCTGGGTCATTGGTACAGTATAAAAATGTTAAAAAATTTATAGTAATTTATATATTTTTATACTTACCAATGACCCAGACGGGATGGCCCTCCCATGAGTTGGGAATTCATACCTCCCCGCTGATTACATAACGCTTACCAGGCACTGGTTGTAAGAATTATTTGGCGCCAATTTAGAGACCTCCTTGATACTGCGCATGCGCAGTGGATAAAAGGTATGAAGGACCACATAGGACATTGAAATTTCGGTTTTTGATGCAAATTTGGGGGATTGGGGGCAAAATTTGTGTTTGGCCCTTGATTTTAAGGAGTTAGCACCAGCTAAGTCTGGGTCATTAGTAAGTATAAAAAATATATAAATTACTATAATTTTTTTAACTTTCGTCCTGTTTGATTGTTTCAGTTCGTGATTTCACTACAGACCTCACTAATAGCACATTATTATTTTGCACTACACAGAACAAACGATCTTTTGTATTTCAGACTACTTCATTCTTCTGCAGAAATATGTGTATATTAGGCCACACAAAGTAGATGTTCTGTTTCTCATGCCATATTTTGTAAAATTGCATGCGGGCAGGCGGTTTTTTATTTTACATTTTATTTTTGTAATTATTTCTTTGATATCAGAAGTTCATATTCTTGGTTTATTTTATGTTTTAGGCCTCATAATCTACATAATAGCAAGGGTGGTAGTGTATTTCGTCCCTTGAGTGCAACAAGGCTTTGCAATGCTAAAGCATTGCAAAGCCTTGTTGCACTCAAGGGACAAAGTGATCGATTTTATTAACTTGCGTAAAATATCAGACATAAACCATTTAATTTTTATTTTTTCAAGTTTGCATTGGTTATAAAAAGTGAGCATGCGGCAGCCAAAAGGACCATGCGGGAGGGCCTGAGAAACAGATTTTTAATTTTATTAAGCATTAACTAATGAGCATTTTCTGTACTAATTTCAACAGGACTTATAGTTTTAACTTTATATGGTTAACCAATTCCCAAACAAAATACAGATCATTGGAAAGCTCTGTAAGAGAGCTCGGAAGTTTCAGGTACATAAGTTATTGGTTTCATAATCATAATAATAATAATAATCAGGGATGTAAGTAACTGTTGCTGATGCACCTCAATGTTCCGACAGGTTTTCACTAAAAAAATTGGTCAATATTCACCAGAAATACACCCTGAATCTGATCATTTTCACATCAAAAAACTCTGATTTCAGGGAAAACCCTGAAAACTTACATTCCTGAATAATAATAATCATTTTATAGCCTACAATCCACACATGGTGCTCTATGGCTGAAATCCACACATGGTGCTCTATGGCTGTACACCACCTGCGGCAACCGCGTTGTGTCCTTGGGCAAGACACTTCACCCCTCATTGCCCATGTGGGGGCACGATGACGCCGTGTACTAAGGCGTACTGCATGTCGATGGTCCGCATGTCTTCAACCAATCTAACCCTGCCTGTGCTGCAGCGCGGAGTTACGACGTTGGGGAGCTGGCAGCTGCTCGTCGTTGCTCGGTGGTTCTCTTCGGCTTCCTCCACCCGTAAAACTGTCACGGTCCTGATTAGCCATTGTGCATAAATATGTGACCTTAAACATCAATAAATAAATAAATAAATATGGCTGTAGAAAATTTCAAAATGCCTTGTGGAAAAGCTATGTTTTTTAATAACCGACTTGAATGTTACTACAGAATTTCTTTCATAAAAGATTGTGCCCGATTGATCTGAAGAAGAAAATGTTTGATGGATATTCATCATATAGGTTAAAATTTAGGATTGATATAGACAACCCAAGTATGAACACAGTACTTAACCCTGCAGACGATTTCAAAATTTATTTTAAATATAATTTTTAAAATTTAAAAAAAAAAAATTTCAACAAAACCATATCATGTGAAACCCTCTTTGGAACGAGCTCGATGAGCTCGTTCCAAAGAGGGGTCACATGATATGGCTTTGTTGAAATGTTTTGAAAAATAATATTTTTTCAACTGCTGAATTTGCATATTACAAGGGCGGATGGGGGAGATTCGATAGGTAATGGGTTAATATGAACAAACTTTACTCAGACACCCCCTTAGGATGGCGTATGCCAAATATCAAAAGATTTTGTCTAGTGGATTTGAAGAAGATTTTTTAAAAAATCATCATACAGCATTACATTAAATTTAAAAGTTCTCATAAGAAGCCCAAAAATGAAACCAGAGACTTGATTTATAAAAGAGTCTGACTGATGGATTTGAAGAAAATTTCTGAAGAATGTTTCTCATATTTTACTGAGTCAAATTTTGAGCTCCCATAAAGGGCCCAAATATGAATCCAGGGACATGATTTGAACAAATATGAAGCTCCCACTCCCAAGAAGAATGCTGTACACCACGCATCAAAGGAAAGATCCTGGCTGGTGCATGTGAAGAACACTTTTGAAGATTATGCCTCATATTGCAGAAAGTTAAAATTTGGGCTTCCACAGGAAGTTCAAATAGAAATCGAGGGGCTTGAACAAACCTGACCTTGACCCCACTAAGGATGCTGAAGAACAGTTATCAAAACATTCTAATTAGTGGTGAATATGAAGAAAATATTTTCCTGATGTTGCACCAAATTAAAATTTGGGTTCCCATAAGGAACCACTGAGATATGAATCACATGACTTGATTTCAATAAACTTGAATATAGCCCCTATAACAATGGTGTATAGCAAATATGAAATGATTCTGACTGGTGGATATGTAGGAGAAAGTTTTCAGAGAATATTCATCATCTTGAATGATGAAGGGAGCCCAAAAATAAACCCAGGGACTTACTTTGAAGAAACTCCGATTCCCCATTGGATGTTAAATACATAATATCATCGAATGGTGCTTTTGGACAATAAATTTTAATAAAAAATTAGAAAAGTGAAGGGAGCCGGGGTAAAAAAAAAATTCTCCAGCATAAATTAAATGCATGTTCCCGAATACAATTGTTACAGTGGTGTAAGTTTTCTGTTTTTTGCGAGATTTCCAGTTTGTTCCGGCAAATGACTTTTACCACCTTAATTCTGTGTTAAGTAGAGTGATCCCGCCCATATACTGATTTTCATTTTGAACCTGGAGCCTTCAGTTTTCCAATATGTCTAAATTTGGCTGTTAACTATAAATATGCCTGGGTAACTATTGAAACTTACACAAGTCAATCAAGGTATGAGCTAGCTCCTGTAAGACTCGATATAACCCCAAGCCTACCTGGGCGCAGCTGAGCCCAGGTAGGCCTGAGCTGATGCCGAGCCTTACAGATCCGAGCTTCCTGTCCTGACTTCCCGTACTCTCCTAGTTAAATTTTCCAGCATTTTGATTAATTGCCACTTATATATCTGTGTTTACCAAATTTGGTTCAAACTGGCCCACTGGAAACTATCTTTGGACAAACTTGATGAATCTTGAGAACATAAGGGAGTTGCACGCCAAATTTCAAAGCACTGTGAGTGGTGATTTATGAAAAGATTTAAAAAGATTTTGGATCCCCGTGGGAACACCGGAAAGTGATGCAGTGCCTTTTCACTGTGGTAAACAGGCACTGTTTTACTGGTAAAATAGGATCCAGCCACCAATGCTTGGGAGGTGCAAACCCTCTCTAAAATGGGCAACATGGCTTATTAACGCTCACCCCTGGTCTTGAGTTGATACTCATGTTGTGGTCATGATTAGCCATTGTGCAAAAATATGTGACCTTAAACACCAATAAATAAATAAAAAGATGTTGGACAATTGGGGAGGGGGTGAGGCACTGTCTATGGCGGGGGGGGGGGGGGCAAGAACACTCAGCTCAAGACCAGTCAGACTGTTTTGAAGACAACTCAAACCAATTTTGAACGCAACCCAGACCAATGTTCAAGACAACTCGGACCCGGTTTTGTGTGTAGCTCATGCTGACTTTGTTAGGTAAACTAAAAAGGACCTGCGTTTGAAGGGTACCAAGGTAAATGTTTTTGGAGAACACTACTGTTCTGAGTAAGATAAAAATCACTAGATTGGAGAGGAAAAATCAGGAAAGGCAACTAAGGAGGGTACCGAAACGAAAGTCAACTAAGAAGGCTACCGAAAGGAAAAGCAACTAAGGAGGGTACCGAAAGGAAAGGCAACTAAGGAGGTTAACGAAAGGAAAAGCAACTAAAGAGGATACCAAAAGGAAAGGCAACTAAGGAGGGTACCGAAAGGAACAGCGAGTAAGGAGGATACCAAAAGGAAAGGCAGCTAAGGAGGGTACCGAAAGGAAAGGCAACTAAGGAGGCTACCAAAAGGAAAAGCAACTAAGGAGGCTACCTAAAGGAAAGGCAAATAAGGAGGTTACCGAAAGGAAAGGTAACAAAGGAGGCTACCGAAAGGAAAAACAACTAAAGAGGATACCGAAAGGAAAGGCAACTAAGCAGGGTACCAAAAGGGAAGGCAACTAAGGAGGCTACTGAAAGGAAAAGCAACTAAAGAGGATACTAAAAGGAAAGGCAACTAAGGAGGGTACCGAAAGGAAAAGCAACTAAGCAGGACACCAAAAGGGAAGGCAACTTAGGAGTGCACTGAAAGGAAAGCCAGCTAAGGAGGATACCGAAAGGAAACGCAACTAAGGAGGATGCCAAAGGGAAAAGCAACTAAAAAGGATACTGAAAGGAAAGGCAACTAAGGAGGGTACCGCAAGGAAAGGCAACGGAGGAGGGTACCAAAAGGAAAAGCAACTAAAGAGGATACCGAAAGGAATGGCAACTGAGGAGGATAACAAAAGGAAAAGCAACTAAGGAGTGTACCGAAAGGAAAGCCAACTAAGGAGGATACCGAAACGAGGCAACTAAGGAGGATACTGAAAGGAAAGGCAACTAAGGATGATACCAAAAGGAAAGGCAACTAATGAGGATATCGACTGGAAAGGCAACTAAGGGGGATACCGAAAGGAAAGGCAACTAATGAGGATTCAACTGGAAAGGGAACTAAGGGGGATACCAAAAGGAAAGGCAACTAAGGGGGATGCCGAAAGGAAAGGCAACTAAGGAGGATGCCATAAGGGAAGGTAACAAAGGGGGATACCAAAAAGAAAGACAACTAAGGAGGATACAAAAAGGAAAGGCAATTAAGGTGGGTACCAAAAGGAAAGGCAACTAAGGAGGATGTCAAAAGGAAAGGTAACAAAAGAGGATACCGAAAGGAAAGGCAACTAAGGAGGGTACTAAAAGGAAAGGCAACTAAGGAGGGTACCGAAAGGAAAGGCAACTAAGGAGGGTACCGAAAGGAAAGGCAACTAAAGAGGATGAAAGGAAAAGCAACTAAAGAGGATACCGAAGGGAAAGGCAACTAAGGAGGATGCCAAAAGGAAAGGTAACTAAGGATGACACCAAAAGGAAAGGCAACAAAGGAGGATACTGAAAAGAAAGGCAACTAATGAGGATATCAACTGGAAAGGCAACTAAGGGGGATACCAAAATGGAATGACAACTAAGGAGGATACCAAAAGGAAAGGCAACTAAGGAGGATATTGACTGGAAAGGCAAGTAAGGGGGATGCTGAAAGGAAAGGCAACTAAGGGTGATACCAAAAGGAAAGGTAACTAACGAAAATGCAGAAAGGAAAGGCAACTAAGGAGGATGTCAAAAGGAAAGGTAACAAAGGAGGATACCAAATGGAAAGGCAAGTAAGGAGGATACCGAAAGGAAAGGCAACTAATGAGGATATTAACTGGAAAGGCAACTAAGGGGGATACCAAAATGGAATGACAACTAAGGAGGATACCTAAAGGAAAGGCAACTAAGGAGGATGAAAGGAAAAGCAACGAAAGAGGATACCAAAAGGAAAGGCAACTAAGGTTGATACCAAAAGGAAAGGTAACTTAGGATACCGAAAGGAAAGACAACTAAGGAGGATACCGAAAGGAAAGGCAACTAAGGTGGATGTCAAAAGGAAAGGTAATAAAGGAGGATACCAAAAGGAAAGGCAACTAAGGAGGATACCAAAAGGAAAGACAACTAATGAAGATACAGAAAGGAAAGGCAACTAAGGAGGATGTCAAAAGGAAAGACAAATAAGGAGGGTACCGAAAGGAAAGGCAACTAAGGAGGGTACCAAGAGGGAAGGCAACAAAGGAGGATACCAAAAGGAAAGACAACTGAGGAGGGTACCGAAAGGAAAGGCAACTAAGGAGGATGCCAAAAGGAAAGGCAACTAATGAAGATACAGAAAGGAAAGGCAACTAAGGAGGATGCCAAAAAGGAAAGACAACTAATGAAGATACAGAAAGGAAAGGCAACTAAGGAGGATGCCAAAAGGAAAGGCAACTAATGAAGATACAGAAAGGAAAGGCAACTAAGGAGGATGTCAAACGGAAAGGTAACAAAGGAGGATACCAAAAGGAAAGACAACTGAGGAGGGTACCGAAAGGAAAGGCAACTAAGGAGGATGCCAAAAGGAAAGGCAACTAAGGAGGATACCAAAAGGAAAGGCAACTAATGAGGATATCAACTGGAAAGGCAACTAAGGGGGATACCGAAATGGAATGACAACTAAGGAGGATACCAAAAGGAAAGGCAACTAAGGAGGATGAAAGGAAAAGCAACAAAAGAGGATACCAAAAGGAAAGGCAACTAAGGAGGATACCAAAAGGAAAGGTAACTAAGGAGGATACCGAAAGGAAAAGCAACTAAGGAGGGTACCGAAAGTAAAGGCAACTAATGAGGATATCAACTGGAAATGCAACTAAGGGGGCTACCAAAAGGAAAGGCAACTAAGGAGGATACCAAAAGGAAAGGCAACTAAGGAGGATACTGAAAGGAAAGGCAACTAAGGAGGATGTCAAAAGGAAAGGTAGAAAAAGAGGGTACCAAAAGGAAAGGCAACTAAGGGGGATACCAAAATGGAATGACAACTGAGGAGGATACCAAAAGGAAAGGCAACTAACGAAGATACAGAAAGGAAGGGCAACTAAGGAGGATGTCAAAAGGAAAGGTAAGAAAGGAGGATACCAAAAGGAAAGACAACTAAGGTGGGTATCGAAAGGAAAGGCACCTAAGGAGGGTACCGAAAGGAAAGGCAACTAAGGAGGATACTAAAAGGAAAGGCAACTAAGGAGGATATCGACTGGAAAGGCAAGTAACGGGGATGCCGACTGGAAAGGCAAGTAAGGGGGATGCTAAAATGGAATGACAACTAAGGAGGATACCAAAAGGAAAGACAACTAACGAAGATACAGAAAGGAAAGGCAACTAAGGAGGATGCCAAAAGTAAAGGTAACAAAGGAGGATACCGAAAGGAAAGACAACTAAGGTGGGTACCAAAAAGGAAGGCAACTAAGGAGGATACCAAAAGGAAAGGCAACTAAGGAAGATACCGAAAGGAAAGGCAACTAATGAGGATATTAACTGGAAAGGCAACTAAGGGGGATACCAAAATGGAATAACAACTAAGGAGGATACCAAAAGGAAAGGCAACTAAGGAGGATGAAAGGAAAAGCAACAAAAGAGGATACCAAAAGGAAAGGCAACTAAGGTTGATACGAAAAAGAAAGGTAACTTAGGAGGATACCGAAAGGAAAGGCAACTAAGAAGGATACCTAAAGGAAAGGCAACTAAGGTGGATGTCAAAAGGAAAGGTAATAAAGGAGGATACCAAAAGGAAAGGCAACTAAGGAGGATACCAAAAGGAAAGGCAACCAATGAATATACAGAAAGGAAAGGCAAGTAAGGAGGATGTCAAAAGGAAAGACAACTAAGGAGGGTACCAAAAGGAAAGGCAACTAAGGAGGGTACCAAGAGGGAAGGCAACAAAGGAGGATACTGAAAGGAAAGGCAACTAATGAGGATATCAACTGGAAAGGCAACTAAGGGGGATACGAAAATGGAACGACAACTGAGGAGGATACCAAAAGGAAAGGCAACTAACGAAGATACAGAAAGGAAGGGCAACTAAGGAGGATGTCAAAAGGAAAGGTAAGAAAGGAGGATACCAAAAGGAAAGACAACTAAGGTGGGTATTGAAAGGAAAGGCACCTAAGGAGGGTACCGAAAGGAAAGGCAACTAAGGAGGATACCAAAAGGAAAGGCAACTAATGAAGATACAGAAAGGAAAGGCAACTAAGGAGAATGTCAAAAGGAAAGACAACTAAGGAGGGTACCAAAAGGAAAGGCAACTAAGGAGGGTACCAAGAGGGAAGGCAACAAAGGAGGATACTGAAAGGAAAGGCAACTAATGAGGATATCAATTGGAAAGGCAACTAAGGGGGATACCAAAATGGAATGACAACTAAGGGGGATACCAAAAGGGAAGGCAACTAAGGAAGATACCGAAAGGAAAGTGAACTAAGTAGGGTACTGAAAGGAAAGGCAACTAAGGAGGGTACCGAAAGGAAAGGCAACTAAGGAGGGTACCAAGAGGGAAGGCAACTAAGGAGGGTACCGAAAGGAAAGGCAACTAATGAGGATATCAATTGGAAAGGCAACTAAGGGGGATACCAAAATGGAATGACAACTAAGGGGGATACCAAAAGGGAAGGCAACTAAGTAGGATACTGAAAGGAAAGGCAACTAAGGAGGGTACCGAAAGGAAAGGCAACTAAGGAGGGTACCGAAAGGAAAGTGAACTAAGGAGGGTACTGAAAGGAAAGGCAATTAAGGAGGGTACTAAAAGGAAAGGCAACTAAGGAGGGTACCGAAAGGAAAGGCAAATTAGGAGGATGCCAATAGGAAAGGCAACTGAAGAGGGTACCGAAAAGAGGGTGCCAAAAGGAAAGGCAACTGAGGAGGGTATCGAAAGGAAAGGGAACTAAGGAGGGTACTGAAAGGAAAGGCAACTAAGGAGGGTACCGAAAGGAAAGGCAACTAAGGAGGGTACCGAAAGGAAAGGGAACTAAGGAGGGTACTGAAAGGAAAGGCAACTAAGGAGGGTACCGAAAGGAAAGGCAACTAAGGAGGGTACCGAAAGGAAAGGCAAATTAGGAGGATGCCAATAGGAAAGGCAACTCAAGAGGGTACCGAAAGGAGGGTGCCAAAAGGAAAGGCAACTGAGGAGGGTACCGAAAGGAAAGGGAACTAAGGAGGGTACTGAAAGGAAAGGCAACTAAGGAGGGTACCGAAAGAAAAGGCAACTTAGGAGAATGCCAATAGGAAAGGTAACTAAGAAGGATACCAAAAGGAAAGGCAACTAAGGAGGATACCAAAAGGAAAGGCAACTAAGGAGGGTACCGAAAGTAAAGGCAACTAAGGAGGATGTCAGAAGGAAAGGCAAGTAAGGAGGATACCAAAAGGAAAGGCAACCAAGGAGGATACCGAAAGGAAAGGCAACTAAGGAGGGTACCAAAGTAAAGGCAACTAAGGAGGATGCCAGAAGGAAAGGCATGTAAGGAGGGTACTGAAAGGAAAGGCATCTAATGAGTATGCCAAAAAGAAAGGTAACTAAGGAGGGTAGCAAAAGGAAAGGCAACTAAGGAGGGTGCCAAAAGGAAAGGCAGCTAAGGAGGATGCCAAAGGGAAAGGCAACTAGGGAGGATATCGACTGGAAAGGCAACTATGGAGGGTACTGAAAGGAAAGGTAACTAAGGAGGGTACCGAAAGAAAAGGCAACTAAGGAGGATGCCAAAAGGAAAGGGAACTAAGGAGGATACCAAAAGGAAAGGCAACTAAAGGCGATACCAAAATGGAACGACAACTAAGGAGGGTACCGAAAGGAAAGGTAACTAAGGAGGATGTCAGAAAGAAAGGCAAGTAAGGAGGGTACCGAAAGGAAAGGCAACTACAGAGGATGCCAAAAGGAAAGGCAACTAAGGAGGATACCAAAAGGAAAGGCAACTAAGGAGGATACCGAAAGGAAAGGCAACTAAGGTTGGTACCAAAAGGAAAAGCAACTAAGGAGGGTACTGAAAGGATAGGCAACTAAGGAGGGTACCGAAAGGAAAGGCAACTAAGGAGTCTACCGAAAGGAAAAGCAACCAAAGAGGATACCGAAAGGAAAGGCAACTAAGGAGGATACAAAAAGGAAAGACAACTAAGGAGGGTACCGAAAGGAAAGGCAACTAACGAGGATACTGACGGGAAAGGTAACTAAGGAGGACACCAAAATGGAATGACAACTAAGGAGAATACCAAAAGGAAAGGCAACTAAGGAGGATACCAAAAGGAAAGGCAACTAAGGAGGGTACCAAAAGTAAAGGCAACTAAGGAGGATGTCAGAAGGAAAGGCAAGTAAGGAGGGTACCGAAAGGAAAGGCATCTAAGGAGTATGCCAAAAGGAAAGGCAACTAAGGAGGGTAGCAAAAGGAAAGGCAACTAAGAAGGATGCCAAAAGGAAAGGCAGCTAAGGAGGATGCCAAGAGGGTACCGAAAGGAGGGTGCCAAAAGGAAAGGCAACTGAGGAGTGTACCAAAAGGAAAGGGAACTAAGGAGGGTACTGAAAGGAAAGGCAACTAAAGAGGGTACCGAAAGGAAAGGCAACTTAGGAGAATGCCAATAGGAAAGGTAACTAAGGAGGATACCAAAAGGAAAGGTAACTATTGAGGATACCGAAAGAAAAGGCAACTAATGAGGATATCGACTGGAAAGGCAACTAAGGAGGATACCAAAAGGAAATGCAACTAAGGAGGATACCAAAAGGAAAGGCAACTAAGGAGGGTACCAAAAGTAAAGGCAACTAAGGAGGATGTCAGAAGGAAAGGCAAGTAAGGAGGATACCAAAAGGAAAGGCAACCAAGGAGGGTGCCAAAAGGAAAGGGAACTAAGGAGGATACCGAAAGGAAAGGCAACTAAAGGCGATACCAAAATGGAATGACAACTAAGGAGGGTACCGAAAGGAAAGGCAACTAAGGAGGATGTCAGAAGGAAAGGCAAGTAAGGAGGGTACCGAAAGGAAAGGCAACTACGGAGGATGCCAAAAGGAAAGGCAACTAAGGAGGATTCCAAAAGGAAAGTCAACTAAGGAGGATACCGAAAGGAAAGGCAACTAAGGAGGGAACCAAAAGGAAAGGCAACTAAGGAGGGTACTGAAAGGATAGGCAACTAAGGAGGGTACCGAAAGGAAAGGCAACTAAGGAGTCTACCAAAAGGAAAAGCAACCAAAGAGGATACCGAAAGGAAAGGCAACTAAGGAGGATACCAAAAGGAAAGACAACTAAGGAGGGTACCGAAAGGAAAGGCAACTAACGAGGATGCTGACAGGAAAGGTAACTAAGGAGGACACCAAAATGGAATGACAACTAAGGAGAATACCAAAAGGAAAGGCAACTAAGGAGGATACCAAAAGGAAAGGCAACTAAGGAGGGTACCAAAAGTAAAGGCAACTAAGGAGGATGTCAGAAGGAAAGGCAAGTAAGGAGGGTACCGAAAGGAAAGGCATCTAAGGAGTATGCCAAAAGGAAAGGCAACTAAGGAGGGTAGCAAAAGAAAAGGCAACTAAGAAGGATGCCAAAAGGAAAGGCAGCTAAGGAGGATGCCAAGAGGGTACCGAAAGGAGGGTGCCAATAGGAAAGGCAACTGAGGAGGGTACCAAAAGGAAAGGGAACTAAGGAGGGTACTGAAAGGAAAGGCAACTAAGGAGGGTACCGAAAGGAAAGGCAACTTAGGAGAATGCCAATAGGAAAGGTAACTAAAGAGGATACCAAAAAGAAAGGTAACTATTGAGGATACCGAAAGGAAAGGCAACTAATGAAGATATCGACTGGAAAGGCAACTAAGGGGGATGTCAGAAGGAAAGGCAAGTAAAGAGGATACCAAAAGGAAAGGCAACCAAGGAGGGTACCGAAAGTAAAGGCAACTAAGGAGGATGTCAGAAGGAAAGGCAAGTAAGGAGGGTACCGATAGGAAAGGCAACTATGGAGGATGCCAAAAGGAAAGGCAACTAAGGGGGATACCAAAAGGAAAGGCAACTATGGAGGATACCGAAAGGAAAGGCAACTAAGGAGGGTACCAAAAGGAAAGGCAACTAAGGAGGGTACTGAAAGGATAGGCAACTAAGGAGGGTACCGAAAGTAAGGGCAACTAAGGAGGCTACCTAAAGGAAAAGCAACCAAAGAGGATACCGGAAGGAAAGGCAACTAAGGAGGATACCAAAAGGAAAGACAACTAAGGAGGGTACCGAAAGGAAAGGCAACTAATGAGGATACCGAAAGGAAAGGTAACTAAGGAGGATAACAAAAGGAAAGGCAACTAAGGAGGGTACCGAAAGGAAAGTCAACTGAGGAAACCAAAAGGAAAGGCAACTAAGGAGGATGCCAAAAGGAAAGGTAACAAAGGAGGATACCAAAAGGAAAGGCAACTAAGGAGGGTAGCAAAAGGTACCAAATGAAAGGCAACTAAGGAAGATACAGAAAGGAAAGGCAACAAAGGAAGATATCAAAAGGAAAGGCAGCAAAGGAGGATGCCGAAATAAAAGGCAAATAAGGAGAATACCAAAAGGAAAGGCAGCTAAGGAGGATGCCAAAAAGATAGGTAACAAAGGAGGGTACCGAAAGGAAAGGCAACTAAGGAGGATACCGAAAGCAAAGGCAACTAATGAGGATATTGACGGGAAAGGCAACTAAGGGGGATACCAAAATGGAATGACAACTAAGGAGGATACCAAAAGGAAAGGCAACTAAGGAGGATGAAAGGAAAAGCAACTAAAGAGGATACCAAAAGGAAAGGCAACTAAGGAGGATACCAAAAGGAAAGGTAACTAAGGAGGATACCAAAAGGAAAGGCAACTACGGAGGATACTGAAAGGAAAGGCAACTAAGGAGGATGTCAAAAGGAAAGGTAGAAAAGGAGGGTACCAAAAGGAAAGGCAACTAAGGGGGATACCAAAATGGAACGACAACTGAGGAGGATACCAAAAGGAAAGGCAACTAACGAAGATACAGAAAGGAAGGGCAACTAAGGAGGATGTCAAAAGGAAAGGTAAGAAAGGAGGATACCAAAAGGAAAGATAACTAAGGAGGATACTAAAAGGAAAGGCAACTAAGGAGGATATCGACTGGAAAGGCAAGTAACGGGGATGCCGACTGGAAAGGCAAGTGAGGGGGATGCTAAAATGGAATGACAACTAAGGAGGATACCAAAAGGAAAGGCAACTAACGAAGATACAGAAAGGAAAGGCAACTAAGGAGGATGCCAAAAGTAAAGGTAACAAAGGAGGATACCGAAAAGAAAGACAACTAAGGTGGGTACCAAAAAGGAAGGCAACTAAGGAGGATACCAAAAGGAAAGGCAACTAAGGAGGATACCAAAAGGAAAGGTGACTAATGAGGATATTAACTGGAAAGGCAACTAAGGGGGATACCAAAATGGAATGACAACTAAGGAGGATACCAAAAGGAAAGGCAACTAAGGAGGATGAAAGGAAAAGCAACAAAAGAGGATACTAAAAGGAAAGGCAACTAAGGTTGATAACAAAAAGAAAGGTAACTTAGGAGGATACCGAAAGGAAAGGCAACGAAGGAGGATACCGAAAGGAAAGGCAACTAAGGTGGATGTCAAAAGGAAAGGTAATAAAGGAGGATACCAAAAGGAAAGGCAACTAAGGAGGATACCAAAAGGAAAGGCAACTAATGAAGATACAGAAAGCAAAGGCAAGTAAGGAGGATGTCAAAAGGAAAGACAACTAAGGAGGGTACCGAAAGGAAAGGCAACTAACGAAGATACAGAAAGGAAGGGCAACTAAGGAGGATGTCAAAAGGAAAGGTAAGAAAGGAGGATACCAAAAGGAAAGACAACTAAGGTGGGTATCGAAAGGAAAGGCACCTAAGGAGGGTACCGAAAGGAAAGGCAACTAAGGAGGATACGAAAAGGAAAGGCAACTAATGAAGATACAGAAAGGAAAGGCAACTAAGGAGGATGTCAAAAGGAAAGACAACTAAGGAGGGTACCGAAAGGAAAGGCAACTAAGGAGGGTACCAAGAGGGAAGGCAACAAAGGAGGATACTGAAAGGAAAGGCAACTAATGAGGATATCAATTGGAAAGGCAACTAAGGGGGATAACAAAATGGAATGACAGCTAAGGGGGATACCAAAAGGGAAGGCAACTAAGGAAGATACAGAAAGGAAAGGCAACAAAGTAGGATACTGAAAGGAAAGGCAACTAAGGAGGGTACCAAAAGGAAAGGGAACTAAGGAGGGTACCGAAAGGAAAGGCAACTAAGGAGGGTACCGAAAGGAAAGGCAACTAAGGAGGGTACCGAAAGGAAAGTGAACTAAGGAGGGTACTGAAAGGAAAGGCAACTAAGGAGGGTACCGAAAGGAAAGGGAACTAAGGAGGGTACCGAAAGGAAAGGCAATTAAGGAGGGTACCAAAAGGAAAGGCAACTAAGGAGGGTACCAAAAGGAAAGTGAACTAAGGAGGGTACTGAAAGGAAAGGCAACTAAGGAGGGTGCCGAAAGGAAAGGCAACTAAGGAGGGTACCGAAAGGAAAGGCAAATTAGGAGGATGCCAATAGGAAAGGCAACTGAAGAGGGTACCGAAAGGAGGGTGCCAAAAGGAAAGGCAACTGAGGAGGGTACCGAAAGGAAAGGGAACTAAGGAGGGTACTGAAAGGAAAGGCAACTAAGGAGGGTACCGAAAGAAAAGGCAACTTAGGAGAATGCCAATAGGAAAGGTAACTAAGAAGGATACCTAAAGGAAAGGCAACTAAGGAGGATACCAAAAGGAAAGGCAACTAAGGAGGGTACCGAAAGTAAAGGCAACTAAGGAGGATGTCAGAAGGAAAGGCAAGTAAGGAGGATACCAAAAGGAAAGGCAACCAAGGAGGATACCGAAAGGAAAGGCAACTAAGGAGGGTACCAAAAGGAAAGGCAACTAAGGAGGGTACTGAAAGGATAGGCATCTAAGGAGGGTACCAAAAGTAAGGGCAACTAAGGAGGCTACCTAAAGGAAAAGCAACCAAAGAGGTTACCGAAAGGAAAGGCAACTAAGGAGGATACCAAAAGGAAAGGTAACTAAGGAGGATAACAAAAGGAAAGGCAACTAAGGAGGGTACCGAAAGGAAAGTCAACTGAGGATACCAAAAGGAAAGGCAACTAAGGAGGATGCCAAAAGGAAAGGTAACAAAGGAGGATACCAAAAGGAAAGGCAACTAAGGAGGGTTGCAAAAGGTACCAAAATGAAAGGCAACTAAGGAAGATACAGAAAGGAAAGGCAACAAAGGAAGATACCAAAAAGGAAAGGCAGCAAAGGAGGATGTCGAAATGAAAGGCAAATAAGGAGAATACCAAAAGGAAAGGCAGCTAAGGAGGATGCCAAGAGGATTGGTAACAAAGGAGGGTACCGAAAGGAAAGGTAACAAAGGAGGATGCCAAAAGGAAAGGCAACTAAGGAGGATACCAAAAGGAAAGGCAACTAAGGAGGATACCAAAAGGAAAGGCAACTAATGAGGATATCAACTGGAAAGGCAACTAAGGGGGATACCAAAAGGAAACGCAACTAACAAAGATACAGAAAGGAAAGGTAACTAAGGAGGATACCGAAAGGAAAGGCAACTAAGGAGGATACCAAAAGGAAAGGCAACTAAGGAGGATGAAAAGAAAAGCAACGAAAGAGGATACCAAAAGGAAAGGCAACTAAGGTTGATACCAAAAGGAAAGGTAACTTAGGAGGATACCGAAAAGAAAGACAACTAAGGAGGATACCGAAAGGAAAGGCAACTAAGGTGGATGTCAAAAGGAAAGGCAACTAAGGTTGATACCAAAAAGAAAGGTAACTTAGGAGGATACCGAAAGGAAAGGCAACAAAGGAGGATACCGAAAGGAAAGGCAACTAAGGTGGATGTCAAAAGGAAAGGTAATAAAGGAGGATACCAAAAGGAAAGGCAACTAAGGAGGATACCAAAAGGAAAGGCAACTAATGAATGAAGATACAGAAAGCAAAGGCAAGTAAGGAGGATGTCAAAAGGAAAGACAACTAAGGAGGGTACCGAAAGGAAAGGCAACTAAGGAGGGTACCAAGAGGGAAGGCAACAAAGGTGGACACTGAAAGGAAAGGCAACTAATGAGGATATCAACTGGAAAGGCAACTAAGGGGGATACCAAAATGGAACGACAACTGAGGAGGATACCAAAAGGAAAGGCAACTAACGAAGATACAGAAAGGAGGGGCAACTAAGGAGGATGTCAAAAGGAAAGGTAAGAAAGGAGGATACCAAAAGGAAAGACAACTAAGGTGGGTATCGAAAGGAAAGGCACCTAAGGAGGGTACCGAAAGGAAAGGCAACTAAGGAGGATACGAAAAGAAAAGGCAACTAATGAAGATACAGAAAGGAAAGGCAACTAAGGAGGATGTCAAAAGGAAAGACAACTAAGGAGGGTACTAAAAGGAAAGGCAACTAAGGAGGGTACCAAGAGGGAAGGCAACAAAGGAGGATACTGAAAGGAAAGGCAACTAATGAGGATATCAATTGGAAAGGCAACTAAGGGGGATACCAAAATGGAATGACAACTAAGGGGGATACCAAAAGGGAAGGCAACTAAGGAAGATACAGAAAGGAAAGGCAACAAAGTAGGATACTGAAAGGAAAGGCAACTAAGGAGGGTACTAAAAGGAAAGGCAACTAAGGAGGGTACCGAAAGGAAAGGCAACTAAGGAGGGTACCGAAAGGAAAGGCAACTAAGGAGGGTACCGAAAGGAAAGTGAACTAAGGAGGGTACTGAAAGGAAAGGCAACTAAGGAGGGTACCGAAAGGAAAGGCAACTAAGGAGGGTACCGAAAGGAAAGTGAACTAAGGAGGGTACTGAAAGGAAAGGCAACTAAGGAGGGTACCGAAAGGAAAGGCAACTAAGGAGGGTACCGAAAGGAAAGGCAAATTAGGAGGATGCCAATAGGAAAGGCAACTGAAGAGGGTACCGAAAGGAGGGTGCCAAAAGGAAAGGCAACTGAGGAGGGTACCGAAAAGAAAGGGAACTAAGGAGGGTACTGAAAGGAAAGGCAACTAAGGAGGGTACCGAAAGAAAAGGCAACTTAGGAGAATGCCAATAGGAAAGGTAACTAAGAAGGATACCAAAAGGAAAGGCAACTAAGGAGGATACCAAAAGGAAAGGCAACTAAGGAGGGTACCGAAAGTAAAGGCAACTAAGGAGGATGCCAGAAGGAAAGGCAAGTAAGGAGGGTACTGAAAGGAAAGGCATCTAATGAGTATGCCAAAAAGAAAGGCAACTAAGGAGGGTAGCAAAAGGAAAGGCAACTAAGGAGGATGCCAAAAGGAAAGGCAGCTAAGGAGGATGTCAAAGGGAAAGGCAACTAAGGAGGATATCGACTGGAAAGGCAACTAAGGAGGGTACTGAAAGGAAAGGTAGCTAAGGAGGGTACCGAAAGAAAAGGCAACTAAGGAGGATGCCAAAACGAAAGGGAACTAAGGAGGATACCGAAAGGAAAGGCAACTAAAGGCGATGCCAAAATGGAACGACAACTAAGGAGGGTACCGAAAGGAAAGGTAACTAAGGAGGATGTCAGAAGGAAAGGCAAATAAGGAGGGTACCGAAAGGAAAGGCAACTACGGAGGATGCCAAAAGGAAAGGCAACTAAGGAGGATACCAAAAGGAAAGGCAACTAAGGAGGATACCGAAAGGAAAGGCAACTAAGGTTGGTACCAAAAGGAAAGGCAACTAAGGAGGGTACTGAAAGGATAGGCAACTAAGGAGGGTACCGAAAGGAAAGGCAACTAAGGAGTCTACCGAAAGGAAAAGCAACCAAAGAGGATACCGAAAGGAAAGGCAACTAAGGAGGATACCAAAAGGAAAGACAACTAAGGAGGGTACCGAAAGGAAAGGTAACTAACGAGGATACTGACAGGAAAGGTAACTAAGGAGGACACCAAAATGGAATGACAACTAAGGAGAATACCAAAAGGAAAGGCAACTAAGGAGGATACCAAAAGGAAAGGCAACTAAGGAGGATACCAAAAGGAAAGGCAACTAAGGAGGGTACCAAAAGTAAAGGCAACTAAGGAGGATGTCAGAAGGAAAGGCAAGTAAGGAGGGTACCGAAAGGAAAGGCATCTAAGGAGTATGCCAAAAGGAAAGGCAACTAAGGAGGGGAGCAAAAGGAAAGGCAACTAAGAAGGATGCCAAAAGGAAAGGCAGCTAAGGAGGATGCCAAGAGGGTACTGAAAGGAGGGTGCCAAAAGGAAAGGCAACTGAGGAGTGTACCAAAAGGAAAGGGAACTAAGGAGGGTACTGAAAGAAAAGGCAACTAAGGAGGGTACCGAAAGGAAAGGCAACTTAGGAGAATGCCAATAGGAAAGGTAACTAAGGAGGATACCAAAAGGAAAGGTAACTAATGAGGATACTGAAAGGAAAGGCAACTAATGAGGATATTGACTGGAAAGGCAAATAAGGGGGATTCCAAAAGGAAAGGTAACTAAGGAGGATACCAAAAGGAAAGGCAACTAAGGAGGATACCAAAAGGAAAGGCAACTAAGGAGGGTACCGAAAGTAAAGGCAACTAAGGAGGATGTCAGAAGGAAAGGCAAGTAAGGAGGATACCAAAAGGAAAGGCAACCAAAGAGGATACCGAAAGGAAAGGCAACTAAGGAGGGTACCAAAAGGAAAGGCAACTAAGGAGGGTACTGAAAGTATAGGCAACTAAGGAGGGTACCAAAAGTAAGGGCAACTAAGGAGGCTACCTAAAGGAAAAGCAACCAAAGAGGATACCGAAAGGAAAGGCAACTAAGGAGGATACCAAAAGGAAAGGTAACTAAGGAGGATAACAAAAGGAAAGACAACTAAGGAGGGTACCAAAAGGAAAGTCAACTGAGGATACCAAAAGGAAAGGCAACTAAGGAGGATGCCAAAAGGAAAGGTAACAAAGGAGGATACCAAAAGGAAAGGCAACTAAGGAGGGTTGCAAAAGGTACCAAAATGAAAGGCAACTAAGGAAGATACAGAAAGGAAAGGGAACAAAGGAAGATACCAAAAGGAAAGGCAGCAAAGGAGGATGTCAAAATGAAAGGCAAATAAGGAGAATACCAAAAGGAAAGGCAGCTAAGGAGGATGCCAAGAGGATTGGTAACAAAGGAGGGTACCGAAAGGAAAGGTAACAAAGGAGGATGCCAAAAGGAAAGGCAACTAAGGAGGATACCAAAAGGAAAGGCAACTAATGAGGATATCAACTGGAAATGCAACTAAGGGGGATACCAAAAGGAAACGCAACTAACAAAGATACAGAAAGGAAAGGTAACTAAGGAGGATACCGAAAGGAAAGGCAACTAAGGAGGATACCAAAAGGAAAGGCAACTAATGAGGATATCAACTGGAAAGGCAACTAAGGGGGATACGAAATGGAATGACAACTAAGGAGGATACCAAAAAGAAAGGCAACTAAGGAGGATGAAAGGAAAAGCAACTAAAGAGGATACCAAAAGGAAAGGCAACTAAGGAGGATACCAAAAGGAAAGGTAACTAAGGAGGATACCGAAAGGAAAGGCAACTAAGGAGGGTACCGAAAGTAAAGGCAACTAATGAGGATATCAACTGGAAATGCAACTAAGGGGGATACCAAAAGGTAACGCAACTAACGAAGATACAGAAAGGAAAGGTAACTAAGGAGGATACTGAAAGGAAAGGCAACTAAGGAGGATACCAAAAGGGAAGGCAACTAATGAGGATATCAACTGGAAAGGCAACTAAGGGGGATACTGAAATGGAATGACAACTAAGGAGGATACCAAAAGGAAAGGCAACTAAGGAGGATGAAAGGAAAAGCAACTAGAGAGGATACCAAAAGCAAAGGCAACTAAGGAGGATACTGAAAGGAAAGGTAACTAAGGAGGATACTGAAAGGAAAGGTAATAAAGGAGGGTACCAAAAGGAAAGGCAACTAAGGGGGATACCAAAATGGAACGACAACTGAGGAGGATACCAAAAGGAAATGCAACTAACGAAGATACAGAAAGGAAAGGCAACTAAGGTGGGCATCGAAAGTAAAGGCACCTAAGGAGGGTACCGAAAGGAAAGGCAACTAAGGAGGATACCAAAAGGAAAGGCAACTAAGGAGGATATCGACTGGAAAGGCAAGTGATGGGGATGCCAACTGGAAAGGCAAGTAAGGGGGATGCTAAAATGGAATGACAACTAAGGAGGATACCAAAAGGAAAGGCAACTAATGAAGATACAGAAAGGAAAGGCAACTAAGGAGGATGTCAAAAGTAAAGGTAACAAACGAGGATACTGAAAGGAAAGACAACTAAGGTGGGTTCCGAAAAGAAAGGCAACTAAGGAGGATACCAAATGGAAAGGCAACTAAGGAGGATACCGAAAGGAAAGGCAACTAAGGATGGTACCAGAGGGAAAGGCAACTAAGGAAGATACCAGAACGGAAAGGCAAATAAGGAGGATACCAGAAAGGGAAGGCAACTGAGGAGGATGCCAAAAGGAAAGGTAACAAAGGAGGATACCAAAAGGAAAGGCAACTAAGGAGGGTAGCAAAAGGTACCAAAATGAAAGGCAACTAAGGAAGATACAGAAAGGAAAGGCAACAAAGGAAGATACCAAATGGAAAGGCAGCAAAGGAGGATGCCGAAATGAAAGGCAAATAAGGAGAATACCAAAAGGAAAGGCAGCTAAGGAGGATGCCAAAAGGATAGGTAACAAAGGAGGGTACCGAAAGGAAAGGCAACTAATGAGGATATTGACGGGAAAGACAACTAAGGGGGATACCAAAATGGAATGACAACTAAGGGGGATACCAAAAAGAAAGGCAACTAAGGAGGATGCCAAAAGGAAAGGTAACAAAGGAGGATACCAAAAGGAAAGGCAACTAAGGATGGTACCAGAGGGAAAGGCAACTAAGGAAGATACCAGAACGGAAAGTCAAAGAAGGAGGATACCAAAAGGAAAAGCAACTAAGGAGCATACTTAAACTAATGAGGATATCGACTGGAAAGGCAACTAAGGGGGATACCAAAATGGAACGACAATTAAGGGGGATACCAAAAGGAAAGGCAACTAAGGAGGATGCTAAAAGGAAAGGTAACAAAGGAGGATACCGAAAGGAAAGGCAACTAAGGATGGTACCAGAGGGAAAGGCAACTAAGGAAGATACCAGAACGGAAAGGCAAATAAGGAGGATACCAAAATGGAACGACAACTAAGGGGGATACCAAAAGGAAAGGCAACTAAGGAGGATGCTAAAAGGAAAGGCAACAAAGGCGGATACCAAAAGGAAAGGCAACTAAGGAGGATACCAAAAGGAATGGCAACTAAGGAGGATACCAAAAGGAAAGGCAACTAAGGAAGATAGAGAAAGAAAAGGCAACAAAGGAAAATACCAAAAGGAAAGGTAACAATGGAGGATACCGAAAGGAAAGGCAACTAAGGATGGTACCAGACAGAAAGGCAACTAAAAAAGATACCAGAACGGAAAGGCAAATAAGGAGGATACCAGAAAGGAAAAGCAAATAAGGAGGATACCAAAGGAAAAGCAACTAAGGAGGATACTTAAAAGAAAGGAAACTAAGGAGGGTACTGAAAGGAAAGGCAACTAAGGAGGGTACCGAAAGGAAAGGCAACTAAGGAGGATACCAAAAGGAAAGGTAACTAAGGAGGATACCAGAAGGAAAGGCAATTAAGTAGGATACCAAATGAGCAGCTTAGGAGTAACAGTTATTTATTAGAGATGATTTTCTTTCCCAGAATTACCCATTATTAAGCACGCTGACATGACTTCAAACTCGGCTGACATGATGCCGATGGTGACCGATATGAAGCAAGCTAGAGTTGTCCCCCTTGATCCATTGCTGGGTTCTGCCATTTTGTTTACTTCGAAATTGCTCACTGTTGTTTGTCTAAAGCAATCAATTGGTAAAATTGGCTTTACTAAGCAAATGGAAGTATTTTTTGTATGGTGAGGAATTATTTATGGCAGTATTTAAGGTTTAGGTGGGTGAAGAGAAGAATGTTGTACAGAAAATTCATCACAAACTGAAATGTTTGGTCATAAGCGGAGATTCGTCGAAGTGAGTGAAGAAGTAGTTTAGCTATCCCAACGTCCCATGGGCGGATACAGGGGGGTGGGGGTGGGGGGGTGGGGGTTGTGGATTTCCACCCCCTTTGATATTTGAAAGGGGAGACAACAAGCAATTTTTCAAAGTCAAATTCAACTTGTATTGAAATTATCCTTACACGCGGAGTTCTCGCGACTAGATACTATCGTATAAACGATTGGTACAATGTTTGGTCTGTAGTCTGTACCTCAATGAGGTACAGACTACAGACCATACATTGTATCAATCGTAGTCAACATAAATGTCGATTCATCAACGAAAATAGTCTGATACATGTTATTTGGATGAAATATTATCACCATAAGGGTTCATGCAATGAATAATGATTGGCTAAGTATACGCCGAGGGTGCTTGGAAATATAACGTTCACAAATTTCCTGTTTTGAAACAGGTAACTCGAACCCGTGCATTGCGGTAACGGCGAGGTCCGATAAACGCTCAGTTTTCATGCCGCTTCGCAGCCACGTATGGATCGTTCGTGACTCAGCCACTCAATTTTCCACCCCCTTTTTTCAATCCTGGATCCGCCACTGCGGCCTGGCCTCTTACAGTTGGGAAGCCGAGACGTTGGGATAGTTGAACTAGGAGAAGAGGAAACTTCAGACTTTGTGACAAGAATGAGAAACAATAACACTGTCAGAAAACTGTGACAGATCTGATAAACTTTGGCGGTTACTTGTTTTGGTTTAATAAATAAAGAGGTTATTATTTGGTTAGTTTCATATCGGCCTGGATATCAGTCTTAGATTACTTCATATCAGCCTTCCAATTGTGCCAATAAGAACCACTGACTCTCTGCATACTGATGTCAAAATATTAGAATTTCAAGTTGCAAATGTTTTCCATAATGCAACCAGAAATTTAACTAATTCTTTCTTGTTTGGTAGGGCTCGTTGACGCGATACAGATCTTCAATGGATGAGTCTGTTTGTCGACATACATTATAGAACATAACTAGGACTTTTTGTCAATCTGGGCTTGCGGTCATGCTAAACATATATCTTGTATAACTGGATGCACGTTTGTTGATCAAATCCATTTTCACCATGAAATCCAGTTGCCATTAATACATAAGTAGTCTGCCTGGCTTTCTCGATGTTTTGTTGTTTCCGCGAATGTCGCTTTGGGTGATGTTGATCAAATTATTCACAGATGTGATGAGCTTTCAACATTCAGAACAACTTCTCCACCCTTAATTCGAGTATGTTGACTGGGATGACCCTTTCCACACTGACAAACGTTGATGACGACATCCTTCTGTGATTGTAGCATATAACGATGTTGCGGACTATAATGGAGAACTGTATTGATGAGGTTTTCTAGATCACCGACATTTATTTGTGCTCACCGTGGCTATGTAGCCTGCACCTCATTGAAAGATTTTCCCATGGCCTCATACGACAAAAAAGGGATTCTCCAGAAGGTATCCTCGATAGCTATCCTCAAATAATACAATACCAGGTCATAGGTATCCTCAAATACCGAAATGAGGCTAAGAGTCGTATGTGCGAGTCACTCGTTCCAGTAAATACTCTATGGCTCATTTGCTCGATGGGATTCCGAGTCGTTCGAGCAATGACTTATCAGTAACTGCTTGCCCGATAGATTCACGACTTTAAGGATGATATAGGCTTTCATGGAGGTTGTCTATCAGTTGGCTATAATCCAAAGGGGGACCTTCAGTACTATAGCACTGCGTGCTGCCACTAACCTCTATGGTATGGTGGTTCTAAAGAGGATTCTCGAAGAATCTGTATCAAATAAAGTGGATTTTGGTGATTTGGAGGGATTGTCGGGTTGTTTGTGGTAATTCTACGAAGTATCAAAGGGTTTGGGGAAAATCCAAACCAGAAAATTAAAATTACTCTTGTACAATAGAACACCTCTGTTATTGGAGAAAAAAAAAACAATCTGGAGTTTCATATCAAATAAAAGTTGTTTTTGGTGATTTGAAGGGATTATCGGGCTGTTTGTGATAATTCTACGAAATATCCGAGGGTATGGGGAAAATCCGAGCCAGAAAATTACTCTAGTTCAATTGAACTCACCCTGGGCTCACTCGTAACTATAGCACTATGTGCTAAGCCGATAAAATGGGGGAATACAAGTCCGTTTCGGTAGTTTAGGGTTGATTTTGGTGATTTGGAGGGATTGTCGGGTTTATTTGGGTAATTCTACGAATCGGGGAATCACTCTTGTAAAAAGGAACATACCCCTGCCCTATAAGGTTTTGGGTAACATAGCAACCGCGTGCTAACACAGAAACCAAGATTGCGGCCTCCAGTATACAAAATGGCCGACGGAAACACGTAACACTCTAACAACACGCCCTGCGCATGAGCATGTATCACTATGGACGCCCACGCGGGCTACCATGACAACCAAATATGACGCCATTAGGTCACGTGACTATGACGCCACATATGAGATCCTTCCCCCCCCCTCCCCAATCAGGGCCGGTTCATCCCTCTCCAACTACTCACAATTCTTGAAGTGTTACATACTTTATTACGTCAAGTTGATTTAATACAGTTATTACTTCAAGAATAATGCAGTCCACAAAATACAACCGTTTAAGTGCAGAACAGTGAGAGCACCACTCACCATACAGCCCCTTCTTAACTATTGGCACAGGAGTCAGAATCTTAGAGGGGGAGCCTTAGTCCAAACATGGCCTGAAAGCCCAGATTTTATTTTTTTTTAATAAAAAATTTCAAACAAAAAATTAAAATAATCTTAGACTGGGGGGGGGGGGGGCGCTTAACCCAAGAATCCTGGACAAAATCCAGGCCCCCAAAGTTCTGGACCCTGGGGTAACTTCCCCAGGAACGCACCCTCTCCCTGCATCAAAGACGGGATACACCACCTCGTGTGCTCCCTGCCAATGTATAATGCGTTATGTTGTGACTCCATCCCCCTTTTCAAATTTTAGATCACCAATATGTTGGGTTATTAATAAATAGTGTAATAGATTTCCTGCCCAAGAAATATTGAAAATGTTTTTAAAAAATCACACGAAACAAAAAAGCATTTTCAGGTTGAAGATCAGTTGATGAACACTCAATGATCATAAATTTTGCTTCGTCTGGCAGTTTCCAGAATTTAAAACACTCTTTCAGCCTATGGAACAATGGGTTTCACCTAAAGATGCAGTCGCTGAAGTCATTCTTGTGATATTTTTTATGTTTTCACCTGAGGATATAATTTATTACTTGGAAGAAACTTCACCCTGAGAGTGTTCAAGTGATCACATAATTATTGTACAGCTTCCAATGAAATGTCACCATGTGTTCAAGTTGGAATTATCATCAGAGGAAAATGTAGCAGATGTGTTCTTGTGATTATCCTACAAACTATTCAGCTGGTGTTGGATGTAAATTGTGATTGCAAGAAAATTTAACAGGGAGAGAAGTTTTCATTGAATCATATTGTCAAAAAAATCAAACATTTGGCAAAGACACCCATTCGTATATTGACCAATAAACGCGTGACATTCATTGCTCAGTTTCTTGATAACAGCGGGCGTCGATAGCCAACCGTCTCGATTCACTCGATAAAAAGTGAAAAAAAAAATGCGAATAAAAGTAAACTTTCGTGAATCTTGGGCTCATAATCTCAGAGGGTTCCGCGAATTACATTTTGCCGTTTATGTGAGCGAGATCGATGAGGTATTCGATATTTTAGAGATTGTGGAAAATTTCGATGTGGGAAGTGGCCTACCTTTACTTTTTTTTGGTATTGATATTATAATATGTATTTTATTAAAATTTATAAAATCTGATAATACGTCGAGTACCTGTGGTTACAATATTTATGAGTGAGAAAATATGTATATTATCAAGGCCTATTCGGGCCTGGCAGTTTCAGGAGAGCGATTTATTCGCTCGCCTACTGCTCGCCTTAAAAAAATTAAGGATGGCGAAAACTCCTGGCCTTAGAAAATGATGATTAACATAACAGCCTATTCCTAAAGCCCACACCTTTTCAGATTGCTGCTGTGTTAGTGGTCTCTGTAAGACGACCACACTACCCCTCCCACACCTCCGGGCCTTGCCGACGCCTGGATGTGTGGAAGGGGCAGCGTAGCCGTCTCACAGAGACTACCTTGTTAGAAAATGTACAAGCCCACCAGGCAGATTTTATTAATTCGTTTTGCACTTTTAGTTTTTGTGAGCCCGAGGAGAGCTAATCGTCCTCCTAGGCCACGCGAGGGGAGCGATTTTTAGCCCTCCTGCATTTTTAAGAACCAAAGGTCAATGGCCAAGGTAAATGTTACTATAAACAAAATTTTAGTTTCTTTTTGTGTGAGAAACTGAAACTTTAAACACATTTTGTCAATGCAATAAGGCAGGTAGAGTTTTCCAATAAGGTGCGGATGATTGAGATTGTGCTTCAGAGGTCAAGGTGAATGTTTGTATAAATAGAACAGGTTTTGCGAAACAACTTTAAATCTTCTTAGCTTCACATCAGTTAACGTCCATAAACAGTTCTCTTCTAAGAATGGTTTCCATTGATTTACCCTTAGTTGGTTGTATGAACCCGCACTTCCTTAGTTTTATTAAAACAGCACACCATCTTCCCGCTCTGAGGTTCCAAGCGAAGTGTATAAGAATTATGATCCTAGAGTAAAGAGGGTTGCTCCATTTAGATAAAAAAAATGAAAAGGTCGCGAAAATGTCTGGGTGACGAGATACCCCCCACCCCCCCTCCCCCGTCCCCTCGGGGTGCCGCGCCTAGAGTACAAAAACAATTAGGGCCCACATTATCGTCGCTCAGATCCCCACAATTTCTCCAGACTGACCTGGTTGTTCAAATCAAATAGCTTACATGTTCCAAGGTTTGAAGAGTGAACTTTTTGCAGCATGAACAAATATAATGGCTATTTGTATGCGAGCTTTACGCCCTGTGAAGATGTGATGAACAAAAATCTTGGTATGTGTTTTATGCGCAGGTATATATAATACATGAGGTCTATTTACATGCTTTAAACATGTCCGTGTTTATTGCATGCGAAAGTTTATCTTTCACGCACTGTGGCGAGAAGGCACTTCGTTCACATCGCCAAGTTAGGGCCTCAAGAGGAAATCAATCTGAAACTGGAAAACGCATTTACCACAATGACCCGTGTCGTGCAGGGACGTTGCTAAGGGGTCTCGGATGTGGGTATGTGTGTGTGTGTGTGGGGGGGGGGGGGGGGGGGGGGGTGTCCATAAACTGTTCTCTTCTAAGAATGGTTTCCATTGATTCACCCTTAGTTGGTTGTACGAATGGGGGGGGGGGGAGGGGGGGGGACATCGTGAGTCCGCTTGTTTGCGGAAAGAATGGTCTATTGACAAATGAAAGACAACAGAATGATGAAAATATACAGTATTTTTATGGCGCTAATAACACATATTTGACAGCAATTTTTTTGATGGAAAATCTTCCCTCGACAAGTATGGTGCTGGAAAGGTCCATGACGAAACAATGGCGGTAATTACTCATAAAAATGTAACTTGTAGTTTCCTAAACACAATAGCAGTGTCTGACTTCAGTAGCGAGAGTACCCACCACTTGCCCGGATGACAGCCTGGACCCTCCTCCCAATGCTACCAGTGAGCTTTCTGATATCGTTCAGAGGCAACTGCTGCCACTCCCCATGCAAAGCAGCCTCTAAATCGGCCAAATTCAGTACAGGCGGATCCCTTGCTTGCACACGACGCCCAAGAAAGTCCTAGATGTGTTCTAAGGGATTCAAATCGGGGCTCATTGCAGGCCAAGTAGTGTTGAAATAGCGTTGTCCTGAAGGAATGCTCTCACAGCATGGGAACGATGTGGCCGTGCATTGTCGTCCAATACAGGGAGAATAGCCAACGGGTGGTTGTCAAAATGAGGCACGAACCGGATTGAGAATGTCCCGGATGTACTGTTGACCAATGCGATTTCCACGTTCAGTCACCATATTAAATTTACAATCATGAGTGAGCAATCCCCAGATCATTACTGATCCTCCAACATAAGGAACAGTAGATCTGATGTTCCTGGGCACGTAAGCAGTATTTTTATGCCCCCCACACTCTTATGCGACCATCTGTGACGTGAAGCAGAGCCTACTCTCGCCTGACCAATGGACTCTCGTTCGTCCACGTCCTGAGAGTCCAATGTCGTCGTGCCACACACCACTCCAAACGTCGTCTTTGATGCTGATCGGACAGAGATGGACGTTTGATGACCCTTCTGGACCTCCTACCCAGTGCTTTGAGACGGTTTCGGACAGTTCTGTTGCATAAACGCCTGTTGGGGAGCCAAAGGCGTTTCAAAACCCCAATTGAAGCAAACGGTTCACGTCTAACGAGGCGTACCAGACTCCGATCTTCCCGAGGAGAGGCCTTTCGGGGTTGTCCAGGCGTTGGTCGGCCCTCAACATCGTTGGTTTGTTGGTGTTTTCGGACAAGTCTGCTGATGACAGATTGACTATAGCCAAGTTGCATTCCAGTAGCTTTGAATGACATGCCTGTTGCATGCATGCCAACGATTTGCCATCATATTGCCTCTGACAGTCTCCTCTTTTGCATGTCAACATTGTTTGATAAAAGAAATGACAAATATTCTTGTTTTATACCCAGATATTGCATTTGGATGATGGTGTTTTTGTGACATTCGTGTGAAGCATGCTTTTCGTGCACGAGTGGGTGTGTTTGGGGTATGCTATGAACCATGTTTCACCAGATAAAATGGGCTGCAATACATTGCAATCATTAAAACATAATAATCAGTAACAGCAACTTCACTGTCATGAAACATTTCAGGGGATGCTTAATTAAATTCCAGGTGTAAAAATAAGAATTATGATCCTAGAGTAAAGAGGATTGCTCCATTCAGATAACCAAATTGAAAAGGTCGCGAAAACAATATTATGGCTATTATTTGTATGCGAACTTAACACCCCATCAATATGTGATGAACAAAAATCACGGTATGTGTTTTATACGCAGGTATATAACACTTGAGGTCTATTTGCATACTTTATTTGCATACCTAAAACATGTCCATGTTTATTGCTTGCGAAAGTCTGTCTTCCACTCCCTGTGGCGAGAAGGCACTTCGTTCATATCGCAAAGTTGGGGCCTCAAGAGGAAGTCAATCTGAAACTGGTAAAATGCATTTACCACAATGATCCGTGTCGTCCAGGGACGTTGCTAAGGGGTCTCGGATGAGGGGTATTTGTTGTGTGTGTGTGTGTGTGGGGGGGGGGGGGGGGGGGGGTTGTCCACCTCCAGATTTCCAATTTTCAATTACCACCACATAATTTTCCAAAAGTGGGAAATTCCATGAGCAAACTACTTCCCCACCCGCACCCCCCAGTCAACATTTTGCAATTACAGGTGTTCATCCTTTACCAAATGTAACGGCCAAAACCGGCCAGCACTATTCACAAAAATCATCAATAATTTTTCATTATTTTTTTTCATTTTTATATGGAAAACATAGGTTAGGACCCCTCTTTGGAACGAGCTCATCGTCGTCTGCTTTTCGTGTTAGGTAACGGGTTAACCTTTACCCAACATACAGTACGGTCGTCGTGGAAAGGTCAAAATCTACGCCTGCGCAATATTTCGACGCATGAGCTCACAGTGAATCTCCGACATAAAATAATGGAATCACCAGGGGAGTGGGGGGGGGGGGGGGGGCACCCAAAATTTGCGAGTCGTTATGTGTGGGTGGGTGGGTCTCATTGGTGCGCTAAAAACGTGCATTCTCAAATTATGGAACTTTTCACAATTTTCTGCAATATATCATTATTTATGTTCCAAACCTCTGAGATAATGCTGTAAATCAACCCTAATTGGTTAACTGTAACACAAGGAGCCTTTATAAGTGTTAATATAAGGTGAAATCTGTGCAAATGTCACAAATAATACATGTTGGTTGAGGGGTGGGTGTCTAGTTCTCAATGTAGAAATAAGCCGGACAATTGTTTTGGAAAAACGCTTTATAATGCACCAGAATGACCAGATACAACATGAATGTATGTAAAACTGTGCTTGTATCAACTAATATTCTATTCACTTCAAGGATTTCACTTATTCACTCAGATGTTAAAAGAATATTTGAGAATACTTTCTGTTCTTTCGTCTTTGTCATTGCTTTAGTGTTATGACGAAGGGGTGCTAGTGAGTGAATTGATTGTGACAGCTGTCGTGTTTCAACTTGGTTAACAGTTCCAACACGCTTTCAAATTTCAAATATTGTTGCATGACTGAGTCACAGCAATATATGCAGTAGAGTTCAACTTGCTATTATTGTTTGTTAAGACTTTACCACATGTGTCATTGATAACTTGAGATTTTGGAAAATTGACAAATACCATTTCAACTGATTTTTAATTGAGAATTCAGACAACATGCTAATAAAACCTCAAAACTAGTCACGGGTAAAGTTATGAGTACTACGTATGTATTGTGAAAATATAGATGGTAGCAGCACACATTGGTAGCGGAAGATAATATTAAAAAGACCCTGTATATATTATGCAGTCCTGGTATTTTCAGAAGAGCGATTTATTCGCTCGCCTACTGCTCGCCTTAAAGAAATTAAGGAGGGCGAAAACTAGCCCTCCTGGCCTTAGAAAAAAATGATTACCATAATAGCCTATTCCTGAAACCCACATCTTTTCAGATTTTTGCTATGTTAGTGGTCTCTGTAAGACGGCCATACTGCCCCTCCCACATCTCCGGGCCTTGTCGAGGCGAGGCCCGGGGGTGTGGGAGGGGCAGTGAAGCCATCTAACAGAGACTACCTTGTTAGCACCAAATAAAATGTACATAAGCCACAAGGCAGAATTCATAGAAAAACTTCATTTTGACACTTTTAGCTTTTGTGAGATTGAGTTGAGATCAAATCGCCCCCCTAGGCCATTATTGTATGTTAAGATTTTTTAAGAATGCCCGGCCTGATTATGGAGCAACATTATTTTCCGATACCAATCCTGTGTAGCAGCATGTCGCATTGTCTGCGATAAAGCAGGATAAAGAAGAATTTACAAATGAACCAGCTGAATAAACCTAAATAAAACTCTGTGCCCAGCTCACTGTTACAAATTTGCCTAACATCACATCAGATATTAAGATGATTAACAAGTTTAGTACTTGAAGTCACTTATGGAATCAATCATGCAGACTCATGCCAGGATCAAGTAACAAAATACATAAATGGATCAGAATCATGAGAATGGATTGAATTTTTGTCCTTTTGAGCTTACTTCTTTGGTACAAATCAGGGGAATAATTTAAACAAATTTTATGTACGTCAAATCAGGGGAATGGAGTTGGTCATATCTATAGGCCATCATTTATAGTTTCTTGGACATTGAGCTGTTCTGGATGGGATTTTTAAGATTTCTGAGGCCTCATTTTACAAATATTTTTTTTGATAATTTTGATACTTAAATTACTGATCGTTGTTGATTTAGTATTTTTGATGGGTTCATTGAAAGATTATCATGTATGTGGTTCAGAAGTTTTGTTCACTTTAATATAATTTTATTCATATTAGCTGAAAATGATATAAACTTATTCAGAAGCATTTAACTTATCTACAGCACGTTTCAGCAGTCAAGACACAGTCTCTGACGGTGGGATATATAAGTAGGTAATAATTGCGGGTGCAAACGACATGTACATGTACGGTACATGTACGTGTACACGTACATTCGTGTACACCTCCATAGGATTTAGTGTTAAAATCTTGTACAGGTACACGATTTGTCATGAACATGTACGGTACATGTACGTGTACCGTACATGTACAATCGTGTACATTTCCCCATAGGGTTCAGTGTTAAATTGCGAGCAAAAAAACGTTTTGTCGAGTTTTACGTGCGCGTTCATGTACCGTTTTGATTGAAATAGGCAAATGAGTTTCTCCCATAGGATTCAGTGTTAAATTGCGAGCAAAAAACGTTTTGTCGTTTCTTAAATCATCGTCTTGCCGATTCTAAATAATCCGCGTCCGTACACGATCTTAACACTGAAACCCTATGGGGGCGTACACGGAGGAGATTGAGTTTAGAGAAAAGAATCAGAATTCTTGTGAAGTAATCTTAATAAACACTTAACGGAATGTTTAAACGCATTTTCCGCTCAATTAGGTTTTGAGTGGTAAAATTTTTAATATATTCACGATAGCTCACTGTCACGTTTTTGATTGATATATATAGGAGAGAAAAAAAAATATAAATAAATAGTTATTTAAAAAAAATAAATATAACAAATCGAATAGATAATAAAAAAATACGTAAATCATGAGCGATTCTCAGGATATTAGAGTAAGGTTTCTTTTAAAAATGCTGATGCGAGCCTACGCATTCTGCGTGAACGAACAACTAGGTCGTCTCTTGTTAGAACGATGCGTCGGATGTCGGGATCATCTAGACTTCGATCACGAGAATCATTCGTGTCTGTGGATGGAAAGGGAAGATATGGTCAACAAGTATCTCGAACCGGCGTTCGAACGCGTTCAAATCAATGAAGTGATCGCGTTTTGGAAAAGATTACTCTTCTGTAAGGATCAAAGCAAGCCCACAGTTTCGGAAGAACAGAAATTGGCGCGTAAAAGTCTGACTTTAAAAGATAAGGGATGCGTCAAGAAATTATTATTCAATGAAGCATACGTCTAAGTTTTCTCATTGATATAAAATAAGGGAGAATAGAAAATAAAATAAATACACACATAAATTTTTTATCTAATATTAGAAAGAAAAAAAAACAAAAATGAGAACCAGAAATAAATTGTATCCGACGTTAGTGGACGATGAGGATGAGAAGCCAATCGACGTTTTGCCGACGGCACCGTCGCTAGAAGAAAGAGAAAGAGGAGAGAGATATCGCATCGATAAAATCAGTAGAATCCAAGAGTATCTAACTCGAGATAGAGATTCTCGTCGTTCCCTCAAGAAGAAGTATTCGCGTTTCGTGAAATTCGTCAACGCGATCGACACGACACTCATCACGATTTCTATGGGTTTACACGCGGCTGGCATCGGATTGTTGTCGACCGCGGTCGGCATTCCGATCGTGTTGACCGTAGAAGGAGTGGCTCTCGCCGCTGGATTGTTTAGCACGCTCGGAAACTTTTTGAGTAGGAAATTATATCTGAAGGCGAGGAAACACGACAAGATTCGCGTCTTGGCCGACTCCAAGATCGACACGATGTCCGAAATGATCTCTATGGCGTTGAAAGACGGTAGGATATCGGACGGAGAATACTTCGCGATATTGAGCGAGAAAACGAAATACGATGTCATGAAAGAAGCCGTGAGAATCAAGACTCGCCAGATCATCAAGGAAGAGATGAAGGATTCTCTCGTGGAAAAGGGGAGGAAAGAGGCCAGGGAGGAATTCAGTAAGATGATAGAACTCAAGAGCAGCGATTGAAAAAAAATATATATATAATAAGAACAGAATTGATTAATTATTAAATTTATATATAAAATAAAAAACGAAATTAATTTAAATAACTCTTAAAAAATGTATTGCGTAAAGTGTAAGAGAGTTACCGAGACGAGTAATTCTAGAAAAGTGCGAACTAAAAACGACAGACAGATGCTTCGCGGAATTTGCGACGTGTGTGGTTCTGTCAACACTCGATTCGTCCAAAAAAAGAACGCGAGCAAAGGTAAAGGCATCGTGAATAAAATGATCAATAATCTACCTTTCAAAATGCATCTGCCCGGTCACAGTTTCACGGGACCCGGAACGAAATTGAACAAGAGACTCAACGCCGATCTGACACCCAAATCTTGGAGCAAACCTGTGAATAGGGTTGACGCGGCTGCGTATGATCACGATCTGTGCTATGCCGGACCTCACGACACCAAGACTCGCAACAACGTCTGCGATAAAAACATGTTGGGGAAATTGAGAGGCATATCGAATCCGACCAGGAGAGAGAAGATAGAACGTTCGCTGGTCGGCAATCTGATCGGTGCGAAACGTCGATTCGGATGGGGCGTTCAAAAAAAAAAGCGCATCTGAAAAGAAGAAGAAACGATTATTGACGAGCGAATTGGGCGAGGAGTTACACAAACCCATAGTGCGTAAATTTCGAAAGAGAAGGGTGTTCGTGAAGGGTCTGGATGATATTTGGTCTGCCGACTTGGTCGACATGAGATCGTTTTCGAGGTGGAACGAAGGCGTCAAATATCTATTGACGGTCATCGACGTGTTTTCCAAATATGGTTGGATCAGAGCTTTGAAGAATAAATCGGGACCTTGCGTCGCAGAGGCTCTGAAGAGCGTGTTTGACTCGTCTTCTCGAAAACCGAGTAAATTGTGGGTGGATAAGGGAAAGGAATTCTACAACAAGCACGTTCATCGATTGGTCGACCTCTACTCGATCGAAAACGAAGAGAAAGCCAGCGTGGTGGAACGTTGGAATCGAACGATGAAGGAAAAGATGCACAGATACTTCATGGCGAATTCGACCAAGAAATACATATACGCTCTGAACGGTCTGGTCAAAAATTACAACAACACCCGACACAGATCGATCAAGATGACACCCGCGGAAGCTAGCTATCCTCTAAACGAAAAACAGGTCTACGCGAATCTATATCCTGAGAGATCTAGAAGAAGAGATCTGAGGAAGAAGTCTAGAATGCCGAAATTTGCGGTTGGTGATCGAGTGAGAATTTACGCTTATAAGAAGCACTTCGAAAAGGGTTATACTCCTCGATGAACCTCGGAAATCTTCGTGATAATCAAAATATTTCACACCGATCCGGTGACTTACGAAATCGAAGCTTTGGATGGAAAAGAGATCATCGGAAAGTTTTACGAACAACAATTACAGAAGACAAAGTTTTGATAAAGAAAACAAAATTTTTTTTATTTACTTTCTTTAACATTTTCTTGTTTACACACATATATATAAGTGAGAAAAAAAATAATAATAAAAAATAATTAAAATCTATTTTTTAGATAAAGAAAGCAAGTTAATTAATAAACAAAAAACTAAAAATCCTTTAAAATGACAAATATACTAGATATAGCACAAAGCATAGTGAAAGATGAAAGTATTCAAGAATATGAGGTTCATGAATACGAACCAGTAACCGGAACGAGTTTGAACAATGCGGGAGAGATAAGAATCAACGTCGAAACTCAAGATTTATTCATACATCCTAGCGAGAGTTACATAGTGGTGCAGGGACATCTCACCAAGGAAGATGGGAGCGACTACGCCGACGACGACACGGTTACTCTAGCCAATAATGGCATCATGCATCTATTCAGTAATATAAAATACATGCTATCCGGACAAGAGATAGAATCTGTTTTTCATCCCAGTCAGGCCACCACGATGTTCGGAGTCTTGACGTATCCTGATGATTTTTCGAAATCCAGAGGACTTAATCAGTTGTGGGTGAAAGACACCGTAGGCCCTGCTAGCACCGGCGCCGCCTTGATATTTGACTAAGACGCCCAGACCTAAAGGAACGTTTTCGTTCAGGATACCTTTGAAACACATCTTCGGATTTGCGGACGATTACAACAAGATCATGTATGGATTCAAACACAATCTGATGTTGATTCGAAAAGGAAACGACGACGCAATAGTGAGACTCACTGCGACCAATGCGGGTAGGATAACTCTACACAAGATATCGTGGTTCGTTCCGCACGTGGAACCTTCGATCGTGGAAAAAGCGCGTCTCTACAAGATCAAAGAATCCAAGAGTAAATTACCTGTGGGATTTAGAATGAGACAGTGCGACACGGCTAGCATTCCTCCCTCCACGAATCACTTCGATTGGAGATTGACGGTGAAATCCACTTCGGAGAGACCGCGTTTCATCATGGTTGCGTTTCAGACCGATAGGGACGGGTCTCAGGAAAAGAATGCGTCGCTGTTCGATCACTGTCATTTGAGAAACATGCAAGTGTTTCTGAACGCCACGAGATATCCAGCAATCGATTACAATGCATCGTTCGACAAGAACGATTTCTGCAGACTGTATGGCGACGCCGCTGTTTTAGAAAGAAGTATCACGGTCTAGACGAATTGATGAACAACCATAACATATCTCCCGGCGAATACAAGTCGATGTATCCCATGTTTGTATTCGACGTCAGTAAACAGAGTGAATGACTCAAGAGTAGCGTCTTAGACATTCAGATCAAGATGCAATTCGATAGGAACGTGCCAAGAAAAACCGAAGCCTTCACCCTGGTCCTGTCGGACAGAGAATTACAATTCGAATTGGACGGAAATAAGATGTCGATCATTCGATGAGAGATGAGTGTGAAAAAATAAAAAAACAAACAAAAATAAAAAGTAATGAGTAATTATTAAAAAACAAAAAAAATAAATAAAGTAATGTGATCTAGAGAGATTGAACATCTTTCTAAATCTCATTACTTTTTTTTTGTTGTTTTTTTCTTTTTAATAATTACACATTATTTTTTTTTTTTTCATTATTTTCCACGTGTTCACTGTTTGTTCAAAGGAACTAGTTCGATCAGTAGACTCACCACGGAAGTGGCGGCTTCGGGATTATTGGTTTTCGTAACGAAATTACTCCTGTCTCTTGCGTTCACTTTGAGAGGCGTGCCGAACGTGCTAACATTCGCGTGTTGATTCTCAGTCTTTTCGATGCTGTATCTCTTATCGCTCTCTACACCATTCACCATGAGATTGACGACCGCTCTGTTATTCAAATCTGAGGAAGCCAGACTCATTCGAAGGATTTCACCTCCCAGCGGCATGGGATATCCCACCCGACCATGTTTCAATCCGCTACCTCCATTTCCGAAAGACCACTCAGCTTTTCCTTCATCTAAGGTGCCGGCCTCTTCGGCCCACACAGTGATCAATTGTCTAGCATATTTGACTTTCTCCACCACCGAAATCAGGGTGCAGGCATCCGTCATGTTCACAGGATCCGGTAGATTCGTGAGCGCGTGTCCACCCATGTCTAGTTTACCTTCCATGATGTCACCCTTTCTCCAGACCAAGTTGTCATCCACGTACTTTCTGCTGACCGTGCTGGAATCGAATTAGGGATCGTGATCGAGACCGAATAAATTGTGACCGTTCATATTGATGCCACTCTCCATGGTTCCGCCAGATTGTTTGTTCAGGTAGAGATCATCCACTTGCGATTCTAGGTATTCTTGTGATTGTATCACGGCAGAATCTACGTAGCCCTTGTTGACCGCGGTCTGCATCCGTGTTGTTGATCTCTGACAGATTCAATATCTTGTTGAATCCCGCATTCAGATCCAATTTCATTTCTCGTCTGTCAGACTTTCTCTGTTCCAGATCTACATAGTGTTTGGTCGCCACGTCCTTGGGATTCGTGGGTGTGGCCACGTTCGTTATCTTGTTAGAATTGGCGTTCAATTCCGAGTGCATCATTTTCTGAACGTATCTATTTCTCAGGTGTTCGCTGAATCTCGCGTGAGAGTCGTCCGCATATTTCTTGGTTGCGGCATCGGTGAGATCTATGAGATTTGCGACATTCACCAAACGTTTGGATTTCAGATCGAGATTGTCGGTCATGGTTTTATCCACGTAATTATCTAGCAGGATTCATTCGAAATCGGCGTTCCCCCTGTCGACGTATTTTTTAGTTGCAGCATCTGCGAGATCTATCGGCTCGGGAAGATTGTAGAGCTTCTTATCGTTCATGTTCAAAGGTTCTTCTCGAGGTTCGTATCTCCGAACATAACATTCGTCCAAGTTGGCAACATCGTAACCATCGTCGACTTCGAACGTCTTCCTCTTCTTTCTTTGGTTGACTTTTTCGTCGTCACTTCTACCAAATTTATCGACTGGCATGTTGTTGTGAGATTTTTTTTGTTTTTTAGAAAAAATATATTCAAAATGCAGTTTATTAAAAATGAACTATGTTATTTTATTTTTCGTTTTTATTCGATTAAAATTTTTTTTAAATAATTTTTTATCTTTATATATACTATAAAAAAAAATCTCTCTCTAATGTAAATCATTGAGAATGTCTTGAAATCGATCTCCTTCAGACCATCTCTTGAGAACGTTGAGACACAGATGACCGCAAAACACTTGATCTGGTGATTGCACTTGTTCCGTGTTGTAACGAACCATGGATTTGTTGAAATAGTTCTTTATTTCTTTTGGCGGTGAGATTCCGTAGCTGTCGAAATAATAATTCTTCTTCTTCCCGTTCTTGATCCACGCCACCCAGTGAGTGCCTTCACCCGATGAATCATCTAGATTTAAAATTCTGCATTCCGATTGTCGAGGTCTTCTCTTCGGCAAGGCATCTCTGGAAAACACGCCTAGAAAATCTTTGATTTTCAAATCTTTTGCCGCATTCAACTGATCCATGTTGGATAGGGGTTCGTTAGGTAAGACGACACCTTCTACGGATATCTTTATTTTCTTATTCATAATGTGTATATATTTTTTTTTAATTTATTTTATTATAATTTACTAAAAAATGACATTAATTTTTTTGTTTGTTTTTTTTCTCTTTTTTTTTAAACTAACATTCTCGATGTCTCTATCGTTTTCTATAATTTTGTTTCCGTCTAATTCCTCTTGATTTTCTGGAATCCTGATATTACCATCTTTTAGTAGAACAGATTCGATTGTTTTGTAGTGATTTAACGAATGAAATTTTTTAGACACCGTATCGTAAATGTATTTCTCTTGATCTTTTGACAATTTTTTGAACAGGAATAACAACTGCAAATATCTATTATATTCAAATACGTCTTTTTCCTGCGAAAAAAGACGATGCAAAAAGAGATATCAAATGTAGTTTGTCTCTCTTAGTTCGAACGTTTTCGGAATTTAAGAATTGGGGTTCGTTAGGTACGTTTTCTTTTTAAACTAACTCTCTCGATGTCACTATCAATTTCTATCATTTTGAATCCATCTAATTCCTCTTGATTTTCTGGAATCCTCTCATCCACAATCATATCCGGAATCTTATCATCCACAATCGTATCTGGAATCCAATCATCCACATTCATATCGTCTCTAATTAGATCTAAAGTCCAATGTCCGAATGCCAAAGTGCTTATTTTATCGTCTAACACGAATCTCTTATCGTCGTCAGCCATCAGCGAAATCTTGTTGACTATTTCGGTATACAAGTCGTGATTTTCACTTCGAATCGATTTCATAGTCTTGTACACCGGACCACTTCCTAACAGACAATCTTTATACTCTTGGAAAGAGATGTGTTTCTTCACCACGCACGCTTTAACTCCTTTGCACTTCTTGATCTCTTCATCATCTTCTAGATGGTAAGCATACAGTTTAGGTCTCAAGCCCACGAATTCAACGATCTGTTTACCGCTGCTCTCGTCCTTAAATTTACCCAACACCTTCTTGTTGTCGTTCGATTGAATGTTGGACGGGTGATCGACGGGATAATTGCTCATGTCAAACCACTCGACCATGTCCTGAGATATATCTCGGTAGACATCTTTCGTCTCTATCTCATAAACTAAACTGTCCGTGTCGGTGAACAGTAGTTTGGCTTTATCACCAAATTTTCGTTTGACGTAATCGTAGTGAAACTCGTACATCAATCGCTTGCTGATATCTAAGATGATCGGTCCGAGATAATACGGTTTGTCGAACTTCAGGTGCGTCTTTTGCATGTGAACGGCCACTAGATTTTCATCGAATATGGTTCGGTGTTTGTAATTGGGTTTCGCCACTAATTTTTTAGCTCTTTTCTCAAACGTGAGGAGTCGAACGTCGGTTCTCTTCCTGATGTTTTCCATTGATTTACCGTACACGCAGTTGTTCATGAGTTTGAAGAAATCTTTTTCGAAATCATTCTTAGCTCGAATTCTGAGATTCGTGTTGAGATTGATGTATTTTTTCATCCAAGGCTCTTCGTCGAATCGAATGATGCGATGTATGTTGACTAATTTCATCCCATAATCGACGTACTGTTTCAAATTCTCGCTGTAGACGACGTAGTTACGTTTGTCAAGTAAATTGGGAATGAGTTTTTCCTCGTCTCCTTCGTTCGGTTCCATTCATTCGGGAGCCAGCAGATAATCGTTGTGTGGATCGTGTAATTCTTCTGGATAGTTCAAATCGACTTCTAAAATGCAAGGATAGTCTCTCCATTTTTGCATCTCTTCCAGTTCCTTCACCCATTCGAAATTTCCAATCGGTAAAGGATGACTCATAGCCCAACCGTACAAATTATTAGCGTCCCAATACTGTGTGTATTTGGTTGACCGTTTCGAATCAAAACCTTCTTTCATGTAGGAATTGTTAGCTTCAGAATATCTGTGAGAGATCATCGAGACGCCACCTCTCGCAGCCCTTTCGAACATGAGTAACATGTTCATGTCAGATAATAATTCCAATTGGACTTCGGTGGTCTTCAACAGAGCGTCCCACACTAGACCGGGTGCGGTGAAATACCAAGCGGGATCCAGATCATAATTTCGACAACAGACGTCTCGAAAATTTTCGAACACGTCTGCCAAGAGCAGAACGTCGGTCTTCAGATAGAGATCGTGATAATCTCTCATGGTTTTCATATCGAATAATTTCCACACGTTTTTAGCGTGTTCGTAATTCTCGTCGGAAATGTCGGATTCGTATAATTTCGAATAAAAATCTTCTTTCGAAGGTAGTGCGGTGTCTTCAAATCTCTTTAGATCGTTCATGTAATCGTAAGGATAGACTCCTTTCCTCAACATGACGTCTACTCGTTCTCCGAAATGTTCGCTCATGATTTTAAATTTATCCTTGCTCATATTACTAATCTTTCCAGAGCGGTCGATATGAATTTAAAACTGTCGATGAAACGTATGGCTCTACAAATGAATTTCGTTTTTTCTTCCAATGTCTATCCGTCGATTACTCTTTTCTCCTCCATGTGCTTCCATTTCGTGAAGGAAATGTATCTTTCTTCGCTGTTCGCGATGCAATTTAATTCTTCGTGTGAGGTGCCGAGATTTTTCATGAACAGATGACTGTCGTAACCTGAGAGATTGTGAAACATCACCGGATAGAAAGCGGCATCTCGATATTTTAAATTACACTTGCTGTGAGCCGGACCACGATACAGACCCGTGTAATGATCGTGGTCTCTCACCTCATTTTCCTTCGAATTCTCATCGAACGATTGTCTGCATATGTGACATTCGATGGCTCTGTTATTTTCGTCCTGCTGCTCTCGCGTGATGATCATATTTTTATACTGTACCAATGACCCAGACTTAGCTGGTGCTAACTCTTAAAAATATAGGGCCAAACACAAATTTTGCCCCCCAATCCCCAAAATTTGCATCTAAAACCAAAGAAAACATGTCCTGAATGGCCCTCCACACTTCACTTCTACTGCGCATGCGCAGTGTCAAGGACGTCCCGAAATTGGCGCCATTAATCATTCTTTGTTTGGCCCTTCATCAGTTAACATCTGACTGATCTTTGTGCTTGTAAATCTCAGTTTAAATGATGCCAGACACATAAATATTAGAGAAATGGTGATTCTAAGGAGGATATAGAAGGAGGAGAGGAAAAATGAGTGACAGAAAATAATCAGGGCTGTAACTTAAATATTTTTAATGAAATTATGTTAAGTTACCTATTTTCGAGGCAACAGCCTGTTGTGGTCATTCTTGTTAATCAAATTACACTGCTTGTTCAGTGTTTTCCTCTCTCCCTTTCCTTCAAGTCCCCTCTTCTATTCTCCCATGCTTTTGGCATATTTTCTGTAATTTTATTACTAAAATTTCTTGGGAGTTTTAGCTGGATAACAGAATGAATTCTGTTCTTTTCCCCATGTTTACGTCTTCACCTATGGGTGGTTAGGCGTTGTGTTCTGCATCTACCATCTGATGTTCTGCAGTTTCTTCCCTGGAAGTCTCTGTTTTGCATCAGATAGTGTATTATTGGTAACTGATTTCGGGCCAGGGTGCCTGGAGTCTTGTTCTAGTGTTTTTACACTTATTGTTTTCTTTTACTACAGCCCTCTGTGTGAGGGGGGATTTCTTGAAAATTATATCTGGATGTTAATTTAATCATAACTAGATACATTATTATTGTTCGTAAGTGTTGCATAAATTGTTTAAAATATTTTTAGAATTTTTGTCCACACTTAGGCTTGGGATCCATTGGGGCTCAACGTTACTTTTCAGAAACTTGGGCTGTTCTGAAAAAATATTTTTTCAAATTTTTTGATTGCAATTATCTTTTCTATATTAATGGATCATATTATTATGTATTTTGATTGTCAGGGGTTGGTGCGAGTACTAGGACTTTGTTTTCTTTTCACAATGAAAGGATGTTGTTCAATTGTAATAAGAGGAAATCTTCCTCTGACTTTCATAATCATTGTATATGTAGTTAGTGTACTCGCACTAACTCCTGTTCTGTATGTGTTAATTTCGATGACAAAATGGGAAGCGTATGTCACGTCATGTTAGTGGGGAATTGGCCATTCCGGTCCTTTCCCCGCAGGGTCACTCTACTTTATCAATCTCTATTTCAGACTCAAGAATAGGGTGATGTATCCGTGATGTCTTCCAAAAGTGCCTCCGTCGTCACAATCAATGAAGAGCTAGCGGAAAAGTGCTCATGTAAATACATCAATTGCCTAAGAGGACTTTAGTAGGTTCGACGGCCGTTGACGTCCGCTAGCTCGCCCGGTGTAGCGTCCGTTAATCGAATGGTTCGGCAGCCGGGTTCGTCCGTTGCGATCTAGAAGAAGTTTTGGGGTGATGCGAGCACTATAAATCAACCAAATGCACACCCAGTGACGGCGGATTAGAGGGAGAACGGAGGAAGCCTTTCAGTCCGGTTCCTAGCTCGTCCAGGTCCACCCGGACTGCGAACGAGAGAGGCCCCTCTCTCGTACAGCAACATCTGGCCCCAGATGTTGTGGTACAAAATGTTTCGCATTCGGAGCATACGTCCGCCGATCGGGAAACTCCGATATATAGTCAGTCCGGAGAGACTGTCAATAAGGCTTCCTCATTCTCATGGTAGCGCACACGACCGCTCTTGGCTACGTGACCTCGAATATCCAGTCAGCTTCGCCAATCAGAGAATCATCGGCGACCAGGTCACACCATCCGGTAGCCAGGGACACGAGGCCTGCAGACTCCGGACGTTCGCATAAGAAAGTGTGCGGGAGTCAACGTACTCGGAGCTTCCAGCGGCAATGCATCGTAAGACCGCTACTGCACAGGCCTCGGTGAGGGGCGTGCTATCCCAAATAGCACACCTTATCGCAGCATCCCAGCAACGACAGAATCTGTCGCATCATGAATTATCCGACGACGCTGGGTCGGGACGCTCCGCGGAAGCAGGTACGGACGTCCGAAAATTTCATCTGGTCCGACGGGATGCCGAAAGGGATTCGGAGGATTTCGAGCTTTCCCTTTCGGAACAACATAAGCTGTTGTTTATGTCATCTGACTTTATCTTCTAGAGGTTCTTTCGTCGGACCAGAATGCTGCGATGCCGGATAAGAAACTGATAGCGTCGGTGGACACAGAAATTTTTGGTTCGGTTCAGGGACATCGTCCCTTAGTTCCGACATAGTCCAATAATGTCACACAACTTTCGAATTATTGAAAGACGCTATATATATTATTATTTGCTTGCTATTAACAAGCATGTCTGGTTTCTTGTTCGCAAAGTTACGGAGATGTCTTTCAAAAGTGAGCCTCTGTCGTCATAGTTAATGAAGAACTAGCGGCAATAAGTGCTCATGGAATATGTCAATCGCCTAAGAGGTCCCTAGTGGGATCGACGGAGTTGACATTCGCTAGCTCACCCGGTGTAGCGTCCATTCATCGAATGGTTCGGCAGCCGGGTTCGTCCGTTGCGGTCTAGGAAGGAGATTTGGGTGATGCGAGCACTATAATAAACTTTAGTACACACCCAGTGACGACGGATTAGAGGACAGATCGGAGGAAGCCTGTTAGCCCGGTTCCTAGCCCGTCCAGGTCCGTTCGGGCTGCGAGCGAGAGAGGTCCCTCTCTCGTACAACAACATATGGGACCGGATGTTGTGGTACAGATATTTCGCATTCGGAGCATATGTCCGCCGCTGGGACGCTCCGTTATATTGACAGTCCGAGAGACTGTCGATAATGCTTCCTCATCCTCACAGCAACGCACACGACCTCACATTGGCTACGTGACCTCGTGTATCCGGCCAGCTTCATCATTCAGTGATTCCACGGCGAACAGGTCACGCCATCCGGTAGCCAAGGGACACGAGGCCTATACACTCTGTTCGTTCGCATAATAGAAGTATGCACGGGGTAACGAACACGGAGCTTCCAGCGGCAATGCATCGTAAGACCGCTTCTCCACAGGCCTCAGTGACGGACGTGCTATCCAAGTTAGCACAGTTTATCGCAGCATCCCAGCAATCGACAGATTCTCGGTCGGATCAGGAATTATCCGACGGCGCTGGGTCGGTGCGCTCCGCTGTTGCATCAGGTTCGGACGACCGAACACTTTATAGGGTCCGACAGGATGGCGAAAGGGATTCGACGATTTCGAGCTTTCCCTTTCGGAACAACGGAAGCTGCCATACATATCTTCCGGCATTATCTTCCACAGGTTGTTCCGTAGGACTACATTGCTGCGATGCTGGATAAGAGACTAATAGCGTCATTGGACACGGAGTTTTGGATCGGTTCAGGGACATTATCCCTGACTTACCGACACAGTCCAATAATGTCATTAGAACATTCGAATTATTTAACGACGCTATATATAAGCTTGCTACCAAGCATGATAGTCTAGTTTCTTGTCCGCAATGCTCTTCTGCTTTTTATCAATTCTAGGAAATAATTTATTTTGGCAGAACAGGGCATACCGGGAGTTCATATGCGTCTAGACGGCGGGGTTGAAGACTGGGAATTATCTTTTTCGACGTCTATGTCAATTCCAACCACGATGCTGGAAACGACAATGATGTTTAATAGACTTAACTTAGACGCTTTATCATACGTAGACCACCTTACTGAGGCGTTATCATTACGTCTTCAAGAGAAAGAATTCCAAGATATGATCCTCAATGTGATTTCTTTCAAGGGTAGTAGTTTTTCCACGTATAACTCCACCCTTCAGTGGCAACCTGGAGTTGGTTAGACGTGACGCAGCCCTAGCTACATGAATGCGCGTGGATAGTAAGGTGAAGAACTCTCTCACAGTCGCTTCGGTCTCGGAGAAGCTTCTCTTCGACGGCAACTCTTCAGCAATCTATGAATTGCTCAATGTACACGTTCTCTTGTCTATCAAGTGTAGCAAGAGATTCAGACTGGGGCAACATTCGGTGGTCGACTCAGAGAGTGCCACTGCAGTTGCCGGATCCGAGTTTTATGATTATGACGGATGCCAGTAAAACAGGTTGGGGTACAATATTGATCCCAACGGATTCGAAGTGCCAGGGTCTTTGGGTTCCGCAGTTTCTAGGCAAGCACTTATCTTCCAGGGAATAATGTTCTTTAGGCTTGCACTGTGTCATTGGATGAACATTATTCAGATACGCATGTCCAAATCCTGTCCAATAATACGACAGTAGTTGCGTATCTCCGGAACCAGGGAGGCACTCATTCGATTCCGTTATTCAATTTTAACGGAAAGAATCCTTCTGTTTGTTATAGTACACCAAGTTCTGCTTCGGTCCGTCATATTCCGGGTCGTCTGATTGTATTAGCAGACTCCCTTTCACGTAAGGGTCGCTTGTTGCCGTCAGAATGGACTCTCAACAAACAAGTATTCAATCAGATTTGCTATCAATGGGAACGCCCAATGATAATTTATTTTGCGACACAACTCATTATTCATTTGCAGACGCATGTGTTTGCATGTCCGGATCCCTGAGCTTATGTTGTTAACGCTCTATTGATCTAATAGGGCGGAATGATAGGATATGCGTATCCTCCAGCGCTGTTGATTCAGCAAGTATTGCTAAGATAAATATCCATAATACAATTCTGTTGATAGCATCTCTGTCTTCACAGAGACGGTGGGTAAATTTACTCAGGTGTCTACTGTGGGACTTACCGCGAAAACTTCCTCCATGAGAGGATCTTCTTTCGCTGGGGAAATCGTGTCAACTTCATCACAACCCGCAAGGTCTCAACCTTCACGTATTCCGTTGTGTGGTCCTTCTTGCATGGCAAGCATTGTACAGGACGAGCTTTGGACGCGATTTCTTACTGTAGGAGAACCTCTTCTTCGCTATACTATGCGGCTAAAGTGGAGGCTCTTCCGTCGTTGGTGTAGGGATCATTATGTTGATATTTTTGATCCCTCCATACTAGACATTGCAACTTTCTAGTATACTTGTTTGACAAGATCTACTGCAGCCTGTTACTATTAAGGTTATAGGTCTATGTTATCTCATACCTATGCACTCTATGATAGTTTCCAATTGAGTCTTATGTCTCTTTATCTAAGTCAGTTAGAAACTTTTCGATAAATAGACCTAGAATCATTAGATTAAATTCCTATACGGAATTTAGGTTCGGTTCTTATTTAGCTAAGTAATCATTTGAGCCTCTGGAAATAGTAGTTTTCAAATTCTGACCTTTTAAGACAGTAATTCTGTTAGTCTTCTCTTTTACTGAGGACTCAGTGAGCTTCGTGCACTATCGATGGACGATTCTCACTTTTGTAGTGACGGAAACACTACTTCCTTTACTACTTAGGTTGGATTTTTGGTTAAGAGTCAGGCTCCTAATAATATCCGGAACCTATTGTTATTAAGGTCCTTCCGTCTTCGTACGGCCATAGGCCTTTACTCTGTCCGGTTAGAGTTTACGTATTTATAAACAGATATCAGTTTATTAGTACGGACGTAAGCTTCTTCTGTCTTTGATGCCTAATAGAAGGACATTACGCTCCATTCTATTGCCAATGGATTAAATTAACTATCGGTACTGCTTATGGTATATCATTGACTCAGCAGTTTGTGCTTGAGATTTCGGCTCATGAAGTAAGAGCTCTTTCTACATCTTGGGCTTACACTATTAGTGTCGCTATTATAGATGTTTGAAGGCTGCTCATTGCGCTAAGCCATCCTCATTCATGAATTTTTATCTCAGATAATTTAGTCCATTTTTGGAGGCCTCCATTGTTAGGTCTATTATCTACTGCTCAGAATGTCATTCACTTAACAGTTGCTACTATAGCTAGGTAGGTTTTCTGTCCCGGCAGTGACTCCGTCCTGCTGCCCTCTTCGCTCTGGGCTATTTGACCCAGGGCAAGAAAAAAAAGGGGGGGGGGGGGGAGGGTGTTCCCTTGGGTCACCTGTTTTATTATGAAAACAAGGGGATACCTCCTCCGGAGTTAGTAATTCTGAGCTGTTACTGGGATGGCTTTTAAGTGAGAAGTTTATGTTTTAAAAATTCATTCAGGTCATAGTTTTTAAAGTATAGCTTTTGAATATATCACGTGTCAAACGGGCGTTATTATACAATCCTCAGACACTTTTAAGGAGTATAAAGAGTCTCTATTCTCTAGACTTTATTTATTGGCTTACTTAAAAAATTATTAGTATAAGGATTATACTGGATATTAATAGAGTACATGGATGTTATGATGCTCAATTTTGGAAGGTGTTGTGTCTTTCTAATTTATCATAAATAAGAAAGATACATGTAAGGCCTAATACTCCTTTTCCCCTAGAGGGGATGACTCTATTTTATATAATTGAGCGTATTTCAACTTGCTCTATGTCCTAGGCCCTCCAGCCTTTTTACTATTCAGCTAAGTCTGGGTCATTGGTACAGTATAAAAATGTTAAAAAATTTATAGTAATTTATATATTTTTTATACTTACCAATGACCCAGACGGGGATGGCCCTCCCAGAGTTGGGAACTCATACCTCCCCGCTGAGTACATAACGCTTACCAGGCACTGGTTACAAGAATGATTAATGGCGCCAATTTCGGGACGTCATTGACACTGCGCATGCGCAGTAGAGGTGAAGTGTGGAGGGCCATTCAGGACATGTTTTCTTTGGTTTTAGATGCAAATTTTGGGGATTGGGGGGCAAAATTTGTGTTTGGCCCTATATTTTTAAGAGTTAGCACCAGCTAAGTCTCGGTCATTGGTAAGTATAAAAAATATATAAATTACTATAAATTTTTTAACTTTTGCCGGAGTTTTGAACTTGTCGTATAACATTTGAAGTTTCCATTCTAACTCTTCCACGAACCTTTGGGCCACGTCGTCGTCTTCATACTGTTTCGTGTAGGTGAAGGGACCCATGTCGTGTTGCGAGTCGAAAGTGCATTTCACATAAATGCAATAGCCCGAAGGTATGTGTTTTTGATATCTTTCGACGTAACTTTGAAGAGCATTGGGTTGACAGGAACTCATTTTTGCGGTGAAACATTCGAAATCGGCGTACATGACGAATGGTACTTTTAACCTTCTATTGTGATTTTCAAACTTCACGATGGTGTTAGGTTTAGGCATTTCGACGGCGACACCTTGATTTTCGTTGCAATATTCCTGATGTTTCACCAACAAGTCTTCGCTGTGAAACGCGTTCATGCAATTGAAACATAAAGATATCTTTCCTTTATGTTTATTATTTTGATTCGACAGTAATCCGCTCGGATTTGAAACCCAACAATAATGATGATTGTCACCGTTTGAAATCAATAATAAAATAATCGTCTTTTCTCTTCCGAGATATAAAGTCAGTCTGAGAGGATAGATCTTTTGTTTTTCGTTGTCGTATCCCAAGACGTTCACCGCTACGGTGGGATTTTGAACCTCGAAACGTTCGATGTGTTTTAACTGCATTGGAAAAGTCACTCCGGTCCAATCGAGATTTTTAGAAGTCTCCTCATAACAAGAAACTCTATCGGAATTCATTTTGACAGGGTATAAAGCGGAGGTGACTGCCCATTTAAAACACTGATCATCTTTATTTCTCACATTGACCACGGATTGTTTTTTAGCTAAGAAATATGGTAATTTCACGTAGGAAGACCCTTTCAACAAATCGTTTTTAGTTATTTGAATTTCGAGTTTCAACACCTCATCGAACGTCCAATTACTACCTTCATGTTGATAATTCGCAAGAGATGTCAACATCTTGTCTTTCATCTTTTCGAAAATGTCCGATAAATCTGAACCTCGAAATACGTCTTCGTCAGATCTGAAATATGCATTTTTCACGATGCTCTCGCCAGACTTCACGGCGATTTTATTCATCATGCAATGGAGTATCATCTTAATTTTTAGTCCCACGTTCATGTATTTGTGAAACAAATCCAATACTTTTTTCTTCACCCATTCCATGAACAATTTCGGATCGATTTTCTTCAACGAGGGAACCACGTCGAAAGTTTTAAAAATGCCTTTGATCGCACTCGCCCGTTCCACGGACTTCGATTGAAATAGTTCCTTGGTGAGTCACGCTAGATATTCTTCTCCTTTCCCTTCGTCTATTGCTTGTTGAAGTTCGCTCGATATATCTCGTTTGCCTAGAATCTGATGTGCATCACTCATTTTCGTTTTAGTTTTTCTTTTCTTTTCTTTGGAAACTTGAAGTTCTTCTTCAACGGCTTTTCATTTAGTCGTCTTCTTATTTTTCACAATCGAAACGTTTTTGGTTTTTTTCGACGTAGGCATTTCGATTCCTTTTACTATCTTTTTCTTCTTCTTCTCATTTTTCACAACCGATGCATTTTTTGACGTCGCTGCTATTGGCATTTGATTTGCCTTTCCATTGTTTCGCAAATATTCCTGTATGACTTCAATCTTTTTTGATTTAGTTCTGTGATTTCTGAAATGTGAAATTTTTAATAGTTTACAAATCTCGTTTAACTGAGGTACGGTTTTCTCATTTAAATTTTCCAATTTTTTTTTATCTGTTTGCTTCATTTTGTAAGAATATATTTTTTTCCGAATTTTGTATTTAAATAATTTGTTTAAAAAGTTTTGTTTTTACTCTTTATATAAAAAAAAAAAAAAGATTTTTTTTTTAATTCAATTTTTTTTCTTTAATGTGTTTTTTACTTAAAACAATTTACGATCACTTTTATTTCTTGTTTGCAGAACGAACACGTTTTCTCGTCTCTAGAATAACATTCCTTACAATAACACAAATGTGCGCACGGTAGAAACAAAACATTTGCAACATTTTCGCAAAGCAGACAAGTGTTCGTGTTGCTCGATTCGTTTTCGACACACGACGATAACTCGTCCGCTTGTGTCATGAATTTAATCAGATGTTCTAAAGTCAAAAATTGAGATAAGGTCTTGTTTGCATTATTTAACAATTGTACAATTGTTCCTTAGTGTACCCTAATTTTAACATATCCATCAATAATTTTTGGTTTTTCTTTCTATCCCACTCTTCGTCTTCGATTTTAATCAATCCCAACATTAGGATCTTGTTCAAATAATCACATTTGCCTTTTTTAATATTATTTATATGTTCTAGTAAAGGTCTGTCGTGAGGTTCCCAATTCATCAAATGTATATTACAACAAAAACATTTAACTTTGTCACTTTTACCCATTTAAATGAAACCCGCAGCGGCTAAATCTTCAGGTTTTTGAGCAAGATGCGAAGGCCAATTTTTAAACGTCTGAAGTCTTGCACGTTCTAAACTATAATTCAGATGTTCGGACTTGATCATTGTTTTTACCTCAAAATTGAGTTTGTAAGAATATTTTTTTCGAATTTTGTATTAATGATAATTTGTTAAAAAGTTTTAAAATTGTTTATAATATGTTTTAATTCCTTCAAAAAGAATTAATCAATTATATGTTCTTAACGTGAAAAAAAATTGAATTAATACGAGAAAAAAGGATGTTAAAATTTAACTTTTATTTATATATAAAGAGAAAAAAAAACTTTTACTAAAAAAAATTTACATTAAAGAAAATTAAAAATTAAAAAAACAACTTTTTTTATATATATAAAGAGCAAAAAAAAAAAAACAAAACTTTTTTTTAAACAAATTATTAAAATACATAATTTAAAATATACATTATTTTGCAAGAATTCATAAAACAAAAAAACCCCAAATAATCGATCCTGACAGCAACACCTAAAAGATGCGAATTTAAATTGAAATGAGTCCAAACGAATAAGAAATTAGGTTTTAAAATCTATAGATTACAATGACACGATCCCATCAAATTGAATGAGATCGAGATGAAGGACTTAGAGGATAAATTCGACAGATATAAGATAACTTTGAAATTGGATGAAGCCATGCTCGATTTGTTTTACGAGTATCAAAGCGATCTGCAGAAAATCGTCATCGCTAAAGATAAAGAATTCGACAAGGATGATCCGACGTTGTTCTATGGAAGTTACATATATCCAAAAATCTCACGCGAACTCGTGGAGAAATTGGGTGGTGAGCGAGTTCACCGATGTACAAAAACTCAAAAGAGTAAAGATAAACATTCAACAAGTTTTCGAAAAAGGAGAATACACGAGTGTCAACATGCTAATAACGGACTTGGAAATATAAACAATAGAGAGATTGATTTTTTAGCGAAGAAGAAGGAAAAAAAAAAGTAATGAGATCATCTTTAGATCTCATTTTTTATTTTTTTTTTTTTTGTTTCATTCTTCTTCTTCTTCTTCACTATCGTCCATATATATTATAATGACGTTTCCTTTTTTCTCAAATTTCAACGTCGATTCTTCTTCTTTTCTTTTTTTCTTTTTTTGTGATATGATACGTTTTTATAACAACACATATGTTTATCCGAATCATAATTATGAACGAATGTTGTGCATCTCTTGGTAACACTCGCATCATTACCATTCACTCCAGAAGGTAGTGGTGACGGTGGAAAGCGTCTCATTCTTTTCAATTCCAACAGTCTATCCCACGCTTCATCTATATCTTTCATCAGTTCTTTCCTTAGATATCCATCATTAGCGTCTAACCATTTTTTTGTTTTTTCAGACTCTGTCTCGCGATATTCGTCATTATCGTCAAATTGTTTCTCCACCTTTTCATCCAGGTGATAAAATTGTTTCTCCACCTTTTTATCCATTTTAAATATATTATTTTATACTTTCTATGATTTATATTTTTATATAATTATATAATTTTATATTATAATAACATATTCAGAATCGGTATATTCTTAAACGGCGAATTCTCACCGAGCAACAAACCCTTGCCGAGTCGCTCAACATTCTGTCCTCTCTTCAGATAGAGACCGTTTCCTCTCAGAGATTTGTCACCTCTAACGGGTTCTAGATACAATCCTTTACCGCTGTCGTCTACGTGAACGCGACACACGGCTCCTCTCTTCTTCAAAAACAGTCCGCTGCCACCCATTAATTTCTCAACTGCCGAACTAGCGAGTCCCGTGAGAGCTCCCACGCCGAGAGTCTTTCTGAGAAAGGGTAGTGCCTTTGCGGCAAAGGGTAATGCTTTTGCGGCGATTCCTGCCAATAGCGGTAGGAAACCACCTTTCATTCTCAAATTGTATCTCAATTGAGCGGGACTCAATCTCACTGTCAACCCTCTTCCATCGCGAATCGCTTTCTCCATCCTTTTGATTTGACTTCTGGTCCAGGCGATCGAATCCTGACCGCCTCTCGCCAGATCTTCGTGAGTGAATTTGAATCTCACCGCCTCGCCTCGAGTTGTTAACGCTCTCTTAAGTTTCTTCCTCTGTCATAATTCTGTTTTTTTTAAATATATTTACTTCAATTGTTTCTTGTTTAATAATAATTATTTATATTAAAATAATTTTGTAAAATTAATATTGCGTTTATTTTATTTTTGTTATCTATATATATACACAATATTTTTTTTTTTTTTTTTTGCTTTTATATTTCTCTTATGTGAAATCGTATCGTCACTCTCTCTCCGCGAAGATCTAACAGTTCACCATTTTGATCCGTCAACGTGGTTTTCAGACTATACAACGTGTCTAAAATCACTGGTAAATAAACTAGATTTCGAGGTCACTCCACGATCTTATAAACTGGCGACACGTTTGGAAAGAAGGAATAGATCGTCGGTTGAGCGCTACCATTCATGTAGCTTCCAGCAATCATGTCCACATTCACCAGAATGCTATTGACTACGAGAATGTCGACCGTATTTTCAGATGCCACATGGCCTTGATACATCTTTTGATCGAATCCCAACATCTTGCCTATAGAATCGTCCGTGTTGAAATCCACTCGAAAATTATCTTCCAAATCCAACATCGTCTGTAAGGTATTAGGATTGGGAGCAAGTCTGATCTTGTTGCTTCCCTTTCCATCCGTCTTCATTCCACAGGTAGAAACAGTCCACGTTGCTGTGTCGACCCCTAACGTAATACGATTCGCATCAGTTCTGTCTCTCCAAAAGCAGATCGTCGAAAATCATGAGATTCTTATCTTCCGATTTCAGTTCTCTAGGATCCGGAACGTCGCTAGCGTTCTCATAAAATCGACACTCGACGTTTGAAGATTCATTTCTCTTCATCAGCTCCATCGCCACACCGTCCAAAATGGTCGAAAGAGGAGCTTCACTCTTGTCGAATTCCTCCCTACTGTCAAAGATTCTGGCTATGACGTCCTTGGGCAATCTACGATCCATGCACTCTCGAAGCAATCTGTATTCAGGTTGAAACAAGCTCTTGCCAAACACGAACAATCTGTCGTAATCCAACCAGTCGGGTCGGGACAACAGACTCATCAACAGATTGGTCTTTCCACAATTCGATTTTCCCACTATCAAGCCTCTTATGCTTTTGGGAAAGAACTCGTTATTCGACCTCTTGGTCGCGGCGTCATTCCAAGACATATCTTTAATGTTCATCTTTTGTTTTTTTTTTTTTTTTTTGTTGTTATTTTAGATTCTTTTCACACACAAATTTTTTTTATGTTTTTCAAACTGAGTTTTTAATATTATTATTTATTTATATCACACCGTTGTGAGTTCTCTTCAATCCAGATCCACTCGTCATTTTGGCTAAATCTTGTATGGGTACCACAGCATCCTTAAAATCTTTCCAACTTTTCAGCATTCGCTCTAACGCAGCTCGCTTCGCCGGCGGACTGATCAACTTGTCGATCAACCCGTCGGCTGCCCTCTTGCCAGCCACAGAAGCTATCCTACCACTGGCTTCGGAAGCGGCTTTCTTACCAGCATCCAAAGCCGTCTTCTTACCGACCTCAAACGCGGTCGATGCGAGTTTTCTACCCGCATCGCTCGTGAACACTCACATTATAGAATCGATGATGTCAGAAACGCCTTGAACGTAAGTTCTGACGTATCCCCTGTTCTTTATCACCAACATATTTTATTTTTATAATATATTTTTGTTTTTTTCACTAGTAAATCGTTTTTGCCGTTTAAATACTTTTATTATTCTAGTGTAAAAATTTACTGTTTTATTTTTGTTTGTTTGTTTGTTTCTCTCTACTTATTATATACACATCAATCCTTCAATTCGTTCATCAGCCTTTTATAGTGGTTTTTATTCAAAACCTTCTGTCTTAACAATTCGTCAGATATAGTAACTATCTGATTATCTAATCCTGTGTTACCAGCCCGTCTGCTCGCCATCAACAAACTCAATCTCTGAGACAGAGCGTCAGAATCGCTCGGAAGAAAAGTGGTTTTCACCCCTTTGCCAGTCACCGATTCGATGAACTTCTTGTTCATATCCCATATGGGTTTCACCACTTTCGTCCACTTGTAACCTCTGTTGGCTTTGGGTCTCGTCTCTCTGGCATCGTTATTTCTCTTCATGGCGTGGGTCTGAACCAGAATGTCGCCGTAATTGTCGAAATCCTGATCCGTGTAATCGCTAGGCTTGTCGTAAAGGAGCAATCTGCACAGCCCATCAGTCAATTCGTATCTGTTCAAACCCACGATCAATTCATCATCGCCAATATCTACTTCTGTGTCTCCTACAAAAATTATTCCCTCCGAATCCTTACAAAATCCATACAACAAATCTCTCTTACCGCCATCATCATCATCAGACGATGCGATGCTATCAGCGGTGATAGTCGAAGCTGTATCGGTGGTGATAGTCGAAGCTGTATCGGTGTCGCTCTCCGTTTGAATCCCCTTGGGAACGTAATCCGATGTAGATTGAACGGAATGCCGATTTCCAAAACTAAGAGGCAACGAACCCATTCTCAAAGAACTCTCCTTTATGGGTCTCAAATCTTTGACTATCTCCTTCCTGCTTCGCTCTTGACCCTCCATCACGGGTTTAAATATTTTTGTGGCTTCGCGTTTGAGTTCCATCTCACCAAGACGTCTGCTTCTGTCAGCTGACTGAATGCCCTTCTTAGCACGCTCAAACTCTTCTAAAATTCGATCTCGGTGCCTAGAATCCATCTGCAAAAACATTTTTCGTTTTTTAATTGTTTTTATTATTTTCAAAATTAAATGTTTAATTATATTTTTATGTTTTTAAGTTAATAAAATCTTTCCGTCTTTAGTATAATAAACTAAAAATATTCACATCTCAACTCCATGTTGATTGAATTAGGAAAGTTTAAAATACGTTTTAAGCAGTACATGACAAACCGGTTTCTGATTTAACGCATTTTGATAGTAATTTACGTTTTGTCAAAGGATTTCCATTCACATATCAAAGAACCATTCACTCAATGTCGAATTAAGAGAGAATCCCTTTGATGACGGTTAAAACATTTCAACACACAAAAGAAAACTGCTTTTTTTCAACTTTTAACGTTAAAGGAACTTATTCATTCATTTTCAAATTTCTCTGATCGCTATCGTGAATATATTAAAAATTTTACCACTCAAAACCTAATTGAGCGGAAAATGCGTTTAAACATTCCGTTAAGTGTTTATTAAGATTACTTCACAAGAATTCTGATTCTTTTCTCTAAACTCAATCTCCTCCGTGTACGCCACCATAGGGTTTCAGTGTTAAGATCGTGTACGGACGCGGATTATTTAGAATCGGCAAGACGATGATTTAAGAAACGACAAAACGTTTTTTGCTCGCAATTTAACACTGAATCCTATGGGGGAAACTCATTTGCCTATTTCAATCAAAACGGTACATGAACGCGCACGTAAAACTCGACAAAACGTTTTTTTGCTCGCAATTTAACACTGAACCCTATGGGGAAATGTACACGATTGTACATGTACGGTACACGTACATGTACCGTACATGTTCATGACAAATCGTGTACCTGTACAAGATTTTAACACTAAATCCTATGGAGGTGTACACGAATGTACGTGTACACGTACATGTACCGTACATGTACATGTCGTTTGTACCCGCAATTATTACCTACTTATATATTCCCACCACGTAGATTAGTTCTAACTTCTAACTGTCATACACAGCAGTTAATATGTATTCCATCTTGTTCAGCTCATTTCCAAGTTGTTTGGAAAAAAATCCAGAATCTTTGTAAATTTTTGATTTAAATCCTTGATTTTTAAAAAAAAATCATTGATTTAAATCAATTGTTTAAATCAGCCAACCCTGAAATCCAGTCAATTCTGGTGCAAAGAAACCCATTTTTGGTCGCATCGGTCCGTTTCTTCTACGTCAACTATCTTCCAACCCGAAGGCTGGCCTTCGGGTTGGAAAATGGTCGAAGAAGAAAAAACGGACAAGACAGTGACCACACAGTGGCATATTCATCTAAACGAGAGACTTTCGCTAGTCATGGTACATTTACCGATATACGATGGTAACCGTTCTCACACTGGGTCGAACCATTGTGGTATTGTAAATTTGTGTCCCTCCACTTTTATCGACCTTCCGCCGCCCCTGGATTGAGAAAAGCGCCTGTGGGCAGCACTGCTCATATGTGGATTTTGACCATTCCCCGGCGACTGCACATACTGTACATGTACATAATTAATTTTGTTAATTTAATTACTTTTTAAACAAAATTTCATAAAAAAAAATGTATCGTGCGATCACTCTCATTGGAGCGAACTGGATATAGTTCTGTTGAAATTTTTTGAAACTTCTTTTATCTGAATTTATATATACCGCAGGCGGAAGCATCCGATTAGTCAGGTGACGGGTTAAGGTGCAGAATTCCATTGGCACCCCCCCCCCCCCCCCCACCGACTGAACCCTATCCAACTCGAGCTTCTTGTTAGTCACGAATTTCAAATATAAATCATTTTTATTTTTTGCTTGGGGGGGGGGGGGGGGGGGGGTGGAGGTTACAACTTTTCAATCAATTATTTGGAGAAGTTTCACTAGTTTTCTGTCTAAACACTCAATATTTTTGCCAAATTCTAGACATGAGTAGTATGTCATGTACTCGGACACCCCCAGGTTTGCGATCTCATCGGGGGGGGGGGGGGGGTCTCATGTGACGTCATAGTCGCGTGACCCAGTTGCGTCATGTTATATTGCTATGGTAACCCGCGTGAGTGGCCATCTTGGGGCATTATCCCCATAGTGATACGTGGTGTTAGTGCGCATGCGCAGCGTGTGTTGTTAGGGTGATACATGTTTCCATCGTCCATTTTGTATACAGGAGGGCGCCATCTTAGTTCTATGCTAGTGCGTGGTTGCTATGTGACCTAAAACCTTCTAATAGGACAGATGTATGTTCTGAAGGTATGTTCCTTTTGTACAAGAGTTGTTCCTCGATTCGTAGAATTACTGCAAACTCCCGACAATCCCTTCAAACCACCAAAAACGACTTTATTTACTACGGATTCCCCCAGAATCCGTTTTAGGACAGACATAGCATGGATTTTAATTGTAGCACGCAGTGTTATATTACCGAGGGGGCCTCGTGGGGCGAGTTCAATTGAACTAGAGTAGATTTTCTGGCTCAGATTCCCCCCAGAATCCTTTTTGGGACCACCATACCAATAAAGGGCACATTCCTTTGTATAAGAGCCATTACCCAGAATCCTCTACTTCTACTTTTTGGGGTTTATAAGAGTAGTTTCTAACCTTTATTCAAATTATAAAAGTATGTGTATGGTCCATATGTGTACATGAAGGCCACGAAGCTAACCTCAAGTCTCACCATTTACTCATTAACATATGTTGAGCTATTTTTTGGAGAATCCCATTTTTGTCGTATGAGGCCATGGGGGCCACGAGAAGGTCCCTCAGTTAGGTCTAATTTGCCATCCCTCTTAGTCTCATCTAGGTATTTAATGGCAACCCAATTTCAGCACCCATCTTTGGAAATCGTCTGGCCTTCGGCACCCTTTTTTCTGAAATGAGGCCAAAAGACTAATTATTCTAGTTCAATCGAACTTACCCCCGGGCCCCCCTCGGTAATAAAACACTACGTGCTACTATTAAATTCCATGGTATGGCGGTCCTAAAAAGGATTCTGGGGTTTTCCGTAGTAAATAAAGTCGTTTTTTGTGGTTCGAGGGGTTAGTCGGGTTGTTTGTGGTAATTCTGCAAATCGACGAACTACTCCTGTAAAAAAGAACATACTCTCAGAACATACCTCTGTCCTGTTAGAAGGTTATAGGTCATATAGCAACCACGTGCTACCATAGAAACCGAGATGGCTCCCTTCAGTATATAAAATGTACGATGGAAACACGTATCACCCTAACAACGCGCGCTGCGCATGCGCACTGACACCATGTATCAGTATGGGAATGACGTCACAAGATGGCCGCTCACATGGGTTTCCATGACAAGACAACATGATGCAACTGGGTCACGTGACTATGACGTCACATGAGATCCCCTGATGAGATCCCCCCCAACCTGGGGGTGTTCGGCTATATGACATACTGCTGACATGTTTTGAAAAATTCCACTAACCCCTTGTCTGAAATTTCCAACTTTTTCCAAATTCTCCGCCCTCCCTCCTCCCCCCCACCCCCCCCCCCACCCCCCCCCCACACACACACACACATCCTGCGACAACGACCCGAGTGTTGGGATTCTTCACCTCTTGCGTGAAAGTTAGAAATGCTGTTTTGCCATCTAAAATAGATTTTCTCACTGTTTGCTGAGGTGCCGCTTTAAAGGATCACAGCTGTTCTCTTTGTCATCTTTTTATGTATCTTTTGTAAATCTGAATAACTTTATGAACAGCATGAATGCTGAGAAAATCTCATTTCATTTTACGCATACGGCATTGTGATGTCACACTTATTGTGTTAAAGGTTGGACTACCTTAATCAATAAATCCATTCAGCCGAGAACGTCACGTGGATATGTTTACAAATTTTCCATTTAAGGCGGTCGATCAGGACATTTATGTGTTTTTCTTCTGCTGGCACTGCTGCTGGCTGAATTTCTGGTCTTTTACGAAAATGGGTAAACATAAGTCTTTTACAATATCGTTGTCAAGTGGACAATGTGTGTTCTTCCCCGGACAGACGGTAGAAGGTTATCTTAACTTAGAATTGAGCGAAGAGATGGAAATGAGAGGTAATCGTTAATTTGTAGCTAAACACACCATGTGTACGACATGGCAGACGATAAACTATCACGACAAGGTTTATCTCCGTAGTTTTACATCAAATATAACTTGTGGCCTTAAGTCACGCAACATACCACGCAAAATATGGACTTGCTGCATTAGGCCAAATATAAAATACATTTGGTTGTCGGGGAATTAATTTTTCAGATCAATGAGGGAGGGAGGCTTTTATTTTTTTGTTTGTTTGATAACTGGTAGAGTTGCCTTGTTAATATTTATGTGAGTGTTCCTGTAGTAACAAGGCACATCCATACAGAGTAAATAATATAATTACACAAATAATAGGAAACACACCCGCAGAGTTGTGTTTTGGGTTAAATCCAGGGAACGGGAATTCCCGGGTTCCGAAAGCCGACCTCGAAACCCGGGAAATCTACAGAGCGGAACTGGGAATGAAGCGTGGCACTGTTTGTGTATTGAACTGAAGTTTTCTGAACTGAAACTTTGCAGGATTTCGTCAGTGTCAGGGCAAAGCCAGCCTAAATATAGGGGCAAGGGGCCTCATATTTAAAGATATTGTAAGTTCAAAATATATTCCGCATCAAGGCGAAAAACCTACATGAATTTCACTTCTCTGTAAAGCTGGAAAAAAACACACGTGGTGTATATCCAGCTTTAGCGCAGGGACCCAGGGGAGAAACGGTATGTTAGATAAGGTCTAATCTCGTTTAGTTTCTACAGTAGTCGGAGTCTTACGAGACGTAATCGGTTTTCGTCACGGCTAATTGAGAAACGAGATTCTAAAAGATAGAAATGTCGTGTCATCATTAGTTATGGCAATGCGTGTCAGGAACGAATCACCGTTAAGTCACGCGTGAGTTAACTTGTATTGATTCTGCCTCGATATACGTCATCTCCCACCGTTTTGACAGGTGGACAGATGAGCGTCGGTCCACCTGACAGTTTAGGGCAAAAAGTATATATATACCTGGAAGAGCAGAGCATTAGACACACACTTGGGGTCACACACGCGTTGGTGAAGTCCAGGACAGGCGGACTCTGTTTCCTGGCATAAGGGTACCTTCGATCACAGGACCCTGAAACGGCTGGAATCGCCAGAGAGGGCATTCCATGATTGATTTAGCTTAAAGTTGATAGGCGGCTACGGGGCCGAATTCGTGAGAAGGAACACCCCAGGTGGAACGTTAAAGTTTAGATTGTCGAGTAGCAGGTATCGTCCTGCAATAGTCAGAAGTGTAGGTTAATTGTATTGTGCGTATTAACCCTTTGAAGCGTCAGCCTGATTGCGTTCTGAGTAGTTATTTTGCTGTCGGAACATCGTAATACCGACTGGAGATCGGTGTGAGTGACAATTTCGCCCTAGCACAAAAAGGGGCATCTGTGAATCGTGAATTCAACCAGGAACGGTGGATATTTCAATAGGACTTTCACGGAGGACTTTCAAAAGGCACATAAGGTATGAGTAGACAATATCTGACCCAAATCAGAAGTACGGTGGTTTATAGATGACGAACATTGCTGGTCGGAACCCTCCGACAGCCAGAGGCACAGTTACGCGCAGACGTTGACATTTGAGCCTAAGCGGGTGAAGCTCTTATGGCGAGCTCACAGTAATAACATTTCAGATTTGTGAAGCTCTTATGGCGAGCTCACGGTAGTAACATTTCCAGTGTGTATACTATAGTGCCAGTACAGGGCTATAGAATGACTATATGATTTTTTTGAATTATTTAACCGTAGTGACCCATTTTCTGTGAAAAGAATTGAATTGTTGATTGTTGAAATATTGAAACGGATTTATTTTTATGTGTAAATAAAAGAATCGTTGTTACTTTAAATCATTCTTTCCATTATACAGCCTGAAGTGATTAGGAATCACACCTAACGGAAATCGAACCTATTTCAGGACAATTTGGCAGAGAAGGAATCACGGCGTCGGTCTAACTCAGCTCTCTGAGCCGAGTTCGCGACACTTGGATTCCGACCCTCCACGTTGGTCTAATTTTCCCGCAACTTCATCAGCGGGACTAAATAACCCCACGTCAGCCCCAGGCCTTACGGGGCCTCAGGTGTTGCCTGACAGTCAGCCTTTCCACTCCTGAAATGTTTACTGTCCCGATTCCTGACGAACCATTTTCAACAAATCACTGTAACTCTCATCCAGTTCTGGGTGACCCCCCCCCCCTCCCCCCACCTCTCCCTTTCAACAGCACAATCTTCTTCACCCGCTTCAAATTTCAAACTCGTTTTCATTTTCAGAATTACTAGTATCACTATTCACTACCTCCTCCAACATCAACACCCTCTTCACTGCCGTCACCAGTCTCCTCTGCTTAAAGCAGAGGAGACTGGTGACGGCAGTGAAGAGGAGGGTGTTGATGCTGGTGAAGGTAGAGGTGATAATAAGAGTGATTCTGAAAACAAAGACAAGATTGAAGCGGGTTTGGGTTTTCATACTTATCTTAGGAAAAGGACTTTTCCATTTGGAGATGGGAGATTGCCAATGAAATATGCTCATTATCATTAGAATAAATGCGTCATGTTTCCCGCGTAAATTTACTTGATATTACCCGGGAAATTTCCGACGGGTCTGCTCAATTCTTTTCACACGAACCTTAGCAGAGATGCAGCGAGAATCTACATGGATACTAGCAGTCTTTGTTGCTCAGATCTTTATGTGATTCTCGAATTCTCGTCGAAAGTTCAGTCCTGCATGCCTTTACTAGCAGACCCGTCGGAACGAAATTTATATTGGGGGGGGCTGATATTGCTAATTTGGGTGAACTGGCTGATACTAAATGGGTATGGGGTATTCAGATGCCGAAGGCATCTGGCGCGAGTGCTGAAGGCACAAGCTTTTTGAGGGGGGGGGGGGGGTTACTCCCCCAGAAAATTTTTTGAAAAGGGCAATCAAAGGAAGCATTCTGGTAGCTTTTGAAGCAAAAACCTCTTGATTTTTTTAAACGGCAAAAGTTGTTTTTTTAACAAAATGTTTCAAAAATCCCAATAGAACCCCATAACATTTGGGGACGGTTCTCACGCCGGGCTCACCTGCAGGCCGTGGCCGTATTCCGTCATGCTAAAAAACAGTCAGGCCTTATGGTGGATTCATTAGTTTTATCATTATGCCAACAGTTGTCGTGGTCTTCTGAGCTGCCAAAGGAATTGCTCAAAACGTTTGCACATCAACATATGCAGGTGCATGTTATACATTCAGTGATCCGTTCATTCATAATTCTAATCCAGGGGCGTAGTAAGCTAATTTTACTGGGGGGGGGGGGGGGGGGGGGGGGGGTAGAACCTATATTCCCATGACGCGATGCGTCATCCGAGCGGCGAGTGGGGGTGAACACGAGAGGGGATATCCTCCGTCTCGTTGGTGGGGGGACCGGGGGCCTCCCCCGGGAAAATTTTCGAATTTAAGATGTAAAAGCATGCATTCTGGTTGATTCTGAGCAAATAAATTGTATATTCCTATGACGCGAAGCGTCATCCGAACCGCGAAAAGGCGAGTTGGGGTGAGCACGAGAGGGGGTATCTCCCCATCTCGTTGGTGGGTGTCCGGGGGGCCTTCCCCGAGAATTTTTTTTAATTTAAGATGTACAAATATGCATTCTGAGTGATTCTGAGCAAATACATCGTCAATAAGGAAATACGTCAGCTCTCTGATCAGTTCAGCGTGATTTCCGAGCAGAATGACAGGAATAGTGAACATGCAATGAATTACCCTGTGGTTGGTTAGGGTTTAACATCGCTTTCCACAATTAGGCGAAAACACGACTGTCAGTTTTATTGGTGGAAGAAAGCCCACATGGAACCCACTCAATCCAGTAATCATTAACAGTAATGTCGGAATATGGTAACCAGTGGGCATCCCGTGTGGAGAAACCACCAACCCAGCCCAGTAAAGCCTACTTTTGACAAATTTGTGAGGGTGGGGGAAATATCTCCCTTAACCCCCCCCCCCCACCCCCAACCGGTTCCTACGCCACGGTTCTAATCTGAGTTCAATAATGTAATGTCCAGTTTTATTCAGATTACATCGGTTGCTACCATCATGAATAAACTAACGACAAAATATGAGCAAATTATTGGGGGGGCTGCAGCCCCCCCCCCCAGCCCCCCCCGGTTCCGACGGGCCTGTTTAGTACGAGTATTTGTCAGTCGGGACTAAAGTTCAATAACTTGGGAAATTCGTTTGTGGAAAAATACCTGCAGTTCTCTTGACGCTTCCCGCATATCGGACTCAAAAAGTCATACTGGAGTGAAGTGGGCACCACACATCCCTGACTTGTGACGTCATGAAAATCGACTTTCGATAAAGTTATCTCCCCTGAAAATATTAGACTGACGAGGAAGGTCGAACTGAGAAGCATGTAATTATTGAGAAAACACTTATGACGTCAGTAGAAAATGTAGTGACGTTACCGTTTGTTACTTTTAACCTTTTGAACCCTAGCGGCCGCATTTCCGGCCAGGAACATGATACTTGTATATCATAACGTCATTAAATAGGAATTCTGTTCAGTAAATGTGTGGGATAGACCAATCAATATTTTCAACGTGCAGCCCCGAGGCTGCACGCTGAAAATATTGATTGCTCTACCCCAAATAATGAATATGGACTCTTCTGATTGCTGCTATTGAACTGACATGGAAGATACCACTAGAATCCAAAGGGTTCATAAACGAAAACAACAAAGAGTCCTCGGAGTTGTCTGTTGTTTTCGTTTATTAAATGTTACAAAAGGAAACTTGGCTTTTTGTGTCAAGCTTATTAGAAGCAACTAAGTAACCGTCCACTTTTGCTCTTTCTTCAGCGACCCAGTCACCAATGCTTGGGAGGTGCAATCCCTCTCTAAAATGGGCAACATGGCTTATTAACGCTCACCCCTGGTCTTGAGTTGATACTGATGTTGTGGTCATTATTAGCCATTGTGCAAAAATATGTGACCTTAAACATCAATAAATAAATAAATAAATACTGACAACTTTAGAAAATTAAAGGGGTTAACTTTTTCTCGACGAAAATTGTCACCCGTGGATCTCCATTTGTATGAGTCTTTAACAGGGCTTATATTTCGACGAGAATTCGTTGACACAAAGATTCGCGAAAGAACGCCAGCGAAAATCAATGTAGATTCTCGCTTCACTACTAGAATTCGTGTGAAAAGAATCAATTTAATCCTTTACCTAACATAGTTTATCTCTTTAAATTGGATTTTATGAATGATTTCTTGATTTGCTCAAAGCAGCCATGACTGAATTACATGAAACAAATCCAAAAAAAAAAATTCAGCAGGTGAAGAGATAAAACCATGAAACCTTAAAAGTCAATCAAATTGGTTGAGTTATGTCTGTGTTTCAGGAATAGCAATACGTTTTATTGGTGCCACAAAGGTGTCATGGTCAGAGGGGGGCGGCAATAACAGAAGAAATTACACAAACCATGAAAGCTATGTCGCTGAAAGAAAGGAAGTTCTCGGAAATGGTAAGTTAGAACCCGTCCCCACCCCCAAGTAAATAATAACAAATAATGTTTAACCCTTTACCTAAAATGAAAAGCAGACGACACTTACAAAAAGATTTTTTGAATAGTTAATTTTTTTATTTTTTTTTGTCTCAAAAACAGGTTATGACCCCTCATTGGAAAGACTCATTCCAACGAGAGGTAATAACCTATGTTTTTGAGACAAAAAATGAAAAAATCATGAAAATTTACTGGCGATTTTTGAGAATCGCGCTGTCCGGTTTTGGACGTTACGTTGGGTAAAGGGTTAAGAAGAATAATCAAAATAGACGGATCGGATTTCTACACAGTTCAGCTTTACATCTGTAGCTGAAGTGGTTTCAGTATGACAAAATGGCACCCGTACCCTATCCGTAATTACAAACACGATGGGGGGGGGGGGGGGGGGGCGGGGGGGGGGGGGCAGGTGCGAGTTGTTAGGGAAGGTGGAGACGTGGAGCCGACCATGGTGTGAGCAAATGTTTGATTTTCAGGTATGAAAGTCGCCAAATCCTTTACTCTATAAACTCTCTCGAAGGCTTGTATTTTACACCAAAATTATGTCTATTTTTCGTAATATTCCGTGTAAATATTCCATTGTTCAAACATGGGGCACATTTTGGGTGTCACAAGATGGAATGGCTGGAGTATCATAGAAAAATGCTTCGATATCATTTAAAAGTTACTCGTACTTCACCCCCCCCCCCAAAACGTCTGGAGAAGCCCCCCCCCCCCCCCCCCCCAACTCACTGGTCTTACTCCACCCTTTCCTGACCTGTGAAATCTGATCTGTTTTCCATCCGTCATCATTTCAAACAAAACTAATTTAAAAAACATTGGACAGATGTTCACAAAACTTGGTTTATTGTTTTTTCGATGAGCGGACATACTTTTGTTTATTTAAATTCCGCTGGCACACCAAGTGGCGGCACAAGATTCACGTTTATGAGAAGAATATTGTGGTGCGTGTTCTCCATCGAGGGCACGTTTGTGTGTGCGTGTGTTTATGTGTCCGTTTATTAGTGTAAATGTGCGCGATACCTATTGGGGGTCAGATTATCGAGTGGATATGACCAAATCATCAAGGTTAAACATGACACGATTGGCGTATTGCTTGATCTTGTCAACAATTCAAACTGTATATGACAACCTGTATTAATCGACTTGTTATAAGTTGTTTATCGTACATCTCCCCACACTCGCAAAAAAAGTCGTCTGGGGGTGGTGGTTGGGTGGTGGTGGGTGGTATTAGTAGTAGGGGATTATAAGTTTGTTTATGTGCTCGTTCGTTCATCGTGCTGTCTGTACACCATTTTATCCTAAACGTTTTAGGTTATATATTGGTCAACATTTTGTAAAGTTGTTTCAGAAGTGAACCGCCATGTGAACTGGTTACACGTAACCGGGAATGAAGTGTGGCACTATTTGTGTATTGAACTGAAGTTTTCTGAATTGAAACTCGTAGGAATTCGTCAACCCTTCCACGCCTGAAAATTTTACAGTCCTCATTCCTGACGAACCATTTTCAACAGATCCCTGTAGCTCTCAACCAATTCTGGAGGACCCGCACCCCCCTTTCAACGGCAAGATCTTCTTCACCTACTTCAAAGTTCAAACTCGTCTTCATTTTCAGAATCACTAGCTAGTATCACTATTCACTACCTCCTCCAACATAAACACCCTCTTCACAGCCGTCACCAGTCTTCTCTGACACCCTCTTCACAGCCGTCACCAGTCTTTTCTGCTTAAATCAGAGGAGACTGGTGACGGCAGTGAACAGGAGGGTGTTCATGCTGGATAAGGTAGAGGTGATAATGCGAGTGATTCTGAAAATAAAGATGAGACTAAAGCGGGTTTGGGATTTCATTCTTATCTTAGGAAAATAACTTTTCCGTTTGGAGACAAGAGGTTGCCAATGAAATATGCTCATTATCATTAAAATGATTTCGTCATATTACCCTCGTAAATTTACTTGATATTACCCGGGAAATTTCCTGGTTCCCGGTTCTGAGGTAATTTCATTCCCGTTCCCGGTTTCAAGAAAACCTGGGAATATATTAATTTAATATATCAAACCCTAAGGGGTATAGGGGCAATCCTTCACACGGGAACTTATTAGGAAATGTTCTCTGTCCGTTCGCTTTGTGGTAATATCGTTTTCAGGCCATTGTCGCAACCTAAAGGGCCACGCCAGCTTGCGCAATGGATATCGACAATCGACGAAATCGCTGTGACATCACGTGCACAACGTCATTGGTAAAGTCGATCGTTTCGTGGGGAGACATTTTTTTTTGTAAAATCTCTCAACAAATCCTTATTAAAATAGACATGCACATTATTTACCGAACGCTAAGTACACACATACACAAGTATTCATACCAAAGCACACAACAGTAGTCTACACACGCAGTACGTACTAGTCACCTCATACCGTGTCCAGATGGATGATGCGGAAAACGCGAGGCATGTTGGTTCCGCCAAACGTTCGGCAAATCGGGCGCGTTTGAATACTTGTTCAGGCCAGGCATTCTTAAAAATGCATGAGGGCTAAAATTCGCCCCTCTCGGATGGCTAGGGGAGCGATTATCTCTCGTCAAGCTTACAAATTCCAAAAATGGCAAAATGAAGCCTAGTGGGCTTTGTACATTTTATTTGGTGCTGCTAACAAGATAGTGTCTGTGAGACGGCCACACTGCCACTTCCATACCTCCGGGCCTCGGCCAGGCCTGGGGGTGTGGGGGGGGGGGGGCAGTGTGACCGTTTTACAGAAACCACTAACATAGCAGAGAGCTGGAACGAGGTATGTTTTAGGAATAGGCCAGTATGTTAATCACTCTTTTCTAAGGCCAGTAGGGGCTAGTTTTCGCCCTATTTATACTTTTTTAAGGTGAGCAGTATAAGCGAGTGAATAAATCGCTCTACTGAAAATGGCAGGCCTCATTTTTTCATAACTATTCTCACTCTTCTGAACCATGGTATATATAGCAAGCTCACAAGCCACCAGCCTTGCTCTTGGATATTTCGACGCTGTTGTGAACGATTTGTTTTGTTTACCCACTTTTTATGGGGTTTGCACGCAGACTACCGTTAATGTAATGTTATGTTCCTTCACTCACAAAGATATATAGATATCTTTTCGTGCTTCATTTATAAATATTCCTATCAATAGGTAGTTAATTCACCTTGGACCCATTAAGATATTTAAATTATAAGTGCAACTAAGTGGAGTTATCATAAATCTCGACTGTGGTGAGGCTTCATTTTTCTGTCCAAATGAAATGTTCCCGACGAGTGAATCTAAACAGATGCGATGGACTGTATAACCCTTTACATGGGGGCGCGATGGCGTTGCGGTAACCGGTACTCGTCAGATCACCGAAGTTAAGCAACGTCGAGCCCGGTTAGCCCTTGGATGGGTGACCATTTGAGCGATCGATTCGGACTCCCGCGTTGTGTCCTTGGGAAAGGCACTTAATCCCGATTGTCCACATGGGAACACGATGACGTCGTGTACTAAGGCGTACTGCACATCAATGGTATACTAACCCTGTCTGTGCTGCAGTGCGGAGTTACGATGTTGGGGAGTATGCAGATGCTCGTCGTTGCTCGGTAGTTCTATTCGGCTTCTTCCAACCCTAAAACTGTCACCGACACGACATGACCTTGGCTGTTAAAGTGTCGTTAAGCCCTAATAAATACATAACCATCTACCTAACATGAAAAGCAGACGACACATGCAAAAAAGCTCGTTCTAACGTGGGGTCATAACCTATGTTTTTGAGACAAAAAATGAAAAATATAACGAAAATTAATTGCCGATATTTGAGAATAGCGCTGGTCGGTTTTGGCCGTTACGTTGGGTAAAGGGTTAAGAACTCCATTAGTTTCAACGCAACGGCGTCGACTTCCTTACAGAATTAGACTGAGGTCCTGAGAGTTTGGGTGAAAAGGTCCAGCGTGTTTTGAACATTTGTGAGGCAATTCGTGGCCATTTGTTTTTATTTTCCAGAGAGAAATGGACAGGAGAGAGTGGTACAAAAGCCCGGCATTTATAAATATCCGTTTACCTTTCGACTTCCCAAAAAGTGCCCGTCTTCATTTGAAACGGAAAAAGGACATGTGCGTTACTATGTTCAAGGCATAATTAGCAGGCCTTGGAAGTTTGACGTCAGGACTACGTGTGTTTTTACCGTATTGCAAGAACTGGATTTAAACACGATGAAAGACGCTGGGGTAAGTTTCACTCTTTACCTTACAGCGGCCATATCTGGTCAGTTTACAAAAAAGGTCATTCGGATTTTATTTGTTAAACACGTGCTTTTAAAACTTAGTATGCGACGCAATACACACGCGTGGAATGTGCTCGTTGAGCTTGTTCCTCTCAATCCCACAAGGAGCATAATCTATATTGTCGGGAACAAAAATAAAGCGTTTTTATATCGTCTACATCGAGCAGGGATCCAAGCAGGCGCAGATAGTCTGGAAATGTTTTGAAATCAGCATCGAAAAGGTCTAAACCTGCAACGGCGGCACCCAATTGTCCCGTCAGTGGTAGTCACGGCTCTACCACGGACACCGACTCGCGTATTCGGCGACTCGAGAAGTAAGTTCTTGGGGATGGTGAACAAGCAGCTAGGACAATAATACGGGCGCTGTCGAAACAAATTACGTTTTAAAATATTTTTGAATATTGTTTGGCAAACAGTGAAGGAGATGAAACTCCCACTCAGCCCCAACATGACTGCGCAGCCCCTGTATCCTCCTGTAAAAGGTTCACACATAATTATACTAGTATGACGTTTGCAGGCGATCGGAAACGCCACCGATTCCAATTAATTAATTAATTAAGTCACATACTTCCGAACAATGGCAAATCATGGCCGCTATATGTAGGTAAAGTCAGGTTCAGCCAATCGCCTATTTTACCAGTAAAACAAAGCTTGTTTACCACAGTAAACAAGCACTGCTTCACTTCCCAGGGTCCACACGGAGGACCGATTCCAACTAACAATAGCGTTGCGCCCTTGAACACCAGTTCACACGGTGAAAAGTGCTTAAGCCATAAAAACTAGTTTATTATCAACAGCCGCCCTGTATTCAGGCTCCATTTAGATTTTTAGTCGAGTTGTGACGAAGTCAAACTCAACTTGCAGTTTGATGAATGGCGGGCGGGCGGGCGGGCGTAAACAATTGGTTTCCGGAAGATAACTTGATAATGGTTCGACCCACATTCATGAAACTTCATAGATAGGTTGGCCTCGGTGAGAGGAAGAACTCTATTTATTTTGAACTCACTGGGTCAACGATGAAGGTCACAGCGACCTTGAACATACTAAATCATAAACAATTGGTGTCCGATGATAACTTGACTATGGTTGAATCTACATTCATGAAACTTCATATGTAGGTTGGCCTTCGTGAGAAGGAAGAACGCTATTTATTTTGGACTCTCTAGATCAAAGGTCAAGGTCACAGTGACCCTGAACATAGCAAATCAAAACAATTGGTTTCCGGATAATAAATTGATAATGGTTTGACCCACGTTCATGAAACTTCACAGGTAGGTTGGCATCGGCGAGAGGAAGAACCTTGTTTATTTTGGACTCGCTATATCAAAGGTCAAGGTCGCATTGACCTTGAAAATAGTAAATCGTAAACAGTTGTTTCCGGATGGTAAATTGACTGTGGTTCAACCCACGTTCATGAAACTTCATAAAAATGTTAGCCTTCTGGAGATGAAAAACTCTATTTATTTTGGATTCAGTAGGTCAAAGACCAAGGTCACAGTGACCCTGCATATAGTAAATCCTAACAATTGGTTTCCGGATGATAACATGATAACGGTTTGACCCACGTTCATGAACCTTCATAGGTAGGTTGCCATCAGTGAGAGGAAGAATCTTATTTATCTTGGACTCGCTAGGTGAAAGGTCAAGGTCACAGTGACCTTCAACATAGTAAATTGTAAACAATTGGTTTCCTTTTTGTAACTTGATAATGGTTTGACCCACATTCATGAAACTTCATAGGTAGATTAACCTAGGTGAGTGGAAGACCCTTATTTATTTTGGGCTTGCTGCGTCAAAGGTCAAGGTCACAGTGACCTTGAACATAATAAATCGTAAACAATTGGTTTCCATATGATACTTTGACAATGGTTCCACCCACATTCACGAAGCTAAATAGGTAGGTTGACAATGGTGCAAGAAACAGCCCTATTTATTTTGGAATCTCTAGGTCAAAGGTCAAGGTCACAGTGACCCTTCATATAGTAAATTGTAAACAATTGGTGTCCGGGCGATAAGTTGATAATGTCACAACTCGACTGTGGATCGGCGATCCTATCGGCATTTGTTTGTTTTGATATAATACACCCCTACCCCACCCGCAGTTAAATCGGTTTGGATTTGAGTTGGCCATCACCTGGATATCATTTCGTATATGGGGCGGCCGTGTGGTCAATAGCACTATCAATGATTACTATTTGTTAATGCTATTACTGTATCAACCCTTCGAGGACTTGCTTGACGCGCTGACAGTCTACATCCCGTGGCCTCGCAGTTGTTTCTGCGCAAGTCTTGGCTGCCTATAAAGGCAGTCAAGACTTACATAGAAACACCTACCAAGATACTTAGAGCAGTACTTTTCAATTTACACATGGACTGCATGCAGGGGAACCTGTTCTGTTGTATAGTAAAACGTGATCAAAGTCAAAATCAGGCGCTTAAGGGTTTAGACATGACGAGAGTTTAATGTATATAGGGATAGACTTTTCTTGGTCACCCCTTGATCCTCTGAAAATAAAGAATAAAAAAAGAAAATAATCCACCCTTCGCCCCAATTTATATTAAAAGAAATCGGATGATAATCTGGATATTTAGTTGTATATCCTGACTGACCTAAACTGTGCATGCATTTTTCACAGGGAAGGTTTGTGTGAAATACGGTCACTGGTCGCCAAACATTGTTATACCACTAACATTATCTTTTCGGTGTGAACACTTGCCATTTGGAAGTTCCAAAATGAAGATCAGGCTCGGCCCTACTCAAGGCGACTCAGATGCCCCAAGAGATCGACCCGTGTTGACTTTAATGTCAGTAGTATAGCAGCAATGAGTCGGCACCCTTTACCCGGACTTCTGGGGAGCAGGTGGTAGAAATAATTTACTATAGGAACGGGACTTTAGGGGCACAGGTTTTTCCTGTGCAAACCTTCGGCTCCATCCAACTAGATCTTGCAAGTGGTGTACGTTCCACATATATAGTATGCTATGGCATGTATAGTGATATATGCATGGGCATGGTTTCTGATATATACATCTGGAACTTAATTACGCACACACCCAGAAATCATTCGTGACAGTGAAGTTGCTGTTAGTTAGTATGTTTTAATAATTGCTATGTCTTGCAGTACATTTCATCTCGTAAAACATGATGTTTCTGGTTGATAGCGTATCCCAAACACACTCGCTTGACCACGTGAAGCAAGGTACCCACGAATCGCACAAAAAACTCTATCATCCAAATGCAATATCTGGGTATAAAACAAGAAAATTTGTCACCTTTTCTCTCAGTAAATGTTGACATGGTAAGGAGGAGACTGCCAGAGGCACTAAGATGGCAAATCGTTGGCATGCATACAGCAGTCATATCATTCAAAGCTATTGGAAGGCAACTTGGCTATAGTCATTCTGTCATCAGCAGACTTGTCCGCAAAAATCAACAAAACAACGATGTTAAGGACCGACCAAGGCCTGGACAACCTTTCCTCGGAAAGATCGGAGTCTGGCACGCCTCGTTATGCGTGGACCCTTTGCTTCAAGTGGGGTTTTGAAACGCCATCATTTTTCTCAAAGGTGATGACAATAACTAATTTTAACTCAAGTAAAAATATTAAGGTGATAGCTTTCAATTGTTTATCGATGGAAATGTATCATGGAAAACGATAAAGTGATAACCAGCCAATAGAAAGCCACGCTCCGTAGTAATAGTCACTGTGCATGTCAACCAATCAGTGTACAGGAAATCGTCACGTTCACCCGTCAAATGTGTGAAAAGAATTTCGTGTTTGTGACAAGACCATTATTACAACCTCTGTGCATTTATATACTACTCAAAGTTTGCTAGGCAACAAATATTTGACACATCATTGTGAGATTTGCTTGTGACATATTTGCGATATTTTTGGTGGATATGATTGAGGAATGTATTGAGATGGTCCCCAGTGTTTACATAAGCTCTCTTGACAGGCAGACTTTTCGTGACAGTCCTGGGAAGCATGTACCCCTTGATTTTCATGATGTTTTCGTGTACTGTCTACATGTACATGACATGTGAAGGGTATTCAATCTTCATTTCAACACAAACCCTTGTGATTTAATGATTGAATATGGCAAATGCAAATGTAAGAAGACATTTGACTGAAGCAGAAATGTGGCGGGCTGTAGGGATGGTGGAGCAAGGGGCTACTCATCTTCAGGTTGGTGAAGCCCTTGGTGTGCACCATACGGTGATCACCCGAGTCTGGGCAAGATTTCACTAGTAAGACGGCATGGTGATGGCAGAGACAGGGCAACATCTGCAGCTGAAGACCGGTTTTTGATCATTCCGGCCCGTAAGAACCGCTTTGCCACAGCAACCCAACTTCGCAGTGACCTTCAGAGTGCATCCGGGGTAAATGTTTCGGCGCTGACTATCCGGGCAAGGTGGCACGAAGGTGGTCTCCGATCGAGAAGATCATGCATTCGCATTCCGCTGTCCCAGAACCACCGCCAGGCACGACATGAATGGGCCATGGGCCACGTTGGATGGACCACAGAAGATTGACGACCTGTCCTAGACCACACGGATAGGCGTTCAAGGATATGGAGAAGACCAGAAGAGCGATTCCAGGCCGCCAACATTGCTGAGCATGACCGCTATAGTGGAGGATCAATCATGGTCTGGGGCGGCATCAGTAGGGATGGACGTACAGAGCTCTGTTTCATTGAACGTGGTACATTGACTGTACGGCGGTATATTGATGATAACGGGCACAACGGGCACACATTTGACGGGTGCACGTCACGATTTCCTGTACACTGAATGGTTGCCATGTACAATGACCATTACAAAGGGGCGTGACTTTCTATTGGCTGGTTAGCACTTTATCGTTTTCTATGACACATTTCCATCGATAAACAATTGAAAGCTATCACCTTAATAGTTTTACTTGAGTTAAAAGCAGTTATTGTCATCACCTTTGAGAAAAATGATGGCCGGACATTACTTGATTTTGTCAATTTTAAACGCGCTGGTTCACAATTAACTGTTAAACGCCTAAGGGCTGTTTTGATAAGCGACAGACCATAATGAATGAGAAAACAATTTACCTCCGTCATTTAAATTTCACTGATGTATAAATGTAAAGGGGGTAGGTGGCCCATTGTTCACAAACACAATAGGTTCCCAATTACGTATATTGACACGTTTCAATGCTGCTTTTTGGAAGCATTTCATATTCATGTATTTCTCACATTGCGTCTCGCCTATTGATTTAAAAAAAAACTGTTTTGGAGTATAATTATCCATTTGAATACTTTAAAACTTTTTGTTGTTATTTAAATATTTAAATGATCATACGTCATTTAATTCCTTTAAAAATTATTTAATTCTTTAACGAAAACGCCGTTTAAATTAATTTAAAAATTATTTAACGAAAATTATTAATACATTACGCCAATTGTTAGGGGGACTACGTCATAACGATTAACATTTAAGAGGGGGTTACTCCATCATAGCACTGTTCAGCATTAAGAGGGGGCTGTGACGTCATAGCAATTAAAATTATTTTAAAATATGCTACGTCGTAGCAATTAAAACTATTAAAATTAAATAAAAAATATTTTTTTTTAAAAATATGGCCGCACCCTTGTCTCCTTTGCCCCTCCACAAAACCTCTTTCGACTCCCTTTGCCGGAGGAGGTTGAATCACCTGCAAACCACCTCCGGTCAAACGATATCAATTCGTGCATCTCCTACTGCAGTTCATGGAGAGTGGATTGTAACTAAATCACCCGCGGAGTGGAGTTATCACCCAATCTTTTACTTTCAAATGTTGTACATATCGACCAAAAACACAAGCAATGTTTCAGTCAATGGACCTCCGGGTTTAACCCAGAGGTCCATTGGCTGAAACTTTGCTGGTGCTGGTTATGCTTTGCAACAAATCTGCAATTATTGCTCGGGTGGAATCTCCACTCTGCGGGTGATTTAGTGATAATACACTCTTCACACACTGTACTTGTGATACTGATAGATGGCAAAAGCATCCATTTGTCAGTTTTATAAAAACGAAAACAAGAAACTTTACTTTATTTTCCACTGATATCATCGGTGCTTTCTCAACAATTTCCCGCTTCTTAATTGGGCCTTTCTCGTCCCCTTATAGTTTCAAGGGTGTAAACAATATCGAAAGTCGATTTATACCATGATTACCTATTCTACTATATATGAAAAGCCTATGACATAAATTTTTGCTTTATACACGAACCGTGGTGAACACGCCAGCAATGTTATTTCAATGGTTAAAATTTTAAAATTTACACCTACAGTGGAACAACATCCAAGCTGACTTTTAGTGACGTCCACCTGAATGCGAACTTGTCTAAATTTATCGCACGTCGCCTTGCGAAGAGTGAAATAAAAGTGGCGATTATTTATTACGTTTTTAAATGTGTTTACCCCATAAAACGCCAAAAATTAACAAACATGTATTGTCTCGTGTTAGTAAAGCAGCCATAACTCGAAACAGTATGTTATTATGTTATTAAAATGAAAAAGGCCCTGCTTCTATTTCTATCTATTCTTTTTATATCACCGATTCTTATGTAAACAAAAGCAAATTCGCACGTATGTACTGCTCCTGCCCAGTAAAATATAGAAAAAATAATAGCAACTCTTAATAATCTGACGATCATGGTATAAATAAAAAATATACCCAAAGTAGCTTGGTGTACCAAATGTTCACCACTCGTGGTGAAGTGGTGTTAACCGCGCGCCAAAGGCTCGCGGTTAACACTACTTCACAACTCGTGGTGAACATTTGGTACACCAAGCTACTATGGGTATATTCTATATTTGCATGGCGAAAGAAATCAGGGATGTTAGATAAAGGATACTAATAAAATTATTAAGGATCCAAAGGACACAAAGCGAGAGTTGGGCGAAAAATAAGTGGTATGGCTCAGGTAAAATGATGTTGAAAAAGAGGGTTTGTGGGTCTAATTTTTTTTTTTATGCCCCTCGACTTAAGTCGGGTGGCATATAGTGATTGAAGTGAGCGTGTGTGTGTCCGAGCCAATAACTCGAAAACTGTTAGGGCCACAGTCATCAAACTTCACACAATTATAAAGGACCATGGGATAAATACCTCATTACCCCCCCCCCCCCCCCGGTTCCTAAGCACTGATCCTGTAATACCCAGCTGAGCTTAAGAGTCACAAGACTCTCTTCAATAGCGTTGCAGGAAAATACCGGTCTGGAAACGTCTGTGCCTTCTGACACTTCTGAAGTCAATATAACTGTCCGTATTTCTTAAAGGAAAGTAAGTCCTGTTTGGTACACCAAAAGTACCCTATGCGCAGAAGTACAGCATCGCCGCCCATCTCGTCCAACTCCATTCTTTTAAAGTGCCTGTTAAAGGTAACAATATAATCGGCAGGTGAGTAAACAAATCACAGGAGGGCACGCTCTGACCAATCGTTGGTATGGATAAATATAGAAATTACTATAAATTTACAATATTTATACACCATACCATTGACTGACTCATTCTGAATAACTGAAACGACAAACAGTATATAATGGCCAGAACAGGACTGAAGGAAGAGGCAATAAAAAACAACTAGACTAACTCCAAACCAGAAAAATAATTTCAAATCTAAGGCCACAGAAAATAAATTGATTCTCAGGCAATTTTTTTTTTAAATCAGTGAGGGAGGGAGGGTTTTATTTTTAATTTTAATTTTTCTTTTGCAAAAGGTGAGCAAACATGTGAGGATTTTGGCTGTCTTTTTACACACAGAGATATAGAAAGTGCATATTTATACAAATGAATTCATTTTTGATTTGAAAATAAAACATTCCTCAAAAAACAAACTGTAGGTACTGCAATTCAAAGGTTTCATATTCTTCCGATGCTCTTCATATTATCTTTGAAGTGAAAGTATTTAATCTATGGGGATTTGCCTTGTTACAATTTATGGGAGAGTGCATATAGGCGCTCTCCCATAAATTGTAACAAGACAAACGTATCGGAGAAGCAACTAAATAAATATGCATTAACCCTTTACCTAACCTAACCTGAGACTTGCAAAAATAATTCTTCAATAACTAATTTTTTTTCATTTTTGTCTCAAAAACATAGGTTATGACCCCTCGTTGGAACGAGCTCGACGAGCTCGTTCCAACGAGGGGTCATAACCTATGCTTTTGAGACAAAAAATGAAAAAAATAATGAAAATTAATTGGCGATTTTTGAGAATAGCGCTGACCGGTTTTGGCCGTTACGATAGGTAAAGGGTTAATCAAAAATTGTAAAAAGTGTCGGGTCTCCCTTTGAAATTTAATGAGGGATTGCCTGAGAATCAAAACACTTTTTTAGCCTAACAAACGTAAACTAAAGATTTCGAAGTGCTCTCGCGATCGTTGTTGTTAAATTTCGTTTTTAAGACAGCTGAAAAATATCTACATTATTTCTATTTCTATATTTTAGAATGCCATCCACAAAGCTGGAACAAAGAGCAATTGTTGTTTGTGCTGTATTGGAGGTCCCGTTAGAGTGGTTTTGGACTTACCAAAAACCGGTTACGTACCTGGCGAGAAGATAATCTTAAAGGCAGAAATAAGTAACGAAGGGAAAAGAAATTTTAAAGGTGTTTTTGCAGAACTTGTAATGGTAACGCACGTTCGTTCGTTAACAATTTACCTCACAAATCGACCATTTTCCGTCAGTTGTCGGGTGTCTGAAGCTGTCCGACAAACCCGTGTCGGGTGAATAATCTATTCTTGAAATCGATAATTTGTTACTTATAAATTATTCCTCGACTTTTGCTGGGCGGCAGCCTTTCAGCGGCCTGTATAACTTAGATACATTAAGGGAGGGGCGGGGGGGGGGGGGTACCATGAGTCAATACTCTTGTAATGGGAAAGGTCGCATGTGCCCATGTGCTACATGCCGACCCTGAGTTCCAATGTGTTCTATGTGCCTGCTGGCACATAGAACACATTGAAACCCAGGAGACGATGCGTTGTGACCCCATTGTGGCACTAGCACACAAGTACATCTTGGCACATACTCCGCGCGGTTTTGTGAAACATGCGTTGTGCACACGTTGTGCACACGTCGTGCACACATTGTGCACTAGCACACAATCACATCTCGTAGATGGATCGCTCCCAAGTGGGCAATGCATTATGTAGGCAAATACGGGCTATCATCAATGATGCAGTCTGGACCTTCTGACATGTGGTCGAAGACAGAGGTCGGAATAAGATGAAGTAACTAACACGCCTGTGGTTGAGACACAGGTCAGGGTTACAGGGCAGATATCGGTGGTCATGGTACAAGCTACCAAGGGTGGAAGTTGACTGGATGAAGACAGGGATTAAGCTGATCATATGATACCTCCACAGTTACGCATCTGCCTGTTTTTTGTTGTTAGCATCGGCGACCCTTCTCTAACGTCCTTAACTTCGAGATAGTGTTACGTAATAAATACGCTTCTTGCATCTCGGTCAATACCTCGGCTCATTTGAACCCCCCCACCCCCTCCCCCACCCCGCAACTTGCCTGTACCAGGAGGAATTCGGAATTCCTTTGACAAACACAGAAAATGAAGTTTCGTTGTAATTTTGAAATATAATTGATTCATCCGCAAATTCTGAACAAGTAATTTAATAATCCAAATAGGGTTGTCACAAACAGAAATCGAACGAAATGAGAAGCAGAGTACTTCGAGAGAGATTATCTACCAAGACAGTACTCGGCCACTGAAGATACAATACCATATGAGGAACCCAGCAACTGTGGTTTTTACCTTCAATAAACTTGGTATTCCCCGACAACTGAAGGTTTTTCTGACAACGGGGCTTCCTCGAGAAAGTTTTGAAAATTCAATACCCCGAGGCCGATTGTGGTTCTCAGTTTATGTTTACAGCACGCAAAGTGATAAAATAACTGATAAATATGATATTGTTGGACTGTAAACAGTTATACTTTGTTTTGGATATGATATGGAATGGAAACAAACGCAAACACACGCACACAAAAAAAAAAAAATAAATAAATAAAAAAGATTTGAGGAGACCGTGTATTTTTAAAATAAATTGGAGAGTTCCCTATTCTTAAACTTTACCCATTTCTGCTGCACAGAGGGTCTATTTGCTGAACTACCCAGGGAAGTGATTGAGGTCTGGCACTTTTAGTGTCCGAGTAAGTCCCTCAATTACACGAGTCTGTATACAGCTAACATGACGGTCTTCCTGTTTTTGTCTGTGCGGTGTTAACACTTTACCCAACGTAACGGAAAAAAAAGGCCAGCGCTGTTTTAAAAAATCGCCAGTTAATTTTCATTATTTTTTCACTTTTTGTCTCAAAAACATAGGTTATGACCCCTCATTGGAACGAGCTCGTCGAGCTCGTTCCAACGAGGGATCATAACCTATGTTTTTGAGACAAAAAATGAAAAAAATAGTAATTCAAGAATTTTGTTTTCAAGTGTCGTTTGCATTTTATGTTAGGTAAATGGTTAAGATGCTTCAACAAGTTACCGTCCTTTGTTTTATTACGCCAGACAGATATATTAAGTCATAACAAGTGACAGAGAGTTGAGGAATACACTGACAATAATCGTCAACAATTGCTCTAAGGCTCATTTGCTCGATAAGCTTCGAGTCGTTCCAGCAATTGCTCATGGAGCAATTACTCTCTTGGCTCTTTGGCTTATTTGGGAAAAAACCCTACTTACGGAATCCCTTTTAGGCCTAGAATCCCTTTTTTCTGACATGAGTCGAAGAGTCGTTTGAGGAGTCACTCGAACGAGCAATTACTCTAAAGCTCATTTGCTCGATGGACTTAAAGTCGTTCGAGCAGGATGTCGAGTCACTCGATCGAGCAATTGCTCTAAGGCTCATTGGCTTTGGGAATTATTTTTGTTATACACAAGGGAGATAACTCCGCATACAGACTATGGGAAATCAAGCAGTTTGATTGGTTATAAATGATCTAGATAAATGAAACAACAAGATTACTTGGAATAGGGTTAGAACTATAAATTGCTAAATGTAGTAATAATAACGTAAGCTGTTCCAACTAACAGGCTCTTCTACGCTACTGGAGTATACTCTTGAAAAAGGAACATGGCCAGATAGACGAAAACTATTACATATATAGATAGAAGCAGAGAATTCTGAAAGAATTCGAAATAGTAAAAGTTGGGTGGAATTTGGTGATTTGGAGGGATTGTCGGGTTGTTTGTGGTAATTAGATTTACTCCGATTCAATCGAACATGCCCTCCGAACATACCCCGTCCTATTGCAGAAAAATTGGGTAACATAGCACCCACGTGCTACCATAGAAACCAAGATGGCGACCTCCAGTATACAAAATGGAGGACGGAAACACGTATCACCCTAACAACATGCGCTGCGCATGCGCACTCACATCATGTATCACTATAGGGATGACGACATTGCCACCCCCCCCCCCCCCCTTACTCCCTCAAAATCGAAATCGGAACATTAAGGAAATTTCCCCGACCAGATAAATTAAGGACGGTAATGATATCAATACATAATTTCCGTGGCTTACAAAAATATGCTGATGGTGGAAAGAAAACCACTTTCGACGTCAATAATTCGATGTGTTGTAAGTTGCTGGTACCTTTCAGTTTTATGTAGTATAACTTCGCCAGTAGTGAATGGGTTAATAACCTCATAACTTACTCTGTGACATAGGTCCGTCTTAGGCGGCAAAAGATTTACTTCGGCGGTGTGGAGTTGCCTGTGCTTTTTATTTTTGCACTGTGATAATTACATGGGTATACTTGAAAACTATGATATTGAGACCGGGATTCATTCTTCTGAATTTCATGATTTGTATGAGAATAATGTCGCCAACTTGATATCCTGAAAAATTTCACATTAAAGGAGCAAAGGGACCCATATTCACTCTCAAGGCATTTAATTTTCAAAATTTCCTCGGGCGAGGTTCCCCGAATCCCCACCAACAGGAAGGGGCTCACCCCCTCTCATACCCACCTCAGTCCTACTGCCTTTGTATGTGCCTGCGGTATATATCGACCTGGCACCCACCCCCTTCCCAAAAATATGGCCCCTTTCAATATGAAATCCTAGCTACGCCCCCTGGTGGTAGGTATAATAAATCGTCCCTTTAGTACAAGGCGCCATCTGCAATGCTGAAGGATTGATACCCTCAAGGGACCAAATATAAGATTTACTTTAAATTATTTCCATTCTGCGATTTTCGCCGGGGTCCAGATACTGAAATTTTCCCCTACCGGGATGTTGCTTGATCGGCACGATTGGATCAGAACCCCCATTGCGATGGTCTGGAAGGGATTATCGGGGTTCTTAACCCTTTACCTAATGTAGCTTCAAAACCGGCCAGCGCTATTCTCAAAAATCGTCAATTAATTTTCATTATTTTTTTCATTTTTTGTCTCAAAAAACATAGGTTATGACCCCTCGTTGGAACGAGCTCGTCGAGCTCGTTCCAACGAGGGGTCATAACCTATGTTTTTGAGACAAAAAAATGAAAAAAATTAGTTATTCAAGAATTATTTTTGCAAGTGTCGTCTGCTTTTCAGGTTAGGTAAAGGGTTAAAGGTTAGGTAACAGTAGAAACATTAGTTATTGCGTTCTGAACATAGAAATGACCTTTCTTTTTTACAGCGTACTAAATGTTATGGAAGTGCATTTGTTGATCACAAAGCTGGGATAGATGAACATATAATATCATCTTTATCACATGGACCCCTTACACGCGGGCAAGATGATTACTACAATGATGAGATTATCGTACCTCCATTACCGACATCACAACTGCCCGGATGTGAAATAATTGATATTGGATATGTGGTGAGGGTGAGTATTCAGGGCCACAGATTTAACACTGAAAACTCCCACAGACATTGGTTCGTCAAAGAACATCTAGGTCTGGTTACATTGAGCGAACTGATTTAACACTGAAAATTCCCATAGCAATTTTTTTGCCAGAGTGCCATCCGATGTAGGCACTCTGGCGTAAATATATATGTCTATGGGAATTTTCAATGTTAAATCAGTTCGATAGAGTACACACGAAAAGATGGCACTCTGGCGAAAAAAAAATGTCTGCGGGAGTATCAATTTCTTACGAGAGCAGCATAACTGTTGGCGCTATAGTTTAATCTTGCAAACGGGAAATTCCCGGTTACCGGTTCTGAAAATGAGTGATAAAGCCCGGGAAATTCATAGAATGGCACTCTGGCGAAAAAAATGTCTATGGGTGAGTATCAATTTCTTACTAGAGCAGCATAACCGTTGGCGCCATAGTTTAATCTTGCAAACGGGAAATTCCCGGTTAACAGTTCTGAAAATGAGTGATAATGCCCGGGAAATTCATAGACCAGAATCGGGAATCAAAGGTTGCGGAACGCAACCTTTGATTCCCGGTTCTGTCCTATGGATTTCCCATGTATCGGGACTAATATTCAAAAACGACAATCGGAAAGTTCCTGGTATCGTGACTGAATTTTAATAACGAGGACCAGAAAATCCCTGTTCCCGGAATTAAACCCCAGTGAAAGGAAGTGAATACTCAGCATGTCGACAAATTGGTGAGTTCAACACTCATTCACGGTGGTTTTCTCTTTTACGTGCAAATATGCAGATGGGTAGAAGTAGTCCTTAGTAAATTTTGAGCACTTTCCACGAGTGGGCAATATTTCCACGGACGCAATAATTTTAGATTCCAAACACTAATTATAGGATTAATTATCAAAAATTTAAATAAAAGTTTGCTAATGATGATTTTTATTACTTGGGAAACGCATGCGTGGACATCACAGCACACGCGTGGATTACGGCCAGTCCACGGCGACTGTACTGTCATATTATTACTCATAGCACTTTAGTGAATATCTATACTATATTTTAGAATGTCTGTCTGTCTCTGTCTGTCTGTCTGTGTCTTGTCTGTCTGTCTGTCTGTCTGTCTGTCTGTCTGTCTGTCTGTCTGTCTGTCTGTCTGTAGAAATGAATATGGGTCTATCCAGAGTGCCCAAAAAGGGTCTTCTAGGGGTACTTTTTATGGCAGAGGACCTCGTCAGGTTTAAAAAAGTGTGCGGGGTGGGGTGGGGGCAGGGAGGGGCACCGAAAGTATGACCAAATTTTTTTTCACCGATATAGGTCTTCAAAGGGGTCTACTTGGGTTAACTTTTTATCAGGAATCTAATGGTGGTGTTTGAAAAGTGGCGGGACTGGGGGCAAAAGTGATGGATTTCACCGATATGGGCCATCAATGGGGTCTACTAGACGTAACTTTTTACCAGGAATCTAATGGTGGGGGTTTAAAAAGTGACGGGATTGGATGTGCCGCCCGTAGGGCGGGCTGGGTCGAAAAATATGCGACCCCTATTTTTGGTTTTTTTAGGGTACTGTTCATATGACCCCTACATTTTCCCGTGCAATGCCGGGTAACCCTGCTAGTAGTGAATAAACCCAGTTTAGTGAATATGTAATTATATATCAAAAGCAACGTCGAGCTCGGTTAGTCCTTGGATAGGTGACCGTTTGAGCGATCGACTCGGACTCCTGCGTTGTGTCCTTGGGCAAGGCACTTAACCCCGATTTTTCACATGGGGGCACGATGACGCCGTGTAGTGAGGCGTACTGTACGTCGATGGTGCTCATGTCTTCAACCAATCTAACCCTGCCTGTGCCGCAGTGCGGAGTTACGATGTTGGGGAGCTGGCAGCTGCTCGTCGTTGCTCGGTGGTTCTCTCCGGGTACTCCGGCTTCCTCTACCCGTAAAACTGTCATCGACACGATAAGACCTTGGCTGTTAATGTGTCGCTTAACCCTAATAAATAAATAAATAAATAAATAAATAAATAAATAAATAAATAAATAAATAAATAAATAAATTATATGTCCAAATCTTAGATTCAGTGCTGTGGGATAGGTTTACTGGCCAGGGAAGCATGCCTTATGTTTCATTTAGGAATTTCTCTGCTCATTTAATATTGGAAATGGGATAGAAAATCAGCCACAAAAAGTCCTTTGATTAAACCGAAGTCATCTAAATGTATTTTCTGCACTAACTGTTGGCCTTTCACTGGTCGACCTCGATCCAACGAGGGTTCACATGATGTGGTTTTGTTGAAACATTTTTAGAATTGGAGGAAAATTAAAATAAATTTTGATATCATGTGTTTTCGGTAAGGTGCTATAATCTGTTCGTGGGAATTATGCCATTTATTTATTGAGGTTTAATGACACTTTCGACAGCCAGAGTCACCTCCTGTCTGACAGTTTTACGGGTGGAGGAAGCCGGAGTACCCGGAAAGAACCACCGAGCAACAAAGAGCAACTGTCATACTCCCCAACATACTAACTCCACTTAAGCAGGTTAGCATTGGTTGAAGAGAAGTGTACCGTCGACGTGCAGTACGCCTTAATACACAAAGCTACCGTACCTCCACGTGGCAATGGGGGTGGGGGTTGGGGGTGGAGTGTCTTGCCCAAAGACACACTGGGGTTGCCGCAGGTGGGATTCGAACCGAGGACCTCTCGGCTTGCAGCCTGCACCTCTACCTACTGAGTCACCGCGCCACCGAAATAGGCTATATAATGCGTGTACGAAAATGTGAATACACCATGAATTATAAGCTGTAACACTTCAGGACATCAAATTCCACTTTCCAATGATTGCTACGTAAGCAACATAATTCTAAAACCTCAGTAATGTTTTTCACTCAGGCATATTCTTATTAACTTAGAGGTTTTTCCAAACTCTCAGGCCACAAGTCAAATTCTTTAAGGGATCCGACCTGGATCATCTATTATGGCCTGGAACCACTCTTGCTCTTAGACAGTCTATGGCCTGTACTTAGCTTCTATAATCTGGAATATTTCAGTTGGTCGGAAAAAAGCGAACCTCCAGTTCGCTTTTCCGACCAACTGAAATATTTCTGACGAGTCAAACTGAAAAAATACCATAAACATTCTTTTTCCTTGAATTGATGCAAGAAATATTTCTCAACCGCGAAGTGATTTGACCAAATCTTTAATCACTTTATAGATACTATAAGACAAAAATTGTACTAAATAATTATGAATAAAGACTCAGTACAGGCGTAGTTTTATGATTATTCCGCGTAGTTCCAACAATTTTGTTAATATCGTGACGTAATCAAGGCAAATGAAATACGTTTTGATTTGGAATATCTATAACAGGATCACGGAAGAATATCTGTTTATCTTTGTCGGTAAAGTGATTAAATCAACGGTACTTTGTAAAGTCCACAAAAGGTGGATAAACAAATAGCCGAAAACAGCATCGAAATCCTTACCGAATTTAACTAACAGCTTGAGAGATTGAGCTTTTCCGCCCCACAGGTGCCAACACTATAAAACTTTTACAATTGTATTCTCTTGAATTGCATTTTCCGCCTATTAATATAACTGACTAAAAAGAATCATTAGCATTTTAAAAGATTTGGCAATTTGCCAACTGGTAAATTGCCAGATCTTTCAAAATAATAATAGTTCATTTTAACCAATTTAAAGTCATAACTAGAAAATACAATTCTAGAAAATACAATTAAAACATTTATGTAGCATTGGTCCCTGATTTGGAGCAGATTGTGCCCTCACCATATGGCTTTTGCAACCCATCATTTTTCAAGCCCGCACGTCAATGAGGAGTATCGATATCTTCATATCTGTTCATGTTATTATTTGCTGTTTTTTCAGCTCCGAGCTGTCCTATCTGGTTTGGGGTCGGATCTGATCTTTCCTGCAGATATCATCATAGGAACTAAACCATTATCACAACCAGAAGCAACATCTACGTTCAGTCCCGATCACACAGCACGTCCACGTAAGTATTCGAAGCCTAAAAGCCTTCGTTATTTAAGTCCGTTATTATGAGCGACCAAACATTAGTAAATCAGTCTGCCAAATCTGTGGTTCATGTGAGTGTTTAGGTTTATCTCCAAAGGGCGGTGTCTTGAAAAAAGTACGGCGAAACCCCTCTCACGATGCATCAACAGGGCTGTTACCTTCTCATCAGCATTACTAATCTTTACATGAGAGACAACCTGAGGGGGACTCGGTGGCGTTGAGGTGACCGGTTCTAGTCAGATCACCGAAGTTAAGCAACGTCGAGCCCGGTTAGTCATTGGATGGGTGGCCGTCTGAGCGATCGATTCGGACTCTCGCGTTGTATCCTTGGGTAAGGCACTTAACCCCGATTTTCCACATGGGGGCACGATGACGCCGTGTACTAAGGCGTACTTTACGCCGATGGTGCGCATGTCTTCAACCCATCTAACCATGTCTGTGTTGCAGAGCAGATTTACAATATCGGGAGCTGGCAGCAGCTCGTCGTTGCTAGGTGGTTCTCTCCGGGTACTCCGCTTTTCTCCACACATAAGACTGTCACCCTGGCTGTTAAAGTGTCGTTAACCCCTAATAAGTAATAAACAAATGAAGACAACGGGTTTAGACTGCATGCTCCACACTCAGGGTTCACCGCAATCCTCAAAAATCTTGAAAATTCTTGAATTGACGATAGAAAGTGTTAAAGTACTTGGAAATTGAGCATCAGCATTGAGGAGACTTGATTTTCAGGATGTCTCGGAGTTTTAATTTCGGTTACACAGCACTACTAAATAAAATTTTTGTTCTGTTAAATATTTTACGTAACTGGTAAATGCTTATTGCTGCAAGCTAGATAAAATCGGTTGATAACGAATGTGGAATAAGGAACTGGGAATAAGTAACGGTTGTCGCGTCTGTTATTGTAAAAAAACTTTCTATTTCTGATTGATGACAAGTCTTTTTTGAAACTCGTCCGAGCTCGGGAAATAAGAGCGAAATTTGACTATGCGCTTTCAGTCCGAGTTGTAATGTTTACAATGCCGCAAATACCAAGCGGCATAAGCAAGGTTAACATCGGCTGATAAATGTGTATCATCATCGTCCATGGCTGATAATTTTCGTCATTGGAAGAGATTTACAGGAAAGTTTTCTCCCCTTAATTTTCTGAAGTTGTCAGTAAATGTAACATTAATTGTATCTGAATTTCATATAAAAATGAAATTTAAAAAAATGTTCGCGATTTTGTATCATCGGTATGCGCATCATTTCATAAGCATCGGGTATTTTCCCTTAGAGTAATATAAAATACCAAAATTGACTTTTTACATTTTTTTTTCATTTTTTTCTCAATCAGTTTTAACGCTTGACTATTATGCTCCATTCTTGTCGAGGTGATATATTCTGATCCAGTTGGCATTTGTTGGTTACACTTCATACAAAAGTTGACCACTACCCTAGCCCAAAAGTGTGCCACGACCCACATACAGTCATATCTCCAAGGCCAACACAGGAAGACTTTGATTTTTCTGTTTCATTCTTGTACATTCTGGTGATGCAGATTTTGTTTTTGTTGAAACTTCAGACAATAGGTGTGCATGAACCCAAGCCGTGCCATGATCTTCACACGAGATCATATCTCCCAAGTCAAGGTCATAGTCAAGAAAATTTTGATTTTGTTCTTCCCTTCTTGTCAGGTCCGTTTTAAAGTTTATTTTGCTGCACTTTCTGGCCTGTATTACCGGAGATACCCACATGTCCAGGTAACCAGCAAAATACGATATCATACTGGTCAGACATAAGAGTATTCAACTACTCTCGAAGTTCCAAGATGAGAGGGTTTTTCAACTTGGGGTTGAGTCAAGCACGCAACGAGTCAAGCACGCAACGAGGCAAAAGAGTCGACAGTGTCTTTTGCTTTATACAAAGTTTTAAATTTTGTAATGTATTTCATTGCTACCACTGGCAGAATGTTTTGTAAAGAGTTATTTAAAAGTTCCACAGAGAAAAAGTTCATTGTAATGCTCTAATTTATTGGAGGTAAATTAAATGCTTTGTTTTTCCTGCTGTTTTTTTTTTAATTTTAATGAATTCTGAATTACAGTGTTCAGACAACGAATGTTTAGAAAATGTGGAGGCTAATTTGTTTGAAATTTCCTTTTTTTGATGCAATTAGGGTGTGTTATCTTTCAGGTGGTGTTGTACCGTTGATTTTGTTTCTTTTCCTTTAATGTTTTTAATCATTTTCCAAATTTGGTTAATGGGTGTGTGCTGGTTAAGTCCAGAGACATAGATTTTCCAGGAACTTTTCTTTTTTTGTTTTATAATTCGTCTGATTTTTGCCCGGTTTGTACGAAATTTGTCTAAATTTTGTGAGGCTGGTGACTTTTTAAATTTCCGTTCATTCTTCTTACGATCGTTTAGAGCCTGCTTGCAATCTTTATCAAACTATGATTTTGTGAAACGTTTTGGGTATGCCGAGGTTTTAGGGATGGCTGTGTTAGCATTGTTAAGCAACTCAGTAGTGATATGACTGATTTATACCCATCCGAGTGGAGGAAACCAGAGCATCCGGAGAGAAACACTGAGCAGCGATAAGTAACTGTCGAACTCCCCAGTGTGCTATCCAGGCACAAGCAGGGTTATTATTGGTTGCAGGCAGCGTGTCCCCGATGCGCTTTACGCTTGAATACACAGTGCCACTGGGCTCCACATGGACAATCGGAAGCAAGTGACTTGTCCATACAGAGACACAACACAGACGACGAAGCATGCCGACCTATCGATCTGACGTCCAGTGTGCTAACTAGTAGGACATAGCGGTACCAACATTCACAAAAATATTGAACAAACGACGTTCCCGTTTTGGAATCCAACATGATATAGTAGTATACATAATGGTGGTTCTGGAACACTAATGTTGTCAGACAAAATTCTTGCCCACCAGACAAGCCTCAGCCACTATAACGCCCCACCCCTCCAAGGACAAATACAAGGAGCCCCACCTTTCTCGCCGCATAGGAATTCTGGACCAAAACAGTTGTTCTTAAAAATCTCACCTCTTTACCACTCATCATATGCGCTACTTTGATCCAAGGGGTGGCCTACCCTATCCGCCAGCCCATCTGTTCCGCCAGCCAATCCTCTTCTGGCACTTGTCTAGATTGATATACCGTTGATGATTTCTTCAAGCAGGGCCATCCATAAGCCTGATACATGTTCGTGACCATATGCTAGGGTATCATCACCATCCACAAATCTAAATAGACATAGAAAACTAAGGGTATCCCCCTCCCCTCATGAAGCGAAATTTTCTCGCTTTTCGTCGATTGGTCAACAAAGGAGCTAACATTTTTAACGCCGACAATCACAGGTATGAGCTGGTCGTCAAATGGGACTTCAAGCATTATTCTCACAAAGCTACGATGTGAAGACACCTGTCCTTATGCGTCTACCATTTTATGAACGAACGGACTGCCCCAGACGCGGAACAGTCTTTATCCTCTTTGGCCTGCAGCGCTTCATCGGCATCAACAGATAGAAAAAACAAATCAGAAGTCTCCAGATAACAGCACAATATGAACCTGATGAACAGAATCGGTGACTGTTTACCTCTTAGAGTACGTGCATGCCTGCGAGCGATTCGTCGAAGCGAGAGTCATCTGATCTACAAAGTGTTCCTGCCGCACTTTCTCTCCAAGCGGTGGATCGCGATAAATGGTGTTCATACCCTAGCAAATGGCTACAAGCAAGCAGCAGGCTATATAAATGCCCTGCTCGAAGTAATCTCAGCGGAATACCAATACAGACATGTGTCAGAAGAGCCCTTCGCTCAAGGAAGTATATGACGGGTGGTATAAGTGTTTGTGAGATGTTTGACGGACCAGATTGTTGGTCAGCAGAGGGGGAGGGCGCCCTTTCGATCGCGATTTCTGCTTAGGGTGCGTTATAAGGGCTGGACAGGCGAGATGTTTGACAGATAATTTTAGTCTAGAAGGCCCATTATGAATATGACTTGACACAAACACCCGACTGGGTTCATATTAACTCAGCCCGTTAGATTTGGTTTAACTTTTAACCCAACTGATTAGAGTGTAAATAAATTAAAACAATTAAAAATCTGGTGGTTTGACGCTTGGTGTATATTTTCGGCAGCTACTCATACCGAGCACTGAACGCAAATGAAGTTTGTTCTAGCTGTAAATGACAGCTTAGTTTTTGTATTACCCTTGAAATAAATATTGGTGAAATATGCTACTAAAACTCCAACGAGTCACATTATGCAAACAAATCATAGCGATTTCTGAAATCAGTTGAAACCATCGATTTGTCTTTTCGCCCAAAAAATAACGTATGACCATTCGTTGGAAGAAAACTTTATAGCGTGCTTGACGTATTTCCTTCTGTGGGTCCTAAACTATTAGTAACATAATAGTTCCATGTTTCTGACTTCGAGGATCTCTGATAAGTCGCGATTTCATACGGAATTTCTGTGCCGAAAACTAACGATCTGAGCCGAGGTTTCCCGAGAAATTTCAGATCAAATCGTGACGAATTTGAGATTCTTTTTATCACATACTATGCAATTTAACCTTTTTACCCCAACGACACAACTAAACTGGCAAAAATCGTCAAACAAATTTTATTATTTTCTTCAATTTTTGGGTCAGAAGCTGTGTTTCAGAGGCAGAAGATGGAAATATTTTGTTATTCAGGAGATGTTACTTTTTTGCTGTTGTCATCTGCTATTTGTATTAGGTAAACAGTCAAGATGCACTTCGGAAACCATCTAAGTTATATCATTATCGCATCAACGTTGACTTCTACCGCGATTCCCGCATTTAACGCATTGTAAACGGATTGAGCTATTTGGTGGTGATTTTGTGGTAAAATGTATTATTTCCATTGGCGTAGCCGGGGGGGGGGGGGGGGGGGGGGAGCTGAGGTAGGCACATGCCCCCTTCCCCTTGAGTTCACCCCCCCCCCCCCCATGTTCACCCATACAGGGAACATGGAACATCAGGAAAGAAATTTTAATATCTACCAATTTACTTGATTCTAAGTCCGTTTCTGTCCATAAGTTATAAGCTGTGAAAGGCATCAATAATTAGGCCACATTGTGGCCTAATTATTGATACCTTTCACAACCTGTTAGTCCACATTGTGGCCTAATTATTGATACCTTTCACAACGTGTTAGTCCACATTGTGGCCTAATTATTGATACCTTTCACAACGTGTTAGTCCACATTGTGGCCTAATTATTGATACCTTTCACAACGTGTTAGTCCACATTGTGGCCTAATTATTGATACCTTTCACAACGTGTTAGTCCACATTGTGGCCTAATTATTGATACCTTTCACAACGTGTTAGTCCACATTGTGGCCTAATTATTGATACCTTTCACAACGTGTTAGTCCACATTGTGGCCTAATAATTGATACCTTTCACAGCGTTTTAGTCCACATTGTGGCCTAATTATTGATACCTTTCACAGCGTTTTAGTCCACATTGTGGCCTAATTATTGATACCTTTCACAACGTGTTAGTCCACATTGTGGCCTAATTATTGATACCTTTCACAACGTGTTAGTCCACATTGTGGCCTAATTATTGATACCTTTCACAACGTTTTAGTCCACATTGTGGCCTAATTATTGATACCTTTCACAACGTGTTAGTCCACATTGTGGCCTAATTATTGATACCTTTCACAACGTGTTAGTCCACATTGTGGCCTAATTATGGCCTAATTATTGATACCTTTCACAACGTGTTAGTCCACATTGTGGCCTAATTATTGATACCTTTCACAACGTGTTAGTCCACATTGTGGCCTAATTATTGATACCTTTCACAACGTGTTAGTCCACATTGTGGCCTAATTATTGATACCTTTCACAACGTGTTAGTCCACATTGTGGCCTAATTATTGATACCTTTCACAACGTGTTAGTCCACATTGTGGCCTAATTATTGATACCTTTCACAACGTGTTAGTCCACATTGTGGCCTAATAATTGATACCTTTCACAGCGTTTTAGTCCACATTGTGGCCTAATTATTGATACCTTTCACAGCGTTTTAGTCCACATTGTGACCTAATTTTTGATGCCTTTCACAACGTTTTAGTCCACATTGTGGCCTAATTATTGATACCTTTCACAACGTGTTAGTCCACATTGTGGCCTAATTATTGATACCTTTCACAACGTTTTAGTCCACATTGTGGCCTAATTATTGATACCTTTCACAACGTTTTAGTCCACATTGTGGCCTAATTATTGATACCTTTCACGACGTGTTAGTCATTGTGACCTAATTATTGATACCTTTCACAACGTATTAGTCCACATTGTGGCCTAATTATTGATACCTTTCACGACGTGTTAGTCATTGTGACCTAATTATTGATGCCTTTCACAACGTTTTAGTCCACATTGTGGCCTAATTATTGATACCTTTCACGACGTGTTAGCCATTGTGACCTAATTATTGATGCCTTTCACAACGTGTTAGTCCACATTGTGGCCTAATTATTGATACCTTTCACAACGTGTTAGTCCACATTGTGGCCTAATTATTGATACCTTTCACAACGTGTTAGTCCACATTGTGGCCTAATTTTTGATGCCTTTCACAACGTTTTAGTCCACATTGTGGCCTAATTATTGATACCTTTCACAACGTGTTAGTCCACATTGTGGCCTAATTATTGATACCTTTCACAACGTTTTAGTCCACATTGTGGCCTAATTATTGATACCTTTCACAACGTTTTAGTCCACATTGTGGCCTAATTATTGATACCTTTCACGACGTGTTAGTCATTGTGACCTAATTATTGATACCTTTCACAACGTATTAGTCCACATTGTGGCCTAATTATTGATACCTTTCACGACGTGTTAGTCATTGTGACCTAATTATTGATGCCTTTCACAACGTTTTAGTCCACATTGTGGCCTAATTATTGATACCTTTCACGACGTGTTAGCCATTGTGACCTAATTATTGATGCCTTTCACAACGTTTTAGTCCACATTGTGGCCTAATTATTGATACCTTTCACAACGTGTTAGTCCACATTGTGGCCTAATTATTGATACCTTTCACAACGTTTTAGTCCACATTGTGGCCTAATTATTGATACCTTTCACGACGTGTTAGTCATTGTGACCTAATTATTGATACCTTTCACAACGTATTAGTCCACATTGTGGCCCAATTATGATGCCTCTCATAACTTATAAATTATGAACACAAACGGGCTCAGACTCAAGGAAATTGTGTTTTTTGTCTCGAATTTCTAAAGTTTTCCCGGGCGGAAGACCTCGGACCCCCTCCAGTTAGAGGCCCCCTTCTGTGCTCGTCCACATCTTGCTGCTGCAGCCAATAATACTGGGAATCCCCCCCCCCCCCTAGATATCACACTTGTCCCCCCCCCCCTAACTTTGATATCTTGGCTAAGCGCCTAATTATTTCTAATGGCATAGCGGAGGTTCGAACCCTCGCCGAGAGTTTCCTTCAGCAGCAACTTTTTAGTGCCGACGGAAACTCTCTCGGCGTGGGTTCGAATCCCCACCATGCCATTGTAAATAAAACCAGCGCGTCCTTTCTTGGTTCTATGCGCGAGAAAACTTGAAAAAGGGACGTTCTCGCTAGGGCTGAAAGGGTTGGCTCATTTTCGTGACTAACCGAGAGCTATAACCGGATAACGGATAATGTCCGGTTATCCGTGGCCATTATTTCACCGAATATGGGATCAAAACTATAGAAATTGGAAAGCAGTATTCTCAAACTATTCCGTAGTGTGTATACAAACGAACGTTGTCGAGTACTCGACAACGTTCGTTTGTATAGTGCGAATAGTCTGCGATTTCTCATCACTCACTGAAACTGGCGATGAATAACGAAGTTCTGAACGCCAGAGTCAATAATATCTCAAAATATACAACGCGGCTTCGATGCAGTGGCGACGCCAGAAATTTTTTTGTGGGTGGGGGGTGGGTGGGCAACAAGGGGTGGGGGGGGGAAGACTCCCATGAAGGGGGGCAAATACGTAAAGAATCATATCATTACTTTGTTATGAAGTAGTCCAAACTTGGACCCAAAGTCCGTAATATACATTTTTGATTTGGTACGTCCTGTGGACGTACCAAACATAAAATTTTATTACGGACTTTGGGTCCAAGTTTCGACTAAATGTAATGGTAATTAGCGGTCCTCCTTTCAAAAGATCCTGGATCCGCGTCTGGTGGGTCTGTGCGTGAGAGAGAGAGAGAGAGAGAGAGAGAGAGAGAGAGAGAGAGAGAGAGAGAGAGAGACTCATAATGCCCGTCTGTCATAATGCGAAATCCATGAATTTTTTTAGACAAGGATATGGATAGACATGCCTTTGTTGGCTCATAACTTAATTATAACTTATAAGTATCTGCATCCGAGTCTTTAAATCTCTACTGCCTGGATGTGTTCATCAGCTAGCCTGAGGCTTTGGGCTAAGTGTGTATGGGAAATTATTGGAAATAAAAAAAGAGAGAGGTGTGTGTGTGTGTGTGAGAGAGAGAGTGACTGAATGTGTTTGTGTGTGAGGGTGGATGGAAATGCATGCGAGATGGTTGGGGGGGGCAACTGTGGGGCAAAGCCTTCGTTTGGGGGGGGGGGCAAATGCCCCCCCCCCCCCCGGAGCGCCGCCACTGCTTCGATGCGTAACCTATCATAAAAGAGAAGCGGCAGATTTACTACGTTTTAAACGTGGAATGGCGACCATTCTCCTTAATTTCCTCGCAGTACAGTATGTAGAATTAAGGGATGCAATTCCTTCATGTATTATTTCTGTTTTTCTTTTCAGCGCCCCCAAGCTATAATGAATACGTACTCGGTCAAACCACTGTAGAAATTGAAGGAGATGACAAGGAAAACGATGATACACTGCATGTATTTACACCAAAATATACCTATTACGATTTCAGTCAATCCGGAAATACATTCCAGACCACAGAAACAACTAGCTCATAAGGATTAATTGGTTGAGGGCTAGATTATTTTTGGTGGTCTGAATTTGTTATTCAAAATTTGTTCTTTTAGAAATTGTTGGAGAGTGCTTTCAATAATTTGTAATAGAACAAATTTATATAAACAAAACAGGATTTGGGTTTGACTGATTATGAAGCATGAGCAAGTAAAATGGTTGATTTCGTCCTGCTACCCTCATTTTTTTGAAAGCCCTCATATTGGCTTCTAGCCCTCAACCAGTTAAGCTTAAGGACGGTTTCTCCGAGGACATTTTCCACAGGACAGTCCACCCGAAATCACCTTTCTCCTGTTCTTAATTAAAAACTGGACATGTCCGCCTGATTAAAAAACTAAATCTTAAATAAAAATATTTAATTTTCATCATGAACGAATCCCCCAAAGAAGAAAACTCCCTTCCTCCCAAAATAAAAAAAATAAAAATAAATAAAAATACCCCCCTCCAAAGACCCCCCCCCCCCCACACACACACACACGCACAACGAAAACCACCCACACCTCAGAAAACATATTAAAACACAAACCCTTTGAGTATATTTCGCAGTGGTGTGGGGTTCGTCACATTCTAGTCATGAGTTGCAGCGGGTTGGAAGCGAGCAAATCCTCTCTCGTCGTCTGAATACAATTTGTAATGGCTCATACAACAGGAGAACTTTACACGAGTCAGAACTGTATCCAAAGAGACGCTATTATTTTCCACAACACAAAGACATTCACCATCCTCGGCAGCGGATGTCCCTGTTTTATCACGGATTATTAATACCGTGCCCCTTGGTCTCGGTGCTTCTAAAAATATTAAATATTGAGTTAACAAAACAGGTAGGGGGTGTACGTGTGCCCTGCCCCCCCCCCCCCCCCCCAATCTTTAAATTACTATTTGTTTCGAACAAATTGTGAACATCACCTATACTTGGGATGGAGATAATGTGTCTCCGTCTGGTGGACATTGAACGATGCATTATATAGCCTAAATGGATGCGGTTTTCTTCTTGCAACAAGCAGAGGTTTAATTTGTTTCTCAACTCTGTGTGTACCTGAAATTTGTCTGTTGTCTGTTACAATTAGTTGGGGAGTGATTTTGTCGATCCCCAGCTGATTGTAGCAAATAGCAATAATTATATGGTACAGCTTTGTCTCTGATAGTCTTTGAACCCATGTGTCATTTAAAGCCCACAATGGTTACACACAAATAATGCTTACACGAGTAATTAACTATGAACCCCTACCCACCCACACATAAAGGCGATGTATATTTTTTTATACTTGTGATGTGATTTAATTTCCAATGAAATCTGTCACTCTCACAAATAAATTAAGCCTTTACCTAACATGAAAAGCAGACTTGCAAACAAATTTTCATTTTTGAGAGCTCATCCCAATGAGGGCTCATAAGGTATTTTGTGAGGCAAAAAATGAAAAACGAATGACATTTTTTGTGAATGGCGCAGGCCGGTTTCGGCCGCTTTTGGCCGTTACGTTGGATGACGGGTAAACTCCCAAGCACCAATCGAAATTAATTTGTATCTTCTACCATTGACAACACATATCAAACACTGCACAACGAGCAATTCAATCCCTTCTACCTCTTAAATGTCGTCCGTGACTATGAAGCATTATTGGAGGTGAATATTGTATATTTTCGACTCATTTAGTCACATCTATCTATTGAATACCATTTGTGCCTTACTTATACTTGTTTATTGTATACTTTATAAATAACCTCATTTTTATTGGATGGATCTTATACATGCGATTGGTTCTCAAAAATCCATGTTCACCGGTTTTCCAGTAAATATCAACTTTCTAAATATAGCTTTTGGAAATCCCCTCTCTAGTTCTATTTCAATCGACGTAATCTCTATAACATTATTTATATTTATGTTATTCTACTGATGATAACTATTTTATTGTTAAATAAAAGTATTTTCTGGTTGATATAATTGAATTTTTAATTGACAAATAGAAGACTATTTTTTTGAGGATGGTGTATATAATAAAACAGTTATGGACTTTTGTGGTGGTAAATATGGTGTGATATGAACCTAAATAACATATATTGACCTCGGGTAACGAGTTCATATAACATCATATTCACCACCACAAATGTCCATAATTGTATAATATATGCCACTTTTTCAACTATTTGAATTCTTATTCACTGACAATTTCAATTCAGCGTACGTAAATCACTGCCTTTATTATCCAACCAACTTGAGCCGAGACAAAATCTTTTACATTACCTTTCACTGATTACATAGTGTGTTGCACTGACCCCCCCCCCCCCCCCCCCCCCCCACACACACACACACACTCCTCTTCTTCCATGCCCGGATTCCGGATTGGGACATTTATTGCAGCAGTTTATCTTCGGAGTTTTAAATGTAGACTACCAAATTATCCAACATCATTTATTTATTTATTTATTTATTTATTTATTTATTTAATTTATTTGGGTTTAAAGACATTTTCGACAGCCAGGATCACCTCGCGTCGGACAGTTTTACGAGTAGACGTAGCCGGAGACAACCACCGAGCAACGGCGAGCAACTGCCAGACTCCCTAACGTACTAACTGCACACAAGCAGGGTTAGCATTGGCTGAAGACAAGTGCTCCATCGACGCGCAGTACGCCTTAGTACACTGAACCACCGTGCCCACACATAGGCAATTGCGATGAAATGCCTTATCCAAGGACCCAACGTAGTAACCCCTGGGAGGGGGGGGGGGGGTTGAACTGTGGACCTTGTGGTTTGAAGTTCAAGCCGTAGCCACTGAATCACCACGCTCCCTGTTTACTTCTACTTGTACGTCAGTATGGTGTTGACCTGCATAAAAATTCTCTTCCATGGTTACCTTGCATATTGCTGGACCTTATGAGTCCATTACCACGTGAAGGGTTCGTGTTGCCGTTTACAAAATTTGGAAATGCAAGAAAAAATCTCATGGTCCATGCGCCTTGTGAATACAACTAACTTCAAGTAGTAGTATCCTATTTCAAGCTATGCATGCAGCTAGATTTCTTGACGGATGGAAACTTACTAAAAGTAATATCTGAAATCTCTATTTCCTGCTTGCATTTCCTTTTTTTCTTTATGATGTTGCTTTTGGCGAGAGACATTGAAACAAACCCAGGTCCTGGTAACGCCAACATTGTAAATCCAAACGCTCAAACAATTCTTCACCTACATATACTAGGTTTTATCCAAAGTGAATCGTCAGAGTTTGACATCCTGGCTTTTACAAAGACGAGGGCCAATATAGGGATCTGCGAATCACAAATTTCTTTTCGAATCGAATCTCGAATCGAATCGTGTCTCTGATATCGACATCGAATCGAATCCCGAATCGAATCTTAAAAGACAAGTTATTTCATATTGCATCAAACGGAAGTTACGGAACACTGTGATGACCCTTACGCGACGGAGTGAACACCTTAAACACCAATAAGTAAATATTCTCTGTACCACCGTCGCTGAAACAGCTAGGCCTATTGTCCATAGTTTTAGTTTTTGAAGGCCTAACTTGTTACTATTCACGTTCTTAAGAACGTGAATAGTAACAAGTTAAGCCTTCAAAAACCAAAACTATGGATAATGTTCTGGGCCAAATTCACACCTTACCTAACAATTAAACATTGTCAATTACTCAAATAAATAGGAATTGAGCCAACATGAATGAATTTTCTAATGACAGTTTTATCCTATTTTTGTTGGAAATGTAACAAATTGAAGTTAGTACGAGAGATTCGAAAAAATCGAATCCTGAGACTGATTCGGAATCGATCTCGAAACATACGTATGGTATCGATATCGAATCGAATCTCGAATATTCGCAGGACCCTAGGCCAATACTATAAAACGTTTACAACTGTGTTTTCTAGAAGTGTATTTTATACTTGTCACTCCAAATGGGTTGAAGCGAACTATTAGCATTTTCAAAGATATGGCAAATTGCCGTATTTTTTTAATATGCTAATGAGTCATTTTAATCAGTTAATCTAATAGGTAGAAAATATAATTCTAGAAAACAATTGTAAACGTTTTATAATAACAGACTTAACAGCGAAGGCTTTTAGGCTTCGAATACTTACGTGGGGGTGCTGTGTGATCCGGACTGAACGTAGATGTTGCTTCTGGTTGTGATAATGTTTTACGTCCCATGATGTTATCTGCAGGAAAGATCAGATCCGACCCCATGCCCGATAGAACAGTTCTGAGCTGAAAAATAAAAAAAAAACTGCAAATAATAACATGAACAGATATGAAGAGGTCGAACAATTCTCCTCCTCATTGATGTGGCGGCTCTAAAAATGTTGGGTTGCAAGAGCCATCTAGTGAGGGCACAGTCTGTTCCAAACCAGGGGCTAATACTATAAAACTTTTACAATTGTATTTTCTAGAATCGTATTCTCCAGTTATGACTTTAAATGGGTTAAAATGAACCATTATCATTTTCAAAGGTCTGAAACTTTGCATTTTGCCGCATCTTTTAATATGCTAATGATTCATTTTAGTCAGCTATATTAATAGGCCGAAAATGCAATTCTAGAAACACAATACAACAGTTTTATAGTATTAGCTCCTGGTTACGAAGTGCTGACCCAACATCTGATATTCTGATGCCTGGCCTTGTTGAACCTCCTGTCAAGACGATGTCAGTATTTGTTTTCATTCCAGACCTGACCTTGAACTCCCAGACTCCGAGTGCATATGGATAGACTTGTTTACTAAGTGTGGGAGATCGCTACTACCGTTAAAACTAGAAACCCTGTCAAGAAACGCGCACAAAAAGCACGTCGGTCTGTGAGTTAATCTACGCGTTATGGCCATAGTAAGGCTATCGAATCCTGTACATATGCACAAGCAATGTTTCAGCCAATGGACCTCCGGGGAACCGGAGGTCCATTGGCAGAAACATTGCCTGTGTTTGCTGTTAGTAACCACGAGAATCTGCCGTCCTTTGGATGCCATTCGATACGACAATTACGCGCAATTCCTACGCGCAATTAAGACTAGATAAGCGCACAGTTCATGACAAGACTTCTAGTTTTAACTGTATTAGAAGGATTTAATCGTCCACCTCACAGTGCCCCAGAGTTATGGGATATTATATCAGCGTCAATTGATGATCTAAGTATATAAACTGATGGTTTTTATGATAACCAAATTGTTTCTCCAAACAATTTCAATCTACGTCAACATGTGAGTGAACCCACGTACCTTACCGAATCGGTTGCTTCACTGGTTGATCTAATCGCGGTTAGCCAGACAATTAGCGTCCAAGGGTGTGAGGTCTTAGAGCTAATAATGGCTGATATGATTCGCTATCCCTGCCCAATTTCTTTGTAAGTTCAACTTATAAAACCGCAACATCAATTGTCAAGAGAAGTATAAGGTTGTTCGCACAGCGGGGTCATAAGGCCTTAAATGCTGCCTACAGTAATAAGCGGTGGGATATCATTTTTAATAATACAAGTCTTGATATGATAGTGTCCAATTTTACTTTTACTAGACTCGTTACTGAAAGCAAACATATTCCTACCAGAATCATTACATCAAGTAATGGATGCATAACGAAATATGCCTACAGCCTGGACAGAGAAGACGGTTGTACCGTATATCTAAGATTAACGCATGTGAAAAATAACTAAAACACAAAAGAAATGAAGTTGTTGAAGCCATTGGGGTGGCCAAAACCACATACTTAATCGAAGTGCTGTTTACCCTGAGTGGCCACGTAACATGGTCGTCTCAGTGGTGGAAAACTTTGAAATCCTACTTAAGTGATAAAGTATCAGGAATTCATACTATTTATCTCTCAAACAATGTCTACTCCTGAAATGCAGAGTAAGCGGAAGTACTCAACGAATACGCCTGTTCCATATCAATAGTCGACGATTCAATGCCACCGCTCCAGGCCTAGTGTTCATGCAGGGCCGAAACTGTCTGGTGCCACATTTTTAGCCACACAGCTTATTATAGTGCCAAAACGCTAATGGAAGGGGAAGGTTGGGGTGGGGTAGGGGCGGTGGAGCCAGTGATGCACAGGAGGCACGTGCCCGTCCACCTTTTTCCAGAAATATGTTTCGCAGTTACACGACGAGTTAAAATTGGCGCATGCAAACGTGTCAATATACAGGCATTCCTGTAACATTATTTGCAAATCCAAACAATATTTGCCAAAGAATCCCACTTTGGGTCGAATCGGCCCGTTTCTTCTACTTCAACTATCTTCCAACCCGAAGGCTGACCTTCGGTTTGAAAGATGGTTGAATTAGAAGAAACGGACAGGACAGTGACCACACAGCGGCATAGGCATCTAAACGAGAGACTTTAGCGAGTCATGGTACATTAACCGATATACAACTGTAACCTTTTTCGTATCATTGTGAATTTGTGCCCCTCCACTTTTATCGAGCTTCCGCTGCCCATGGTGTGGAGGAGAGGGGGGGGGGGGGGTACGTTGCTGTCTTGATCCAAACACATTGATCGAGTTTCAAGTAATGAACTTGCAATTAAGAGTGAACGGACATTTGGTCTAAAAAAAAAATCCGACTGAGCACGAAAGTTTTAACGAAAGCCTCGATAAACAAAAGGGAGGTGGTCACCTATGTTATGTTATTTCGATGCCGCTGATTCAATGAATGGTCAGACTGAATGATGTCTGTGTATGATAATAGCAGAGTAACCGGCTATTTACTGATAATCCAGTAGACTGTGCGAATCTATAGTCTAAGAAAGGGCCGCATTTAATTGGATAAATACTTCTTATCCTACAACCAACATGTACTTTTCTTTATCTATTGACTAAAGTGAATTTTTTGATTTGATTGGTTGATAGATACGTGGTATGAGACCATATTCATTGAAACTCACGATACGTCCGTCCAGCCACTGACAAATTTTCCATACCCAGTGGAAGCCTCGTTCCGAAATCTACAAATTGTCCATACATAATATTTTTTTTTATACTAGTCATATCGGCATATTTTCACAAAAACTCTTTTGCACAAAAATTCCACAGAAACCTGTATGGCTCAACAATGGAAGATAAAAGATCTCATGCTGTGTGTGTTCACACATGAAATAGATGGTACTTCTAAAACGGAAAGTCAATAGATAAATTCGTTACCCCGTGTCTGATCACGTGGTAGGGGTTTTACCTACCCGAAGCCAGCCGTATCCCATTCGGCCTTCGGCCTCATGGGATACGGCTGGCTTCAGGTAGGTAAAAACACGTACCACTTGATCAGACACGGGGTAACTAATAGTATTAACACCGCAACTGTCGTGTATCCGACCCTGATACAGATGTTTGTATCAAGGGGTAGGATACAAGCACGTTCCTTTCGCGTGAGTTCCATTTTTTTTCTTTTTGTTCATCCGTACGAATAAATAGTTCGTTATATATTCGTCTATATTCTTGACATATCCCCAATATATTGTAATATAAAATGATTATTACCATTACGTGGATGTACAAAATATGTATCCGAGTCTCGCTCCGGGTTCTAAGGGCAGATCACGACGAGTCTTCGATCTACCCTTAGAACCCGGAGCTCGACTCGGATACATATTTTGTACATCCACATAATGGTAATAATCTCTATGTATTTCGCTTTGTTACATCTCTTTTATTCAATATGATGTATACATATCACGTTTTTACTTTGAAATAAAAATATTGTTCAAACTGAGATCTCGCAATTGGAGAATCAGTCCAATTGCAATTCAGTTCAATTACAGTTTACTTCACAAATAAACCACTGTCAAGTGGAACAAATTGTGTAGAAGGAAGAAAAAAGGGCACAGCCTGCGGTCGAAGTTTTCAACCCAATCCCTCCCGTATTTGTTTTTTTTAAATATATTGATGACTGTCTTTCAAGCACAGACAGAACGGTGGGCAGCTGTCTGTTTGCTCTGTTCCGCCCCAACTGTGCCCCAAGCATTTATGTGTTTGTATTTTTCTCTATGGGTATCACAGTATTAAATATTTTCCCATAGGCGACCATTATAACGTTTGTATGAAAAAAGAATATTAATATCATCTATAGCTTTACAGACAACGTTTTCAGCCCTCAAAACTGGGGGTCATCCAACAAATATGAGATGAAAATTGACAGGAAGAAAACTACCAGTCAGGGGCAAATATCTTACGGGGAATTTCTAACGAGAAACACCAATAGTCAATTGTATTTTTAGGCCTCAACATTCATCAATTCGCTCCTCTTTTTCCTCCGCAATATTCAGCAATGGCGCACGATTTCAGAGTTATGTTTCAAGGGTTTTTTAAATCAATATTGTCTTCTCAAGGCTACTCAGTTTTGGAGGCTGCATCATTTCCGAAAGGCGGGTAACTCTAATTCAAATATTTGGTACCAGTTTCGTTCATAAGAAGGAGTATTGTTGGAAGAAGCGATCACAAATAGATTACTGTTAGTTTCAAATATGCACTTGTCTTTATAATGATGAACTCATACAACGTTGTGGTAATCGATTAGATCGCGATAGGGTCGATACACATCATTTCCGAAAGGCGGGTAACTTTAATTCAAATATTTGGTACCAATTTCGTTCAAAAGAAGGAGCATTGTTGGAAGAAGCGATCACAAACAGATTACTGTTGGTTTCATGCATTTGTCTTTATAATGATGAACTCATACAGTGTTGTCGTACTCGATTAGAACGCGATAAGTTCGATACATACCTATGTTTCAGTGGCAGTGGTGGACTGGCCAAAATAGTTTTCAGGGACTGCATCATGGGGGTCTCAGACCCGGAGAAAAAGTCTGAGTTTTCGAACTGAACGAACGAGGCTTTCTTGCCGTGTCACCCTAACAAGGAGCGCTACACACTCTCATTGACACCACGTATCACTATGGGGATAAGATCGTCCAAGATGGCCGCTCACACGGGCAACCATGACAACCAACTATGCCATCACGTGACTAAAGTCAGGGTGAGCTTTTTTTATCACTCTTCGTCCGTCGTCCTGCGTGAAGGTGGTGTTTGAGCCTTTTTCTCCTAAACCATTGACCACATTTTAATTAAATTCCATGTAAGTAGTGGTTATATAGGGGCATTTTGATTTTTATGCAAATTAGGTTTCGGCTCATATTGAGCAGAGGGGTGTGGAAAAAATGGCCTTATTTTTTGACAATCTTCTAACTGATTCAAGTTTGTTCAAATCGGCCCCCTGGGTCCATATTTGGGCTCAGTATAGGAGCCAGATTTTGAACTTTGTGCATTTCGGGCAAATTTCTTAAAAAATCTTCTTCTCCAGACCGAGCAGGCAGAATCTTTTGATATTTGGTATGCAACATTGTGGGGTGGATCTGATTCAAGTGTGTTCAAATCGGCCCCCTGGATTCATATTTGCGCTCACTATAGAAGCCCGACTTCGAACTTAGTGCATTTCAGGCAAATTTCTTAAAAAATCTTCTCCTCAAGATCCAGCAGGCAGAATCGTTAGATATTGGGTATGCACCATGCTTTGGGGGGGGGGGGGGATTCAAGTTTGTTCAAGCCAAGTCCCTGGGTTCATATTCGGGCTCACTGTAGTAGCCTGAATGATAACTTAGTTCAAAATGAGGACTTTTCTTTAAAAATCTTCTTCAGATCCAGCAGTCGGAATGTTTTGATATTTGGTGTGCAGCATCCTTAAGGGGGTGAAATTCAAGTTTGTTAACGCAAAGTCCATGGGTTCATATATGGGCTCCCTGTGGGAGCCCGAATTATAACTTAGTTCAATATGAGGAATATTCTTTAAAAATCTTTTTTTTTAGATCCACTGGTCAGAATCTTTAGATATTTGGTATAAACTTTTCTTAGGAGGAGCATATGCAACTTGTTGAAATCAAATCTCTGGGTTGATATTTAGGCTACCATGTCAGGTGTGCGCCCTCAGGCCCCCTGGGGCCTCTTGTTTTTAATATGAAGTTGTCATCAACCTTTTGTTTTCATTATTTCGACCTCTTTATATTTATTTATTATGGTTTAACGGCACTTTCGATAGCCTCGGTGCTGTACGTTGAAAACATTGATTGGTCTACCCCACACATTTACTGAACAGCCATCCTATTTAATGACGTTATGATGTATCTTGTTCCTGGCCAGAAAAGCGGACGCTTGGGTTCAAAGGATTAATATTGTACAAAAAGTGGATTCTGGAGAGTCCGAACAACATAAACTGATCTGGGGATGTTTTTATGATTTGAAGGGATTGCTGGGTCTATGTGCGTAATTAGATTTACTCCTATTCAATCGAACACACCTTCCGAACACACCACGTTCAGGAGGGTTCAGGATCACATAGTTACCATGTTCCACCATGGAAAACATGCCACCGTCTCTTGTAAACAAAATAGACGACGGAAACACACGCCACCCTAACAAGAAGCGCTACACATGCTCACTGACACCACGTATCACTACGGGATGACATCGCACAAGATGGCCGCTCACACGGGCAACCATGACAACCAAACATGCCATCACGTGAGTGTGACGTCATATCCCCATTTTTTACTCCCACCGTACTAACTCCGCACAAACAGGGTTAGCATTGGTTGAAGACAAGTGCACCATCGGCGTGCAGTATGCCATAGTACATAGCGCCACTGTGTCCCCACATGGGTAATTGGGTGCCTTGCCAAAAGACACAGTGCACTTTCCCCTGGTGGGAATCGAACCGTGGATCATTCTGCCTGAGGTTCGATGCCGTAAGAACCGAGCCACCGCGTTCCCGGTGTTTGTACAAGGAGCAACGCCTCAGAATGAAATAAGATTCATCCATAATTCAGTTTGTGATAAAAAAATCTTGGACTGTTGAAAACAATGCTGCACATGTATTTTGATTTATTATTAACATAGTTTTCAGAATCATTATTGATTCGAAATTAACTTTCTGTCCTATTAATTTCAAACCTGTATCCACAATTTACGAGTGCAGAAAATGTGAAATGTAGTTTTAAATAAATATTCTTGAAAAATTCATTTCAAATTATTATCGTTTTCTTTCTTCAAGATAATTATCATGTGAAATTCTCCAACTGAAATCCATAAACAGCTCATCGAGTTGTTTCAGTTGCTTTGTCAAGCCACACCACAGTACTTAACAAACAGTAGGCCACACAAGAACTAGTTTCGTCAACAAATAATCACAACTTCAGTAGAGGCCCACGAGAAAATCCTGTCTGGACCTGGTGGTATATTTTTCCTCGAGAAAAGTTGCAAAATATATCCCATATAACGCTATTTTGAGGCTCGAAAAAAAACCCCTCAGTTACGGCATATGTCTTGCGTAATTTTATTAACTGACGTCGAATACAGATCGTAGAATTCAAGTTTTTTAGGGGTGGGGATTTTTTAGGGGAAGGGCGCGAAGCTCCGTCTGGCTTCGCCACTGCTCAGCTCTGGGGTTCTCCAGGTTCCCAGTGTTGCTGATGTCGCTTCACCATCGAAATATTGTAGGGAAAATACTATGAGTTTTGGTCGATAAAATCTTGAAAAATTGAAGGGCAATTAATTATATTTAGCTAAAAAATAAATGTTCATAGATTTAACTAAAGACAACTAACTCGTTTTGAGTTTAAAAATCTGGTTGTCCAATCTAAACGAAAAATCAGATTTTGTTGATGTCTGGTGAAAAGTGTTTATGGGAATTTCTTCATGAATCTTTTTGTTCCACTTTAAAACGAAAGGACAATAATCGATCCTGATATGCGCCATCTACACTGTGTCCTTGGGCAAGACAAGTTCATCCCCATTGCACATGTGGGAGCACGGTGGCGTTGTGTACTAAACGGGACCGGGAAAAGGAAATTCGGGCTGCTGGGTTAAGTTAAGTCTCTGACGGGCCTCCTTTCGAAAGTGTCGGGATATTCATGCAGATGCCGAAGATCTTGAAGTAAAGAATTCTTGAAGTGATAACACCGGGTGCGGTACATATGTATATAGATAACAGTCTGTTAACCCTTTACCGAACCTAACGGCCAAAACCGGCCAGCCGTATTCATAAAAATTGCTATTCCATTTTCATTACTTTTGCCTCAAAACATAGCATATGACCTCTCATTGCAACGAGCAAGTCGAGCTCGTTTCAATGAGGTGTCATAAGCAGTGTTTTTTTTAACGCAAAATATTTAAAAAAAAATGGATATTAATAATTTTGTTTGTAAGTGTCGTCTGCTTGTCATGCTAAGTAAAGTGTTAGCAGATGAGAATCTCCACGAGGCTCTCCCATTGCTTCCTTACATGAGTGACAATTAGTATTCCAATACGACGGACGTACGACGGACAACTTATCCTGCTGATTCTCGCTCGGGGATCCGGGGACCAGACTTGGCACAAGAGTCAGAACTTTCGGGGACCCAGGCTTGACTCAACAATCCTAGGCTCCTTGGCCAAGCTCGCCCCCCCCCCAAAAAAAAGTTGCGGGCTCTGAGGTTACTACTCCGGCCCCAGCATTCTCCCCGGCCATGTACTACTAATGCGTACTGCACGCCCATGCTAACCCTGCTTGTGCCAGGTTAGTAAGCTGGGCAGTCTGACAGTTGCTCGCCGCTGCTCGGTGGTTCTCCCAGAGTACTCCGGCTTCCTCCACCCTTACACCTATCTATTATCCTGGATGCCATTCACCCTTTGGATCACGTAACGCACCGCTATTGTCAGATATTTATAATTGCGAACAGCTGTTCCTGCTGAGTGTCGCTGGTTTTTTTAAACCCTTTGAAACCGAGCGGCCCTTTTTTCCGGCCAGGAACATGATACGTCATAACGTCATTAAATAGAATTCCTGATCGGCAAATGTGTGCGGTAGACCAATCAATATTTTCAACGTGCAGCCCCGAAGCTGCACGTTTAAAATATTGATTGGTCTACCCTAAATAATGAATAGGGACTTTTCTAATTGATGTCATTGAACTGACACGGAAGATACCACCAGAGTTTAAAGGGTCAAGTTTTACATGAATAACTATTTAACCACGCGAACCATTCATTTTTAACCTTTGAACCTCGTTTCTTAGAATGGTGTCGCCTTTGTGTACACTTACAGTGAGATGGGTCAGCCCAATATCATTACACAGGGAGGATAAAATAATAACTGCAGTCTGCAGCCGTCTGGCTGCAGACTGCAGTTGTCATTTTATCATCAACGCCCCGTGTATGGACCTCTTATAATAAGACAAAATTGGGACGAAATTGTGCCTTGCACTGAAAAATCGATCTAACGAGTTCAAGGCGTTAACTGTCGTGTTGGAATGTCGCCTCTATTGTTTATAAAGTTAAACACAACTTCGATCAATAAATCTATTGAGACGACCGTATGTTAGCGGTTCTAGTGCATATTGATGTGAAGTGACAGACGTGACCTTTCACCTGGTTCCCAAGATGCAAGTTGTGACGTCATAACCCGCCAATTTGTGACAGATACATTATTCAGCTAGACTTCTTCCAGATTCCAACGCTTGAAACACACGCTTACATTTCATCTCTTCGCATTTCACTTGTGCAATTTCTCTACGCAATCGGTAAGTACTCTTGTAGTAAATATCTCATGTAGCATCTGTAAATACAAAGGCAATTTCGCTACATTTGAAGTGTTACAAATTCATAAATCTAGGACAACGCCGTACCGACCGTCAGCTAATGGCTCGGCGGAACGCCAGAACAGAACGCTGATGAATATTGTACGGTGCTATGTAGATAAAAATCAGAAAAATTGGGACAAATTTTTGCCTCAGTTAGCCGGAGCAATTCGATCCTCTGTGCATCGAATGACCGGTTTTACGCCAAACAAAATGATGTTGGGTAGGGAAGTAAATCATCCCAGCGACATCATGTACAATTTTCATCTTGGTGAAACTGAGCACAAAAATACTGGCCAATTTGTCCAAAATTTGGTAGAAAAATCTAAAGAATGTCACCAGTTAGCCAGGTCAAGATTAAAAATGGCATGTCAAAAGATGAAACGTGATGTGAAAACTCATAAATATGAATACAAGGTGGGAGATCTGGTTTTCTTATTAGACGATTCATCCAAGAAGGGTAAGTGCAGAAAATTATGTCCTTTCTGGAAGGGACCAGCAATCGTTTCTGAGGTTTTGACCCCATACTTGTACAAAGTGCTTTTCAAGAACTCCCTGAACGTCGTTAATCATGACCGTCTTAAGAAATGTTTTGATAAGTCTTTACCTGTTTGGCTGACTAAAACGCTTGAACTTTTCCATCAGACTGGTGAAGTGAAAGTGGAATCTGAAAAAGGAATATTTTGTATATGCCGTCAGCCCGCCGGTAAAAGATTCATGATACAATGTGATTATTGTTTTTAATGGTATCATGGAGATTGTATTGGTGTTACATCACAAGATGCTGATGCTATAGATTTTTATAGATGTTCCAAATGCTAAATGATACTTTTCTTTCTCTTTTCAGATAAACATGTCTGACAAAACCTTTACCGCTGTAACTGAATCATCAATTACAGTGCCCATTAGTAGTGCTACACAGGTAACATCTACGCCTGATGCCTTCTCATCAGGTGATCTCATATCATTTACTTCTCCTTCGCATGACGTTATTTCGTCATGTGTTTCTTCTGCATCTATGCCTGATGTCTCAGCGTCAGGTAGTTCTTTGCCTACCTATTCGCTTCATGCTATTACGTCAAGTGCTCTATCTCTTACATCCTCTCCCATGCCTGTTTTCACCTTGGCTTATATACCGCTGAATCCTGTCAGTTCAGTGCCGGAAACTGTCACAATGCCAGTACCAATAGCTACAACTACTACTACTGCTACTGTTGTTTCAACAAGTCTTGGACTATCTGTCGCTCCTCCGCCTGATGTTTTTTCGTCAGGTGTATCCCCATCACTCTCTGTGACACCAATGGAATTAGACCCACCAAAAACAACTAACACTGCAAGCACCACACATACCACACATCCTTCTGGATTGTCCCGCACTGAAAGACGGCGCTTGAGATTTAAAAACATGTTAGCTGGAAGGAAAGCGTCGGACAACACAAATGGAAGCACTGCTGTTCCAAAACCTTACGACAAACAGCCATTATTATCCACTCCACCTGTAACACCATTAATGGCTGAAGCAGTGACTTCTAAGGTCAAGGCAGAACAAGAAACATCTACACATGCACCATCTATATCTAAGGTCAGCAAACCAGAAGTACAAAGTGCAGGTAAAGGTCAAGGTGCAAACACCAAAACAAAGCCCCCAAAACAAAGGTCTTTGACAAATAAACTGTATGACACGCATTTTCACTTGGATCGGCTACACAAAAAATTCAACATTAAGTCACTACAGACTGCAGCACGTGCCATCCAAGCCGTCAACCTCAAGGTTGATGTTCCTACTTCTGTTGTGGGCGGCGTTCAAGTTTTCTGTGACCCTGAAACTTGGCCATCTCCCGCAGAGCTTGTGTGGCACCCACAATGGAAAGTAGCAGTAGGCTGTCATCCTAAAAAATATAACTGCTTATCTAACCCTGAGGTCAGAAACAAATTAGAGTCCCTAGTCCGACATCCTAATGTTGTTGCATTTGGGGAAATAGGCTTAGACAGGTCAACAAATTCACCTGTTGAAACCATGCTACAGCATGATGAAACATTCCGCCGGCTTCTGGGACTGTCCAGGCTGGTGTCTAAACCACTAATATTGCACATCAGGGGACACATGGGGGATTCACTTTCCCACGACGTGAGTTATACCGCCCTAGAACACATAAGGTCCCAAACTCACGTTGAACAAATCATACACCTGCATTCATTCATGGGGTCCAGATATCAGGTTCGTGCCTGGAGTTTGGCCAGACCCAATACCTATTTTGGTTTCACTGGCGCACTCCACAACTTCACAGAGATCCAGAGGGAGGGCGTTCGCGCTATCCGACTCGACCGGATTCTTTTGGAATCTGATGCTCCCTATTTTGGCAGACAGGACCGTCCTTGGACGACCCCGTCTGTAGTCGGAGAGAATGCTAGGGAACTGTCCCGTATTCTCTGCATGGACTTCAGGGTTCTAAGTGACCAACTAAACGCCAATGCAACACGTGTCTATGGTTTTCAGTAAATTGACCATAGACACACTTTTTTTTGTGTTTAGGCAAATAATTTCGTTGAACCTTTTTTCATATTATTTATTTAAAATATTTTTGTTGCATTGGTGACTTTAATCCATATACTTTTCAACCAGTACTCTATCGTTTACTCCTTTAAGAGTAAACTTGGCTATTGCCTCACTGACAGCAATATATTTATTGCTACATGTTTTCTTAAGAACAAGTAGTTTGAACATTCAGTTCTTTTTAATTCAGACTGCTTCCTTGAGAAAACAAGTTATATTCTTAATTCATAGTGTGAAGTAATTTGAACCAACATCACACAACATTACAGTTCAAATTACTAAATTTCATATAAAAAATGTTTGTATTGCTTTTCCTTTTTCAAGCAGTCTGAACCATGTTGTTCAGACTGTTTTCACATATCAAATATTGTAAAGCAGTTTGAACAATGTTCAAACTGTTTCCATATTATTTATTCTTCTTTTAAGCAGTTTGAACCTTGTGTTCAAACTGTTTCCGTTTTATATCATGTCTCTGGTGAGTACTCGAGAAAAAACACTTCACAGCTTGGAGCCTATTCTATAAGGGAACAGTGATGTGAAGTGACAGACGTGACCTTTCACCTGGTTCCCAAGATGCAAGTTGTGACGTCATAACCCGCCAATTTGTGACAGATACATTATTCAGCTAGACTTCTTCCAGATTCCAACGCTTGAAACACACGCTTACATTTCATCTCTTTGCATTTCACTTGTGCAATTTCTCTACGCAACATCTATAAATACAAAGGCAATTTCGCTACAATATGTCCCTATATCAGTTTATTTTCAATTGTTGACAGTCGCTAACGACAACATTGTGCTCTCATTACACGTGATCGGCACTTTCCAGGCGCGCAGCCAGGAATTCTGGGAGGAGGACTAAGTGGCGATCAATGATCACTGGGAAGAAAATGTTGAAACATGAGTATCAAATGGATCTTATCGTATATTATCTGGGATAATATACGATAAGATAAGATTTATTAAACAAATAAACCAGAACAAAGGCAGATTGCTTTGTATAATACAATGTTCAGCATATCGGCATCAACATATAGAGAAACATGAAACAATATTAATTCCAAATAAGAAACATAAATATCATGGCTTATACTGGTTGTAATATAATATTATTTATGTCACCTCTCGGTGTCAGAGTGACAAAACTTGTTCTCGTTGTTTTGAGAATTGCTGGACTATATTACAGATATTACAGACAATAGCTGGGACACATTGTTTCTCATCAGGAATGTGAATCTCTCGGATGTGTCCCTCTCAGCAAACTCTTGGTATTCACGTCCATATTTGTAAAATGCACGTTCTCTGAGAGATGCATATTTACAGCACTCCATAACGAAGTGTCATTCTGTTTCCACTGCACCTGATCCGAACACCGCGCATAAGCGTTCACTTACGGGGATTTGTGGTTGCATATGCCTCCCCTTTTCTATCATAAGTGTGTGGTTACTTACACGCAAACGAGTTAATATGTTTCTCACCTCGGGGGAGGTTGTATAGATCAAATAAGGCTCCAGATGATATTTATTCTTAAACTCTCGGTTTATTTTTTCCAGTTTTCCTGCTGTCATCGAATACAGCATTATAAAATTATTTAAATGAGTCTCTTCGAGATTTCCTCTTACTGTTATGTATTTCGCAGATACAATTACACTTACAAGTCCTGTCATGAAATGCGCACAAATAGCACGTCGATTTGCGCGTTAATCTACGCGTTACAGCCATAGTAAGGCTATCAAATTCTGCACATATGGTCCAGGTAACCCGGGGGTCCGTGTGGAGAAACATGGCCTGTGTTTTCTATGAGTAACCAGGAGAACCTGCCGTGCTTTGGGTGCCATTCCATATGGCAATTGCGCGCAATAACTGCGCGCAATTAAGCCTAGATAAGCGCACAGTTCATGACAGGACTTCTAGTTTTAACTGTATGTGTTATGTGAAATGTAGTGAAATACAAGCACTTCTGAACGATTGTATATGAAAAGCGTACTCGCAAAATAGACCAATAAAATTGATCGGCATTTTTTAATTCCCAGATATACATATACTTTGTAATTCTGTTAAATGGTTGAATTCTGTATGCCCATATTTGGACTCTATTTTGAGGAGTAGGTACGGCAACGCAAAACTTCAAATTCAGTGGCAATGCTTCATATTATCTTTGAAGTGATATTATTTTGTCTGTTAGGATTTTCCTTGTTACCTTTTGTAGGAGACTAACCCTCATTGACCAAGAATGGGAGTATTTAGGTGGCCATAAGTGTATCTTACACATATATTTACTGTTAGTGACCAACGCATGACCATCTTCTCATCTTGATTGCATGACACCAACCAATGCCGCTGTCTTCAAAGCAATAAGAGAGGACACCAGAGGATGTCGATATTTCACTGCAGTCATTTGTTTTATAATAAAATCAAAAAAGAAAACAAAAGGGGAACTCTTAAATATAAAATTAAAAAAATAAAGCATGCGTGGGTAAGGAAGGCAGAGGCATAAAAATGCTAATCGACACTGTGTGTGAGTTAAGACCGGGAGTTTACAACGTATAATAAAGTGGCCATACAGGGATAATCAAGGGCCTTTGGTCAAACTTACAGTCATTAACTGTGTATGAATTAAGGCCGGAAGTTTACAACGTATAATAAAGTGGACCTACAGAGATAATCAAGGGCCTTCTGTCAAACTTACAGTCATTAACTATGTACGAATTAAGACCGGGAATTTACAACATAAAATAAAGTGGACCTACAGAGATAATCAAGGGCCTTTGGTCAAACTTACAGTCATTAACTATGTATGAATTAAGACCGGGAGTTATTTATTTATTGATGTTTAAGGTCACATATTTATGCACAATGGCTAATCATGACCATGACAGTTTTACGGGTGGAGGAAGCCGGAGTACCCAGAGAGAACCACCGAGCAACGACGAGCAGCTGCCAGCTCCCCAACATCGTAACTCCGCACTGCAGCACAGGCAGGGTTAGATTGGTTGAAGACATGCGTACTATCGACGTGCAGTACACCTTAGTAAACGGCGTCCTCGTGCCCCCACGCAGGCAATGGAGATAAAGTGTCTTGCCCAAGGACACAACGCTGTTGCCGCAGGTGGGATTCGAACCGAGGACCTCTCGGCTTGCAGCCTGCACCTCTACCTACTGAGCCACCGCGCTCCCAAGACCGGGAGTTTACAACATATAATAAAGTGGACCTACAGAGATAATCAAGGGCCTTTGGTCAAACTTACAGTCATTAACTATGTACGAATTAAGACCGGAGTTTACAACATATAATAAAGTGGACCTACCGAGATAATCAAGGGCCTTCTGTCAAACTTACAGTCATTAACTATGTACGAATTAAGACCGGGAATTTACAACATATAATAAAGTGGACCTACCGAGATAATCAAGGACCTTCTGTCAAACTTAGTCATTAACTATGTACGAATTAAGACCGGGAATTTACAACATATAATAAAGTGGACCTACCGAGATAATCAAGGACCTTCTGTCAAACTTACAGTCATTAACTATGTACGAATTAAGACCGGGAATTTACAACATATAATAAAGTGGACCTACCGAGATAATCAAGGACCTTCTGTCAAACTTACAGTCATTAATTGTGTACGAATTAAGACCTTGAGTTTACAACGTATAATAAAGTGGCCATACAGTGATAATCAAGGGCCTTCTGTCAAACTTACAGTCATTAACTGTGTACGAATTAAGACCTTGAGTTTACAACGTATAATAAAGTGGCCATACAGTAATAATCAAGGGCCTTGAGCCAAACTTACAGTCATTAACTGCGCATGAATTAAGATCGGGAGTTTACAACATATAATAAAATGGCCCTCAAGGGCCTTTGGTCAAACTATTTTCCTTTTGAGCTGCTCTTATTACTACGGCCCTTTTTCATATCAGCTGAACTGCTACTGAACTGAATCATGCACTGTTCATCTGTTTCGTTTAATCAAAACATGGATTTGATAAAATACTGTGGAATATTGGCTCAGGTATACACCCTGGCACAATCGATCAGCTTTCAGTTGTTTATGTTTGTTTATATTAACCCTTTGAAGTGGTAAGATCGATTGGTCGGTCCAAGGCATAATTTCCTCCCATTTTTGGCTTATTATAAGAGGTCTATGCACGGAACATTGGTGATAAAATAATAACTGCAGTCTGCAGTATATTGATATTGGACTGACCCAACTCACTGTAAGTGTAGACAGAGGCGATACCATTCCAGGAAACGAGGGTTAAAAGGTTAATGGATATTTTATGACAAATGTAATTACTTTCTAGTTTAAATAACAAGAAATTTGAGTGAAATAGATTGAAATTTTCACCTAATTACATTTTCTATCTGCAGAACATAATCATAGTCTCGTCGTTTGCTATGTGAACCTTCGGCATTCATGGTAGAAGGCGATTCGCCCCTTGGCTCAGCATAACACACCACAGTAAGCCTTCCATGTTTTGGACAACTTCTCCAGAGTGCCTAGGACTTTTATGCTCAACACACCTTTCGAATAGGCAATGCTACAGGGATTTGCTAATGTGAACGGCAAATCGCATGGCGGATTGTCAGGTCTTCTTAGAGACACACTGGTTCTTAAACTTCAACACGTCTCCTACAGTACGTCGTGGAGAGTGTATTATCACAAATTCACCCGCAGAGTGGAGATTCCACCCGAGCAATAATTGCAAATTTGTTGCAAAGCATAACCAGCACCAGCAAAGTTTCAGCCAATGGAACTCCGGGTTAAACCCGGAGGTCCATTGGCTGAAACACTACTTGTGTTTTTTGTCGATATGTACAAAATTTGAAAGTTATAGCTTGGATGATAACTCCACTCTGCAGGTGATTTAGTTACAATCCACTCTCCACGTACTGTAGGTTGGACAGGTGTGGCGCTACTCATTGGTAGGATAACTCTATGAAGAATAAAGTGTCTGTTCTTACAGCGTACCGTTGCCCGTTTGCCACTGCTAACCTCGTCCGGACAACAACTATTGGGACACCTGTGCTCTCATTTCCGAGCTTGGCTATCTCAGCTTCTGACTGAAGCTTCACTGAGCTCATCGTCCATTTTCTTTCTCCTACTGCGTTCCATTTCAATTGCGAGAGCAAGTCGGCTGTTTCCTTCTCAGTCCTGCCATCTTAAATATCAGCTAATCTTGATAAAGTCGGGCTCGAATCTAATACTCTCAGATCTGTTAAGCTTGCTTCTGTTTTATTTCAAACTTCTTTCTCTTTGGGGTACGTCACTGTTTCGTCTTGAAAAGCCTACATATATGGCAGCGTTTATCACTTCGTGTGGCTCAGTTTTCTCGGGCATCACTGGCTCGCTTTTGTGAACAGACTGGCACTGTAATACTACTTCCTTATTCTCTCGTGTGAGTTGACAATCATCAGATAGTTCTTGGCGTCTATTAAAGGGATCGTCAGCGATTGTTTCGTTTGTATTTTTATTCTATCCCTTCTGTACAGGACAAAATGCTTATGAATAACTTAGATGTGAGTCTTCCATGGAAGACGTGTGTCGCCTGGCGTTTCAAACAGAATTCTATGTGGAAAAGGGGCACAATTCTGGAAAAAATACAGCGGATCAAAAAATAAAATAGGAGGTGCACAATGCCATTATGTGATAAAGAAACACTGAAAGTTTCATCAAAATCCATTCATAGGTTAAAGAGGAGTGGCGGATAAGAGAAAGTGTGACGCGGACGACGCAAGGCGACAAAAGTAATACCTATATGTCGCTCCCCACTTCGTGGGGCGGTGATACAAAAACTGAGCAGTGTGCGTGAATTTTGTGTGTGATAGTGTTAGGTGTGAACATGGAATGCCCAGTTAGACAACAAATCAACACGGCGGCAGAGGTTGAATTTTGCTTCAAAGCCTTAACACAAAACAAGTCTAAATTCAATGACATTCTTCCTAAACTCCAAAATGCCGAAGTACTTTGGTAAATGAGATATTAAAGAAACCTGTTAGCGCGTGAAAGTTGACAATCAAGGACTTAGCAGCAATGACAACTCCATTTGGACGGAACTGATGGTTTCGAAAAAACATTTGTTTTGAAAATGTCAGGTAAAATATTTCAACGGAAGCTTCATGAAACAATTGGTGAATTAAAGAATATATATACAGTACGTGGAGAGTGGATTATAACTAAATCGCCTGCGGAGTGGAGTTATCACCCAAATTATAACTTTCAAATTTTGTATATATCGACTAAAAACAAAAGCAATTTTTCAGCCAATGGACCTCCGGGTTTAACCCGGAGGTCCATTGGCTGAAACTTTGCTTGTGCTTGTTATGCTTTGAAACAAACTTGCAATTATTGCTTGGGTGGAATCTCCACTCTGTGGGCGATTTAGTGATAATACACTCTCCACGTACTGTAGAATATACCCATAGTAGCTTGGTGTACCAAATGTTCAAGCTGAGTGGTGAACATTTGGTACCTCAAGCTACTTCGAGTATATTTAATTTATACCTTGATCGTCAGATTAATAAGAGTTTACATGTTAAATAAATCAATATTCACACGTGCGATTTTTTTTTGTTTACATGAGCAATGGTATGCAGTACTTCAGCTGGCAAGTTTATCGCCGAAACGAAACAGAAAACGAAACACGAAAATTACGGAGCCTTTTTTATTTTAATAACATAATAACATACTATTTCAAGTTGTGAATGCTTTATTAACAAGAGACAACGTATGTCTGTTAGTTTTTGGTAAACTTATTTAAAAACGTAATAAATAATTGCCGATTTCATTTCACTCTTCACGAGGCGACGAGTGATACATTGAGACAAGTTTGCATTCAACGCGAGGTCATCAAAGGTCAACTTGGATGTAGTTCCACTGTAGGTGTAAATTTTAACTACTGAAATCCCAAATATTTTTCAAAAATGCCATCGAAATGCCCTTCAGGTGGACTGCCATTGATCGCTCCTATTCAAAGAAGCAGAATTCTTTCAGTTCGAAAAATCAAAATTTTGTCCAGGTTCTGGACACCCTTGGTGCAACTCCCGGTGACTTTTTTAGCCCAGTCCGCCCCTGATGTTTATAAACATATTAAAGGCAAGGGAGTCGATATTGATAAAACAAAAGTAAAAGCAATATTAAATATACCAACCAGCACCAACTGATGTTTTTTGTCGTATCGTAGAGTACATGACTAAAATATTCCAGATTCTGCTATCACTCTTGAACCATGTCGCTAACTGACACGTCTACCCCTGATGTTCATAAACATATTACAGGCAAGGGAGTTGATATTGATAAAACAAAAGTAAAAGCAATATTAAAAATACCCGCACCAACCAGCACAGCTGGTGTTTTTTGTCGCATCGTACCGTAGATGACTAAAATGTTCCAGATTCTGCAATCACTCTTGAACCATGTCACGAACTCGTCCCCTGAGTTCCAATGTGTTCTATGGGCCAGTATGGCAACAAAATAATGTTTACTCGTTTCCTTAATGACCCAAGGTTTGTAACTCTACCTGTTGTCTTCTGCGATTATAAAAACAAAATATTTATCACGAATTTGGCCCAAGTGCTTGTGGAGCTGAGAAATGGGACCACAAATTTATTTCCACTATGCTTGTATTGTGTTTCAAACGGGACAAAAACGTTATCTCCGCCGACGTGTATGGTATATGGAGATTTAATTCCTGGATGTCTCATTTAAACACCTCGCCTGTGTCTCGGTGTTTAAAAACCGACATCCCGGTATTAAATCTCCATATACTATACATGTTGGCGGAGATAACTTATATTGACTTTCCTTGACTTTATTTTTATACTGGTTTTGCGGTGATGATATAGCCATAGATGCTGACGGTGACTCTAAACACCAATACCAATAAATATGTATATAAATAAATAGATACTTTCATTTTGTACTATTTGAATAGGAGCATAGAACACATTGGAATTCAGGAGACGAACTGACACGTAAATGTAAAAAATGTTAAAGTGGAACAGGTCATAAGAGTGTGTTTCAATCAAACGACATCTTGTTAAGAACCTGTTCTTGCATATCTTGATTCTATCAAATAGGGCACACAATAGGACATCAGTATAGTTGGGTTCCGCTTGGATGGCTTTCTTTGCAACAACGTTCAGTTGGAGGGATAGACACCAGTAACATGGGATTGCGTTTGGGTGTCTTTCTTCGACAGCAACGTTCAGGTTAAAGGGGTAGACATCAGTAAAATTGGTTTCCGCTTGGATGTATTTCTTTGACAGGCAACGTTCAGTTTAGAGGCGTTCACATCAGTAAAATTGGGTTCCGTTTGGATGTCTTTGTTTGGCAGTTACGTTCAGTTTAGAGGGTAGACACCAGCAACATTAGGTTCCATTTCGATGTCTTTGTTTGATGTTTAGAGAGTACACACCAGTAAAATTGGTTTCCGCTTGGATGTATTTCTTCGACAGGCAACGTTCAGTTTAGAGGCGTTGACATCAGTAAAATTGGGTTCCGTTTGGATGTCTTTGTTTGGCAGTTACGTTCAGTTTAGAGGGTAGACGCCAGCAACATTAGGTTCCATTTCGATGTCTTTGTTTGATGTTTAGAGAGTACACACCAGTAAAATTGGGTTCCGTTTGGATGTCTTTGTTCGGCAGCAATGTTTAGTTTAGAAGGGGAGACACCAAAAACGGGGTTCCTTCTGGATGACTTTGTTCGGAAGCAACATTCCGTTTAAAGGGGTAGACACCAGAAGAATTGAGCTCCGTTTGGATGTTTTCGGCAGCAGCGCCCAGTTTAGACAGCAGACGCCAGCTTGGGTGTCTTTGTGCGGCAGCTACGTCCATTTTAGAGGAGCAGACACCACTAAAATGGGGTTCCATTTGGATGTATTTGTTCTCAGCAACGTTCAGTTTCGAGTGGTAGTCACCAACAAAATTGGGTTTCGTTTGGATGTCTTTGTTCGTGTGCAATGTTCAGATTAATGGGGTAGACAACAGTAACATTGGGTTCCGTTAGAATGTCTTTGTTCTGCAGCAACGTTCAGTTTAGAGTGGTAGACTACAGTAAAATTGAGTTCCGTTTGGATGTCTTTCCTCCACAACAAAGCTCAGTTTAGAGGGGTAGACAGAAGTAAAATTGGCCTCCGTTTGGACTTTTTGTTTGTCAGCAGCGTTCTGGTTAGAAGGGTAGACACTAATGAAATTGGGTTCCGTTAGGATGTCTTTATTCGGCAGCAACGTTCAGTTTAGCGAGGTAGGCTACAGTACAATTGGGTTCCGTTAGGACGTCTTTGTTCGGCAGCAATATGCAGTTTTGAGTGGTAGACACCAGCAAAACTGGGTTCCTTTTGGGTGTCTTTGTTCGGCGGCAACGTTCAGTTTAGTAGACTCTCGTAAAAATGGGGTTCCATTTGAATGTCTATGTTCGGCTACAACTTTCAGTCTAGTGTGGTTGACATCAGTAAAACTGAGTTCCGTTGGACGTCTTTGTTAAGCTACAAAATTCAGTTTTGAGGCATCGCACTGTGCCTTCACATTGCAAACCAACGCAAAAATCGTAATTGGTACGTTTTCGCTTTACTGCAGCGATCTCGCCTCTCGTATATTGTGTAAAAGCGTTTCATTTTAAATCCACAGACTTATAAACCCAATGGTGGGGGGGGGGGGGGGATACTTTTCTTAGAAATCATTCTGGAGGCAAATGTGGTTTCCCATGTTACTTGTCTGGGATAGCAACGGGTAGGACCCGGTCAATGCATTATTTGTAGATAAGTTATTTATATTAAAAACCAAATAAATCAATGAATTTATTTGTGGTAATAATTCAATACTTCTCGAGTTAAGACGATTTTGTCTTCAGAACTGTCACTTAACATCCTGTGCTGAAAGGAACTTGTTCCACTGAGACGCCATCAGCAAGTTGTGGACTGGCAAGAAAAACGTTTATGGAAATCGCAGTTGGAGGGGCCCCTCTTTAGTGTCCCAGAGTCTTTCGTGTAAACAAATCTCAGTATTGTTTTTCTATCGGTTTAACTCATCATTCAACCGGTATATAAAACTTCTGGACCACAGCCACGAAGAAGACAAAATCAAATTAATCCTTTCATTTCGGATTGTAACTGATGCTACTTGGTGGATGTAATAACTTGCATTATTACTTTCCAAAGTGTGATTTACTGGGATTTCCGGGTTCGATTATAAACGATAACTTCACAAGTGAATTATGCAATAAATAATTGTGTCTTGTATCTGTGCGCGCAAACGAAAACGCTTTGCCGTGGGTGTAATGGGGACTTCATTGTTTTTTTTTGTTTGTTTTTTAACCCTTTACCTAACATGAAAAGCAGACGACACTTGCAAAATAAATTCTTGAATAACTATTATTTTCCTTTTTCATCTCAAAAGCAAAGGTTATGACCCCTCATTGGAACGAGCTCGTTCCAATGAGGGGTCATAACCTATGTTTTAGAGACAAAAAATGAAAAAATAATGAAAATATATTGGCGAGTTTTGAGAATAGCACTGGCCGTTTTTTGCCGTTACATTAGGTAAAGGGTTAAATAATATAATTATTGTTAATAATGAAAAGTAATAAACAGAGTAATCGCTTGACTGTACTGGTTACGTGAAATATTTCATTTGAGGCGAGGTACTATATTGTAAAACACCCTTGCGCATTCGATTCGCGCACTAGTGTTTGTACAACGTCCCTCACCTTTCATGAATTATTTCACGTAACCAGTCCAGTCAAGCGATTACTCTCTATTGAATTGAAATTATTCCATAACTTTATTAAACAGGATGGCGGTTCAGTAAAGATGTGAGGTAGACTAATCAATATTTTCAACGTGCAGTCCAAAGGCTGCACGTTGAAAATATAGATTGGTCTACCCCAAATAATGAATATGGACTCTTCTAATTGTTGCTATTGGACTGGTATGGAAGATACCACCGGAGTTCAGAGGGTTAAAATCGGAGTTCAGGGACCCTCATCTAGAATATCACGTGTTAATTTGTGACCGGAAAAGCGGTTTGGGTGAGTGTAGTGGATCTGAGCGATTGGAAGGCATCAGTGGACGAGCGCCGCCGATATGGTGCCGGTGATCTACAAATTCCGTAAAATTATATGAGACAAGGAACGGGAATGTTCACGATGGATATTATCGTACAGTAATTTGCGATCAATTAACATCTAAAAATTTACAGGTTTCTTATTTTTTATCATGATTCTTCAAGTTTTTTTGCGAAAAAGTGTCGAAAAACTCATCTATTTCGAGGCATTTTTCTGGCTGAAATCTTGGATATTCACTTATTTGATTGGTTTAACATATGCAGAAAAAGAGTCCAAAATACTATACAGTTGATTCCTGTATCAAATATCTTTTTCCGCAACCATCGAACAACTTGAGATAGTGTAAACTTGTCCATTACATAAGCGGGATAATAGAAAACGGGTTGTCGCACTGCCGGCCATCTTGTTTTCCACATCGGCTTTCGGTGCCATCTTGGATTACTTTATATCTGTCCAGGATGATTTATTGTGAACATCTGAAAATCTACTCTCGAGATGTCCAGGTACCTGAAAAGACCGGTCTCGTTCGGTCTTGGGGTGGTCCCATAGGAGGCGTACCTAGCTTCCCAACTATGTGTCCTATTTTTTGAGTTGTACAACACAATAAACTTTCATTAAGAATCAGACGCTTTTAATTGTTTGACCATATTATGACACCGCACCCTTTGACGTCACCCCAGAGATAGATGGAACGGCTAAAATACTTTCTAGGCCATTTTTAGATATGTTTTTTGAGAAGGTTATATTCCAATATTTCGATAGGCTGAGGCTGAGGGTGAAAATATGGTTGAAAATAAACGTTATATTAAAAAACCTAAAATTGGCATCGATGGCATCGGGTGCGTACATTTGAAATAAAAAAAATAAAATTGCACAATTTCAAAGAAACAGAAAACTGTGTAAGTTTGGTATGCATGAGGCTGGGATACCTCCAGATGAGCTCGCTGCTGAGTTCAGAGTCACTGTGGCATTTTTAAAAGAGGGAGCTGGGTGAATCATATGACAGATTTTTTTTAATGAAAACTGTTCAAAATGGCTTAACACTTACGCTGCCGAAAGCGACTGTTGTCACTTATTTTATGATGATTATCTGTACGTTCTGGGTCTGGCGCAGATCAAACGTACCATCTGATTAATTGTTGGAAAGGGCTCAGAGAGCCCTTTCCAACAATTAATCAGATGATAGAGTTTCAAGCATGTCATAAATTTGATGAAACTTCCTCGCATACAGGCGTACATAGTGGTCCTCCATATATGGATAAAGTGGGTGTGGCAGTAAAAGAGTTTAATGATAATGTGTCCGATGGTATTAACGTCATATCTCGAGTGTTTGAAGTCGAATTTTCAAAATGTTTTCAACTGTGTAACTGGAATAATGCGTACTAAAGTATGACTGCAACTAAAATCAACATAAATGTCACTTGATTTCACCTTTATCCAATGAAATATAATTTCTGATGTTTTGAAAACGCAGTCGTCTCTAACATTATGGCGTTAAATATACCCCTGGAACTTAATTGAGCGCCCCCTGAAATGTTTCATGATAGTGAAGTTGCTGTTACGGATTATTATGTTTTAATGGCTGTTATTTTCTTGCAGTACATTTCATCTTGAGAAACATGATGTTTTTGGTTGATAGCGCACCCCAAACACACCCCTCGTCCACGTGAAGAAAGCTTCCTACGATTGTCACAAAAACACTATCGTCCAATATGCAATATCTGGGCAAAAAACAAGAACATTTGTGACTTCTTCTATCAATAAATCTTGACCGTGCAAGGAGGAGATTGTCAGAGGTACTAAAATGGCAAATCGTTGGCATGCATGCAACAGGCATGTCATTCAAAGCTATTGGAAGGCAACTTGGCTTTTGTCATTCTGTCATCAGCAGACTTGTCCGAAAACATCAACAAACCAATGATGTAAAGGACCGAACAAAGCCTAGACAACACCAAAATACTTTTCCTCGGAAAGATCAGAGTCTAGAACGCCTCGTTAGGCGTTGAGCCTTTGCTTCAAGTGGGGTTTGAAACGCATTTGACTCCACAACAGGCATTTGTGCAGAAGAACTATGGGAAACCGTCTCAAAACACCAGGTATGAGGTACAGAAGGGTCATCAAGCGTCAGCTCTGTCCGATCAGCATCAAAGATGACGTTTGGAGTGGTGTATAGAACGATAACATTGGAATCTCAGGATATGGAGGAGAATCCATTGGTCAGACGAGAGTAGGTTCCTGCTTCAAGTCACAGATGATCGCATGAGAGTGTGGAGGCATAGAAATACTGCTTACGTGCCCAGGAACATCAGACCTACTGTTCCTTATGGTGGCGTATCAGTAATGATCTGGAGATACCTCTCTCATGATTGTAAACTTGATATGGTTACTTTTCGTGGGAATCTCAATGGTCACCAGTACATCATTCTCAATCCGGTTGTCGTGCCTTTTTGCCAACCACCCGTTGGCTACTCGCCCTGTACTCACGAACGACAATGCAAGGCCACATCGTTCCCATGCTGTGAGAGCATTCCTTTAGGACAACGCTAATACAACACTACCTTGGCCTGCAATGAGCACCGATTTGAATCCCTTAGAACACATCAGGGCTTTCTTGGACGTCGTGTGCAAGCAATGTATCCGTCTATACATAATCTGGCCGATTTGGAAGCTGCATTGCATTGCATGATGAGTGACAGCTGTGCCCCTGGACCGTATTAGAAGGACCGTTCCAACACCATACTTGTCGAGTGAACATTTTTTCATCAAAAACATCTAACAGATATGTTTAATAAGCGCTATTAACATACTGCATATTTTCATCATTGTGTTGTCTTCTTTTGTCAATAGGGCCTAAAGAGTGAATCTGGACATTTTGGTGCTTTAATGTTCCAATATTGAGGTGGGCCACTGGAATTTTTAAGGGGGGGGGGGCATGGCCCCTTTGCCCCCTCTTCGGCCACGCCACTACTGTGCGTTAATCAAATAAGAAGGTGGGAAAGCCCAGGTATGCGACACGAGTACTACATGCATTTATCTATGCATAAAATTCCAAGTACAACTGAATTCTTGAACGATACTGCACTCTAAAATCGGTTGGGTTAAAAATCAACCCAAATGGACTGGGTTGAGTGAATATGAACCCAAATTGGTTTCATATTCACTCAACCCAGTCGATTTGGGTTGATTTTTAACCCAACCGATTTAGAGTGTGAGTCAAAAAGAAAGTATAATAAACTTCAAGCAGCAATTGTTTTTAGTATTATCGACTTTAATCCTAAATAAATTATTGTAAATTCATATTTCGCGTCTAGCTGTATGAATTTGCACAATTTCATGTTCTCACTGTGAGGACGTCGCAATTCAGACATGGGGTGAAATGAAAAGTTCACACATGCAGTCAATAGCGTGTATGTCCACCGTGTGCCTCTCGATGGCACGACATCGATGGCGAATGGACCTGATAAGTCTCTGGATGTCACCCTGTGGTATTGCGTTCCACTCCTGAAGATCATGAAGTCGTATCCGATGGTCCAGTTGATCCCAAAGATCCTCGATTGGCGACACACTTGGCGAAAGTGGGGCCAGGGAAGAAGTTCAATGCTCTGCTCCTCAAGAAAGTCACGACAGATACGCGCCACGTGACATCGGGCATTGTCTTGCTGGAATAACTGCAATCCGATGTTAGCATTGAACACCGGCACAACAACAGCGTTAAGAATTTCGTCCATTCAGATTACCATCGATAAAGATCAAATGCGTTCGATGGTGCAAGGAGATTTCTGCCCAAACCATTACACTACCGCCGCCGAAACGGTCGCATCCCCACACGCAAGCCTCAGAAAACCGTTCTCCTCGTCGGCGATACACTCTTGTCCTACCATCAGCGCGCCGTAGACAAAATCGTGATTCTTCACTAAAAGGAACTGTGCTCCAACTCTGCTGAGTCCAGCAAACACGCTGACGTACCCATTCCATTCTGACGGTACGATGACGTTGGGTAAGGCTTGGTCCATGGTTTGGACGTCAACTTCGGATCCCGTGTTCAGCAAGTCTGTTGCGAACAGTTTGTGCACTGCTTCTATTGTTAGTTCTACCAGGAGCAATTGCTGCTGTCCTCGTCGCCGAAAGGAAGCGACCCCGTAAGTGAGACGTCCTGATGTGTCGGTCTAGTGCAGGGGTCGTGACTCTTGGTCAACCTAAACTCGGTCGGCTGTAGATCCAGTGGTTCTATACCTTCCAATGAGACGATAACCACAGTGACTCCGAACTCAACAGCGAGCTCATCTGGAGGTATCCCAACCTCATGCATACCAATGGCATGCAACCTCTGATTTTCGGTTAACCTTATCATTTTTTAAAATGTCAGAAGACAAAAACTAGCTTATTTTCACAATAACCCAGGCTCTCTAGCACAACATAACAGAAAGAAAATCGTCGGTCGCCCATTCAATTTGACATTCTCGAGTAGCACGTTCTTTTTTGAAATCCGTTGAAAAACTGTATACGGTTCGGTGGACAACAACATGTCATTAAGGTCCATAGGAACCGGTGAATTTCCCCAAATGGTCAAAAATAAAAGAGTTGTAAAACAAGTAGATTAAACGATTTTCGTACAAACAGTGACAGGCAATGAAACTGCTTTGATCTAAAGAATATTTTGTTTGCTGAAGTTTTAAACTAAAAAGTAATTTTATTTTTGAAAATCAACTTTTAAAATGTAGATCGCACTAACAACAGAACGGAACGGAACATTCACAAACGGCACTCTTAACTTAAGGGCCTATATGAGTAATGGGATTTTGTTTATTTTGAAATTCTCACCTCTCATATTCCTTAAATTCAGATTAAATATACACAAATTATACATCAAAATGAAGGCTGGGATGTATAGAACCCGAAACACACATGCAATCAACTCATAGAGTCGACTGTCGGCACCACTGGTTCCTGGAAGTCTGCTACCGTATTCGCACCAGAACTGATAATAAAATAATATTTCATCAGAACAACTTGTGGCCAAATGTGCTTCATATATCCAAGAACAAAGCTAGGCATTCAAAACACTTTCGAATACAGCGATAGGTCTGCATTTTGGAAAAGGACAACACTGTCTGCATTTTTTATTGAAGATGGTTTCCATGCTCGACAGACATGCACAAATCACTTGTTACCACGAATTTCCATCAAAAAACACAATCGTAATTCTAAGAAATTTCAACAGGTATCATGATACCTTGCACTGAATATGGCAACTATGCAATCTCTATCTAATAACAGTATACTGTATGAAGGCGATCTTTTTCATTATTTAATTTTTGTCGGCGTTGTTTTTACATGCTTTTTCTGTCCGATGACGTCGACCGGAAATCGAAAGTATACTCATACGTAAACAAAAGCAAAGGCTTTGGAATTTTCCCCAATGCAGCTCTGTCGCCGTGTTTTGAAAATTTTTTATCCCCTAGCTTTGTTCTTGGATATGTAAAGCACTTTTGGCCACAAGTTGTTTTCGTGAAATATTATTAAATTATCAGTTCTGGTGCGAATACGGCAGCAGACTTCCAGGAACCAGTGGTGCCTATAGTTGACTCTATGAGTTGATTACACATGTGTTTCGTGTTCAAAACATCCCAACCTTCATTTTGATGTACATTTTGTGTATATTAAATTTGAATTGAAGGAACATCAGAGGTGAGAATTTTCAAAATAAACAAAATTTCATTACTTATATAGGCCCTTAATGAAACCAAAATTAATCCAAAACATATATCTATAGCGCCTTACCGAGAAATGAACTCTGGGGTGATTTTAAAATTAATTAAAACATGTTTTTGATGTCCATTCTAAAATATTGTTTCCAGTAATGACACCAAGACGTGACACCTTAAGAGACAAATGGCATATGCAAGATGTACATAACACCTTGGCTGATGTATTTGGTACAGATGTGAATGAATATTTGTTGACACTGATTGCTAAATCCAGACATCTAACACTGACAGAGTTGTACAATGTTGAACCTCATGAAATGGCAATACATGATACAGCTGACTGGTCAAGGATAAATACACTAATTATTTTGTATCTAACACTAGATGGACAATCATTGTTCAGTTGATGGTAAACAGAATGAAAAGTGTAAAGCTCCAGTGAATCCAAAGCATACATACTTAAGGTTACACGTCTTAATATTGATACTAAAAAATCTTTCAGAGTGGAGATTAAAAATCTGTTTTAAATAATTCAAAAAGCACCTCAAAGTTCATTTGTCGGTAAAGTGCTGTAGATACATAGTTCAGATTAATGTTGGTTTCAGTAATTTAAGTGTTCCAAATGTGAATTTTTAGTTCTGTTGTTAGTGCAATTTGCAATTTAAAAGTTGATTTTCAACAATAAAATCACTTTTTAGTTTGAAACTTCAGCACTCCAAATATTCTTCAGATCACAAGAGTACCATTGCCTATGATTGCTTGTTTGGAAACTGTTTAATTTTCGTGTTTTGGAACCATTTGTTTTTGTCTATTTGGGAAAATTCGCCAGTTCCTATTGACCTTAAACTCTTCGCGCGACTTCTTGTCCACAAACATGCAACATTAGAACTATTATATTCCATCCTTAATGCTATTTTTGCACATTTGTTTCGATTATACTTTCTTTTTTGACTCAGTATATTAACCCATTCAACTAATATTTCAACCACATCATCAAGGCATGCCTTCGAATGTTGTTGGAATGGTTGGAATATTGTGTCAACCAGGACTTGTGCGGTCGCAGTCGTCTACCCACGTCGGGGTAACTACATCCTTTATTTTGGGCGTGTCTGACCATACACTAGCCCTCACCCCCACTCCCCTTATCGGGGAGCTCAAGCCCCTTGTCTGGGGAGAATACTGAGGCCACCACTGTCCCCACCCTTCAATCGGCCATCTTCGCGTCGACCCGGTGTTATATCATAAAACGCGTACAAAGCCTCGACAATTGTCAACAACAATCTGGGGCAAAACAGGAATAGAGCAATTATAACCGCGCGCCTTCTGATCGATATCCGCCATTACTGTATAGAATGAACTTTCCCTCCTTTAAGCTGGGTGGTGGTAGGCAATGGGGACGCAGAGGCCCTCCGGAAATCGTGTTCCAGAGGTAAATTTCCCGCTAAAATAATATGGCCAATCCACCTCTTCAATTAATAGAGATGTACCAAATGAGTGTGATTTGCAAGTAATCGCGCACTTTCTTAACCCCTTCAAAACAGATGGTATATTCCATACCAGTTCAAACTGCTAGAGCCTACACTCTAAAATCAGTTGGGTTAAAAATTAATTTTTAACCCAACTGATTTTAGAGTGTATATTCATTAAGGAAGGCCTTGGGATGCACTTTGGAAATCTTGATTGGTTTACCACACAAAGCTGAGCGACTGTCTACTTGGTGAACTCCGATCGTATCATGATCCTGGTTCAGAAAAGCGGCCTTCGTTCTCAAATAATTGACCCTTTATCTGACACAGCGGCCAAACATGGCCAGAAAATTAACTAGAATAACCAACCACAGTCTAAAATATGTCGGATGTTTCTCAATAAAATTATACAAATATGGAAATCATTAGAACCAGCTCGTCGAGCTGATTCTAATGATATCTATATTTGTATGGTTTTACTGAAAAATTGTGAAATTTCTTTTCGAAAAATGTTAAATTTAATTTATATTTTAAAAAATACTGTGCTAGGTAAAGGGTTAAGGGTTTAAGAGACAAGATTTGAAACTTGGACTTATCGTACGTCACAGTTGATTATACAAATCGACGGCTATGGTTCTCTCAGGCCTTTAAATTCTTCCCAACTAACGACGGTAAACGCTGTGCGGAGTTTGAAACTTTTCCCATAATTTCGACCATATATAGTTTGACCGGATTTCCCTGATGCTTGTAATATCGATTAGAGCTTATCTTTGAATCAAACAGTGCAACAGATAATTAAGTTTTCAAAAACACACAGAGTTCGCCACAGAAAAGCAATCGGCGTCGACAGTGTCGGACGCCGATTGCTTTTCTGTGGCGAATTCTATATGATCATGCACTTAAAGCTTGAGATCTATTATATTCACGTTTGTGGCATTTATCAGTAAACGCCATGCGTAATTTAGCTTTCATTCAAATAGGCCTTTGGCCCGACACTGGGAAACTAAGAAGCCTTCTCGAGTTAGTCGAGTAAACTTACGTTAAAGGGTGGTGGGAACCAGTGATAATGGTGAAAACCTATAACAAGGGGTTGTAAACTATCATTTTAAGATGGGGACCTAAAACCTAAAACAGACGCCAGGAAGAAGAAAATACCAGTGCTTTTTCTCCAACCATGCAGGCCTCATCCATATTTGCCGTTGTGCCCAAATTAGACTGATCGGAAAGTCTGGTTTCTCTATTCTGGGGGTGGGTCGTGGTGGTGGGGGGGGGGGGGGGTAGGGGAGTGGTAAGTTGCACCGCGGCGGAACTTGTATATTTTATTTATCCAAAAGTAAATTCGAAAGAAACGAAGTCTTGAGATTTTGAACTATAATGCATACTGACCGAAATTCTCTCTACATCATCAACGAATGCTTGCCTTAATGATGCAGCTTGAAGATTTTATCGGTCAGGGCTTGAGCTGTCACAATTACTGATAGTGCAAATGAAGTAAAGGAAATTCGAATGGTGAGTGTGTCCAGTGTGGGTACAACACTACAACACAAAGTGGATTTCGCCGATTAGGCCTACTCAAGTAATGAGTTAATTGGAAGGACCTACATTCAGGGCCGGGGAGAGGGTGGGCGCGGAGTAGTAACTCGGAGCCCGAAACTTATGGGGGGCCGGGCTTGGTACAAGAGTCAGGGATTTTCAGGCCAGGCCCGCCTCCCCTCCCAAAGTTCTGACTCCTGCCAGCAACTAAGAAGAGGCCGTGTCGCGAATGAAGCTCTGCACTTGTCCAACGGTTGTAAATTTGAACTACAGTCAAAAGCTGTAACTCTAAGTCAATGGGTACTCTCTGATGCATTTCAAATTTGAATCATGCTGCTAAAAACGTCATTTTGATTGCCAAAAAATAACGTGATTTTTCATTCCAAAAACCCGCCAGACGTCTCTATTGATAACTGATTTCACCCCACCCCTATCGTCTCTCCTGTCTTCGGCATCTGCATCAGTACCGCGACACTTTCAAAAGGGGCCTGTCACAGAATTAACCATCGGCCCAATTTCCTCTCCCGGCCCATCCTACATTCCGTTTGTTTCAGTGCTATTTTTCAATCAGGCACTTCAAAAAATCCATTTCAGTATAATTTCTGAGCTATTGTTCATTCGAATCCTGAATGGCAACAATGTAGCCTCAACATCAATAATTCTCATATGTCATTGTGCTGCTGCATGAATTGTTCATCGCATTTTTGCACTGGTCGATCGATGTCTTGAGGTGACGTGCTTATATGGATATAATTTCTTTACCAATTTTTCAGATTCATGGAAAGATGACAGTCGTGTGGTTTCCTTAATTGTGCTCAGTAATTTAGGGTCATTATTCAGGAATGGGTAAACCAAAGTCTTTCACGATATCCTTAACAAATGGGTCGAGTGTGTTTTCTCCCGGACAAATGGTGGAAGGTTGTATTAGTTTGGAACTGGACGAAGACATGCAAATGAGAGGTAGGCTTTAATTAGTACACGTTTTAGAAGGGTGTGTCGCCCAATGCATCGGCGCAAATATGTTTTGGCGGGGCAGGTCGCCGAAAAATGTACTTCACACAAAAAGGGCAATTTGAAGTCACCAAATACGACGGTGCGTCTCCCATCAGTTTTATTGTCATTTCGGTTTTCCGTAGTTTTGGAAAACAATAAGTTTGCTTTTCCTTGTTATGAATAAATACAATTATTTGACGGATATCAACCATTTAAACCTGAAAGGCCGTTTTTTTCCGAACCAATTTCGTGATCCGACCTGAATTCATAAAGTAGTTGTTGCTCAGTGAATATGTGTGGTAGACAAATCAAGATATACAACGTGCAGCCCCAAGGCTGCACGTTGAAAATCTTGATTGGTCTTTCCCAAGTAACGAATACAGACTCTACCAATTGGTGACTCTGAACTAGGGTTTAATCCCGGGAACGGGAATTCCTGTGTTCCTGATTCCGAAAGCCGGCCCCGATACCCGGGAAATCTACAGCACGGAACTGGGAATGAAGCGTGAAGTTTTCTGAACTGTAATTTTGTAGGATTTCATCAGGCCTTCCACGCTCGATTTTTTTACAGTTCTGATTCCTGACGAACCATTTTCAACAAATCACTGTAGCTCTCAACTGGTCGTGGAGGATACTCCCTCCCTTTCAACAGCAAGATCTTATTCAGCCGCTTCAAAATTCAAACTCTTTCTTCATTTTCAGAATTACTAGTATCACTCCTCACTACCTCCTTCACCATCAGCACCCTCTTCGCTGTCGTCACCAGTGTCGTCTGCTTTTCGCAGAGGAGAGTGGTGACGACAATGAAGAGGAGGGTGTTGATGCTGGAGAAGGTAAAGGTGATAATGCGAGTTATTCTGAAAATAAAGACGAGATTGAAGCGGGTTGGGTTTTCATACTCATCTTTGGAAAAGAACTTTTCCGTTTGGAGATGGGAGATTGCCATGCAATATGCTGATTATCATTAAAATAAATGCGTCATGTTACCCTCGTAATTTTGCTTGATATTACCCGGGATATTTCCCGGTTCCCGGTTCTAAGAGTAATATAATGCGATTTCCCGGCTCCTGGAAAACCAGGGAATATATTAAATTCTACTATGAACTGGCACAGGATATACCCTTAAGAGCTAAAGGAGTTAAAGCTTTATTGCAGTGTCACAGTGCTTCAAATACTTGAAAATTAAGGGCGGCGGTAGTTTTTGAAATGTTGGGTGTTGGGGGTGAGGTGTTAAAAAAGGTTGTTTTTTCAGTGGGCCATCCCAGCATGCTGCGCCGAAAGCGTGTAGTGGTATCGGAACGTGTTATTTATTGTTTTATTGGTGCTTAATGTCACTTTCGTTATCTTTCCCTACATCATGATCGCAATATAGGTATGAATTCAAGTTTAGCTGATCGTATATACCTGTGCTATAAACTTTAGAGAACATCCACCCCAGGCGTTCTCTGGTTCTCTGTCCTATTATACCTGTAAAGCAGAACTTGTTTACAGCACTAAACAGGCGCCACTTCCCAGGGTTCTCACTGGGGATCGGAGCGTGCTGTTTGTATGTCTTCACACTCAAGTTATGTATAAAAATTGATAAAAGGTGGAAATTTCAGAAGTGTGTCAGTGAAATTTTTCCGCTTTTGCCTAGAATTTATCAAAAATATAGAGTTTTTACTGGTTTTTAGACTGAAAAGTAGTGAGATATAGATTTGTGTTTGGAATTTATGAATACCAAGATCCTCAGTTGAATAATTTACAGTCAAGGGGTGGGATGGGGTGGGGGGTTACAAATGGAATTCTATATCTTTTTCAAACGAATCGACCGCATCCGCCCGCGGAATGTATAAATTTAGCAGTTAAAAAATTGTGAAGAGACCATATCATGTGACACCTCATTGGAACAAGCTATTGTTTTGTTGAAATGTTTTGAAAACTAATAAGAACAAATAATTAAAATAACAAAATATAATTTCTTATGTGTAGAGTGAAGGATTAAAGCCTGTAAGTAGTATGTAATGTGATTTTCGGCCCCTGTTTGGATGACTTCGTTGGATAACCTTGGAGGTGACGTCATCTCACGGGATCTAGTGGTGCCATGGCAACCCGCGCGAACGGCCATCTTGTGGCATCATTTCCATAGTAATACACATGCGCGTGTTGTTAGGATGATAGTGTTTATGTCGTCCATTTTGTATACTGCAGGCCGCCATCTTGGTTTCTATAGAAGCACGTGGTTGCTATGTTACCCAAACGCCTAGAACAAGATTAAATAGTCTTCTAACATTCTTGCAATTGTGCCATTACTACCTTCTTCTATAAGTATTCCGATGACCCTAGATGTGTTTATGTTCTATTGTACACATTACATATAGCACATTGGGCACATGCTAGATGTGCCGATATGTGCTTATGTGACACATTGTGCACTAGCACATAGGCACATGCGATAAAAAGGGATGCCGAACGACAGACGTTTTTCAAAAAAAGGAATTCCATGGAACTTGGGTGTTTGGTGGAATGTGCTTGTGTGTTATTACAGGCATATAGAATGTGCCGATATGTGCTTATGTGAATATGCACAATGCGACATTAGCACATGCGACCAAAAGGGATTCTATAACCACTGACGTTTCCCAAAAAGGTAATCTATAGGGATTCCACCCCTTTTGATCGCATGAGTCACATTGTGCATTTTCACATATGCACATATCGGCACAGCCAGCATGTGCCCATGTGCTACATGTAATGAGTACAATAGAACATAAACACGTTTAAGGTTGTCGGAATACTTATGGAACAAGGTAGTAATGACATAAAGCTGGTACAAAACTATAGTTTTGGATTACTACAATAGAACTAAATCATAGGACAGATAGTTTCAGATAACATGGTAAGTCTACATGTATAAAAACTGTATACAAGTTGTATTGGAGCTTGGAAGCCCACTTATGGAATCCTTTCATTGCTACAATATAGCCCAATCATAGGACAGATAGTTGGAGAAAAGATGGAAGCCAATGGTACGACTACCTGTACAGGGGCTAGGAGCCATACGTGAGCTGTATAGGAATCGAGCCACGGGTATCCTCAAATACCCATACTTGTCACATTGTGCATATTCACATAAGCACATATAGGCACATCCAGCACGTGCCTGTCTATGTACATGTAATTTGTACAATAGAACATAAACATGTCTAGGGGAGTCGAAACACATTATAAGGAGATGGGGAAGCCATAACAGAGCTTCTAGATACATAGGTAAAAACTGAGAATTTGGTGGGAAATCAGAGCCAAGTAAACAATTATCAGGTCTATTTGGGTAATTAGATATACTCTAGTTTAATCGAGCTTACCCCATGCGGCTCCTCTGTACTATAGCACTACGTGCTACTATTACAAGCCATGGTATGGCGGCCCTAAAACGGATTCTTAAAGAATCCGTAGTAAATAAAGTCGTTTTTGGTAGTTTGGAGGGATTGTCTGGTTGTTTGCGGTAATTCTACGCGTCGGGATTTACTCCTAATCTGCGTCATCTGCGTTGTGTCCTTTTAATTATGTACCCACCAAGCGCAAATCAAATTATGGACGATTCTGGAAGAACCACCAGTGTTAGACAAATGGGAAGTGCCATCCATTCAAGTTTCAGTTGTCTGACGATTGTAATGTCTAAGTGCTTAAAGCAATGCACTTTGAGTGTTAAAATCAAACTCTAAGAGTTAGAATGGGTTTAACACCTTGAAAGTGTCAGTTTTAACACTTTAGTTTTTAGTGTGTATATATAGGAAAGAGCATTTAAAAAGTTCCAGAAGGTAAAATCTACAAAAAAAAACAGTTTTAGGTCGTGTCAGCCTGGGTTAACAAACTGGATTTCGAATGAGTTTTAAAACAGATGGCATTACGGTGACGTCACTTTGAAATCATTGATTCTGATCACATCAACCGGTTTGTGATGGGGCAAATCATCTTCAGGTGTGATGGACAGCTCCGTCATGTACCAACCTATGTTTTGAGACAAAAAAAAAAAAAAACGAAAAAAAAAATAGTGTGTATAGTTTGAGAGTTTGGCACGTGAAACACTCCCGGCGATTGCATCACCCATTGCCATCTTTTCACTGTCGAAAACTCAATGATGTACTTACAGCGACGACATTTGTGGCTGATATTAATCATTAATTGAGATGGATTAAGATTTACTCGGCTTAAATTGTAATATCCAATGGTATGTTTCAAATGAAAATAATAATATCAGATTTAACAGTATATATTCTATCAAGATCTCAGATTTAACTACATGCATATATCTATCTGGGTCACCTCTCAGACATGGACATTGAATAGTTTATGATCAAGTCTACAAAATAATGACAACTCTACAACTATGACTCGAACGCTGTGATTTGTATACCTTTTTTTTAAAATTTTGTCACTCAATGTTGGTAAGAACTTTCCCAAACAGTCGCGTCAAACTGGCTTCTTGTACCAATATTCATCCGCGTCAGTGAAACTATCTTTAGGATGGTGTCTTCCCACTAGACCAATTCCCTTTAGGCCAATTCCCCAAAAAACAATTCCCCTTAGACCAACTACATACTGTTATTGATTGAGGGTTGATTAAGGATAATTAAGAAAACATTTATTTATTGATAAGCACTTTTTTTGATAAAAAAAATAATAAAAAAGAATCACAGGCTTTGAAAGTGTGTGATTACTATAACAATTGCTATGAAAAATCTGCCCAACATCTATAAGATATCAACAAGCCAAAAAATAAGCAGACTGTCATCTGAAAAACGAGATCCCCTGAGGGTGAATTTAGTGATGCACTCTGCACAGCAGGGTAGCATCACTAAATTTACCCTCTGTGAACCTCAACCTGAATCAAGGTCTCAAACATAAACAGAAAGAGGTACCCAGAGAATAAACTGGCCCACTGTATGGGATAGCATCAGCAAATTCACCCTCTGTGGACCTCATTCTGCAAATGACAGACTGCTTATTTTTAGGCTTGAATATCAATAACATTAAATACATTTATAAATATTTATAAATATATCAAATTATTGATATAGAATTATTTTAGAAGTTGAACACACCTGTTGGTCTAAGGGGAATTGGTCTTTTGGGAATTGGCCTCGTGGGAATTAGTCTAAAGGGAATTGGTCTAGTGGGAATGAACTCTTTAGGATATTGGCTCGAAAATTTGAGTTAGGATTATACTTTTCCAGGTAAGTGGCGAAGCGTTTCACTGGGCAGTATTCATTGTCTACAAAATCAGTAGGCATTATTATGTCCCCAGAGACCCTGTTTGTCGCCAGCACGGTGGTTCTTCGACATTTCGTCCCGGGTGTTCACCACGAATTTTCTGCCATCAGGATATTTACAAACGGAGAAAGTGCCCTTGTTCATACTTTCCATAATGTCGTTCGCCGGCGATAGAAATACAACCTGATATACATTTGTACAAATTTGTATAAACAGCTGGTGGTTCTTGATTACAGATAGGCCAAAACTATTATAGATTTTTGTTAGATCACTGTCATTAATCTGTTCTCACCTTTGTCTCACATTTTTATTCCTGTCGGTACTGCCAATCTTGGAGCATTCATTGGCTTCCGTGAATTCAGGATTGGTCACAATGCCAAATTTGTTCATGTAGGATGGGGCTTTCAGGCTTGGATTTCTGAAAAATACAGGGTGGCGATAAATCGCTCACCTGTAGCCTACTAAGCCGAGCAAATTGCTCTCCTGAAATCTTTTTCACTTTTGTGCTTCACAAAGATCTTCTAAAGACTTAGTTAACCCCCCCCCCCCCGCACACTGATGTCAAAAATATCTAAATTTTAGACAGAAAAAAATTCCTATAATGCAACTAGAAATTTAACCAATTCAATCTCGTTTGACAGAGCTCATTGAGCTCTGTCAAACGAGATTGAATTGGGTAAATTTCTAGATGCATTATGGGAAAAAACAGCTTCCTGAATTTTTGGTATTTTGACATCAGAGTGAAGGGTGTTATTACTGGGTTGGGTAATTTCTCATTCGAGTGCATTCAAGCCAATCAATTTTAAATGAATTAATAAAATGTTAATGAATGAACCTGTATTCATTTTTTACTATCCCCTCCACCCCAGTGTGGTCAGATCGATCAAGAAGTTCAGGGGGACTGGTACATGTAGTGGGCGACACACACATGTACCCAGCATATTCTGTACACACGTTCCGTGGTCCGTCACCATCGAAAATAGCTGAAAGTAGGTGAGCAAAAAAAAAAAACGCTTATGCCCGATTAAGTTGCGTGAACTGTTAAGGCAAGCTAAAAATCGCTTGCGTCAGAATTCGATGAGTGGGCTTTCAAATACCTGTTCAGGGCGTGTCTCATATTTTCGAAATGTAGAGGCCGTGTACACTTCTCTTCGTCCCAGCATCCATGTAGAAATGGCCAAGATACTCGTTCAATTTCACAATGTCAAAATTTTCAAAATCATTGTCTTGAATTGACATTTTTCTTTCAAATATTTTCGGACAGCCTTGCAGATACAGAATTGGCCTCTTTCGTGTTTTGGGGAATCACGTTCGCCCGTTTTGCAACAATTTCTTCAACTGAATGACTTGCAAACCGCTTCATGTTTCAAGATTTGTCTCATGTGCATCAGTCGATATTTTTATTTACATTTCTTCGGGAAATTGCGATCATCCTATTCGAGAATGGTTTGGTCGTTGGGCGTTTTAGTTTTTCTTTTTAACTTTTTTTGCGGGTCTAGCTCATTGGTGGGTAAAGAGTTGAACAGTATTAAAACAACCAAATACTTGTTAATAAGACGTACAGTACGTGGAGAGTGTATTATCACTAATTCACCCGCAGAGTAGAGATTCCACCCGAGCAATATTTGCAAATTTGTTGCAAAGCATAACCAGCAAAGTTTCAACCAATGGACCTCCGGGTTAAGCCCGGAGGTCCATTAGCTGAAACATTGCTTGTGTTTTTGTCGAAATGTACAAAAATTGAAAGTTATAGCTTGGGTGATAACTCCACTCTGCGGGTGATTTAGTTACAATCCACTCTCCACGTACTTTATACAATCTAATGCATTCAAAACATACAATCAATTTGCAACGAACCATTTGGGGATGTAATTTTACATTCTAAATGGTCTCATAAAATGCTATTTTAAAGGCAGGATTCACTTTGAATCTCCTCCCATTGTTATCCTCTTTTCATATATTACGCGTGGTGACGTCAGACGGTAACATGTGCCACTTGAGCCGTAAACATAGAAAATACCAAGCGAGCACATGTCCAATAAGACGAGAGTGATTTTAGTGTTATTGGAACATAAAACAAACTACGCCAGCTTTCATCCAATCAGAGGAGGGAGATTTTACTCTTGTTGGAACATAACTTATGATTCTGCATTGCATCGAATATGATCCTTCGAATATTCGAGATTCGATTCGATATCGATACCATGCGTCTACTTCGAGATCGATGCCGAATCAGTCTCAAAATTCGATTTTTTCGAATCTCTCGTACTAACTTCAATTTGTTACATTTGCAACAAAAATTGGATAAAATTAACATTAGACAATTCATTCACGTAGGTTCAATTCATATTTAATTGAGTAACTGGCAATGGTTAATTTTAATTGAGTAACTGACAATGGTTAATTGTCAGTTAAGCAGTGAATTTTATCCAGAACATTATCCACAGTTTTAGTTTTTGAAGGCTTAAATTGTTACTATTCACTTTCGTAAGAACGTGAACAGTAACAAGTTAAGCCTTCAAAAAATAAAACTATGTGTAATAGGTCTAGTTGATTCAGCGACAGTGCTACAGAGAATTTATTGGTGTTTAAGAAATCAGTCAATCTTGGAAGACTCACCACAGTGTACCGTAACTTCCATTCAGGGATGTGGCTAGAGGGTTTCAGCTGGGGGTGGGGGTGGGGGCGGGGGTGCCACCGGTGCAACTGTGAGTGGTTTCGATAGGTGGTTGCACTGCAGCGCTGTGTGATGTCTTTTAACCCTTTACCCAACGAATCGCCCGCATCCGCTCGCGTAATATGCAAATACAGCTGCTGAAAAAATATTATTTTTCGAAAAAATTCAACAAAACCATATCATTTGACCCCCTTTGGAACGAGCTCGTCGAGCTCGTTCCAAAGAGGGGTCACATGATATGGTTTTGTTGAAATTTAAAAAAATGATATTTAAAATAATGAATTTTGAAATCGTCTGCGTTGTGTAAAGGGTTATGAACCTTTCTGAAAACTTTACTAGTCCTTTAACGGAAAAAGCATCATTTATAATGTGTCTGGGTCAGAAAATTTACCGGATTGATGTCAGAGTTGAAATTTTGAGGCCATGTCAATTTTAGAGTAGGAAATTTGAAACTCAAGTTTCCAGTTGGAAATAAAAGATCAAAATTCCTCATCATTAAGTTGGAATTTTAATATTTTTCATGAACAATTTTAATATTTTTCATGAACAATTTTAATATTTTTCATGAACAATGTTAATTTATTGAATTAACATTTCCAACTATTTGATTTTTGACCTCGGAATTTCCCTGTCGCCACATCCCTGCTTCCATTTGGTGCATCATGAAATAACTTTCCAAGATTCGATTTGATATCGATATCAGAGACACGATTCGATTCGAGATTCGATTCGAAAAAAATGTGAGTCGCGAATCAGTCAAAAATATGGAAAACGCTTGTAATCTCTCATCACATGGAGCACTGAGGGCAATCTCTCATCACATGGACCACTGGGTGCAACCCGAGAATCACATGGTCCACTGGGTGCAACCCGAGAATCACGTGGACCACTGGGTGCAACCCGAGAATCACATGAACCACTGGGTGCAATCCGAGAATCACATGGACCACTGAGTGCAATCTCTCATCACATGGACCACTGGGTGCAACCCGAGAATCACATGGACCACTGAGTGCAACCCGAGAATCACATGGACCACTGGGTGCAACCCGAGAATCACATGGACCACTGGGTGCAACCCGAGAATCACATGGACCACTGGGTGCAACCCGAGAATCACATGGACCACTGAGTGCAACCCGAGAATCACATGGACCACTGAGTGTAATCTCTCATCACATGGACCACTGGGTGCAACCCGAGAATCACATGGACCACTGAGTGCAACCCGAGAATCACATGGACCACTGAGTGCAACCCGAGAATCACATGGACCACTGAGTGCAACCCGAGAATCACATGGACCACTGAGTGCAACCCGAGAATCACATGGACCACTGAGTGCAACCCGAGAATCACATGGACCACTGAGTGCAACCCGAGAATCACATGGACCACTGAGTGCAACCCGAGAATCACATGGACCACTGGGTGCAACCCGAGAATCACATGGACCACTGAGTGCAACCCGAGAATCACATGGACCACTGGGTGAAACCCGAGAATCACATGGACCACTGAGTGCAACCCGAGAATCACATGGACCACTGAGTGCAACCCGAGATTCAACGAGATGAGAGTTCGCAGGCGTTTCAGGTGTTGCATTAAATTGCGAAACACCATTATGCTTTTTTTCGTGTATCGTTCCCCTCACTTGCATTTGGGGTGGAGGGGGGATTTTCAGTACCCAGTGATTTTAATCTGGTGAGCGGCGGGTGGGGGGGGGGGGGGGGTTAGACTCGAGTAAAATGAGCGTTAGTGTATGTGTGTGAATGCATGTGTGTGTGCTTGAGTAAGGGTGCCCATGTGTGCGTGCTCGCGCAAGTGTGCGTGTTTGTGAAGACGCGTGTATATGAGTGTTTGTGTGTGCTATTTGTGGTGCGTCATTGCATTAGATGTATGACTGGGGTTACCTGCATGTATGTGCCTGCGAATAAAAGAGTGTGGATCCTTGTGTATGTGTGTGGGGTTGGGTGGGTGGAGTAGGGTTGGAAGTGGCCAAACATGCAATCAATAATCTTGCAGTTGTGACATGTAGACCAAATGGATAGCACATGTCACTGTAATACAGAATTACTTACTTACTTACTTACTTACTTGCTTACTTACTTACTTACTTACTTACTTACTTACTCAAGATTCGATTTTTTCGAATCTCTCGTACTTACTTCATTTGTTGCATTTCCACCAAACACTGGCTAAAGCTAACATTAGGCAATTCATTCATGTATGCTCAATTGGTACTTAATTGAATAACTGACAAAGATTAATTGTTAGGTAAGTAGTGAATTTTGTCCAGAACATTATCCATAGTTTTAATTTTTGAAGGCTCAACTTGTAACTAATCACGTTGTTAAGAATGTGAACAGTAACAAGTTAAACCTTCAAAACCTAAAATAGAACTGAAGATAATAGGCCTAGCTGTTACAGCGACGGTGCTACAGAGAATATTTATTTATTGGTGTTCAAGGTGTCATTCAGTCTTGTAAGGGTCATCACAGTGTACCGTGACTGCCTTTTGGTGCAGTATGAAATTACTATTAAAATTCAATTCGAGATTTGATTTGATATTGATATCCAGTGCTGGAAATGAACACAATTGACGGGTGCAGTTTTAAGCCCCCGCGAAATCAGAGACGAGAGAAATATGCACCCGTAAAATGTTAGTAAATGAATTTTCGAGGGAATACTGTCACCATACACCAGAAACCTTAACCTTCTGAACCCGAGACAGGAGCATGTTATGCCATGACGTCATTAAATAGGATGACTGTTCAGTAAATGTGTGGGTAGACCAATCAGTATTTTCAACGTGCAGCCCCGAGGCTGCACATTGAAAATATTGATTGATCTACCCCAAATAATGAATATGGACTCTTCTAATTGCTGTCATTGAGCTGTATGGCAGATCCCACTAGTGTCCAAAGGGTTTATTTATATGCCCTCACAGTATATTTGTGCTCCTCAATATTTTTCAACGAGTGCATTTTGTGCTCCCATAAAATAGAAATCACGGGTGCTGACGGGAGCAATTGCACACGCACCCGTCTCATTTCCGGGACTGGATATCAGAGACACGATTCGATTAGAGATTCGATTAAAAAAGAATTGTGTGATTGGTAGTTGCCTTGCATCGAGCTTGTTGAGCTCGTTCCAACGAGGTATCGTAAGTTATGTTCTATACGCACAAAAAACCCATGAAAACATTCAGTTATTCAAGAAATACTTTACAAGTCGTTACCCGAGTTCCAATGTGTTCTATGTGCCTACTGGCACATAGAACACATTGGAACTCAGGGGACGAAGTGTTGACCTAATTGTTAGGTAAAAAGGATTAATCGCGAACAGATGGAGAGACAAATGAACAAAATAACACTAGTGAATCTTCATCTGTGTCGCTTTCGTTGCTAAATACATCTCCTTAAAGTGAGAAACGTTCCTCATTATAACATTATCTCGCAGAGGTAATGCGTCTGAAAATTTAACCAAATCGACACGCGCTCCCTTTGCGGGAACACGGTGGCTCAGCTGTTAGAGCAGTGAATTTCAAACCGAAAGGACGACGGTTCAATCTTGGTTAGCGGTAACCCATTTGTGTCCCAGGGCAAGACTACCCTGTTAGCAGCACCAAATAAAATGTACAAAGCCCACCCGGCATAACTCATTAATAGTAAAACTGCCTTCCCGAGGCCTGAAGGTGTGGGAAGGGCAGTGTAGCCATCTCACAGAGACTAACCTGTTAGCAGCACCAAATAAAATGTACAAAGCCCACTCCGCATAACTCATTAAAGACTACCCTGTTAGCAGCACCAAATAAAATGTACAAAACCCACTCGGCATAACTCATTAATAGTAAAACTGCCTTGCCGAGGCCTGGAGGTGTGGGAAGGGCAGTGTAGCCATCTCACAGAGACTACCCTGTTAACAGCACCAAATAAAATGCACAAAGCTCACTCGGAATAACTCATTAATAGTAAAACTGCTTTGCCGAGGTCTGGAGGTGTAGGAAGGCCAGTGTGGTCATCTCACAGAGACTATCTTGTTAGCAGCACCAAATAAAATGTACAAAGCTCACTCGGCAGAATTCATTAATAGTAAAACTTCATTTTCCCACTTTTAGCTTTTGTAAGCTCGAGGAGAGCTGATTGCCCCCCTCCCCTCCAGGCCATGCGAGAGAAGCGATTTTTAGCCCTCCTACATTTTAAGAATGCCAGGCCTACCCCCTTTCCCACATAAACAAAAACTCTTTTTGAACGAATGTCATATTGATATAAAGTTTGAATGTATTCTTAATATAAGTAACTTGATTTTCAATACATAATATATAGGAGCTGACGGGAGTACTCTACAAAGGAACAATTCATATTAAAGGCTTCCATTCTTTAACTTTGTTTCGTTCTATTCATTACTTATAAGTCTCAAGTCCGCGTTGGTTTATTAATTCGACAATTTTTTGACAAGTGCATTATCCGTTAGTACGATTAATGCTTACAATTCTTAACCCTTTGACAAATATAACGACGAAAAGCAACCAGCGCTACACACAAAAATCACCATTTAATTTCATTATTTTTATAATTTTTTATTTCACAAACATAGCTCGTGCTCGTGCAGCTCATTCAGTGAAGGATCATAAGCTATGTTTTTTTACGCAGAAAATGAAAAAAATGAGGTATTCAAGAATTTTGTTTGCAAGTGTCGTCTGCATTTCTTGTTTGGTGAAGAGTTAACCTCCAAAGGCGTTCATTTGTCTGAGCGGACATATTAAGTTTAAGTTATTCATTTTAGTCAACAAGAACCACAATGGTCAAACCGAAGGTTTTTTCGATAATTTTAGCAAATTCAAAATGTATTTTTTCTCCCGGACAAATGGTTGAAGGATGTATCAACTTGGAACTTGATGAGGAAATGAAAATAAGAGGTAAGTGACCGTTTTTAAACAAGTGAGGAAATTCATGTATTTATTTATTGGTGTTGATGGTCACATATTTCTGCACAATGGCTAATCATGACCACGACAGTTTTACGGGTGGAGGAAGCCGGAGAGAACCACCGAGCAACTGCGAGCAATTGTCAGCTACTAACTCGACACAAGCGGTGTTAGCATTGGTTGTAGACATGTGCGTTATCGACGTGCAGTACGCCTTAGAACATAACGTCACAGTGCCCCCACGTGGGCTATAGTGGTGAAGTGTCTTGCCCAAGGATACAACGCGGTTGCCGCAGGTGGTATTCGAACCGAGGAGCTCTCGGCTCGCAGCCTACACCTCTACCTGCTGAGCCCCCCCCCCCCCGTAACGAAGCAAATCCCCATAGATTAAATATTTTCACTTCAACGATAATATGAAGAGCATTGAACGAATATGAAGCATATGCACTTTCTATAGTCTTGTGTGTAGAAGACAGCCGAAATCCTCTCCATGTTTGCTCACTTTTTGCAAAAGAAAGTTAAAAATAAAACCTTCCCTTCTCATTGATTTAGAAAAAAGTACAAGAGAATTTATTTTATGTCACCTTATTCTTTATTAGGTCATGACTCGTGCAGCCAAACTGAATGAGTGGGATTCGACTCGACCGGTCGAAGTACTACGAACTGCGCAATGTCACGAACTGTGCAATAGAGGAAATATATGGCGGTGAGGTCGCATCGTTCGTTCGGTTAGTTAGAACCCAAGTGGGTTGGATCGGTTGAATTTGTGTTAAATAAAAGAGGAAAAGGTCCTAGAAAACATTTTATGATTGTGTCATCTTCTCCGCGAAAGATTTATTTCAGTGACGTTCTGTTTATCCATATCCGACTGAATATATATTTATATATAGAGCTGTCACGATTTTTTAATTTAGGAATCGATTAATCGTCACAAATAGTCGATAATAATCGATTAATCGTACCTAGATGAACCCCCCTCTCCCTCTCTTTTGAGTCGTAGGTTGGGGGACCCCGGTGGGGGACCCCGGAAGTGACGTCATGTCACGTGACGTAGTGGCGCCATGTTGTGTTGGTATGGTAACCCGCGTGAGCAGCCATCTTGTGACGTCATCTCTATAGTGACGCGTGGTGTTAGTGCGCATGCGCAGCGCGTGTTGTTAGGGTGATACGTGTTTCAGTCGTCCATTTTGTATACTGGAGGTCGCCATCTTGGTTTCTAAGGTAGCACGTGATTGCTATGTTACCCAATTGTTCTGCAATGGGACGGGGTATGTTCGGAGAGTGTGTTCGATTGTAGAAGAGTAAATCTAATTACCACAAACAACCCGACAATCCCTCCAAAACACCAAAATCCATCCGAAATCACCGAAATTGACTTTATTTCCCCAATTAATATAGATAAAATAAAGAATTGAATTGAACAGAAAAAAACGATATTGGCGGCGCAAGCCAACCTGATACATATGATTATGTAATTCAACCGCTAAATATCACTACTGTTTGACGATCTTTCCCAGTCCCCGGAAAATCCACAGGGTGGAATCCGATTCCGTTTCACTAATGTGTGACGGACTATTTACTGGTGCATTCGAATTCGCATAATTCGCTGTTTCGGTCGCAGAGAGTCCTTTACTCTGAGCTGGAATGGGTGGGCTCGAACGACGGCCCGGGTTGATTGTTCACTTTGTTACGTATTCAAGCGCATCAGGGGATTCCCTGGGAAGTGTGCACCTGTTACAAAAATAAGTGTAAACATAAATAGTTCCTTTTCACTTCAATCCAATTCACACAAAAAGGTTGGGAGAATTGCTAATGCTAGCGTTGGCATGGATGTTGAACTATAAGTCATGTAATAATCCTTTTATCGCTACGGTGAAGTGATCTCTCGTTGAGGAGGTCAGATCGGCGGATCAAATTCGCTGTCTGCGGCAGCTCGTTTAATCCGGCGATCGGACCGGGGTCCTTCTCTTCTCGACGAGATACTTCGACCCTGATCACTTCACTGTAGCGATAATATGGATTCTTCAAAGTCAAAGTCCTCTTCTTTACGAAGACGCTTGGCAGTTTCTTGAATTTTCTTGTGTGTTGAGTGGTTGCAAAAATGTCTAATGTGCACTAGGCTGTTAATGTATTTCGCACTAATGGCTTCTCTAACACTCTTTTAAAGTGATCTATATGCTGTTTCAACTGCATCTTCTCTATCCATTCCATCCTCGATATACGGGTTCATGAGGTTGTCAAAAGTCGTCTTGGTATTTGTCATAGGCACTTTGGACGATAGTTCCTATCATAGAAACGCCTTCTTCTTCTTCTTCTTCTTCTTCTTCTTTTTCTTCTTCTTCCATATCTTCTGATAGTTCCGACGACTCATCGGAGACCGAATCTCTTGTTCGATGGTCAAATTACAAATGACAAGTTTCCAACGAGCACGACTCTTTTATAGGATATCGGACAGAACATTGATGCTGGGTTTAATCAACTTTCCTAAAAATCCTCCTTTCTGTATGATCCGTCTTCTTTTCCTATAAGATAGTTCGCTTTTTGGTAAGGCAATTCTCCTGATCTAGGGTTTGTATGGAATCAACTGAGCTCTCTCGGATTTGGTTATAGGTACTGTCACCTTCAAGATATTCGAAGCACAGTCACATATACATTGTATCAAATCATCATTGGCCGTCTTGATCACAGGCTTGGCTTCATGTCGATCCGCATCAGATAGAATTCGCAGTGTATCTGAATTTCTGTCTAGTCTTGCAGTGTAGCTCGATTTTTCAGTTTGTCGGTTTGAGAAAACTTCTGCTTTGTGCCTCTTCGTGTTAAACGTTCGAGAAAATGTCTTTCTACAGTACTCACAGTTAGGAATTGCCATATCTTCACTCTTTCTTGGTCGTAGAACAAATGAGCATTTGGTGTTGGAACATCCATTTTATACCCTTTTCAGAGCTAGGACTGGGTTGATAAGCGCCGAGAGGAAGCACCTCTTTCGTAATATACTTCTGTTTATATTGGTAGAAATTCCATCATCTGTCACCAGCTTCAATACTTGTTCGTATTTTCGAAGGTCAAATTCAGCCAAATGTATCTTCGAGGATGTTGGTAGCACAGTTACATAAACATGTACTCAAATCGTCATAAGCAGCGCGTAGAACGAGTTCCTCCTTGTCGGCATTCTCTAAAAGTTCTAAAAGTACTTTATTCTGGTCAGCCATTACATATTCAGTATCTTTCTGCTCGTCTGCTCTTCTTGGACAGTGATATTCTTCACGACTCTTCCTGTTGTGTGGTTGGGTGAACAACTTCGTACAATATTTGCACTGGAGCCGAAAACGGATCTTCTCGTGTTTTCTAGCATAATCCGATCTCGAAAATAACTTGGAACAGTATTTGCACCGAACTGGTAACAGGTAACATGCCTTCACTCGACGACGACCAGGTCACAAATGAGGTTTAAGCCGAGCTCGCACCCTTTTTATACCTTTCCCAACAGAAAAACCCGGATGTAGCATGAAGTACCCGGATGTAAGGTTTCTACGACAAGTGTCCTCCAATAGTTCAGTATCATAGGTATCCTAAAATACCCAGATGAGTCACAGAACAGTATGTGGAGTCACACGATCGAGTAATTGCTCTATAGCCCATTTGCTCGATGGGCTTCGAGTCGTTCGAGCAATTGCTCATGGAGCAATTACTCTCTTGGCTCTTAGCTTGAATCGCCCATTTCTTGGTATCCTACTTACGGAATCCCTTTTTTCTGAAAATGACTGGTCTTAGGCACCCTTTTTCGGAAATGAGCGAAGAGTCATATTTGCGAGTCACTCGAACGAGCAATTACTCTAGAGCTCATTTGCTTGATGGAATTCGAGTCGTTCAAGCAGTATGTGGAGTCACTCGATGGAACAATTGCTCTAAAGCTCGTTTGCTCGGTGGGCTTCGAGTCGTTTGAGCAATGACGTTTTAGTAACTGTTCGATGGCTTATTGGCTTTGGGAATGACATAGGTTTTTGTTATACAAAAGGGAGTTAAATCTGCATTCAGATTATGGGAAATCAAGCAATCTGTTTGGTTAGTTAGAGCCAGTAAAGTGAACTGATTGGGTGATCTAGATAAATGAAACAACAAGTGTACTTGGAATAGGGTCGGAACTAACAAGAACAGACCCGAAAAGCTAAATATAGTAATAATAAGCAAGCTGTTAAGAAGGTTTGAGGCCACACAACTGCCACGTGCTACCGTAGAAACCAAGGTGGTGGCCTCCAGTAACTAACACCACGTATCACTATGGGGATGATATCACAAGATGGCCGCTCACACGGGTTACTAGGACAACACAACATGGCGGCACTGAGTCACTTGACTTGACCCCCACATCCGGAGTCCAGCACCGGAGTCCGTCAACTATAACCTGAAACGTGAGAGAAATATCACTGACGTCTTAGAAACAATTTGTTTTGTTTCATTTTGTTGAAACCTGTTCTAGCATCTATGTACCCCCGAACATACGGCAAGGATACAGTTATCCCTCTAACTATTTAACTAACAGGAATAGCAGACGACACATACACAAAGGTTCTGGAATAAGGCCTAAAAAGTGGAAAATCTGTTTCTCAGTCCCTCTCGTATGGTCCTGTTGGCTGCCGCATACTCTCTTTTTATAAACAATGCAAACTTAAAAAAAAAAATAAATATGTGGTACATTAGAGGGGTTAATGGATCGATGTGGCCGAGATCGTTGCACCCCAGTCGTCTAGTGGATTTTAGTTCGGACTCACGAATGTTTATTCTGCGGAGGAAGTTCGGAATCACTCCCCCACACGTAAGCTTAAAGAAAATGTCGGAAGTAATGGGTCAACACCAAGTTCGTGGTTACTCTTGAAACATTCACCATGGATTCCTCGGGAACACTTCAGCTGGGCATATGCAAGTCAAACACAGAAGAATACTTACGATTTCTTTGTGATATATTCTTAATTAAATCCTAGCGCCCTACACTTGTAAAAAGACTCTGATGTAAAACAAAATTTCAGATACACGTTCAGTGAAGAAAATAAAGTCGACTAAATGTTACTGAGAAGCAGGAATTCTTCCACCAGTTCGCGTTCGATCTGCATCACAGGAGTCCGATCAGGAAACTGACTTTCAGCGGCAATCACCTTGCTTAATATCCAAAATCCAAACTATTCTATCAGAAGATAGTTTATCGGACCAGATGTTGACCAGGTGTGTGAATTGGATGCCCATCCCTCATATAACCCCGTTGTAACCGGCCAAACGTCATTACGTGTACTGTATTAAGAGATAGCTCTCCCCTTCTTTAAAAATGAACAGCCGGTATACTGTTAAAACCGCCGAGTCCTAATCTCGGAAACCATTAAATTGTTATCAGCGATGAGTTATGGCTATAACATCCGTGGTCGACACTTAACAATCACGCCATACTCCTGACACGAGGTAATTAAAACTCAGTACAAGGGAAGAACTATAAAACTGTCGCCGTGACATATGGTATACGGTCACATAGATATTTGTAATCGGCGTAGAGACGAAATTGCTTATTAGTTATCTCTTATGTGAGGTCGTAAATACCAACGAACTGTACTCCAAACCTTGCAACACACGAATCAGCTAAAATATATTCGTTTTACTTCTGAGAAAAAATATGTTTCTCAGTGAAAGAATTTTTCATGAAGGTAAAATCGTACTTTACACACAAACTAAATTATATAGCCCGTCCTTGGGACCCCTTCCCCTTGGAGATGAGGGAAAGCTCTACGCTCGTCAATAAGGACCCACGTGAGGGAATTATGTGACAAATATTTTATGTATTTTACAGAAGTTAATAAAATTGATAAAGGGACGAAATAGTCCACCATCCATGCTATTCTATAGATTTTGAGGCCTAAAACATAAAACAAACTTAAACTTTTGATGGCAAAGAAATAATTACAAAAATAAAAAATAAAATAAAAAACCGCTCGCCCACATGCAATTTAAAAAAACATGACCTGAGAAACAGATCTACTTTTTGGGGCCATTACATTTTATTATATCGTGTGCGTTGGGTAAAGGGTTAAAAATTAAGACTGAACACGACGAGGGTGGAGTACATAGGACTGGAATCAACCACTTGAGTTTGTGTTTTTTCTGTATTTCACGAGCGCCTTCACTCAAGTCGTTGATGCATGTCCCACGTACTCTACACGTGTTTTTTTCCCTGTATTTATACCACGATTAAACTTGAATTAAATAAACGTAGCTGGTAATTTTAAAATAATTCACCTTCGGCCAGGTTCTTCAGTATGTTTGCTTTCTTGTTTGTATCGCAACATCTAATTCGCGTCATAACGTTACTCAGATGCGTAAATTCGAATCAGATGCGTTTTGACGTGACATTCATACACATAATCCAGATTCCACGCGTGGTGTTCCTTGAACTTTTTGCATTATCTGTATTGTATCACCTAAAGGTAAAACTACGCTCGTCTATCGTGGTATAAATAGACAGAACGCGATGTGTTTGAATCGGTGGGTGTTTTACATAACGAGTTGGAATGGCATAGTCATATTTGGAGAGAGCCGTAGGCTCTCGCCAAATATGACTAGTCCATTCCAACGAGTTATGTAAAACACCCACCGATTTACGACTCTTGCGAAATATGACTACGCCATTCCAACTCGTTATGTAAAACATCCACCGATTCAAACACACATCGCGTTCTGTGTTTATTACACAAGTCATGAATTAAAATTTACTTAAACAAACAAATTTTAATTCCAATGTTTAAACCCAAAGGTGAAGAGTCCGTTTGTTTTGTTTGAGCTGTACTGATCAAATGGATCGATAAAAAATCAAAACAACCTTTTGGGAATCAGTGTTTGTTGAAATTCGTATCTCTGTTTCTCTTCGCCTGGTGTCCATTCATGCCTAACCATTTGGTGGCTATTACTGTTAGTGAAAATATATGTACAAATTTGGGCAGATTTGCAAAACAGCTGGGAGAAACGTTTTTAAAAGAAGTTCGAAGCATGTGAAGATGACCGAAGATTTACCGAAATAAAGCTTACCAAATAGATAAAGCGGCATCCGCAAAACGAGATGGCCACGACGGTACTGGGTTAATGTTGTGATTGGAAAATGATTGCTTTTTTTTAAATATTATCTCATTTTTGGTTAACTAAATTTTTGTGAACCGACTTTATTTTGCTTTCGACGTTTTCATTTTCACACAAACGTGACAGACGATCGATAATTGTATAACGACATTTGGAAACTTATCGAAGCGTAACTAATGACTCGACGGGAAAGGAAAAAGGAAAGGTGCTGGGGAAAAAGTTCTGGCTTGTATGTCACCTGTTGAATACAGAAACATTTATGTCATAGCGGCCATTCCGTTAAATACAAGGGTTTAAAGTTTAATGGATGTGTAATAAAAAGTTACTTTCATTTCAGATATAAAAGCACGGTTTGTCGGCGCTGCAAAAGTGAAATGGACGGAAGGTAGCGGTAAAAACTCGACAACGTATACGAACAACGAATGCTATATTGACGCAATAAGAAGCGTGTTTGGAAAAGGTAAAAAATATTAAAATAAGAGGCCCGGATCATTTATCTACGGAAATATATTTGGAACATGTTTGAAAAAATGGGCCACTCAAAAGTAAACCTCATTTTTTTCACTCACATGTCCACAACACGCTTCTGTATATCTCAGTTTGACACACGTATCATTTCATTATGATTACTAAAATTATCACAAGTTTATCTTAATTTCATCTGCATTTTTCCACCTTAATTCCTTGAAAACTGAACATTTTCGTCACTGGATTTAAGGAAAGTTAACTACCCCTTAGTTTTCTAAAGCTATCAGTGAATTTAACATTAAGAAATTTCATATTAAAATTGAAATGTCTAAATGTTTGTGAAGTTGTATCATCAATGTGCTCATCATTTCACAAACTTCAGGCATTAGAAGAAAAAGCAGACGACACTTGCAAACAAAATTCTTGAATAACTAATTTTTTTCATTTTTTGTCTCAAAAACATAGGTTATGACCCCTCTTTGGAACGAGCTCGTCGAGCTCGTTCCAGTGAGGGGTCATAACCTATGTTTTTGAGACAAAAAATGACAAAAATTAGTTATTCAAGAATTTTGTTTGCAAGTGTCGTCTGCTTTTCATGTTAGGTAAATTGTAAATTCACGTTGTAAAGACAAAAAAAAAGTATAAAAGAAGAAATAAAGGTAGTAATGACAGTAATAAGGAAAGGCACTATGGAGATCTGATTTAACACTGAAAACTCCCAGAGGGTTTTGCATTTTTTGAAAATTCACGTCCAGAAGGAATATATATGTGGACCTGATTTAACACTGAAAATTCTCTTAGACATTTTTACGCCAGAGTGACATCGGCGAAAAACTGTCTACAGGAATTTTCAGCGTTAAATCCGGTCCCCATAATGCCTTGCCTTACTACTAAATTGACGCTCAAGTTATTTGGTATTTATCTTTTGGTCAAAGATCAGGCAAATGTGAAATGTACCAAGTTAGTATAAAGACAGATGGCCACCTATGGTGAGTATTGTTTGTGGGAATCATTTTAAAGATATGAGTAGTATAGATCGCACGTTTGGGGCCTAGTTTGGGGGGACCTCGGAAGTGACGTCATGTCACGTGACCCAGTGGCGCCATGTTGTGTTGTCATGGTAACCCACGTGAGCGGCCATCTTGTCACGTCATCTCCATAGTGATACGTAGTGTGAGTGCGCATATGCAGCGCGTGTTGTTAGGGTGATACGTGTTTCCGTCGTCCATTTTGTATACTGGAGGCCGCCATCTTGGTTTCTGTAGTAGCACGTGGTTGCTATGTGACCCATTGGCTTCTAACAAGACAAGGGTATGTTCGGAGGGTATGTTCGATTAAATCGTAGTAACTCTAATTACCACAAACAACCCGACAAGTAGTACTATTTCGAATTCTTTCAGAATCCTATTTAGGACCGCCATACCGTAGATTTTAATAGTAGTACGTAGTGCTATAATACCGAGAGGTCCCCTGGGCGTGTGTTCGATTGAACTAAAGTATATCCAATTACCCAAATAAACCCGACCACCCTTACAGACCACCAAAATCCCCACCAAACCACCCAAACGGACATGTGAAGCCCCATTTTGGGCATATAAAAATAACACGTTATGCTACAGTACCAAGGGGTACAGGGGGTATGCTCTATTGACTAGGAGTACAGGGCCTGATTTTCCCAGAATTCCATTTTCAATGCCCTTTGCATATGTTTCTCTATCACTAACAGTCTATCCAGTCCAAACTATCTCTGGGACTCTCGTCCAAGTCTTATAATTACCAGTGCTTGATTTCCCATAATGCAGTTATCTCCCTTGTGTATATCAAAAGCATTCCCAAACCCAATAAGCAATCGACCAGTTGCCGATAAACCATTGCTCGAATGACTCGAATCCCATCGAGCAAATGAGCTTTAGAGTAATTGCTCGATCGAGTGACTCGGCATATTGCTCAAACGACTCGAATCCCATCGAGGAAATGAGCCAACGAGCAATTGCTCATTCGAGTGACTCCTCGAACGACTCGACGACTCATTTCAGAAAAAAGGGATTCCATAGCCACAGGCGTTTTCGAAAAAGGGATTTCACAAATGGGATTCCAAAAAGGGATTCCAAAAGTGGGATTCCATCTTATGTCGAGTGACTCACAAGTATTGCTTGAATGACTCGAATCCCATCGAGCAAATGAGCCAACAAGCAATTGCTCGATCGAGTAATTCCTCGAACGACTCGACGACTCATTTCAGAAAAAAAGGATTCCATAGCCACATGCGTTTTCGAAAAAGGGATTCCACAAAGGGATTCCAAAAGTGGGATTCCGTCTTATGTCGAGTGACTAATTCACTATTGCTCGAATGACTCGAATCCCATCGAACAAATGAGCTATCGAGCAATTGCTTGATCGAGTGACTCCTCGAATGACTCGACGACTCATTTCAGAAGAAAGGGATTCCTTAGCCACAGCCACACAAATGCGATTCCAAAAAAAGGGATTCCACAAATGGGATTCCGTTTCCATCTTGTCGCCAAAGCTCCAAGGCCACTACAGGCCTATGGTCTCTCTGTCCTATCATTAGCTTCTACAACAGTCTTGTTTCATTGTGGCCTTGTACCAGTACTATTGACTAAACTACCATCCGTTAATATTGACTTGTATCCCTACATCATAACTATACCTTCGCTCAAGCTTTCAAAATGTTCCATCAGATTTCCCCTGTATACATATAAAGCATTCCGTAATTGAGATTCCTAGCCGATTTCGTAAAATATGGATTCCCTGTTTTAACATCAACACTCGAGGGTATTCCCCTTCCCTGTTTGAAGAATTCTGTTCAATGGGTTGTAGTTCATTCAGTTAAAAATCAGATCACCTTAGATATATTTTCATTAAATTTAAAAATTCATTCAGTTCAAAAAGGTGTTATCACCTTCATTTAGGCTATGGTTCATTCAAACAGTTCACTCAGTTCAAAGGGGTTTTAATTACATAAAGTTCATTCAAACAGTTCAAAGCAGTTATAGTTTATTCAAACAGATCAAAGGGGTTAATTATATATACCTTCATTAGGGTTAGAATTCATTCAGTTGAAAACTTTGTTATGGTCAATTCACTTCGATGCCTTCATTGGGTTGGTTCGATTTTCTTAAATTTGTTCTGTTCATTTCGATCTTGGTTGTGTTGGATCTTTGTTAACTTTGTTCTATTCGCATCCATCTTAATTGTATTTGATCAGATCTGTTCAGTCTGTCCAATTAGTTCGATCAGTCCTACTAGTTTGATCTTCTTTCACTTTGTTATGTTCACTTCGATCTTGGTTGTGTTGGATCTGTACCTTTATTGTTTTGCAGTGGTTGGTTGTCTCTTTTCAGGGTCTTGTAGTAATAATTGAGTATTACCAATCCCTTTCCATATCCTCGAGTGTTGATGTTAAAACACGGAATCTATATTTTACGGAATCGGCTAGGAAACTAAATTACGGAATGCTTTATATGTATACAGGGGAAATCTGATGGAACATTTTGAAGACTTGAGCGAAGGTATAGCTAGGAAGTAGTGATACAAGTCAATATTAATGGATGGTAGTTTCGTCAATAGTACTGGTACAAGGCCGCAATGGAACGAGACTGTTTTTGAAGCTAATGATAGGACAGATAGACCATAGACCTGTATTGGCCTTGGAGCTTTGGCGACAAGATGGAAACGGAATCCCATTTGTGGAATCCCTTTTTTGGAATCCCATTTGTGGAATCCCTTTTTCGAAAACGCCTGTGGCTATGGAATCCCTTTTTTCTGAAATGAGTCGTCGAGTCGTTCGAGGAGTCACTTTGTCAAGCAATTGCTCGACAACTCATTTGCTCGATGAGATTCGAGTCATTCGAGCAATAGTTGCGAGTCACTCGACATAAGATGGAATCCCACTTTTGGAACCCCTTTTTGGAATCCCATTTGTGGAATCCCTTTTTCGAAAACGCCTGTGGCTATGGAATCCCTTTTTTCTAAAATGAGTCGCCGAGTCGTTCGGGGACTCACTCGACCGAGCAATTGTTCGTTGGCTCATTTGCTCGATGGGATTCAAGTCGTTCGAGCAATATGCTGAGTCAATCGATCGAGCAATTACTCTAAAGCCAATTTGCTTGATGGGATTCGAGTCATTCGAGCAATGGTTTATCAGTAACTGCTCGATTGCTTATTGGGTTTTGGAATGCTTTTGATAAACACAAGGGAGATAACTGCATTATGGGAAATCAAGCACTGGTAATTATAAGACTTGGACGAGAGAACCAGAGATAGTTTGGACTGGATAGACTGTTAGTGATAGAGAAACATATTCAATAGGCATTAAAAAATGGGATTCTGGGAAAATCAGGCCCTGTACTCCTATTCAATGGAACATACCCCCTGTATCCCTTGGTACTATAGCATAACGTGTTATTTTTAAATGCCTAAAATGGAGCTTCACATGTCCATTTGGGTGGTTTGGTGGTGATTTTGGTGGTCTTTAAGGGTGGTCGGGTCTATTTGGGTAATTAGATATGCTCTAGTACAATCCAACATACCCCCAGGGGACCCCTCGGTACTATAGCACTACGTACTATTATTAAAATCTACAGTATGGAGGTCCAAAATAGGATTCTGAAAGAATTTGAAATAGTACTACTTGTCGGGTTCTTTGTGGTAATTAGATTTACTCCGATTTAAAAGAACATACCTTCCGAACATACCCCTGTCTTGTTAGAAGTCAACGGGTCACATAGCAACCACGTTCTACTATAGAAACCAAGATGGCGGCCTCCAGTATACAAAATGGACGACGGAAACACGTATCACCCTAACAACATGCGCTGCGCATGCGCACTCACACCACGTATCACTATGGAGATGACGTGACAAGATGGCCGCTCACGCGGTTTACCATGACAACACAACATGGCGCCACTGGGTCACGTGACATGACGTCACTTCCGAGGTCCCCCACCGAGGTCCCTCAAACTAGGCCCTAAACGTGCGAGTTATACTACTGATATGTTCATAGAAGAACTTTGACAATTGAGCTGTAAATATAACCTATAATGAAGTACAGTTGGGACCAGAAGTCCTGTCACCGTATATATACAGAACCACACTTATGTTTGAATGGGTTAACGATCACTGGACGAGAGCGAGAGGCGCAGGGACACCACGAGAGCCGTTAGGCTCGAGTGGCATCCAAGCGCCACTCACTCGAGTCCAGAAATGGTTAACCCATCCAAACATAAATGTGGTTCTGTATTTATTACACAGCAAACCATGAAAAAGAATTCACTGTAATTAATCGCTAATTGAATTAAATAGTCGACAATTCGAACGGTTGAAAGGATTTTACTGAGAAGCGGGCAATTTTGTCAGAGAACCAGTCTTGAGTCTTTGACCTTGCCACCTGTAGAATCGCTGTTAATTCATTTGACTCTCCAAAAAATTCGAACACTCAAAACATCAAAAGATTGCGTTCAAAATAAGATATAAGAAATTTTGAGTTCTGAAATGTGTTTTGAGGAGTGTGTGTGCAGGCATCATTATATCCGGAGGATGGAAAATGTACAAGGAGTTTATTTTACGATGCGAACTGGTCGCTCTGTTTAAATTTCGTGCTTATCAAACTGAAACTAAAGTAAAACTCGAGTTGACTGTGCATTAGGCTATCGTCATTTCTGTTCAGTATTGTAACAAAATTACACTCTGGACGAGAAAAGACATTTTTGTACAATAATTAACCTCCCGGTGCATAGATTCTATCGCTAAGAGTAACTGGGGCACTTTGTGATTCCATTCTGGGTGAACTCAGCAGGCTTGGTAAGTTAGCACTTTATTTTTCAACATTATAATTTATAAAGTTTCTCTTTCTGACTTGAAATTTAACCTTTTTCTATTTTACATCAAGTCTTGATAACCTTTGTTTGAAATGGACTGTACGTACATCAAAGGCTTTAGGTAGTCCACATGTACTTCATACAAAGCGAGAAACAAATTGTACGATAAGAATAACTGCAAGAAAATTTCGTGTCTCTTCCGGGGGGGGGGGGGGGGGGGGGGGCACTACAAATTTGCAAGACATGACGTCCTATTTTTTATTCGGCTCCTTTTTACTCCCACCCACCCACTACGTGCACATTTTCTACTACTGTTCTCAGACACCCACCCCCACTCTCCCATTAAAATCCAAAATAAACTTATTAGTAGGGACAGCTGTCTTTAGGGGGTTTTCATGATGTCCTTAACCCTTTACCCAACGTAACGGCCAAAACCGGCCAGCGCTATTCTCAAAAATCACCAATTAATTTTTACTATTTTTTCATTTTTTGTCTCAAAAACATAGGTTATGACAACTCATTGGAACGAGCTCGTTGAGCTCGTTCCAATGAGGGGTCATAACCTATGTTTTTGAGACAAAAAATGAAAAAAATTAGTTATTCAATCACTGTTTGGCAAGTGTCGTCTGCTTTTCATGTTTGGTAAAGGGTTAAACTGGTACCACCAATTTAAACCTCTGTGGGCCCCAATCTACAAATGACAAGCTGTTCATTATCAGGCTTGGCCAGAGCAGGTGTACATATACGGGAACAAATTTTCATTTAAATTGTTCCAAAAATATTGTCTGCACATTTTCTACATTTCGAACAAGACATCCACCCCCTACTAACGTGTGACATTTTCACAGTTTAAGCCCAATATTCTCACATATAAAGCCTCCTGATGTTGTATTTATGTCAAGAGTGTGATGTACAACATCATCTTTAAGGTTTGAAACACAAATGATGGTATATATTAGCAGATATATTGATATATTTTTAAAAAATTAAAAAAATTGCACAGGTTGGAAATGCACATTTTTGGCGCATTCAAAAGACTCACCCACCCCCACGTCACGTCTTCCCCTGCCTCTTCCACAAGTTTTTACACCTATACAACTTCCCCACCCCCGTCAGCATCACCAACGAGACAGCATTTTCTCAAAAGCTCTCAAAATGAGAATCCAAAAGTCTTTGTCAGAGGCTGAAAGAGAAATAAAGGGGGGTGGGGGGGGGGGGGGGTGGGTGGTGGGGTTGTTTTCTCCATTAAGCTCCAACTTATTTTTGTTGATAATATTTTTAAAGATTGATTAATATTTTCGTTATTGTGTACAACTGTACTTCACCAATTCGTTATCTGAACGATTCTATCAACATTTTTATCTTACTATCTGGTTCAAAACAAAAATAATTCTTTATGTGTCTGGTCCTATATCTTGTCAATGTTAAATTGTTGAATAATTTTGAATTTGCATTTGTTAAGTAGTTTTAGGGCGGACTAATAGAATATGGCTGATGATAGGCTTTTGGATGACATTTTCTGGGGCATCATCTCGAATGAGGGATGACCAATCAAACTGTTCTGAATTTTTGTTTCAAAATCAAAATGCAGGTCCTTACCTCGAATTTGCCCTGGTAGCCCGTGAAAATGCTCTGCCCACTGCCCCGATACTTGCCAAAAATAAAAACATAACTCTCCCTCTCAACAATTTGTTCTGAAAATACCTATCCCTTGCCATGAAAACTGCAAAATTAGCAAGTTGTTGGTGGATGGGGATGAGAGGGGGATGAGAGTGCATCCCCCTCCACCAATAACCTGCCATTTAGGTGGCATTTGATTTAAGTTTTGATGCTGAGAGTTAAAGCAAAATAATATGCTTGTACAAAGCAGAAATTAGTCACTTAAAAATCCATATAAATCTATATTTGATAAATATTGCCATACTGTCTATGTTTTAAATATTCTAAATATTATTTTTCAAGAGAGTCGTCTCATAAAATTTACAATATGTTGGAACAGAACGCATGTATTTACTACTCACCTCCTCTTCAAGACTATCCACATTTTTCCCCAGTGCAAACTACAGAAAGTCATATTTCAGCATTACTACATTGGCACTCTCCGCGCTAACCACCCCCCCCCCCCAAAAAAAAAAAACGTTGCCCACAAACACGTAAAAAAATCATTGGTTCCACAAATGTAAACTACTGAGTTTTTCTTAAACCGATCTTTCCATTCTTCCATATTATTTTCTTTCTTCGGCTAGTCTGGCTGTGGAGGAAAGGGGGGGGGGGGGGGGGGATCCCAGTAACCCTTATAAAAAGTACCATGGTAAATCCCAAAATACCCTGGTAATATCATGGTAATACCATGGTATTACCAGGGTATTTTGGGTTTTACCATGGTTTAACATGGTACTTTTTTATAAGGAGAGGCCTACTACTACTACTAGTAACGGTGGAATCGGTGATAGTTAATCAGTAACTACATGTACTAGCTGTCAGGCATCTGTAGGCACTGTCGGCGTGTCACAGTCGGTCTTTCGCTTCGCGGTAACCAGTTTTCACGATTGATTTTGTCCTGCTTCCTGAGAACTACTTCAACTTAATATGATCTTCAAAGTATGTTTGTTGCGTTGGTAAACGTGCTGCTTCATTGCCAAAGTGCGAATCGATTAGGATTACACACAGTGGACCTCGTATCGACTCGTCGACAGAACGCGGCGCTGAGGGTAATATACAGAACCACACTTATGTTTGAATAGCTCAACGATTACTGGACGAGTTCGAGTGGCGCAGGTGCACCACGAGAGCCGTTACTTATGTTTGAATAGGTTAACGATTACTGGACTGGAGCAAGTGGCGCTGGGATACCACGAGAGCCGTTGGGCTCGAGTGGAACGGCTCGAGTGGTATCCCAGCGCCACTCGCTCAAGTCCAGTAATCGTTAATCCATTCAAACATATCTGTGGTTCTGTATTTATTACAAACCCAACCCTGGAAAAGAATTCACTGTGATTAATCGCTAATTGAATTAAATAGTCGACAGTTGGAATGGTTGAAAGGATTTTACTGAGAAACGGGCAATTTTGTCAGAGAACCAGTCTTCAGTCTTTGACCTTGCCTCCTGTAAAATCGCTGTTGATTTTGTCCTGTTTCTTGAAAACAACTTCAACTTAACATGATCGTCAAAGTATGTTTGTTGTGGTGGTCAAGGTGCTGCTTCATTGTCGAAATGTGAATCGAATAGGATTACACAGAAGGCCTCGTATCGACTCGTAACAATGTTACAACATTCTAAAGGAACTTCACCTGTGCCAGGCGCTAATATAGAACCCAAAATTGGACGTTTTTGCTCCAAATTAATTAAGTTTTCCCAGGTGTTCAACAACGAAAGCAAAGATGGAGTTTCAGTGTTCATTTTCCTTGTAGAGATCATATATCTAGGTTGACTATCCATAGTTTTTAGCAAAGTTGTGCATCAAATATTTTGGAATGAGAATCGGTAATTCCAACAGATAGATAAGCTGATGGTTCTCATTGGTTATTTTCCACTAAACGCTGTGATAGGGCTGCACGATATTCAAAACAGAATACCGGTATCGGCATTCAAAATAATACCGCGGTATACCGGAATATCGAAAACTATTCAGATATTTGAACAAAAGTACCACAATCGAGACTGGAGACATCACAGTCGGAACGAATCAGCATGCCTTGATTGATGCGGTTCGAAAAATCTTTACACAACGCACACAATATCAACATTTATTATTTTAAATATTAGTTTAGCAAATTTTTCCAAATATTTCTATAAAACAATATCATGTGACCCCTCATTGGAACGAGCTCGTTGAGCTCGTTCCAATGAGGGGTCACATGATATAGTTTTGTTAAAAGTTTTGAAAATTATTTTTTCAACTGCTGAATTTGTATATTACGTGGGCACATGCGGACGTTTCCTTGGGTAAAGCGATAATATTATTCATTCGGAGCTACAGTTAAAAAACTCAAGACATCTTGAAAATTAAATTGTGGGTAAATAAATAATGACGATAAACCGATATTTTTGTAATTGCACCGGTATTCAATCGATATTGGTTTGAATACCGGTATATATCGGTTTAACGATATACCGTGCAGGCCTATGCTGTAAACTATAAGAAGTAGTCTAACGAGAGAACTTGTGCACGCGAAGGGAACTTTTTATCGGATCGCACTAGAGCTTTCTGGTTAAAATTACCGCATGCCCCTAAAATCCATGTGATCGTGACAAATACAGTTACGGGTGTGTAATAAAAGTGACTGCCTATATAGGTTTGCAAGACCTGCACAAGAACAGCTGCAATGCCTCAGAATGTAGACAGTAGCACAAATTTATAAATATCTCCAGTCCTTTAGTCCCCACAAAGCAGATCTTCTGTTTCTCATACCATTTTTTGTAAAACTGCATGTCGGCGGGCGTTTTTTTATTTTATTTTTTATTTTTGAAATTATTTCTTTTCCATCAAAAGTTAACATTTTTGTTTTTTTCATGTTTAAGGTCTCTTGTCCCAATATCCCGATAATTTCTGTCTTTTGATTGGTCAGAATGCCTTCGACAAACAGTCATAGCAAAGGGTGCACCCAACATCCAAGATATATGAGACCGTGCAACATCTAGGGTATAAGCGCACGCGAAACATCGGAGGTATATTGTTTAAATGAAAGCTTTTCGCTTCCGCTCGCCTCGTTATGAAAATCGAACCCAAAAATCTGAAAATAGTCACAAATATATCAGATATCCGACATTTATATCATATTTTGCCGTTATAAATTAAATGGTCGAATAATTAAATGTTCAAAACAACTTGAGAAAAATAAAATAAGAGGAAATATCGTCCCCTGATATTTGCCAGTACACTGCAAAAAATATAGGTTCTCTTTAGAACCCAAACTGGTTCTAATCTTGTCCCTGAGATGGAACCAGTTCTGTTTAAACAGTATTTATTTCAATTCAAATAAATTTATAAAGATTAACATTAAATATTAACAGAATTAAACATAAATTGAGGGGGTTTCAGCCGCAAGTATAGAGCTTATACAAGGTTGTCTCAAATCATTATTAAGCAAAGGAGATATGAACAGTTGGCATATCGAACCAGTTTTGGTTCTATACAGAACCAAAACTGGTTCGATATGCCAACTGCTCATATCTGCTTTGTTTCAAAATGTTTGGCGACAGCGTTGAATAAGCTCCAAGTTTACTGCTGAATCTACTTCAGTTCCTGTAATATTCTGTTAAAATTGAATGCTAATATTGGTAAATTTATTTGATTTGAAATAGGCCCTAAATACTGTTTAAACAGAACTAGTTCCACCTCAGGGACAAGATTAGAACCAGTTTTGGTTCTAAAGAGAACCTATATTTTTTGCAGTGCAGGAACATAGAACACATTTGAACTCGGGGGACGATATGTAAACAAAATACTATTTAGTCGTTACCTCTACGACCCAAGGGATACAACTCTTTCTGTTGTCTTCTGCTTTGCAAAAACAAAACATTTATTCACGAATTTCGTTCCACTGATTGCAGAGCGGGCGAAATGCGTCCACAAATTTAAATAGGACAAAAACGTTATCTCCACCAACATCGCCTACGACTCGATGTTTAAAAACCGACATCCAGGTGTTAAATCTCCATATACCATACATGTTGGCGGAGATAACTTATACTAATCTACTGAATAGAATGGGGTGGAGTATTTCATCCCTTGAATGCAAGAAGGCTTTGCAATGCTGAAGTATTGCAAAGCCTTATAGCACTCAAGAGACAAATTTATCAATTTTATTAACTTGGAGAAAATATCAGACATTAACCATTCATTTTTTACCTACGTCGCCAGCGGCAGAGCAGGTTACTGCATACGATATAGATGTTGTAGCCAGTGACGTAGCGGAAAATCTTGTGCCCCCCCCCCCCCCGCGAGACAGAGACGGGGGCCCTTTAATAATGGTGGTTGCCTTTAAAACGGGAGCAAATTTAGTGTTGTTACCGTGCACAGCATACAGGATTTCACGTAGTACATACGCCATAAATTAAATGAAGGTATAGCCTTTAGGATCGATTCTAAAAGTACTCCTCTGTAGATTTTTTCATTACATGTTTTAAGTGTCACCCCCACCATCAAACGATACACACATGCACGCCCAACATGTGTGACTTGAGAGGCACCATGTATGTATATTGTTCATTTCTCACCCCTATCAGTTACAATGATGTAGCGTTCACTTAACCCTTTACCTAACCTGAAACGCAGACGACACTTGCAAAAATAATTCTTGAATAACTAATTGTTTTAATTTTATGTCTCAAAAACATAGGTTATGACCCCTCGTTGGAACGAGCGCGACGAGTTTTTGAGACAAAAAAATAAAAAAAATAATGAAAATTAATTGGCGATTTTTGAGAATAGCGCTGGCCGATTTTGAACGTTACGTTAGGTAAAGGGTTAAAATAATAATACATAGACTACAAAGAGTACGTCGTGTGGAAGTGAGAGTTTGAAATTATGTGTATTTGGCACACAGTCTCGCTCTCTCTCTCCCTTTCCCTCTTTCTTCTGTCGTTGGGGCGTCCTTCAAGACGGGAGCCACCTTTCTAGCCACCGCCCCCCCCCCCCCTCTCCGCCGCAATGCGGGCCCTGTGGGCCCATCCCCTACGCCACTGAATATTTCTTATTCTTTGTGTGTTCTTTTCCCCAAAACAAATTCTCAGTTGCAGCCTCCATAATGTGCATTTCTCTAATGATGTGGGCCCCCGGACCTTTTCCTAAAAAGGGTAGAAAAAAATAGACTGGTCTATTGACAAATGAAAGACAATACAAAGCGGAAAATTAGCGGTATTTTACTGGCGCAAATTACACATATCCGTCACTAATGTTTTTGATGGAAAATGTTCTCTAGACCGGTATGATGGAACTGCCCGTGGTGAAGTAATGTCGGTATTACTGTAACTTATGATCTCCTGAACACAACAGTAGCGTCTGAAGTCAGTGACGAGTGTATCCACCACGTGCCGGGATGCCAGCCTGAACCATTCTCCTAATGCTACCAGTGAGCCCCCTGACACGGTCCAGAGGCAACTGCTGCCAGTCCTCATGCACTGCAGCTTCCGAATCGGCCAAGCACTGTACAGGCGGATCCTTTGCATGAACACGACGTACAAGAAAGTCCAAGATGTGTTCTAAGGGATTCAAATCGGGGCTCAATGCGGGCCAAGGTAGTGTTGTAATAGCGTTGTCCTGAAGGAATGCTCTCGTAGCTTGGAAACGATGTGACCTTGCATTGTCGTCCATGAATACAGGCCAAGTAGCCAGCAGGCGGTTGTCAAAATGAGGCACGACAACCGGATTGAGAATTTTCCGGATGTAAGTACTGATGACCATTGAGATTCCCACCTACAGTCACCATATCAACTTTACAATCGTGGGAGAGGCATCCCCAGATCATTACTCATCCTCCATCACAAGGAACAGTATGCTTTGATGTTTCTGGGCACGTACGAAGTATGTCTATGACCACACTCTCATGCGACCATCTGTGACGCGAAGCAGGAACCTACACTCGTCTGACTAATGGACTCCCTCAATGTCGTGAGTTTTCAATGTGGTAGTGCCATATACCACTACAAACGTCGTCTTGGATGCTGAGCGGACAGAGCTTGACGCCAGATAACACTTCTGGACCTCATACCCAGTTGTTTGACACGGTTTCGGGCAGCTCTATTGCAGAAACACCTATTGGGAAGCCAAAGGCGTTTCAAAACCCCACTTAAAGCAAATGGTTCACACCCGTACCTGTCTCCGATCGTCCTGAGGAGAGGTCTTTTGAGGTTGTCCAGGCCTTGGACGGTCCTTACTATCGTTCGTTTGTTAACGTTTTCGAGTGAGTCTGCTGATCACAGCACGACTATAGCCAAGTTGCCTTCCAATAGCTTTGAATGACATGCCTGTTGCATGTTTGCATGAATGCAAACAAGTTGCCATCTTAGTACCTCTGACTGTCTCCTCCTCGCCATGTCAACATTTATTGATAAAAGAAGAAACAAATTTTCCTGTTTATATAGAGGATATGGAATGAGTGTTTTTATCATATAATATTTATGAAACGAGTCTAAGAATTTTCCGTTTTGGCGAGCCTCGGGCGAGTTTCATAAATATTATATGAGAAAAACTCACATTTCATATTCTATTTATACGACACACACAAGCACAAATTAGCCACTTAGTATGACTTTTTAACACATCACCCAACTTGAGTTGCAGACGGCACTTGGAAAAAACACACCCTCGTATAACTAAAAAATTTCATTTTTTGCTTCCAAAACATAGGTTAAAACCCCTCATTGGAACGAGCCCGTCGAGATCGTTCCAATGAGGGGTCATAACCTATGTTTTGGAAGCGAAAAGTTAAAATATAAAAAAAAAATGAAAGGCGTTTTTCTTGAAGGCAAAAGATTAATACAATTTAACGCACCCAAAACAGGACAGATAACGTAAATTCACCCTACTGAAATTATGCAAATGTCACCCAGTTGTATTTTGTTTAACCAATCAAATTGTCTAGTTTTGAAATTGACCAATGAAAGCTCCCGACTCTAATTATGCAAATTTTGAAAATGTGGCCCAGTTTTATTTTGTTCAGCCAATCAAATTGTCTAGTTTTGAAACTGATCAAATGTTTTAAAGTGAACAAAACGGACGAATCATATGATAAATCCAGATATTGCAGGGGCGGCGTAACGATTTTCAAGGTACGGGTTGGGGTGGGGGGGGGGGGGGGTGGGCTGGATCAGGCGATGGATGGTCGTCGTAATTATAAATTCCAGGGTCTCAAACCCCCCATTTCCGTGCATCTGAGCGGGTAGTGTGAGATTTTTCAGGAGATGTATTTGAAAGATTTCACACTTTGAGAGCCGTTAAAAACGTCGGTAAAGCATACAGGTGAGGTCTATTTATAAACCTCACCTGTATGCTTTACCAGATGTTAGCAGCAATTATACTGTCTGTGGATTATCTTGTCTGGGGTGGAGTTGGTACTTGTATGTATGTAAGATTACGATCTATTTCTGTTAATCGATTATTCAACAGATTGAGAACATTTTAGCGTTTGCTGCCACTTACTGTAAAAAAATGATCCGAAATCCATCGAAACTGAATTTGTATGAGAGAAACATAGCTGGTGAAAATATAGGGGAGGCTCTGGATCCGCCCCTTGTTTCACCATTCATTGGTTGTGTAAAATATATGCATACAAAAAAAACATACCCTTGTTTTTCTCGCTAACCATGCAGGCCACAACACAGTGAATCCGTATTTGCCGTTGTGTCCAAATTAGTCCAAGCTAAATGCCCGCAAGTGGCTTATGACCGCCCCCGCCCGACGAGTAATATTGATAGCCAGGTGATGTGTCATGTGTCTTTGGACTGATGGCATATTCTATGCAAGTTCACAGCCATCAGTCGGCTGATAGCCAGGTGATGTGTCATGTGTCTTTGGACTGATGATCTATTCTATGCTAGTTCACAGACATCAGTCGGCTGATAGCCAGGTGATGTGTCATGTGTCTTTGGACTGATGATATATTCTCTGCTAATTCACAGCCATCAGTCAGCTGATAGCCAGCTGATGTGTCATGTGTCTTTGGACTGATGATATATTCTATGCTAGTTCACAGCCATCAGTCGATAGAGTTTATATTCCTCACTTCGGGAAGACCAATCAATATTTTCAACGTGCAGCTATTGGGCTGTAGGTTGAAAATCTTGATTGGTCTAAAACACAAACTGACTGAGCAATCATCTACTTCATGAATTATAAGGCCGTATCACGACCCTGGGGCCTAGAAGCGACATTTCGGGTCCAAAAGGTTTAGACGTTAACTAAGATTGCCTCACATGACTTGTTGCCTTCAAATCGTTTACACCCGATTGCCCGCTTGGGAGCAGGGTGGCGCTGTATACTGAAGCGTACTGCACGTCGATGGTGCACGTGTCTTCAACCAATGCTATCCCTGCTTGTGTTGAGTTAGTACGTTGGGGAGTCTGGCACCTAACATATTTAATTAACTTAAATATATTATTACTTAACTTATTTTCTTACCGGGTCGAAAGGTTGAAAATTTGTTGAATATGGAGACAAAAGTGTGCACGTTTATCTAATGCAGAGGCGTGTTTGATTGATTTTTTTTATTCAATAGTGCAACAACATATATGCAATCAAAACCAAAAATATACATAGATGTAACAGTATTCACAACAATATGATCATACCACACGGAGATGGCTCAGCCACTAGTGGCTGTCTTCCTGTCATTTCCGTTTATAAAAATGAACAAGACACAAGAGAGAAAGAAAGAAAGAAGAGAAATGAAAACGAGAAGCAGACATGAGAATGGAGGCAATCCTGACAACAGCGTGTTCTCCAATAAAATGGCATTTTATAGCCCTACTGCAAATTAATATGTTAGGCTGGTTCTTTCCGGCATGTGAGAAATATATTCTAAGTCTTCTGACATGTGATGCAGATTGAGTTCAATAAAAAGGTAGTGATGAGATAGACAGAGCTACGACCTACAATCGGGGCATACTGGATTGTTACATAAGACATATTTAGGGTCCTGCGAATATTCGAGATTCGATTCGATATCGATACCATACGTATGCTTCGAGATCGATCCCGAATCAGTCTCAGGATTCGATTTTCTCGAATATCTCGTACTAACTTCAATTTGTTACATTTCCAACAAAAATAGGATAAAACTGTCATTAGAAAATTCATTCATGTTGGCTCAATTCCTATTTATTTGAGTAATTGACAATGTTTAATTGTTAGGTAATGTGTGAATTTGGCCCAGAACATTATCCATAGTTTTGGTTTTTGAAGGCTTAACTTGTTACTATTCACGTTCTTAAGAACGTGAATAGTAACAAGTTAAGCCTTCAAAAACTAAAACTATGGACAATAGGCCTAGCTGTTTCAGCGACGGTGCTACAGAGAATATTTAGTTATTGGTGTTCAAGGTGTTCACTCCGTCGCGTAAAGGTCATCACATTGTTCCGTAACTTCCGTTTGATGCAATATGAAATAACTTGTCTTTTAAGATTCGATTCGGGATTCGATTCGATGTCGATATCAGAGACACGATTCGATTCGAGATTCGAATCGAAGAGAAATTTGTGATTAGCAGATCCCTAGACATATTGTCGCCTGAGTGCTAGGGACATAGGACATTCTAGCACTCAGGCGACGATATAGCGAATATGAACTTAGAAATTATTCAGTTATAGTATTTTTGAATAGTGATCTTAGATAATGATAATTTTGAACGGAGAGTTCAATAGTATTCCACGTCCTATAGAAAGCATGTATGGGAAGGTTAGCAGAGAACTACTGGGTCCTCGGTTTATTTTATTTTATTATATTATTTATTCTAATTATCGTTGGTAATTTACCTGACTGTCTGGTGTGCATGCCGAAGGGATTTTGGTATATTTTAATGGGATTCTCAAAAGTTTCAGGCAACATTTTGTTATGCCCATCATGCATAAACAGCTGAACGTGAATTTTAAAATGCGTTGGTTTCTAAATAGTGGGTCGGTGTGTGCATTGACTATTTTGATGGATATGATTCGGATGGCTTTCGTTTGCAGTTGTGGGAGTGCCCGCACATTTGAATACCGTACAGCATGCGACGGTGGATTAGAGAGTAATATGATGTTCAAGCATTTTTGTGACAAAATCCTTTTCACTCTATTTATGGCATAAATAGCCCTGTTCATTTTAGAACAGACAAACGAAAGATGGTGCCCGCAGTTCAAATTTTCGTCTACAAAAATTCCTAAGAATTTGACATATTTTTCTTCTTGGTTGTTTGCGATAGGGGAGATGGTTGAATTCTTAAGCACACTTCTTCTACTCCCAATAGACTAAATATAACCCCGTGGATGTAAAATGATAAACTTTGTCTTATTTTCGTTGAGGACGAGTTTATTCGCCATGCACCAAAATATACCTTGTTGAGTACGATGTTAGCTAATCCTATAGTTGCTTGTAAGTTATTGCCAGTCGTGTAGGCAGTAGTGTCATCGGCATACGATAACATTTCCATCGACGTGGAATTTATAATATCGTTGATATAAATAATAAAAAGAAGTGGGCCAAGGATTGACCCCTGCGGAACACCAGTAGATATGTCCAGAAAACCGGAACAGACATTTTGGAATGATACTGATTGACATCTCTCTGTGAGATAATTTTTAAACCAGGTATTCGCATGCCCTCAAATTCCATAGGCTTCTAACTTTTTAAGTAAACTCGAATGATTTATGGTATCAAATGCTTTGGAGAAGTCGAGAAAAAGAGCCAAGGTACAGTCTTTTGTTGGCTGATCGTTCATTTCGCCGACATTATTGATAAAATGTAGTACCGGGTGCATCGTGAAGTCGGCCTTTCTAACACCAAACTTATGTTGATGAATTATCTTGTTATCTTCCAGGAAATTTGTTAACCTTTAATTTATTCATTTTTCTAATATGTAAGAGAATGTTAGTAAGATGCTAATGGGCCTATTGTTGTTGTATAGTTGTTGATTGCCAGATTTAAAGACGGGAATTATTTAAGCTATTTTTATTTTTGCCGGTGTAAAAGGAATGGAAGTCCGTAGGAACGTTAGTCCCTCTGGACTATTATTCCGCGGAATTATAGTCCTAGGTCTGACATTTCTAGGAATAGTAGTCCGCCGGACTACTATTCCTAGAAATGTTAGACCTAGGACTATAATTCCGCGGAATAATAGACCAGAGGGACTAATTTTCCTACGGATTTCCATTCCTGTTACACCGGTACACCTGGCAGTTGATAATGAAATGTTAATTACGTGTGTTAAGGATTCAACGATTTTGTATATGATTTCCTTTACCATTTTTGAGGACATATTGTCAAGGTCTCTACTCGGTTTTGGGTTTAGTTTTTTCCGTGCACTGAAGTAGTTCGTGTGGAGTAGTTGGCACCATAAAGAATGATTCTGCATTGTTTCCCTCGGAAATAGACGTCTGGAAGTTGGCAATGCCTCACTAAGTTTTTTGTCAATGTTAACGAAGTATGAGTTAAATTTGCAGCTATTGCTTCGGCCTTGGTTATTTCGAAATTACATTATCATCGACAAATGTCGACGGGTCGCTAAGAGTAGGGTTGGATTTATTAATTACTTTCTTTAATATTTCCCACGTTTTTCCACGTTTTTTCATGCTATGTTTGTTTTCTCGAAGTATAGTGTTATAATAATCTGTGTTGCGAGCTCGTATTACTCTGTTGTAAATGGTGCAGTACGTTTTGTATTTTAGTTTGTTTTGCATTGTTGTTTTTTTAAAAAATTTTTACATACAATTTGTTTTTTCCAATGAGGACTTTAGAAGGCCCGATGTTATCCATGGTTCGCGCTTTACAAATTAAGGTGGTGGGAGGGGGGGGGGGGGGGGGGGGGGCTTTAACAAGTTTTTTCTGGAAATGCGTGGTCAAATGCTGCATGTACAATGTCATGGACTGGTCACTTTCCAAAGTGAAAGTGTTGGTAATACTTCCACATATACAATAATATTAGATTCAAAACACTTATTATAGGAATAATCATCAAACATTTAATTACAACCCGGTACTTCATTAATTAAAAGTTTGCTAATTATAATTTTTATTACCTGGTAATCGCATGCGTGGACATCACTACCAACTCGCGAATTGCGACCAGTCCACAGCGACTGTACTGTCGTGCCAGCAATAGCTTTGTGTATTCTATTCCAACCATGTCTCTGTGTCTCATGGGTCATTGCAATGCGTCGGTGTCCTAAGACGTTCCCCTTCCCTTCACCCAAGTTCGAAATCCTTTATGGACTCATGGAATTACATAAAATATACCTAGGACTAATTTTTTATTTAATTTATTTAATTAATTAATTAATTAATTAATTAATTAATTAATTTATTTATTGGGACTTTTGACAGCATGGGGTCATCTCGTGTCGGACAGTTGTACGGGTGGAGGAAGCCGGTGTACCCGGAGAGAACCATAGAGAAACGAAACGGCGAGCAACTCCTGGCTCCCCAACATTCTAACTCCACACAGACAGGCTTATCATTGGTTGAAGACAAGTGCACCATCGACGTGCAGTACGCCTTAGTACACAACGCCACCGTGCCCCACGTGGGCAATGGAGTGAAGTGTCTTGCCGAAGACACATCGCGATTGCCACTGAAAAGTTAGCATACCTTTTGTTTAGTTTTGATACCAGAAAGTAGGAGATGGTGAAATATAGGCCACAGTATTTCTGAATGTTTTACATTCAGAAGAGACATACAACCTCTTGATCCGTTTCCAACGTTCTACAAGTAGATTGGAGACCCTGTTTAAGTCCTCCCGATGGGCTCGTTCTCTAGTTGTCAATGCCCAAGGGTTAAGTAAAACAGGTTAAGTTAATCAATCCGTGGGAGCCCGGTAGTCAGGTGGTTACGCCATTGTACTTCAAACTTCAACTCTTAGAAGCCGGGAGTCGAGTTTTCTTGCGTGTGATGTAATACGGCTGGTAATCTGGCTGTGACGGTTTGGCTATTTTTGGCCTGGGGTGAATTAAACACTGAGCAGGTGCTTCTAGTCAAGTGTTGTCTGCCTGAATAGGCAGACGACACTTGACTAGACGCACTTGCTTACTGTAAGTTTTCCGCGGTATGTCATGTTCAATAAATTCATTCCGATTCCCCGGTTTCAAAGAGTTAATGTTCACGGTTCGATCATCCTCGTGTAATCCCGATTGCCCACGCGTGGGCACTGGAGGTCCGTGTACTAAGGCATTCTCCACGTCGATGGAGCACGTGCCTTCAACCAGTGCTAACCCTGCGTTGGGGAGTTTGACAGTTGCTCGTCGCTGCTCGTTGGTTCTCTCCGGGTACTCCGGCTTCCTAAGGTGTCGTTTATCCCCAATAAGTAAATAAAATTAACAAATTAATTAATTTTTTGTACTCATGAATGTAGTATTTTTTACAAAATTAAGAGCAGTCTGCTTTATCTTTCAGAGCAAACTGGCGACGAAAGTGTGATTCAAAAGCCCGGTACATATAGATATCCGTTTGCTTTCCAGCTTCCGGAGGGATGCCCTTCATCATTCGAAACAAATAAAGGGAGCGTGCGTTATTACGTACAAGCCATTATTGACAGGCCATGGAAATTTGATATCAAGGCAACTTGTGTTTTTACAGTGTTAACAGAACTGGACTTGAATACAGTTCCCAATGCACAGGTATGTTTATGTTTATCATTTTAACCCTTTACCCTAGGGTCCTGCGAATATTCGAGATTCGATTCGATATCGATACCATACGTATGCTTCGAGATCGATCCCGAATCAGTCTCAGGATTCGATTTTCTCGAATCTCTCGTACTAACTTCAATTTGTTACATTTCCAACAAAAATAGGATAAAACTGTCATTAGAAAATTCATTCATGTTGGCTCAATTCCTATTTATTTGAGTAATTGACAATGTTTAATTGTTAGGTAAGGTGTGAATTTGGCCCAGAACATTATCCATAGTTTTGGTTTTTGGAGGCTTTGTTAGGCCTTCAAAAACTAAAACTATGGACAATAGGCCTAGCTGTTTCAGCGACGGTGCTACAGAGAATATTTAGTTATTGGTGTTTAAGGTGTTCACTCCGTCGCGTAAGGGTCATCACATTGTTCTGTAACGTTTGATGCAATATGAAATAACTTGTCTTTTAAGATTCGATTCGGGATTCGATTCGATGTCGATATCAGAGGCACGATTCGATTCGAGATTCGATTCGAAGAGAAATTTGTGATTCGCAGATCCCTACTTTACCCAACGCAGACGATAAAAAATTTATTATTTTAAATATCATTTTTTCAAAACCATATCATGTGACCCCTATTGGAACGAGCTCGTTCCAGCGGGGAGGGGGGGGGGGAGGGGGGTCACATGATATGGTTTTGTTGAAATTCTTGAAAAATAATATATTTTCAACTGCTGAATTTGTATATTACGCGGCTGGATGCGGGCGATTCGTTGGGTAAAGAGTTAAATGTTTGAGTTCTAGAAGCCACTATTAGGGCCTTCAGTGGATGAGAGTACTAGAGCAAACGTAAACTTTTTCCTTGTTCAAGTTTCATAATTAGTCAAACGCAAATATTTTGTTTACATAAATTAGTATTATTACAAATTATTGTAGAGTGCATGTGGATACTCTCCAATAATTTGTAAAAAAATTTGAATAACAATTTCAGACCATCATAATGAAACTAGACCTCAACCAGTTAAACAACACGATCCAAACCACTTTTTGAATAAACCTTTTCATTTGTTCATAAAACATATAGCTTATGTTCCCTCAATGGACCAAGCTCAATAAAGGGTCACTCCATATATATTTTTTATGATTGAGAAAGGAGGCGAGCGAGAGAGAGAGAGAGAGAGAGAGAGAGAGAGAGAGAGAGAGAGAGAGAGAGAGAGAGCAAAGCGTAATGAAATTAGAATAGGGATTTTTGTGAATATTGCGGACATGTTTAGGACGACGCCTTGAGTTTAGACTTAAGTAAGTACAGATTACCATAAACGTCAATTGATCTGTGTTGTTGTTTTCCGTCCAGTCGATGAGAGGAGAGCGGCCAGAACAGACAAGACACCACAGACGTCGAGTTTGATCTGGCCGATCTCCTCCCGTCAACGAGGCGGAATACAACAACACAGATCAATTGACTGTTATAGTAATTTGTTTATTATATGACAATTAGAATTTTAAACTGATCACAACACCCGAAAAATCAAATACAACAACAATTATATTAGCCAAACAACCATTAAACATTTATGGAATTGGGGAATCCCAAACGCGTAATAATATCAAACGTCCGCTTCGAACATGAAACTTGAAAAGCAAAACAATGGAGTCAAGACTTGAATTTCAATCGGAATCGCTTTCGATAATACAGATTCTCTTACGTTTTGTTGGATTCGCATCTTGAAAATAGTTGTTAATTGTTATTTTGCAATTGTTCAGCGCGGAATTTTCAAATAGACCTCGACTGGAATGTTTGTCGACATGCAATCTATAAATGTCACTTAGGAACGGGGAAATATAATATCAACAAAAAATCGAGTACGTTCGATGCGATATAACATTGTAACCGATTTTCATTTCTCTTTGAATCGCATGTCGTGAAACGCGCAAACTGCTTTATTGTTTTTACAGAGTTCCGTAACTGGTCATAGAAAAGCAGAGTTTTCTTATATGGTATTAATAGACGATCCCAGATCGAACGCACATGGAATTCCCTGATGTATTTGTGGAATTTACCGATTTATTTTATTGTAGATCATTGGTAGAAATAGTCCAACGATCTAGAAAACATGACACCCTTGTTTCCCGGAGAGCTGGATTTGATAGGCAAACCACAGTGGTATTGAGAGGCTATTTGTGGTAGTTATATAATAAAAAAAACTTTTATTTGAACTTTATTGTTTAATGCTTTGACACGAACACTGGCCTTGAAACCGATAGGTCGTAGCCTCGATACTGACCAGCGGCAAATGCTTTGTGTCATTACGCAAGACTCTACATCCCGATTGTCAAAGTAGGCGTATGGGTGTACTGCACGCCAATGATTTATTTATTTATTTATTTATTTATTTATTTATTTATTTATTTATTTATTTATTTATTTATTTATTTATTTATACAGCCAGAGTTACCTCGTGAAAGAAGCTGGGGGACTATGAGACAACCACGGACCAATGGCAAATAAGCAACTGATGGACTCCCCAACATGTATTAACTCTGCGCAAGGAGGTTAGCATTGTTCAAGATAAGTGCACAATCGACGTGCAGTACTCCTTAGTACATAGTACCACCGTGTCCCACGAATCTTTGACATCTCGGTTTGAAGTTCAATGCCGTAACCATTAAGCCACCGCGCCCCTTCAAAATATTAATCTACTACGCTTTCATCGTTCCTCTGGTGTTTATCTAAATGAAAAAAACAGATAACCGAAAAGCTGTTTGTGTAGAACTACAAATAGTTCGTCAAATGGTTCTGTCTCATCACCTTATTTGATAGCACTGTTTTAAAATCTTCCTACAGGAAGACGCATCTCTTCAATGCTCAAACTTCCTGAGACAGCTGACGCCACCCGTGATTGCCGCAGAGTCTTTCTAAATCGGTGAACTACCATACAGTAGGGCCATCGTGAACGGGTAAAAATATACCTTTCACGCATATAATTAAAAGATGATCCGCTATAACACTTAGCAAAATTTCCACCAATGAAGCACCGGGACTACAGTTAAAACTAGATGTCCTGTCATGAAATGCGCACAAATAGCACGTTGATCTGCGCGTTAATGTACGCGTTATGGCCATAGTAAAGATATCAAATTCTGTGCATATGGCCTGTGCACAAGCAATGTTTCAACCAATGGACCTCCGGGTAACCGCATGTGTTTGCTATGAGTAACCAGGAGAACCTGACGTGATTTGGATGCCATTCGATATGGCAATTGCGCGCAATTCCAACGCGCAATTAAGCCTAGATAAGCGCACTATTCCTGACAAGACTTCTACTTTTAACTGTACAAGGTATCATAATGGATCAACTCTGAATTATATGCGTGGAAAAATGCTCACCCATAGATTTTGCCCCGTCCATGATGGTTCTCGCCACCAATCTCCCATCGGGCCATAATGAGATGTCATCTTTATAGTGGCATTTGTCCCGATTTGCGAAAAACACTGACGAGTCCTTAAAGAGTTTAGAATTTGAGAGTAATATTATGGGTGCAATCAGTAGATATTCCCTAGCCCATGCACACTGAGCATTTAAATATTTTGCTAAGTTTAATCCTCAAGGGGCTTAGTATCAATTTTGGTAAGTTCTGGTCTTACATGTACTGTTGAACACAGTTTCCAACATACAAGCTTTTGGTTGTCTTGTTGATGGAAGTTAAAGTACCTTGGTAGCGTTTCCTAGTGAAGTCGTGGCCGACGGTATAGACCTACTGCTAATTCAAAATGTTATTTTATTATGAGGGTGCAAAGACGAGTAAAACAGTACAACTCGCCAGGCCCCTAAAGACACTTTCGGAATTTATGACAAGAATCAAATGAGCATTTCTCACGATTCGCGATGCATTTATTGAGAGAATCATTTTCTAGCTTGGATTCTGATCCACATATGAAATTTATAGCGTGGGTGGTAAAATTCCACAATGGGGAAAGGTAGAGGGACAGTTGCACAAAGAGTACCACATCTTGTTTTTTTTCAGAACACAGTCCATCAAGAAGGCTCAGAAAGCACCTGTTGTTGGTGTTGTAAAGCAGGACCAGTGAGGATGGTTCTTAACTTACCGAAAACAGGCTATGTATCCGGTGAAAAAATACCTGTCAGAGCGGAAGTATATAATGAAGGTGTGAGGAATCTTAAAGCTGTTCATGCAGAACTCGTGATGGTGAGAATATAACTTTACACTACATTGCACGAATTATCATGCTTAGTCTCTATAAACATTTGAAGATTTAGTCCTGTGATGAAGCATGGAAATAAGATGGCCGTCATATGCAGAATGAGGCCCACACAATAGGGTAGCATCACTGAATTTATACTCTGTGAACCTCATTCTGAATCAAGATCTCAAGCTTAAACAGAAAGATGTACCCAGAGGATAAATTGGTCCACTGTATGGGAAAACTACTGGACCAAATTTCATATGCATGTTCATTATCATATCTTCCCCTGAGTTCCAATGTGTTCTCTGTGCCTACTGGCACAGAGAACATGTTGGAACCGAGCCAGAAAATAAGCAGACTGTAATCTGCAAAATAAGGTCCCCAGAGGGTGAATTTAGTGATGCTACCCTGCATAGCAGGGTAGCATCACTAAATTTACCCTCTTTTTACCTCAATCTGAATCAGGGTCTCAAACCTAAACAGAAAGATGTACCCAGAGGATAAATTGGTCCACTGCATGGAATAGCATCAACAAATTCTTCCTCTTTGGACCTCATTCTGCAATTGACTGATTGCTTATTTTCAATCTTGCCTTGACGAGCATAGATGACAGATATGTCAGGCTCAAATTGACCCTAATTTGGACGACCTCGGTGGATAAACTAGCAACTAGCAGCAGGTGACGCCAAAAAAAGCGAGAAAAAACACATCTGGCAAGGTCATCCATAAACCCTTTGAACCTGAGTGGCCGCTTTTCGGTGATCTGACGAGAACCGGTTACCGCAACGGCACCGCGCCCCCAAGCGTATCTGGTACAATCACGGTAATGCCATTTCTACAATTCAACCTGAACCTGATATTACTGCACGTGCATGACATGGGTTCGAAAAGAATAATCATTTAATCGGTGTGGAAGAGAAGTAGTGCGTTCCATACTCATTTCTGTTTATTTTTGTGCCAGCGAACACAAATTTGTTCTATTAAAGCACAAACATGTTCAAACGACTTGACTGCGTACTCTCAAAGGACTTGACCGCGTGCTTGGTGGGTTTATTTCATTCTTCTGGAATCTACTCCGTTAGAACGAAGTGCCTTACCTTGCAAAAAGTATTTTTGTAAGCATTTTTGATTTCCCGTCCATTCCGTCTTCGGCTTTTCTTGTTCTCAGTTTCCATACAGTCGACCCCTTTTCCCTGATCGGCCAGATCGATAACACTAGATCAGTCAGTTACATATTTCACCTTAGAGACCCCAACCCCAACCTCAACCACTCACACCGCACCCCCTCCTGCGTACGCGGTTGTCCTTCTTGATTAAGTGGATACGAGAGAAATCTTCATCTCTTCTTTTCGCCGACCTGAGACTGCCTGCCTACTGGTAGGAAATGCCGTGATTTGTTTATACTGCATTTGGACACTCAGAACCTCGTTTTTTCTCTTTTACCCTGAGAAGTTTACCAATAAGGAGGATTTTATTCTCTATATTTGCGTCCCCAGGGACGGTGTTAGTTACCATGAGTGCGTGTGAGGTAGAACGTTTTCAAACCTGAAAATTTCCGATGACGAAGTGTAAATTGTAATATTAGATCACTGATTGTAATTTTGACGCAACGATTTGTTGCACCAAAGTAATCGCCAGCCATAATGATTTGTTTACCTCTGAGTTTTGACGCAATGCGGTAGCTTGAGCAAACCTTGCCGTCTTTGTTCAACACCATGGATTGTACGGGACGCATCAAGGTTGTGTCGAGAACTGAGTTCATAATCGGTACCATTATTGCAATTGGAACCGCTGTAAATATGACATACAGTCAAATCTAGAAATCCTGTCGTGAACTATGTGCTTTTCTAGGCTTAAATGCGCGAAGGAATTGCGCGCAATAGCTATATCGAATGTCATCCAAAGCACTTCAGGTTCTCCAGGTTACTCATAGCAAACACAGGCAAATGTTTCTACCAATGGTTACCCGAAGGTCCATTGGCTGAAACATTGCTTGCGCACAGGCTATATGTACAGAAATTGATAGCCTTACTATGGTTATAACGCGTAGATTAACGCACAGATTGACTTGCTATTTGTGCGCATTTCATGACACGACGTCTAGTTTTAGCTGTACATGCCGTACTGGTACTATGCCCCCGCAAGTATGAGTGATCAAACCTTGCCATCTTTGTTCAACGCCATAGATTATACGGGACGCATCAAGGTTGTGTCGAGAACAGGGTCCATAACTGGTACCGTTATTGCAATCGGAACCGCTGTAAATATGACATAAATGCGGTACTGGTACTAAGCCCCCACTAGTGTGAGTGATCAGTCCCAAGTTTCTGCCACAGTCTCTTGGAAACCGGGGGCTGTCATTGCTAGGAGAAATAGAGTCACGTCGCGTATTCAGCCTAGAGCTGTAGGTTTTTAAATTTCTTGTTCGGTTTCGGTTTCAGTTTTTCAGGTTCGGTTCGGTTCGGTTTTCGGTTTGTTCATGAGGCCAAATAAAATTCAATAAAACTCATTCTTAAGTCCGGAGTCATAACTGAATGGCAGTGAAATTGAGTGAAACTCAATGAATGCCCGAAATAAGCTATAATACATGAAGAATCGGGAAGGCCCATATAATATTTACCTAAATATACAGAGCTTTTATTGTGCTTGGCCATTTTCGAGGTCTGAAACCTACACGCAACTTGAGGAAAGCTGCAAACACAACTGAACTGAAATGTCGGAAATTCACAGAATGTAGCCTTTCCAGAGTAGTGAGAGTACCCAGACACTGCCATTGGCAGTGTCTGCTACTCTCACTACTCTGGGATGGCTACATTCTGTGAATTTCTGCATCAAGAGAGTATTTAATAAAAAACGAAAAACCTTAGATTCCGGGATGTCGACGGTTTCGGTTTCGGTTTTAAAAAAAAACTAAAAATCTCAGTTCAGTTTCGGTTAACCTACAGCTCTAATTCAGCCAAAACTCATGGAGTGTCGCCTGAATCCGCGCGTGAACGTATGTCCCGTCGAACCTACCAGTTTCGTTTTAATTGGGATGGTTCGTATCCTGAAGGGATCAATAACTTTTCTTCAAGAAGTATAATCAACAGGGATTCACTAAAAATAACTATTTTAATACGTATAAAAATATATATAGTAACTTGTGACTTTCATGAAATCGAATGAATAATAAAAACAATACGTCAGTCACACCCGATCCACAGGGTTATTGAATCACTTGCGGGCCTGCGTTCTCTGTTGTCATTGGTTGCTTCCTCCTTGTCACTGATGTTTGATCTTCTCGGGTCAGTGAAGTGTCGTTGGACTCTACCACTGCAATCACATGGCCTTTAACGTACTGTTACTTTACCGGGCATCTTTGCTCTAACATGTGACGAAATGTCACTTTATCACTGCCGTCGCACGGCCACTGAGGTATTATCACGAAACTGGTCGTCTTTTCTCGAACAGCCGCTACTGGCTATAGCAAATTGCTACCAAGTTATTTGGCTAAAGTTTGTGAACGTCACAAGTACGCAGAAGAATTCAGGGATCAAAATAAGCGGTATCGCATCGCATTTCGCTATGCAAAATTCAGGAAAAGCTATATACAATCATTAAATACGCATAGGGAAATGCGAAGCACAGTCTCAAGTTCTATATCATGGTGGACAATGAGCATTAGTCCTGACTTGCAACTGCTTCTCTGGTAGAAGCATGATTACCCAATAGCAAATCGGCAGTTCATGTACCACCAGTTAGAATACTTAGTAGTCCATGAACTGCCGATTTGTCTCCAAGTCCTCAAGTATACACTCGAGTAAAAAGGTTAACTGGGGAAAAAAGCCCACTCACACGATGGCAGAGTACCAAATCAGTATGTCAGGAACCGTTCCGGTAATGCATGGATCAAACCACTTGAATTGTTTAAAGCTGCAGTAGTGAAATAGTTGAAGATTACACCGCTCATGGTACAAGGTGGCACTACAGAAATTTACAGACCTGGGTAATGCTGCTACTGCATGTTATTAGCAGCATTACCCGACTGTATAAATTTCTTTGTATTTTTTTTTGTCTTCAAGTATGCCCACCACTAATATACTTGTAACTAAGTGTCAAATGCTTTCTTGGGAACAAAAACACTCATTATTGTATATTGAATTCGAAACATAAAAATGCTACACAATTTTCAAAAAGGCTATGCATTGTTTGAAAATGTATAGCATTTCGCTTTGCAAATAAAAAAAGGTATTTTGATCCCCGCCGAAGATAAAAGTTATTAAACATTTCAAACTAAGCAACTTCGTCAATACTTTACAGACTGTTGAAAATATCCAATTTGTAAAACGGCGAATGGCAGAGGCTGCATTAAGGGCACTACCTCCAAAGTAAGCTCATCATGTGACCGCCACTCAACAGGGAGGGGAGAGTTAGTAGTGGTATCTCTCGCGAGAAAAATATTGTGGAGCGCATTGAGTTTAGCTTCACATTTCACCTGCAATTAGCTATTCTATAAGAGCTTGGTAAAGCAACACTATCTTCGCCAAAGAGTGAAAAAAAAACAAAAAACAGTCGCACTTTACATCGAGCGTAGATTGTTACTAAATCACTCGGGGTGGTGTCTCCATTGAGACATAAATTTCTTGTTTGGGAAAAAGCATTAGAACGAAAGTTTCAGCCAAGGGACTTCCGGGTAAAACTCGCAGGCCCATTGCCAAAAACTGTGCTTCTTCTTCTCATGCATTGCCACAGGAATCGACTGTAATTATCTGGGGTCAAACTTCACTCCACGAGTGTTTTCGTGGTAATTCACTCTCCACGTACTATACTCGACATGTTTCAGACGTGTGTACCAAACTACCCCTTTGTGATATTTCTCTAAAAAAATTGTCACGGTGGGGTTATAGTTATACTTCGAGTGCACAACGTTTGTCGTGTGGCTGATCTTCGTAGTCTGTGCATGCTTAATTATTTCCCCAAAACCTCGTTCACCTTTGCTTGCACATCTCATATTATAGTCCAGGCACATTAGACATAAAAATGAGAAAGTAAGGAAAAAAATCGGAGAAAGCTGATTTTTTTTATATGTTTCCGGGACACACATTGCGGATAAAGTGTGAAAAGTCCCCGCGAATCCGAGTGGAGCTTTTTTAGTTATAGCGTTTTTTTGATGAAAAAAAAAAATTAAAAAAAAATTCGACCCAGCTCCATATTTCTCATTCTTATTCGCCTTAGTAGGGTGAGAATCATAAATATCGTGCTGAATTATATTGAGAATACATATCCCCAACAGAAAATGCCAACTTTGTACCAATCCTCACACTCAGTGGTGAAATATTTACGAAAATGTACAAAATTACGAAAAAAATTTATTGTTTTCATACACACAACGGTACACAACGTCCATTAAATCAAATCTACGACTACTTTGGGAGTTAAATTATATATCAAAAATTGCAGAAAAGCAGTGGCTTTATAATGATATATAACAATAGTCATTTATTCCATAATGAACTGGTGAAACGTGTGAAATATTAACCATACCCCCTAAACTCAAATTCAAACGGCATCGACTTTTCTCATTCAAATACCGTATTATAGCATCATTGTTTCAATTTCCATGTTCGATTAAATCACATAATGTGGTGTTCGCCTACACTCAAGATGCATTGGCATGTAATGTGTGCACGTCTTCGTCAGATAAGTTGACAAAAGTTTTCGTTAGACTCGGCGGCTTCCATATGATTATGTCATATTTAGGGGCAATTGGTTCGATCATGGCTGGTAGCGGCTTGGATGAACTTTGGGGGACTGTTTATGCTGGTGGGTCAATCCATCATTTGATCAGTGGTCATGCATATTCAAGAGCAGTTCGTGCCCATTTGCTAACACAAATTGCCATTACAAAACTTGTGTTTGAAGAAAGCCGAACACTAGATAACATAGACTGCACAGAAGTCAATGAAATATTCCGTGGACTTGCCAGAGGTGACTGTACAACAGCTGACGCTGTCAATCAAGAAAGTGTCAACCATCTACTGTCAAAATTACACGAACTGCTCCAGAATGCGTCCGTAGGACGTACAGGAAAGCTTTGGGTACAATACTACGAGCAAATAGGTCTTCTCCAGTTGTTCTTGAGAGCAGAGCGCACAGGCGACTGGGAACTCCACACATATTGTGTTCGCAATATGATTCCAGTATTTCACGCAGGTGGTCATTTTGCATACGCAAAAAGTTCTCATCTCTATTTGCAGCAGATGAATGAGCTAACAGAAATAATGCAACAGGATGATTTGAAGTTGTTCACTGGGAAAGGTTACTTTACCATAAGGCGCTCAGATAAATTCTGGGACGGGATATATTCTGATCAGACCATAGAGCAGTGTTTAATGAGAATGTTCAAGCTCCCTGGTGGTCTCACACATGGCAGGGGAATAACCGATAGCACTGTTGCGAAATGGGTACATGGACTACCTCTTTGCCTTCCGATATGTAATGCTCTCGAAAATTTTGTTCATGTTCACACTGGTCATGGCGAACAACATCGGGATCTCCGTCAAAGTTCACAATTGACTGATGCCAATGATATCACCAAATTATTGAACTGGCTCAGAGTGCATTCCCCCTTTCAGAATAGAGATCCACTACAATTAGTCTCTATAGCGACCGGGCTTGTGGCCGACGAAACTGTGAACTGTGACCAAGTTCGCAAAATTGGTGAATGTTGCGTATCGAATGTTGTAAGCAAAACGTTCAACAGCATCAAACTACGACGTGTTGACACTGTGAAGTCTTTCGCATCGATGGCAAATAGCATCAAAGTCCGTGGAAGTAAGGTAGTGATTGACCCCACAATTCTGTTCAACCGCATCACATGTGTTATTCAGTCACAAGCAGAGATGGAAGAGTATCTCAAATATGAACTCGCCCCGAAACCACCAGCATTGTTTGATTCTGCTGGAATGAGGAAGACACAGAAAAGCACGCTCGGTAAGATCCTCAAAACATACGGTTCCGAGCAAACTAAAATCCCAGAACATTCTCTGTTTGTTGTAGATGGTGGATTTTTATTGAGGGCAGTTGTATGGCCTAAACAGTCGTCATATAAGGACATATGTACATCATATTCCAATTATCTAGTGAGACATTTTGGGGCGAACGTCGTGGTTGTTTTTGATGGTTATGCTTGTACAATGTCGACAAAGGGCATGGAACAAGCCCGTAGATCTAAAGACAGGTATTCCATTGATATCAATATCTCACCCGAGTTACCAGCCACCACACCCCAATCCGATTTCCTTGCAAATGCCAAGAACAAAACCCAACTGATCGATCTTCTAATGCAGGAGCTATCTGCTATCAATATTCAGTCCAAGCAGGCCGAGGCTGATGCTGATGTACTGATAGCCGAAACTTCACTTGACATCGCTCAAGATGACAACAATGTTGTCGTTGTGGGAACAGACACAGACTTGTTAGTCATTCTTACCTCTCGAGTTCAACCGGGATGTAATATTCACATGATGTATTCCATTACCCCAAACTTACTAGTTTCAGTTAGTGAAATAGCAAACAAAATGGGTGACCATAGAAGCAACCTCCTTGTAGCACATTCTATAAGTGGTTGTGACACTACTTCTGCACTCTTTCGAGTTGATAAGAAGAAAGTATTCAGTACAATTGTCTCCGATGTTACTAGCGACTCACAACAGTATGTCAACACAATTTTGGCGGATGACAGTACACCAAGTGCAGTAGCCGCTGCCGGGGAACAACTTCTCCTGATCTTATACGGGAGTAAAACTGTTTCCTCTCTCGACCAATATAGATATGTCACTTACATGCGTTATGTAGCAAAATCTAAACTGAATAAACCCATCGACCTAGCCTCACTCCCACCAAGCAGCGATGCTGCACAACAACATGTCTACAGATGTTATCTCCAGGTCCAACAATGGCTGGGCACTTCGCTTCCTCCGACGGATTGGGGGTGGTCGCTAGACAATGGACTTCTTGTACCGACTGCAGCCACAAAGCCATGTGCCCCCGATAACCTACTGAATCTGATCAGTTGTGGTTGCAAGAGTGCTTGTACAAAAAGGTGTGGGTGTAAGAAGGCAGGACTCTCTTGCTCAGGTTTGTGTAATTGCAGTTCGGATTCTTGTAACAACCACAGAAACACTGTCCTGTCGGAAATTTCTGAGTTCGATGAATAATATGTATATAGGTCATGTCATTTCTGTATATAGCGTTGATAATAGTCAATGTAACTTAATCCATGTTGATTGATTTGTACATTCTGTAAATATTATTTATTGATTTTTGTACATTCTGTAAATATTATTTATTGATCTAATGCTGCCAGACACAGACGTGTCTGTTCGGTCCCAAGCCCGAAAATAGTTGAGTTCTCATGCTGACGAATTTTATGCCAAAAGGGGAACTCGGCCAGAAGCAGAGGGGGTCTTCCATAATGTCTATTTTGTAAGCAATGATAAAAGTCTTCAAATGGTGGTGGATGTTTTATCGTTTGTCCAACTAACATCCCGTTCTGTACTACGACCCTTTGGGCAAATCCGTTAGGAAAATCGTCATTTTTTGCGGAAATCCGATACTTTTTTGTGAATTTTCAATAATTTTTCGCAGAAATTGTCACAGAATGCACATTTTCCTCTAGGTAAATGTATATTAGACATTATGTAGCTCGAAATATGCGTAAACAAAAAATACAGTTGGATCAATTCGAGGTTACAAAGTTCATGCGATTTTTTTTGATTTTTTTCAAACGCGTTTTCGAAAAAAGGCTGTAGAAAAAAAGCTCAACTGGGATTTTAGGGGACTTTTGTCTAATCGTTCATTGACATGTACTCGACGTTCCCTGAAAAAATCAGCTTTCTCCGATTTTTTTCCCTAGTGAAACCTAATGTTCTTGGGCTATTATGTCCAAATGCCCGATTTCCCCTTTCTTCATTTTGTCTTTCTGGAGATTTTCTAACTGCAAAACCTGGTCGTATCTAGCCCTCTCATCTTTTGGTAAAGGCCAATGTACTTGGGGTTTCTTCACTCTGAAGATAATTTTCCTTCTCAAGAAAGATGGATGCCCTCTCCCAAAAATTACCGTAAAGAATTAATATTTTCCGCAAACTCAGAATTGGTTGAATTCGTTAACCCTTTGAACCTCAGCGGCCGTTTTTTCCGGCCAGGAACATGATACGTCATAACGTCATTATATAGGATGGCTGTTCAATAAATATTGTGGGTAGACCAATCTGTATTTTCAACGTGCAGCCCGAGGCTGCACGTTGAAAATACTGATTGGCCTACGCCAAATAATGAACATGGACTCTTCTAATTGCTGCCATTGAACCGGCATGGAAGATACCACTAGAGTTCAAAGGGTTATTATTGTTCGGAACTTTGCTGTCACAGAACACTGATATGGTAAGAATGAACGAATGGACACTTAAGTGTACTGATCGATAATTAATCATTTAGCCAACATAACGTCAAAAAACCAGCCATTCACAAAAAAATGTCATTCAGTTTTTTGATTATTTTTTTCATTTTTTGCCTCAAAAACACAGCTTATGGCCTCTCATTGGGATGAGCTCGTTGTTTTTGACGCACAAAATGAAAAAAATAGTTATTCAATAATTTTGTTTGCAAGTGTCGTATACTTTTACATGATAGGAAAACGGTAAAGACTAACTCCCCAACAAAATCAATTATGATGCTAATTATGCGCCCAACCTCTGAAGGAGGATCCGGACTTCTGCCTGTCTGTGCAAACGTTTTGCATTGTAATTTCAAAGCTATCGGTCGGATTTCCATCTCCTTTGGTATGCTGATATATCCGCATTGGGAACGGATGTGCCCAAGGAACGGGTTCCGTCTAATATTGTTTCCCAGATTTATTGTCTCTGATTCACTATTTCGACTACCCTTAGAACCCGGAGTGAGATATTGGCAGAGGCGAGGAATAGAATCATTGTGTCGAACAATTATCAGTATCCACACATTATTCTCATTTCTCATTTATTGTTTAAAATAAAAACATCATTACATGTTTACAATTTGGATTGTTGATTATTTGGTTAATTTGCATTTTCGTGTTGTTTGATATAATATAAGGACTAATGCATGGCTTGTCGTTGACTGCGCCACAATACCTTTTAGGATACTTTGAACAAGCCTTCAGGTCGAGGGCAATGGTCTACCTTAGCCCTTGCAGGGACCGACCTGGGCATGCACCAGTGCGTATTTGGTTCTGAAACATCAGGACCTGGCTCTTAAATCTCAGAAATAGGATTCTCAGTTGGCGCGTAACTTCTCAGATCATATTTTGATATTCTTTCGATGGATAATCGAGAGAGACACTCTTACATGTATTATATATATGAGTATCATTTATCATTGTTGTAGAGTGCTTAAGTTAATACTTCAAGTCTTAATTACCAAGCATTAATCTTCACTGTGGTTTCTGATCAAGTCTTGGCTGCATAAATAGGCAGCCAAGACTTGATCAGAAACCACAGTGAAGATTAATGTTTGCTGTAGTGTACTAAATGAAAATGATGAGAGCTATTACATACTTGCAGTGTGTGTTACAAACAGCAGTGTGACTCCGTAAATTGAAATCTGGCGCATGAATTAAAAAATAGGCTCCGAGGCTAGAGCGTATTTTAAATAGTCCTGATCGGTCCCTGCCTTGTTTGTTTTATTGTTTTTGTTGTGATAGAGGAAATGTTTCTTTTATATTACAGCATGCAAAATGTATTGGAAAATCATTATTTATTTCTAAGACGGGTTTAGATGAACGAATTATAAATTCTGTACAACACGGCAAGCTTGCTTCTGGTCATACAGATTATTTCAACGATGAGACGATATCTGTACCTCCGTTACCCGCATCACAACTCATCGGGTGCACGATAATTAATATTGAATATTTCGTGAGGGTGAGTTTTTATTCTCAGAGCTTATATTTCTTCTACTCAGGGCTTATATTTTCTTCTAAATTTGGGAGAATCTATTTGAATTCTTGCGAAAATGGTAGCTCAAATTCGTACTTGCCCAGTGTCCCGGGAGCCCGTGCGGCCACCATGTTTGAATCTCTATTGTATATTGATAACAGATGTTGCCCAAAACAGTTTTTTAACTGGTTGAGTGCTAGAAGCCACTATCAGGACTTTAATATGAAGAGCAGGTACCCCAGCCTAAAGGTGTCATATTCTGTGGATGTGCTTCATATTATCTTAGAAGTGAAATTACTTAGTCTATATGGGTTTGCCTTGTTACAATTTATGGGAGAGTGCCTCTTGGCACTCTCCCATAAATTGTAACAAGGCAAAGACGCAGGAACAAATTTTTATGACCCCAAAAAACTTAGCCCTCTACCGGTTAAGTTTCCAAAATAAACTAAATTCGATATTTTTTTAAAAAATAAACAGTATTTATCAATAAGACCTTAAAGATATGGATGTCATTGGAACCGGGTCATTGAGACGATTCCAATAATAGCCGTATAAATAAAATTTTATTCACAAATTGTCAGGATATTTCAGGTCATACATGTATTAGCCGTCTATTGATTAATTTGCTACAGCTATGTTAGGTAAAGGGTTAAACTGACTCAATTGCTTTTACACGAATCCTAGCAGAGCTACAGCGAAAATCTACACAGATTCTCGCTGCGTTTGTTGCGCGAATCTTTTCGTGAATCGATTCTCCGATTCTCATCGAAATATAAGCCCTGATTTTAGTAAACAAATAATTATCAGGGCCCATATTTTACCATTTGTAATCTCGTTAGAACTGTAAATTTCTTCAGATATTCGTATGTTTGGGTGAAGTGGGGTGGGGTGGGGGTTGTCCAGCCATAACATGGTTTTGTCCGACGATCCTTGGGTATCACTGAACTCAAAGCAATTGGATTCCCAGAATGCTCGTTGATCACATAATAAGAACACTTTGGCCAGCCGCTGATTTATCGCGGTTCTCGGGCGAGAAGGCCTTGATTACCCCTGTGCTCCCAACTGCCTCCCTATTCCCACGCTTCTTCTCTCCTCCCAACACTCCGAGACGAACTGCTTGATGACATACTTTGCCCCATTCTTCCCAATCTATCCGATTAGCATATTAACCCTCTCCTTTGAGTCCCTCACTAACCACATGTCCTTCATTCTCCCATCCCACGAGGCCTGCAAGATATATCGATAAACCGATATATACCGGTATTCAAACCAATATCGATTGAATACCGGTGTAATTACATAAATATCGGTTTATCGTCATTATTTTTTTACCCACAATTTAATTTTCAAGATGTCTTGAGTTTTTTTAACTGTAGCTCAGAATTTATAATATTATCGTTTTCCAAAGGAATCGCTCGCATGTACTCATGTGATATACAACAAATTCAGTAGCTGAAACAATAATTTTCAAAAATTTCGACAAAACTATATCATGTGACCCCTCATTGGAACGAGCTCAAAGAGCTCGTTCCAATGAGGGGTCACATGATATTGTTTTGTTGAAATTTTTGGAAAAATTTGATAAACAAATATGTAAAATAATAAATTTTGATATTGTCTGCGTTGTGTGAAGAGGTTTTTCGAACCGCATCATCATGTCATGCTGATTCGATACGACCATGATGCCCCAAGTCTCGATTGTGTTACTCATGTTCAGATATCTGAACAGTTTTCGATATACCCGTATACCGCGGTATTTTTGTGAAGACCGATACTGGTATTCTGTTTTGAATATCGTGCAGCCCTACATCCCACTTCCCCATTAGGCTCCCAGTGAATATTATTCTTTTGGTCTGGTATTTTGGGCATTCCAGACGTAAGTGTTCCAGGGTCTCTACCACGCCTAAATTCCACATCTGACACTCCTTTTCACTGTTTTTCCCAATTTTCCCCCTCAGTCCCAGGGACCACCACCTCAGTTTGAACAACAGTGACCCCCCCCCCCCCAAAGGTGTCATCAAGGTACTCTTCAAAACCAGGCTTCTCTTTCTCACGCAGGCCACCCAAAGACCCCTTTGATTTGACCCCCTCTCGCCAATTGAGGTTATCATCCTCCATGACCCCTTTTCTGACGATTTTTTACCCTGGGTTACCCCTACGTCCAGGTCAGAGATCTCCAATGAGTAGTTCTCTATTAGCTCAATTACTTGGATCATCCATCCTATTTTGATATTTGAGATGAAAATACTCTGGAACATTTCTTTACACCATCGGCTGTCGGGGAGATGTACCAAATAATTAAGATAACCGAGTTTCAATAACTCTATCCTGTCCTTGATCCTCATCCACCCAAACTCACCCCTGATTGCTTCTAGTGCTTTGGCATTACTCGACCCCGTTATCCATCGGCCTGCATCGTTCTGCAGGGGTTCCAAGGTATTTACAGCCGTATGGTTTAGGGGTACCACTTCCGTACCGTATGTTATACTTGGCAGACCTACCATTTCACAAATGGGTTTCCCCACGAAAACGTTATTGGAACTGTTTCCCCCTATAAGTTTCATTTGGTTAAGAATTCGCCTCCCCTTCAGAATCAATTTCTTTGTGTTGTTTGGGTAGTTGCCTCTTCCTGTGATGTTTATATTTACCCCCAGGTACTCGCCGTCACCTGTCTCTCCTACACTAAGAAGTCTGCTGCTACCTTCGGAAATACAAAACTCTCCCACTCTCCACCTTCGAGTAGGGTCCACTTTACGGTCCACGGGTATAACCTTGCTTTTGTTTTCATTTAGTTCTAGTCTCCATTTGTTCTCATATTTCCCAACAATTCCCGGCATTTTCGCTAGCCCCTCTTCGCTTTCTGGCACTAGCATCATATCGTTTGCGAAAAATAGCCCTGGGATCTTCAAGTTCCCAACTGCTAGCCCCTCGTCGCTGCGCATGAGTTCATCTCCTAAACCTTTGATGTACAATGCAAAAATAAATTGGCGAAAGGATGCACTCCTGTGTTAGGCCCAAAACAGAATGTTTTCAATTTTCTGACGCCCAGCAATCGGCGGTCGCTTTTTGCAGAATATACGTTGATGTCTGTGACAAATGAATATGTTGATGATATCAGTGGCGTAACCCGGGGAGGGGGGGGGGGGGACGGCTAGGGGAGCATGGCCACACTAAACATTACAGTGCTCCCACGCCACAAAATGGGAAAATTAAAGACTGAGAGGGACCCAGATTCATACTCGGGGTAGTGAATTTTGTAGGCCTTGGGGTGGGGTGGCCTCCCATTGGTGGGAGTTCAAAGCAGCCCCCCCCCCCCCGAACCACCAGCAATGAGAGGGTCATACCTATTCCATCTCAAGCCTGTGGCCTTCGGATATGCCTGTCGCATATATCGATCTGGCATCACTAACAAATTACCCCCCCCCCCCCCTCCCAATAAGAAATCATAGCTACGCACCTGGATGATGCGCACATTTTTCTCGGCAATATCAATAGAATAAACTTAGTTATTAATTACCCTCCCCCCACCCCGACAAATAAAAAGCAGAAAATGTCATGATTGGAAAGTTTGCAACATGTTACTCGTGCTACGTTTCGTTTGATGTTTGATGATGCGAAAGCTTTTACGTTGTGACAACAGTCGCAACGTAACAATAGTCCCGCCATCAAATGCCATCAGTGGGAGGAGCTACAGGCCTGGCATTCTTAAAACTACAGGAGGGCTAAAATCGCTCTCCTCACATGGCCTAGGTGAGCGATTAGCTCTCCTCAAGCTTACAAAAGCTAAAAGTGGCAAAATGAAGTTGTACTATTAATGAATTTTGCCAAGTGGGCTTTGTACATACATTATATTTGGTGACCAGGAAGTCTCTGTGAGACGGCTACATTGCCGCTCCCACACCTCCGGGCCTTCGTAAGGCCCGGAGGTGTGGGAGGGGCAGTGTGGTCATATTGCAGACCACTAACATAGCAGAGATCTGAAAACATGTGAGTCTTGGGAATAGGCTGTTGTGGTAATCATTATTTTCTAAGGCTAGGAAGGATATTTTTCACCCTCCTCAATTTTTTTAAGGCGATCAGTAGGCGAGCGAATAAAAATTGCTCTCCTGAAAACTATATACCTGGGGCTAGCGCATTGATTAAGTCGAACTCATCTTGGGGGGTGGGGGGGGGGGGGTGATGGAAGATTTATCTGTGATTTTTTCCACTGACGTTCTTGGAATTCGGTTGTACATAGATCTTTGTTATAGTATGGGCCAGAAATGCACTTAGTGTCAGACGTAAGAGTAATTTATGAAACACCATCGTCGGTTTTGCAGTCCAACCATCCAGTTTCAAGATTCAGTTGTTACGTGAACAATCACTGAGACAAAATGGTGTTTTGCCTCCTTTTAATCAGGTACCCACCTCATCGTAGTCTCCTACGCATCCCACTAGGTATTCACCTTGAGGTCTGCTGCTATCAGCTCCAGCCATTTTAAAATGGCTGCACCCATAGAATAGAAGAAAGATACTTCTCAGCAGGGAGTATAAATTGTGCTGTTGTGTTCGTAAAAATACCCAGATCTTGCTCATTCGACTGAAACAAAATAGGTGCACTTCATCGCCAAACAGCAGCATTCGACGGGTTTTTAATGTCCGAGCGTCACGTCGATTATTCATGTTTTGATCGCGGCATAGCATCCTAACATAGTGTAACGTCAACTACGCCCGACAATTGTCACTGTGACACCAAAATTAATTCAAAAGTTACAGCTGATTTTATCTTTTCGGCCCCCCACACCCCCGGGGTACGCCTCACCCACCGGGCGCTGTATGTATGTGACTTCGCATACAACGAGATAGGGTATCGCGAAAGGGCACAATTTCTCACATTAAAATAAAATAGTTATAAATATCGACACAGCTGATGGAAAATCCCGGTCTAATTTAGTACTGAAATGGTTAACCGGTTATCCACCTAACCGATTTGAACAAACCTCAACCGGTTGTTCGAAATATCGATAGTGATCGTCATTCCTCGGTTAAAACGTAGTAAATCTGCCGCTTCTCCTTTGGGATAGATTACACATCGAAGCAGCGCTGCACACATCGAGAAACAATCGACTTTGGCGGTCAAGACTCGTTAATGATCGACAATTTCCGTGAATACTGAGTAACCGCAGAAACTATTTCATAGTGTGTATACAAACGAACGTTGTCGAGTACTCGACAATGTTCGTTTTTATACACACTACGGAATAGTTTCTAAAAATACAGATTCGGTGAAATAATGGCTGCGGATAACCGGATATTATCCGGTTATAGTTCTAGGTTAGTCGGTTGTGAAAATGAGCCAACCGTTTCAGCCCTAGTCTAATTCCCAAACACAGGTAACAGGATTTTCAAATGTTTATTTCCAAATTCCAGGTGTGGTGTCACCTTCTCGCATGATGGATCTGAAAAAAATGTTTTGACTGTTACGGTGATACACCCATTGGTCACACTTATTTCAAAACGGCAGGCAATTTTCTCCCCCACCCCACCCCTGCCCCACTCCCCCCTCACCCAACAACCTATGTTTTTTAGACAAAAATTTTAAATTTTAGTTATTGAGTATTCAGGAACCTATTTTACAAGTGGCACCCGCTACCCGCGTTGGGTAAAGGGTTAATTTGATCAAAGTCTAGCTTTTCAAAAATGGGTATTTATATTTTTGTGTTGTTAGATTCATATTTATCGAGTCGGTGAATGTCAGGTTGATATTTTAATACCAGTTCTTTTCGCATATCTGAATAAGTTGAAAAAATATTATAGAACTGAACATTTGAATTCCCAATTCTTTCTTTGACATATTTTCTTTCAACTTGGAAGAATAAATGGCAGCATGTTTTGTAAACTTCGTCTCCACAGGTGTGTGGCAATGGGTTGGGTGGGGAAGGTCGTGAGGAGAAAAATTAGCTGCTGCTTTTAAAATAAGTGTGACCAAGAGATGCAGTTGGTATCACCATAACAGCCATGAATCCTATTTTCAGATCCATTGTGCGAGGAGGTGATACCACACCTGGAATTTTGAAATAAACACTTGTAAATCCTGTTACATGTACTTGGGAACTAGACCGGGATTTTCAATCATCAATTATAACTTTTTTCTGTTAAAGTGAGAAATTGTGTTCTTACGCCATACCATAACACGCTGTATGCAAAGTCCCATACGTACACCTGCCGCGAGGCGTATCCCGGGGGTGTGGGGGTCGAAAAGATAAAATCAGCTGTAACTTTTTAAATAATTGCGGAACAGAGGGGTGGCTGGTGGCAAAAAAAACGGGTGTCGGGTGTAGTTTTTGATATACTATGTTGGGATGCTATACCGCGCTCAAAAATAAACATTCGAGATCAAACCATGAATAATCGACGTGACTATAGGACATTAAAACACGCCAAAATTCTGTTGTTTGGTGGTGATATGCGCCCATTTTTGTTCAATTCGATCACTCAATCTCTCGGAAAAAGGAAAAAGACTGCGACAGAAATGGGCAAGATCTGGACATTTTAACGCACATAACAGCACAATTTCTATCTACTCCCTACCGAGAAACGTATTTCTTTCTTTCTATGGGCACCGCCATTTTAAAGTGGCTGAAGCTGATAGCAGTCCTCTTGGTGGATACCTAGTGGGCTGCGCAGGAGACTACCATTTTACGTTCATTCCCCGAAACCGTTATGTTAACGCCATTAAATAATCAGTTCCCGTGGGCTGCATTCTAGCTTGTCGATTGTATATTTGTGTAACATTTGCTTGCGATGCCGACCGTAAAAATTCAAAATGGCTTCCAATATAGCGACCGGAAGTATAAATTTTGTGTCTTTTTCTAATTTTATCGTTCGAAACCTCCGTAATCGCTAATGGAATTTAACTTGCTCCTCATTCCATTTGGTGGCAATAAATCGGTAACATGGCGCACCAAATGGATCGGTTTCATTTAAAATGTCCTGATGTGAGATGAGATGGGAGATTGATAGATATGTGGGGGTTTTCACGAAACGTTTCCCCCGAAACGCCCCTCAAGCAATGTAATGGAGAAATTCACCGCAATTGAAGTCTACTATACAATCCGATACTAAGTTGTACCGTCCAGGGTTTGTCGGGCTTTTCGTGTTGGAATGACTTGGTAGTATAGTATGGACGAAATATAACCTTGTTGATCTACAGTTAGCTCTTCGAACTAATAACCTATCGAATGCTTTTACTCTATCAGTTGCCTGCACATTCAATCTTTTTCAGATCAAAGCAAGGGTTTCGGGTATTGGATTCGCCATGGTTGTTCCTTCTGAAATTATCATAGGGACTAAACCAATATCACAACCGCAAGCAACCTCTAGTCATATACCAGCATCGTTTCCACGTAAGTGTGTATATCCATTTATCCAAGAGGATCAGACAATATTATTTTCTAGAAAAACGCATTATTTTCGTTTTTATTTGCCCTAAGAATATTACTTGTGCTCCAGTGCTGGAATGAGCTCGGTCCAATGCGGGAGTCACACACTCTGTTTTGGTGGGAAAAACAGAAAAATAAAATCGTATCGGCGACATCTATGAACATCGCAAGTCAGATATGATCATCATGGTAAGTGAAGCGATGTCGGGCCTGGTGTTGGTGGGGGTTAAAGCTGGGAGGTCTTGATATTTCAGGTTTGGGTTTTGGGTTGGTTTCAGTAAATAAAAACCACGGTTTCTGTTAGGGTTTTGTGTGCGTTAACCCTTTACCCAACGAATCGCCCGCATCCGCCCGCGTAATATGCAAATTCAGCAGTTGAAAAAATATTCTTTTTCAAAAAATTTCAACAAAACCATATCATGAGACCCCCTCGTTGGAACGAGCTCGTCGAGCTCGTTCCAACGAGGGGTCACATGATATGGTTTTGTTGAAATTTTTTGAAAAATTTGAAAAAATATTTAAAATAATAAATTTTGATTTCGTCTGCGTTGGGTAAAGGGTTAAGAAGGTATAGTAAACAACATTTCAGGCTCTTAACCCTTTGAACCCCGGTGGTATCTTCCATGTCAGTTCAATGGAAGCAATCGGAAGAGTCCATATTCATTGTCCCCCAACGAGGTCCCCCAAACCGGAGGTGAAAAGCCCGAGACATACTACTGATCAATTAATCAAGGCTGCACGCCGAAAATATTGATGGCTCTACCCAACACATTCACTAAGCAGCCATTCTACTTTATGAAGCCGGAAATACGGCCACTCGGGTTCAAAGGTTAAACTTGGAAACAATCTGCAATCGTTTGTACGACGTCACCCATTACACTAAGTTCTGTTTGTTCATTAGGTTCAGCCTATCTTCCCTTACATCATTCGTAGGAGTTCCAGGGGATCGGATGCAAAGCCTATTCAGTTAGAAAAAACCCGCATAAATAGAGGATATGGAATGAGTGTTTTTCTCATATACTATTTTTGAAACGAGTCTAAGAATTTTCCGTTTTGGCGAGCCCAAACGGAAAATTCTGACGTGTTACATAAATATTATATGAGAAAAACACTCATTTCATATTCTATTTTTCATATGACACACACACGCACAAATTAGCCACTTAGTATGACTTTTTAACCCATCACCTAACTTGAGCTGCAGACGGCACTTGGAAAAAACATCCTCGTATAACTAAAACTTTTCACTTTTTGCTTCCAAAACATAGGTTATGACCCCTCATTGGAACGAGCTCGTAACTGATTGAACTATCTTACTGGGGGGGGGGGGGGGGGGGAACAGGTCTAGTGGCCACTCTCTTCACTTAGTCTATTCACAGAAGGGGTAAATACACTGTGTCCGTATAGTCATATTTTCCCCCGTATTGGATAGTCCACCGGACAAGGAGATCACACATCGTAGATCAGATGAACTTTATTCATTTGTTCCCACAATTTATCATATGACTCGTCCGTTTTGTTCCTTTTAAAATATTTGATATTTTGTTTTCATATTAATTAGTGATAAATAAAGCCTTCCGTCAATTTCATTGGTCAATTTCAAAACTAGACAATTTGATTGGCTGAACAAAATACAACTGGGCCACATTTTCGTAATTTGCATAATTAGAGTTGGGAGCTTTCATTGGTCAATTTCAAAACTGGACAGTTTGATTGGCTAAACAAAATACAACTGGGTCACATTTGCATAATTTCAGTAGGGAGAATTTACGTTATCTGTCCTATTTTGGGTGGGTTATATTGTATTAATTTTTTACCTACAAGACAAACGCCATTCATTTTTGTTATATTTTCACTTTTTGCTTCCAAAACATAGGTTATGACCCCTCATTGGAACGAGCTCGACGAGCTCGTGCCAATGAGGGATCATAACCTACGTTTTGGAAGCAAAAATGAAAATTTTTAGTTATACGAGGATGTTTTTTTCCAAATGCCGTCTGCAATTCAAGTTAGGTGATCGGTTAAAAAGTCATACCAAGTGGATAATTTGTGCGTGTGTGTGTCATATGATAAATAGAATATGAAATGAGTGTTTTTCTCATATTATATTTATGAAACTCGTCCGAATTCTCCGTTTGCGCTCGCCAGAGGCTCGCCAAAACGGAAAATTCTTAGACTCGTTTCATAAATATTATACGAGAAAAAACACTCATTCCATATCCTCTATTTTTCAAATACCTATTTTGGCTACGTAACATGTAGTCTGGTGAGGGAAACTTGAAGTTTAGGTACTCATTTTTTCAAAAACGGAAAGCATGCATCCCATTTTACTTTCCATATGTTTATTCAGTATTTATAGCTTAATACAATTTCTGTGTGCACTTTGCTGTTACACATTATCCAGTACCTGTTTTGGCCGTACAAATATGAGAACCGTCAGAGAAAATTCATTTTCTGATTAGTTTCGTACTTTTCTGTACTCAGTTTCCCTGGGTAGGATTGGTATAGTCTATTTTCATTTGCATATCTGTATTATGTGTTATACGGAACTATTAAACGAATTTACTGTTTTAAGTTTTGAAGTTGGGCTTAACCAAACCAAATATCTGCTATAGCTGCTTGTTGAATGGTACGTCCAATAAAGTTCGACTTAAAATGAATTTTGCAGTTTTTTGTACTCATGTTTAGAAAGTAGAAAAGTTGTATCTCACATTCCATTGTTAATTACAGACAATATCTGCACAGCTTAGGCTTGTACCTCTGCTACATGGATGGACAGACAGTTTGTGTGAGGCAAACGAGGGGTTAACCGGACGATATTTCATGCCAGTGCCAAAAAACCTCAGGTGTAAACATAATCAAAATGATTGATAGTTTCGTGTTCAATACAGTCTGCCTTTTCACATAAAAAAGTTGAGAAAACCCGTAATTCAATTACAATTCTCTAGTTCAGAACTGACATTTCAGTTAAGAATTGAATGCAATTTTTATAATCTTGATTGGAGTATGAACGTGTGGAAATGGGTACAAATTGTATGAATCCCTTTGGGATTCATACAATTTGTACCCATTTCCACACGTTCATACTCCAATAAAGATTATAAAAATTGCATTCAATTCTTATAATTACATCTCGTAACTGTTTAAACTACATTTTACCAAACAACAAAGCAGAAAGACGAAATAAAACATGTACGAACGAACGAGGCGAAAGACCACCCTCACACAAAAGACAAAGCGCTCAACTCTGATTTTTAATTTTCACAACTTTAGAAATGGAAACGAGTATTATAGTAACGGGCTTTATGCCACAGTTGGGAAATGTCACCAAAGAAACCGCAACGGAGTTGATCACTGCAAGAGGCGCTAAAAGTTAAAAACCTGCCCAAACACCGCCCGAATTACCTTCTGTCAGCTGCGCTCTACCGTAAATGCGGGTCAAAGTTCGACCAAATGTATTCATTGGAAAATGAATTACATTCTGTCATGACGTTTTCATTCAGCTGACCAATCGAAATTGAGTATTTGGACCCAAAACGTATAACTACATTAACAATGTAATTATTACTCAATGAATTGTAAGACGACCGGTCGGCGTTATTGTTTCGTGACGAGACCGAGAATGTATGTATGTGTAAAAATGTGATATCGAAAGATCATTGATGGTCCATCGATCTTTTTCACGTATTCCACAATTTTCAAAAGCGTTTTTTTTTCATTCAGTGACCGCTTGTGTGCAATATACAGTTAAAACTAGAAGTCCTGTCACGAACTGTGCGCTTATCTAGACTTAATTGCGCGAAGGAATTTCGCGCAATTGCCATATCGAATGACATCAAAAGGACGGCCGATTCTCCTGGTTACTATAGCAAACACAGGCAATGTTTCTGCCAATGGACCTCTGTGTCCATTGGCTAAAATATTGTTTGTCCACAGGCCATATGTACAGAATGTGATAGCCTTGCTATGCTCATAACGCGTAGATTAACGCTTAGATCAACGTGCTATTTGTGCGCATTTCATGAGAACTCCGTCAGTTTTAAAACATCACTGTATATAAACTGTACACAGTAAGTCGAAATTATTGTATGGTTGATTTAGTCAGAGAAATCTCCCTTTGTGTATCATTCTTTCAAAATGTGAGCCGAAGATTACTGCTTCTCATTAAACAAGTAATATTTCCAGCATTTACTACCATCATATTTGGTAGTTCAGCACTTAGAAAACGTTTCCAGTAAAATATATTCCTTACCAGCATGTCGGCGACCTAATATGGTATGTGTCGAGGTACACTAGTGTCAGTTAATTTCATACTTATGAGATACCACACCCTAAAATCAACTGGGTTAAAAATTGGCACAATCAACTGGGGTCAATAAATATGAGCCCAATGTGGGCCATATTCACGCAACCCAGCTGATTTGGGTTGATTTTTAACCCAGCTGATTTTTGAATGCAGCCATGTGTATGTGTGTGGGGAATGTGTGGTGTTCTTGTAGGTGTATTAGCCGGGGCGGGGAAGGGGTATACGTTTGTGTGAAATGTCAGGGCGTTGTAATCCGCTCGTGCTTGGTTTGTGCCCCTTACGACAATATTTGCAGAAAATAATCTAATATTTCTGTACTTTTCTGTTTCAGCGCCTCCAAGCTATAATGAATACGCCTTTGGCCAAACAACTATCGATATGGAAGATGGCAATGCGGACAGGGATGGTGAAGTGCTTGGATTTACACCGAAATACACTTACTACGATTTTAGCCAGCAACATGGTTTGTTCCAGTCAACAGAAATCAGGTAGCGATAAGACCTTCAATATGACACCAAGACAAGATCCTGCTTCTGTTACTCTGTGCTCGAATGACCAGTCTAACACGTTCATTCAACTCGAATATTAAACGATACATTCAAACATATTTAACAACCCGTCATCTTACGTCAGCTCAAAAAAAAAAAAAAAAAAAAAAATAGCCAGGGCAATTAACAAGATTGCCACCCAGATCTTATTATTCTTTCATGTTTTGCCTGAAAAAGATAGCTTGCGCCCCAGTATTTTTCAAGGATCATAAGTTACGTCTTTGAGACAAAAAATGAAACATTTTAGTTCTTCAAGAAATTTTGTATGAGTTTCGGCTTCTATTTGAGTTGTGTAAATGTTTATCGACACATTTTCATTTTTTGCTTAAAACATACTCAACGAGCTCGATCCAGAGAGGGTCTATAAACATACTCAACGAGCTCGATCCAGAGAGGGTCTATAAACATATTCAACGAGCTCGATCCAGAGAGGGTCTATAAACTACGTTTAGCAACAGTTAAAGGTGAAGAAATAATCAAACTGTAATGACCATTTCATTGAATATCGCTGACTGGAAAAATCTATTGCGTTTGGTAAATAATTGAATTGAGAACTGTGAGCTATGTTTTGAAACCTTTATATATGTTACAGTCAATCTGTGTAATCAATCATTTCATGAAATGCCTAAAAAGTTTAGTCATTTCACGTAAGGACTGCTACCCCCAGTCATTACGTGAAATAGCTAAAATTTCTAGGCATTTCATGAAAATGGAATCTCATTTTACACAAATTGCCTAATTGCCAGTTTGACAGTTCGTCCTCTGAGTTCCAATGTGTTCTATGTGCCTACTGGCACATAGAACTCATTGGAACTCAGGGGACGAGTTAGGCATTAGGCATTTCATGTAAAAGCTAAAATGTTTTTAGTCAAATCATGTAATAGCCAGATCTAGCAGACATTCTTTATCTTTCATGTTTTTGATTGGCTTCTGCATAAATCTTCTATTTCGAAAGTATTATATTTTGGTACGTGCTTGTTGCCTGTTGCCTTGAGTGTGAATGCTCCATTCAAAGGTATATTTTTCTCAGGATAAACAACAATAAGTGGTTTGTTATTTTTGCTGCTTTCTTTTCAGTTGTTTCTTTCTTTCACGTTTATATATTATTACAAACTATTGTTTGTTCTTGTTTGTCCTGTGAAAAGCTGTGAAAGCTGATCATCGTGTCCATTTACTATGAATTTGTGCATCAGGATCATTCTGAAATGTATTACTGGTCCGACAAAGTGTCCTCCCATGAACAGGAGGAACCTATCATATCGACTGGAACCCAGAACATTATCGAAGTTAAAATAAAAGTTCATGAACTAGTAAAAGCCAGCGTCCACCTCGACGAGATTATCAACATTACACTAGATGAAACATGTCCCAAGCAAAACAGTAAAAGCCACGGATAAACAGAATAACTCAAAACAACACTTCAAATAATTAAACATAAAAAGAAAAAGTCTTCTGGATTTACCAATCAGAGAACGACCAAATAAATAAAAGCGGAACTTAAAAACTGCGTATAATCGCCTTCACGTAGACGTAAAGAAAGGCCATAGTTAACGACAACCGCGTGAGATGGGGAAAAGGCAACAGAAAAACATCAATGGGTTGAGAGACCCTAAAGAGGTTCTGGGATATATTTAAAACTCTTACTAGCCAGGAGTGCAAAAATGCCATTAGTAATGCACTGGAAACTAGCGTTTGAACCATGGCTGTGGACGACAAGGGGCAAAAAAAAAAAGCCAACGCGTTTGCCGAACTTCTAAGGAAAGCTCATTGTCCACAAGAAGGGAACAGATTTGTCCAAGACAACAACTTAATTTTTAACGAATCCAACTTTGACCAAAGGCCTGAAGATGAGGACGATCATGAATTAACCGAACCAATAAGCGTAGAAGAGGTCACGGGTATAATCCGAAAATGTAAGTCATCTTCGTCCCCTGGAGAGGACGAAGTCTCTTACAAAAATACCGAGACAGTGTCCCAACATCTTCTACTGTAGACTTACCCAACTCCTAAACTGCTGTGTTTCTCGTGGGTACTTCCAAAAATGTTGGAAAAGGGCCACAAGAATCATGATACCTAAACTCGACAAAAGACCTTAACAATCTTTCTAACTACCGCCCAATTAGCTTGCTCAGCTGTGTTATTTATTTATCTATTTATTTATTGGTGGTTAAGGGTTATATACTTATGCACAATGCCTAATCGTGACCGTGACAGTTTTATGGATGGAGGAAGCCGGAGTACCCGGAGACAACCACCGAGAAACGACAAGCAGCTGCCAGCACCCCAACATCGTAACTCCGCACTACATCACAGGCGGGGTTCGATTGGTTGAAGTCATGCGCACGCACCATCGACATGCAGTACGCCTTAGTTCACGGCGTCATCGTGCCCCCATTTGGACAATCGTGGTTACGTGCTATGCCCAAGGACACAACGCGGGAGTCCGAATTGATCGCTCAGACGGTCACCCATCCAATGATTAACAGAGCTCAACGTTGCTTAACTTCAGCGATCTGACGAGAACCGGTTACCGCAACGCCACCGGCTGTGTCGGAAAAAATATTTGAGCGGATTCTCACCATGAGCTCTTGCAGCTATCTCGTATCAATCAATTTTTTAACAAATGGCAAAGAGCGTACAGGAGTCAGAAAGAGGGAATCGAACACGTATATAGACTGGCCGATTATATGAAAAACAGCGTTCAGTCAAAACGAAATAGGAACAGCGCTTTTCTTGGATGTAGAAAAGGCGTTTGACTCGATATGGCACAATGGCATGAGATATAACGTAGCGAAAATGGGATTACCCACTAAAATTCTGAGGATCATATCATCATTTCTAACTGACCGAAGAATCAAGGCGAGGATTAACCGCGAGATGTCAGAGGGAGTAATACTAGAAGCAGGAACGCCACAGGGGTCGGTCCTAAGCTCTCTTCTCTTCATAATATATGTGAATGACAGAGACAAAGTAAGAAAAACCTGTGTTGAACTATCAAGGAATCCTCCAGTACAGGATTTGGTCGATTTGGAAGCTGTATTGCACGAGGAGTGGGGGCAGTTGCCCATGGACCGTATCAGAAGGCTCACTGGTAGTATTGTTCAGGCTGACTGACATCAGAGACTGCTATTGTCAGGAGATCACAAGTTACATTTTTGTCAGTAATTACCGGCATTGTTTCACCATCAACCTTCCCAGCACCATACTTGTCGAGAGAACATTTTCCATCAAAAACATTAGTGACAGATATGTGTAACTGGCTCCATTAAAATACTGCATATTTTCATCATTGTGTTGTCTTTCGTTTGTCAATACAACATTCTTTCTGCAAACAATCACTTTTGGCCATCTGAAAGATAGGACAAAAGTAATGACAGTTTCTATTAACACCAATGCGAAAAAATCAGGGGGTGATTAATTAAGTTCCTGGTGTATAGAATACTGTACTCGGTGCGATGAAGTGAGATTTCTAATTATCATTCTTTGTCTGCAGTTTAATCACCGTGTGGTACCTAACGCTGGAGCCTTGCTGTAAAACAAGCACAAATATTGATGCAGCGAGACCAGTGTGCAAATTGAGACATAAAATCAGTTTCGCCCGGTTGTTCAAGAAAGAAGTGACTTAATTTCTGCGATCATTTCAGAGTTTCACTCGTTTGAATTCCGGGTTTGTAATTTTTGAACAAGGTGTTTGACGAAGATGAGTTTATTGATTTATTTATTTATCTATTTATTTATTTGGGTTTAGCGACACATTCGACAACCAAGGTTGCCTTGTGTCTGACAGTTTTAAAGGTGGAGGAAGCCGGAGTACCCGGTCGAGAACCACTGAGCAACGGCGAGCAAATATCAGACTCACAAAAGTACCAACTCCACACAAGCAGGGTTAGTATTGATTGAAGCGCACAGTCACGTGTAGTACGCCCGAGTTTACAGCACCACCGTGCCTCCACCACGTGGGCAATCGGGATTAAGTGTCTTGCCAAAAGATACAACGCTGTTGTCCCAAGCGGGATCACGAAGAGGCGTGTCTAACCTCTTTTTAACCCTTTACCCATCTAACGGCCAAAACCGGTCAGCGCTATTCACAAAATTCATCATTGAATTTTCATTACTCTTTCATTTTTGTTGGCCACAAAACCATAGCTTGTGCACCTCATTGGAACGAGTTCATTGAGGCGTTATAAGGTATGTTTTTGACGCAAAATATTAGTTATTCAAGAATTTTGTTTCTTTTGGGGGCGCAGTGGCGTTGCGGTAACCGGTTCTCGTCAGATCACCGAAGTTAAACAACGTCGAGCCCGTTTAGTTCTTGGATGGGTCACCATTTGAGCGATGGATTCGGACTCCCGCGCTGTGTCCTTGGGTAAGGCATTTAACCCGATTGTCCATAAGGGGGCATGATGACGCCGTGTACTAAAACGTACTGCACGTCGATGAAGTTAAGTATGTCTTCAACCAATCTAACCCTGCCTGTGCTGAAGTGCGGAGTTACGATGTTGGGGAGCTGGCAGCTGCTCGTCGTTGCTCGGTGGTTCTCTCCGGGTACTCTGGCTTCCTCCACCCGTAAAACTGTCACTGCCACGATATGACCTCGGCTGTTAAAATGTCGTTACACCTAAATAAATTGCAAGTGTCGTCTTCTTTTCGTGTTAGGTAAAGGTTTAACCCTTCATATAACTAATCGGACGCAGCCGCTCGTGTCATTTACAAACGGAACAGTTAGAAAAGAGTATGTTTTAAAAAATTCAATAAAACCACATCATGTGTCCCCCTCCCCATTGAAACGGGCTCGTCGAGCTCGTTTCAAATTCGGGGTCACATGATCTAGTTTTGTTGAAATGTTTTGAAAAATTTGAAAAAAAAATATTAAAATTTGGTATCGGGTTTTAGGAAAAGGAAGGGTCATCAGTGCGAGCTATTTTACCCTTTCGTCGGTCTGTATGGTATAACCGTTGCGTTGGGTAAAGGAATAATGAAATGTATGTTGCACATGTGTCAGAGGCAAGCCTAAACACCTATATCTCTTCATTCATCTCCACCTACACAACTGGTAAACAAGAACACTCAGAGTGGAGCTGAATCAATGTTTAGCCTTCCCCACGCACATAACTAGAAAACGAGAACTGTGTGAAATTAATTTTCTCGACAGTTCAGAGTGGCAGTAGCTGATTCAGGTAGGGACGGCCCCTGCAAACACCCTGTCTAAAATGTTCTTAATTTCCAAATAGTGCCTGCATGCGACATTATAAGTTATTCTGTTTGTTGATAGGGGACATGGTCTCACGTTCCCCGCATGAAATTTATATTCAACCGAGGCGTCAACCGAGGTTGAATATATGTTTCATGCAGAGAACGTGAGACCATGTCCCCCGTCAACAAACATAATAACGTATGGTTCCGTTCTTACACAAGTAAAATTAAATTCGAAAAAAATGATAAAAGTTAACACCTTACCGAAACAACGTCTGCTTTCTAATATTCGCTGTACAACAACACATTTTAAAATGATTCAAATGGCGCGATTTCAGTTTATGTTACAGTAAATTAATGAAAAGAGACCTTATAATCTAATCGGTTTCATAAATAATTCCCCATGTTTACATAACTAGTCTTTTTGTACGTAATAACGGTACTTTTGTGTGTATGTTACTTCAGTTAAATGTATTTGTCTCAGTTGATTTCAAGTGAAAAAAGACATTGCGATCAACCGTTGCTCATGGCAACGAGACGCTTTCCTTGACAGTGGACATAACAATCGCTGACAGTAGACATATGCGCGTGCCCGTCGACATAAAATAAGATCAACGAGGAATTGACCAATCACTGCAAGGTATTGCGGTTGGTATCGAGACATAATGAAATATTTTGTTTATGATTTTTCAATAAACATCGTAATCTATAGTAATCTTGACATCATTTTTGACACATAAAGTTTTAGTCCCAGTATCCACATAATTTGAGTAACCCAATGTTCAAGAAAATAACAGTGATTTTTATACTTCATCCGAAGACACTGTGTTTATTTTCCATGGGGTGTTGTTATCTCACAATGTTCATCGCCCACGGATCTAAATCAGGCTAAAGAAAATAATTAATCTTTTGATTCTCAGGCAGCGGCGCATTCGTTTTTTTCGGGCTGCATTCGTCATATTTTTTTTTGGAGACAAAATTCAAAATGTATAAAACTATCATAGAGTGTGATTTTAGAGGTATCACATGGCGATTTTGGATGCAATATGTCGAATACATTGATACAGTATTGTTATTCTCATCGCGAAATGCGACCCGATTCTCATATGTATGCAGTGTACAAAATAAATATTTATTTAACTAGTTGAGAGCTAGATTAGTTTTAGTAGTCTAAATTTGTTAATCCAAAATTGTTTTATTACAAGTTATTGGAGAGTGCCAACAGGCACTCTCCAATAATTTGCAATAGAACAAATTTGTACGAACAAACTATTATTTACGTTTGACTGAATACGAAACATGTGTAAGGAAAATGTTGGCTTTTGCTCTGGTACCCCTATTCTTTGAAAGGTCTGATTCTGGCTTCTAGCACACAACCAGTTAAAGAAATTCCTTATTATTTTTAATCTCCAGTTTAGTTGTTCTATATTGATTTTATGTTTTATGATCACTGTTACAAAAATAGTACTAGCGAAATCAACATGGACCCCCTAGTATTTAATGTTAGGCTCTAACAACTGGATTTTTGGTATCGGCGACCATTCCAACCGGAATAAAAATTAAAAATAAAAAGCGCCCTCCCTCATTCGCTTAAAAAAATGCCTGAGAATTAATTTTTTAATTTTGTTTGGCCTTACCAGTCAACCTTTTTTTGTAATGTTTACCGTTCAGACAGAGACGCCGCGAAGAAGCGTCGCGGCAACACACGAGGCGAGGTGAATTACAGAGAAAGGTGAACTTCAGACCAGATAATCTTCACCATCTCTCAAGTCACTGAAGTCACGGAAATGGAAACTGGCTCTCTGAAGTCTGCTACTCCAATCTCCCCCCCCACCCCCCCCATCCGGATCAGGAACGGGAAATGCTACAAACCGTACTGGACATGACGGCAGAAGTAATCAGCATGCGGGAACATGTCAGCTGACAACAACAGAACCACGGCACTCCTGGAACAGCTCACCAGCCACAGCACTCCTGAAACAGCAAGGACTCGACGACTCCACCCCAGCCAGTCCTCCAAAAACACCAACAGCCTAAATACACCAACAACCACTGCTGTCTCTCCACCACAGCCACCTTCACCCAAAAAGAAAAACAAGCGACATAAACGCCTCTAAACTGCCAGAGAGGGTCGAAAGGGGCTTGCCCCAAACCGTCCCTGCGCGCCTTCGGCGCGCGAAACCATTCAGATCTAAGTCACTGTCAGTGTAAACTATGCGTGTCTGACAATGTAAAAGGCCAGAACAATGAGGTAATGGAGTGTTGTTTAACATTGTTTCCACAAGCAAAGTGAATATTGAAAATTAATTGTTTGAAAGATTAAATATTTGTTATCATTCATTCGGTATATAGAGATTATTGTGACAATAAAGTGAGATCCGGCAATCTGACCACCTTAACGAGACAGAATGTGACAAACCAGATCACTTTACTGGCATAACGATCTGTTTATTACATACCATTTTGGAAATTCACCTTTCACACGAGAAATCAATATAAGGGTAAATAACGTGAAATTGTAACTAGAACTAACTTTATTTTCAAACAAACAGTACTTGTAAAATTATGGGGACTTCCCAAAATAGCGTTTCAATGTTTCCAAAGTTGACAGAATTAGGCATTTCATTCTTCTACACCAGAGTCAGATTCACGCATTAAAATAGCAACAAAGTAAGAAACCATATACTTTATTGTGATTAATGGGGGTTAGTACACATAAAATTGGTTAAGAACAATATTAGAAATTCACGTTATTCGACAGCGTTTATTTACACAAATGAAGCATACCCAGAAACGGTTACTAGCTTGGGCGGACTCGATTGACATTTTCCAGTGCCGCCCGCATTCTGAGATCAACAATCTCATAAGGAGTCGGAAATCCACTCAGTGTGATCCGGTGATCCGGATTCGATGGGAGAAAAACACAGCGTATCACTGATAGGTAGATAATAAAATAAAAATAATGCTGACCTGATTCGAGGTGGACATTGCAGAGAGTCTTCTCTTGGAATCATTGTCTCCCTTGGCTTCCTTCTAAGGGAACAATATGTTCCTCGGAGAGACAATCCGCAGTGTCCACCTCCAGCTAGGTTTTGTATTTATCCCACGGTTATATGGTAGAGTGCTAGAAGCCACTATCAGGGCTTTCAAAAAAATGAGGGTACCAGAGCAAAAGCCAACGTTTTCCTTGCTCATGTTTTATAATCAGTTAAACGCAAATAATGTTTTGTTTATATACATTTGTTTTATTACAAATTATTGGGGAGTGCCTGCAGGCACTCCCCAATAATTTGTAATACAACAGAATTTGAATAACAAATTCAGACCCAAAATAATCTAGCCATCACCTACATGTAGTTAAACTTGAAATAAACGACTGAAGCTGATATTTTTCTTTAAAAATATCACATTCGGCGGTCTAATAACTTACATGATTCACAGTGTTTTGTGTCGAAACATTTCATTCACGTCACAACTTCACTCCTGCGCGTAACATCCAATCATTGGCGAATTCTTCACACGTAATTCGGATTTCACGCCTGCATCGCGTAACGTTCAATATATACAGCAATAGCAATAGTGATATATACAGATTACTACAACAGTTAATTGATCTGTGTTGCCGTTTTCCGTCGAGTTGACGAGACGAGATCAGCCAGACCAAACGAGACGCCACAGACGTCGAGTTTGATCTGGCCGATCTTTTCTCGTCATCGACTGTTGTAATAATTTGTTTACTATATGACAATTAGTATTTTAAACTGATCACAACACCTGAAAAATCAAATACAACAAGAATTATATTAGCCAAATAACCATTAACAATTTATGGAATTAGGAAATCCCAAACGCGTAGTAATATCGAACGTTCGTGTCGAACATGGAACTTGCAAGTCAAAACAATGGAGGCAAGACTTGAATTTCAATCGGAATCGCTTTCGATAACACAGTTTTTCCTACGTTTTGTTGGATTCGCATATTGGATATAGTTGTTAATTGTTATTTTGCAATTGTTCAGAACGGCATTTTCAAATAGACCTCGACTGGAATGTTTGTCAACAGAGTTTAATGAGGAGACACTCGTGTTTATGTTCTGTGCTTGCAAAGGCATCGCCTCGAGTGTGAACATGGAACTTCGACATTAACGGATGAAGCTGAATCGACTATGTTCTATTGGGGAGCTTCTGAAACAAACATTGGTGTTTGATTTATTGCTCAAAATGTCGCTCATCCGATGCCGCATATGAAGAGAAGCAGAAGTATAATTGTTCACACTCTCTCTCTACGATACGGATCAACACAATGTTATGATGATAGGTTTATTATATGACTGACACACTAACAGTAACTTAATTTGCTTACCTCGATTTACTTATTCCCTTGAAAGCCGAACATAAAAACAGCAGACGAAACTTTGTAAACAATGGCTTCCCTAGTTACGAAGTCTATTTTTAACGTATAAATAGTACGACGTTATTCATACGGAAATTCTTGACAATTTCCATAGGAGTGTGATATGGATTTTTGATCCGGGAAAATCTCACCTGGTGTGATCCGACAGTCTGGATAAAATCGTCAAACAGTAGTGGTATTTAGGGCGGAAATATCATAGTCATATAATAAACTTCTCTCCCATCACAGTAAATAAATGTTTAATGTCACCCCAGCAAAGCTTGCAATTTGCAGTGCCACCACGAAGGCCAAACGGCATTGTATTTTGCAACTATAATTTTACAAATTTTCATTCTTTCCACATGCCATTGTTTTATGGAATGATCTTCCATCAAACACTGTAACACTGCCTGACAAAGAGTCCTTTGGTAAGGCAGTGAGAGATTTAACCTATCCCTGAAGCCAGAATCGATTGTTTTTAACCTGATTTTATCTTTTTAAATACTGTTAATAAAATACTAGTCTATCATCTTTTTTTCAGACTTTACTATTCTTATTTTCATCTCTTTTCACACCAACCTCCCCCCCCCCCCCCCTACGTTGCACCTTTTCCTGCTCATAATACCCGCAAGGGGTGTGCAGCAGTATTTAAAGAAAGAACCATATTTTATTTTTCAATGAAGTAGGGCTGTTTACACTAATACACCCTTTCACTTTTAAAATAGATTCTTAGTAGGTAATAAAGGCGGATTCACTATCACTTTGTACATGTACGTGTACGGTATACGTACACGATGCGTTTACCAACGTGGGATTCAGTGTTAAATCGCACGCTTGTTCACAAAAATGTTCAGTGATCTTGAATCTCCCATGTTTTTTGTGACTCCTAGATCGCACTTTTAACGTTCAAATACTCGTGGTGAACGTTGAATGTCACGCGTTTTTTAAAAAAAGGTGAAATTGTACATTTTTACTTTTTTTTTTACTTTAAAAAATTTTGTCAACGTTCCCATCGCAGATCAGACCATCGATCCATCGTTGGTGAACGCGAGCAAAATTCTGGGCTAGCATAAAAAAACGGTTTGCGGATTCTGGATCAGTGATCCAGGTCCGCTATTGTTTTGAGGCGGTGGGTTTTTCCCCAAAAAACTTAACAGACTACTATTGGACGCTTCCCTTTCTGACGTAAGTGGGGGGAATACCCGGATTTTTTCCTCCAAAAAACTTGACAGACAACTGTCGAACGCTTCAATTTCTGACGTGAGCAGGGGGAATACCCATAGTGAGATTTTCCAAAAACTCAACAGAAAAAAAACTGAGTTTTTTTGAAAATCCCACCATGGATATCTCCACTTGTACAGTATAAATAGAGCTCCTGCGTGCTACAAATCATCATTGGCGAAGATCCTCCAGTATCGACCACATGCAAAAAAAGGTGAGAAGAAATCTACGCGAACCCAAATGTAAAATGACAATAAATTTTATCAAAATAATGTGTTACTCTGCGATGAAGCTCGTTCTGACACGTGAATATAATTATTCACGAAGGAAGCGCTGTGGATTTTTATTGTTCAGTCACTGAGGGTTGAAAGGGGCTTGTTCCCCATACCGTTCCTGTGCGCCTTTGGCGTGTTAAACCATTTCATTCGAATGTCAGTCTACAATCGTCAGTTTGTGTTTTTATCAAAACTGGCAAGCAGGTTGCATGTTAAAGTGACATTTACTGTATAGACACTTACTGAGAACGTTATTTTGTCACGCCTGAGATGTATTACAGGTTTTTATTCAAATGAGATTAATGTCAAGTTAAATGGTTTATCTGAAAAACTATTTCTATGGATCAAAGCGGAAACAGTTCAAAAGATCAATATTGTCAAGTTAAATGGTTTATCTGAAAAAAATTATTTCTATGGATCAAAAGCGGAAACAGTTCAAAAGATCAATTGATGTTTTGGCTGAATGATTTCCATGTAAAAATTTTAGAGAAATAGCGTTATTCAACGTGCGAGTACAAACGCAGTTTTAACTCAAAATATTACAAGATATTCATGGAGTATTATTTTTCTCATATATTGTTTTTCTGCAAAAAAAATTCTCGCCAGAGAATTTTTAAAAAATATTTTTCAACTCTTGTTTTTTTTGACTGAGCGATTACCATGTAAAAATTTTAGAGAAAATAGCGTTGTTCAACGTGCGAGTACTAACGCGGTTTTAACCCAAAATATTACAAGATATTCATGAAGTAATTATTTTGAGAATGACTTCAAGTGTGAGGAAATAACTACCTGTATGATTTAACACTTTAAAACGTTGTATTTATAGATGTTTATTTGAGACTAAACTCTAAGTTTCTCATTGTCGGAAATAACTGTTGATGTGATCTTTAACATGTTCGAGGGCAAAACGCATTTAAAGAAGTTTATTTTATAAATGTTTTTCTTTAACTGGTTTTTAGTTATTATATTAAAGACAGAAGATTTTTATTTACTTAAAACATAAAAATAATTATACATTTAATTTTGAAAATAATAAATAACTCATATTAGCATACTCAAAGGAACATTAACAATTAAAAACGAAAAATGTTTTTACAAATGGATTCTAGACATCGAGATCGAATTTTAGGTGAGTTTGAGCGTGCTTAGAAGAGCATTCAGTCTGCTGATAGAAGCAGACGTCTTGGTGAGATGGAACTCAAACGCGAAGCCACAAAAATATTTAAACCTGTGACGGAGGGTCAAGAGCGAAGCAGGAAGGAGATAGTCGAAGAATTGAGACCCATAAAGGAGAGAATGGGTTCGTTGCCTCCTAGTTTTGGAAATCGGTATTCCGTTCAATCTACACCAGATTACACCGGATTATGTTCCCACGGGAATTCAAACAGATTTGAACGAGAGCGACGATACAGCTTCGACTATCACCACTAGTAGCATCGCATCGTCTGATGATGATGGCGGTAAGAGAGATCAGTGGTATGGATTTTATAAGGATTCGGAGGGAAGGATTTTTGTAGGAGACACAGAAGTAGATATTGACGATGATGAATTGATCGTGGGTTCGAACAGATACGAATTGACTGATGGGCTGCGCAGATTGCTCCTTTACGACAAGCCTAGCGATTACACAGATCAGGATTTCGACAATTATGGCGACATTCTGGTTCAGACCCACGCCATGAAGAGAAATAACGATGCCAGAGAGACGAGACCCAAAACCAACAGAGGTTACAAGTGGACGAAAGTGGTGAAACCCATATGGGATATGAACAAGAAATTCATCGAATCGGTGACTGGCAAAGGGGTGAAAACCACTTTTCTTCCGAGCGATTCTGACGCTCTGTCTCATAGATTGAGTTTGTTGATGGCGAGCAGACGGGCTGGTAACACAGGATTGGATAATCAGATAGTTACTATATCTGACGAATTGTTAAGACAGAAGGTTTTGAATAAAAACCATTATAAAAGGCTGATGAACGAATTGAAGGATTGATGTGTATATAATAAGTAGAGAGAAACAAACAAACAATAATAAAACAGTAAATTTTTACACTAGAATAATAAAAGTATTTAAACAGCAAAACGATTTACCAGTGAAAAAACAAAATATATTATAAAAATAAAATATGTTGGTGATAAAGAACAGGGGATACGTCAGAACTTACGTCCAAGGCGGTTCTGGCATCGTCGATTCTATAATGCGAGCGTTCACGAGCGATGCGGGTTGAAAACTCGATCGACCGCATTTGAGGTCGGTAAGAAGACGGCTTTGGATGCTGGTAAGAAAGCCGCTTCCAAAGCCAGTGGTAGGATAGCTTCTGTGGCTGGCATGAGGGCAGCCGACGCATTGATCGACAAGTTGATCAGTCTGCTGGCGAAGCGAGCTGCGTTAGAGCGAACACCGAAAAGTTGGAAAGATTTTAAGGATGCTGTGGTACCCATACAAGATTTAGCCAAAATGACGAGTGGATCCGGATTGAAGAAAACTCGCGACGGAGTGATATAAATAAATAATAACATTAAAAACTGAGTTTGAAAAACATAAAAAATTTGCGTTTGAAAAGAATCTAAAATAACAAACAATAAAATCAAAAAAAAATAAAACAAAGATGAACATTAAAGATATGTCTTGGAACGATGCCGCGACCAAGAGGTCGAATAACGAGTTCTTTCCCAAAAGCATAAGAGGCTTGATAGTGGGAAAATCGAATTGTGGAAAGACCAATCTGTTGATGAATCTGTTGTCCCGACCCGACTGGTTGGATTACGACAGATTGTTCGTGTTTGGCAAGAGCTTGTTTCAACCCGAATACAGATTGCTTCGAGAGTGCATGGATCGTAGATTGCCCAAGGACGTCATAGCCAGAATCTTTGACAGTAGGGAGGAATTCGACAAGAGTGAAGCTCCACTTTCGACCATTTTGGACGGTGCGGCGACGGAGCTGATGAAGAGAAATGCAACTTCGAATGTCGAGTGTCGATTTTATGAGAACGCTAGCGACGTTCCGGATCCTAGAGAACTGAAATCGGAAGATAAGAATCTCATGATTTTCGACGATCTGCTTTTGGAGAGACAGAACCGATGCAAATCGTATTGCGTTAGGGGTCGACACAGCAACGTGGACTGCTTTTACCTGTTGCAGAATTATTTTCGATTGCCCAGACAGACGATAAGGGAGAACGCTAATTTTCTATGTCTCTTTCGCCAAGATCTCAAGAATCTCAATCATATCTACGGCGATCACGTCGCAAACGACATAAGCGCGGCAGAATTTAGGAGATTCTGCAAGAAGGTTTGGGATGGTGGACTTCACAATTTCGTCGTGATCGATTTGACAAGCAAATTTAATCACGGAAAATATCGGTGCGGATTCGACAAGTTTTATGTTTCTGATGATAATAAGATAGAGCGTGAAAATAAAAAAAATTAGAAAATAAATCTTCAAATAATTAGTTTTGAATAAAAAAAAATAAAATTAAATATAATGTTCGAACATGGAGAATTGTTAGGACGGATAGCCGAGAATACAGCTGCAAAACAATCCATTCAAATCGTGGTGAGTGGCGATTCGACTCGATTCGCTACGAAATTCGAACCTTCCATCGAATTGAATAGAGAGAAAAGATACGAGATGGCGTTGGTGAATCTGGAGACTTATTATTCCTTTCCCAACGTCACCGAAAAGAATAACTCGTTCAAGTATTCCGACGGAGTGGATTGGTTGGAGATTCAAATTCCCAAAGGGAGTTACGACATAGACGATTTGAACAATTACATTCAGACGCGAATGAAGACGGATGGAAAGGGAAGCAACAAGATCAGACTCGCTCCCAATCCTAATACCTTACAGACGATGTTGGATTTGGAAGATAATTTTCGAGTGGATTTCAACATGGACGATTCTATAGGCAAGATGTTGGGATTCGATCGAAAGGTGTATCAAGGCCACGTGGCATCTGAAAATACGGTCGACATTCTCGCAGTCAATAGCATTCTGGTGAACGTGGACGTGATTGCTGGAAGCTACATGAATGGTAGCGCTCAACCGACGATCTATTCCTCCTTTCCAAACGTGTCGCCGGGTTATAAGATCGTGGAGCGACCTCGAAATTTAGTTTATCTGCCAGTGATTTTAGACACGTTGTATAGTCTCAAAACCACGTTGACGGATCAAAATGGTGAACTGTTAGATCTTCGCGGAGAGAGGGTGACGATACGATTTCACATAAGAGAAATATAAAAGCAAAAAAAAAAACAAAAAAAATATTGTGTATATATATAGATAACAAAAATAAAATAAACGCAATATTAATTTTACAAAATTATTTTAATATAAATAATTATTATTAAACAAGAAACAATTGAAGTAAATATATTTAAAAAAAAAACAGAATTATGACAGAATACGTGATTGAAAACGTGAACATATCCACAGGACAGAGGAAGAAACTTAAGAGAGCATTAACAACTCGAGGTGAGGCAGTGAGATTCAAATTCACTCACGAAGATCTGATGAGAGGTGGTCAGGATTCGATTGCCTGGACCAGAAGTCAAATCAAAAGGATGGAGAAAGTGATTCGCGATGGAAGAGGGTTGACGGTGAGATTGAGTCCTGCTCAATTGAGATACAATTTGAGATTGAAAGGTGGTTTCCTACTGCTATTGGCAGGGATCACCACAAAGGCACTACCCTTTCTCGGAAAGACTCTCGGCGTGGGAGCTCTCACGGGACTAGCTAGTTCGGCAGTTGAGAAATTAATGGGTGGCAGAGGACTGTTTTTGAAGAAGGGAGGAGCCGTGTGTCGCGTCCACGTAGACGACAGTGGTAAAGGATTGTATCTAGAACCCGTTAGAGGTGGCAACTCTCTGAGAGGAAACGGTCTCTATCTGAAGAGTGGACAGAACGTTGAGCGAATCGGCAAGGGTTTGTTGCTCGGTGAGAATTCGCTGTTTAAGAATATACCAATTTTTAATATGTTATTATAATATAAAATTATATAAAATATAAATCATAAAAAAGTATAAAATAATATATTTAAAATGGATAAAAAGGTGGAGAAACAATTAGACAATAATGACGAATATCGCGAGACAGAGTGCGAAGAAAAAAAAAAAAAAAATGAGATCAAAAGATGATCTCATTACTTTTTTTTTTTCCTTCTTCTTCGCTAAAAAATCAATCTCTCTATTGTTTATATTTCCAAGTCTGTTATTAGCATCTTGACACTTGTGTTTTCTCCTTTTTCGAAAACGTGTTGAATGTTTATCTTTACTCTTTTGAGTTTTTTTACATCGGTCAACTCGCTCTCACCACCCAATTTCTTCACGAGTTTGAATGAGATGTTTGAAAATATGTAATTTCCATAGGGCACCGACAAATCGTCCTTGTCGAATTCTCTATCTTTGGTGATGACGATGTTCTGCAGATCGCTTTGGTACTCGTAAATCAAATCGAGCGTGGCTTCGTCCAATTTCAAAGGCATGCGACATTTGTCGTATTTGTGCTCTAAGCCCTTCGTCTCGACTTTGTTCAATTCGATGGGATGGTGTCGTTGTAATCTATAGATTTTATGACCGAATTTCTTATACGTTTCGACTCGTTTCAATTTCAATTCGCATCTTTTAGGTGTTGCTGTCTTCATGATCGATTATTTAGTTTTTTTGTTTTACGAATTCTTGCAAATAATGTATATTTTAAATATTGTATTTTAATAATTTGTTTAAAAAAAGTTTTGTTTTTTTTGCTCCTTATATATATATCAAAAAAGTTGTTTTTTTAATTTTAATTTTCTTTAATGTGAAAATTTTTTTGTAAACAGTAATGAGATCATCTTTAGATCACATTACTTTTTTTTCCTTCTTCTTCGCTAAAAATCAAACTCTCTATTATTTATATTTCCAAGTCCGTTATTAGCATGTTGACATTCGTCATTTTTCCACTTACGAAAATGTTTTGAATGTTTATCTTTACTCTTTTGACTTTTTTTACATCATTGAATGCGCTCTCACCACCCGATTTGTCCACGAGTTCGAGTGAGATTATTGGATATATGTAACTTCCACAGAACAACAACAAATCGCCCTTGTTGAATTCTCTGTCTTCAGCAGCGATGATATTATTCAGCAGATCGCTTTGGTACTCATAAAACAAATCGAGCATGGCTTCGTCCAATTTCAAACACATCCGATATTTGTTGTAGTAGCACTCTAACTCCTCCATCTCGACCTCATTCAATTCGATGGGATCGTGTTGTTGTAATGTATAGATATTAAAACCGAATTTCTTATACGCATCATCTCGTTTCAATTTTAATTCGCATCTTTTAGGTGTTGTTGTCATGATTGATTATTTGGTTTTTATGAATTCTTGCAAATAATGTATATTTTAAATTTTGTATTAAAGAAAAAAAAGATGTTAAAATTTACCTTTTTTATATATATATATATAAAAAGAGTAAAAAAGCAAAACTTTTTTAACAAATTATTTAATACAAAATTCAAAAAAAATATTCTTACAAATGAAGCAAACAGATAAAACAATGGTAAATTTAAATGAGAAAACCGTACCTCAGTTAAACGAGATTTGTAAACTATTACAAATTTCACATTTCAGAAATCATAGAACTAAATCAAAAAAAATTGAAGTCATACAAGAATATTTGCTAAACACTAGAAAGGCAAACAAAATGTCGATAGCAACGACATCAAAAGATGCATCGGTTGTGAAAAATGAGAAGATAGTAAAAGGAATCGAAATGCCGACGTCGAAAAAAACCAAAAACGTTTCGATCGTGAAAAATAAGAAGACGACTAAACGAAAAGCCGTTGAAGAACATCAAGTTTCCAAAGAAAAGAAAATAAAAACTAAAACGAAAACGAGTAATGCACTTCAGATTCTAGACAAACGAGATATATCGAGCAAAATTCAACGAGCAATCGACGAAGGGAAAGGAGAAGAATATGTAACACACTCATTGCGGAACTATTCCAATCGAAACCCATAGAACGGGAGAGTGCGATGAAAGGCGTTTTTAAAACTTTCGACGTGGTTCCCTCATTCAAGAAAATCGATCCGAAATTGTTCATGGAACGAGTGAAGAAAAAAGTATGGATTTGTTTCGGGAATACATGAACGTGGGATTAAAAATTAAGATGATACTCCATTGCGTGATGAATAAAATTGCCATGAAGTCCGGCGAGAGCATCGTGAAAAATGCATATTTCAGATCTAACGTCGAACCCGTATTTCGAGGTTCAGATTTATCGGACGTTTTTGAAAAGATGAAAGACAAGATGTTGACGTCTCTCGCAAATTATCGACATAAAGGTAGTAATTGGATGTTCGATGAGGTGTTGAAACTCGAAATTCACATAAATGAAAACGATCCGTTGAAAGGATCTTCCTACTTGGAATTACCGTATTTCTTGGCTAAGAAACACGCCGTGATCAACGTGAGAAATAAAGATGATCAGTGTTTTAAATGGGCAGTCACCTCCACTTTATACCCTGTCGAAATAAACTTCGATAGCGTTTCTCGTTACGTGGAAACTTCTAAAAATCTCGATTGGACAGGAGTGACTTTTCCAACAGAGTTAGAACATATCGAACGTTTCGAGGCTCAAAATCCCACCGTAGCGGTGAACGTCCTTGGATACGACGATGAAAAACATAAGATCTATCCTCTCAGGCAGACTTCGTATCACGGAAGAGAAAAGACGATTATTTTATTATTGATTTCGCATGGTGACAATCGTCATTATTGTTGGGTTAAACATCTGACCCGATTACTGTCAAAACAAAATAAAAATCATAAAGGAAAGATATCTTTATGTTACAATTGCATGAACATATTTAAGACTGAAAAATCATTAGCGAAACATCAGGAATATTGCAACGAAAATCAAGGTGTCGCCGTTGAAATGCCTAAACCCAACACCATCGTGAAGTTTGAAAATCACAATAGAAGGTTAAAAGTACCATTCGTCATGTACGCTGATTTCGAATGTTTCACCGCGAAAATGAGTTCCTGTCAACCCAACGCTCTTCAAAGTTACGTCGAAAGATATCAAAAACACATACCTTCAGGCTATTGCATTTACGTGAAATGCGCTTTTGACTCGCAACACGACATGGGTCCCCTCACCTACACGAAACAGTATGAAGACGACGACGTGGCTCAAAGGTTCGTGGAAGAGTTAGAATCGAAAATTCAAATGTTATATGACAAATTTAAAACTCTGGTAAAAATGATCATCACGTGAGAACAGCAGGACGAAAATAACAGAGCCACCAAATATCACATATGCAGACAATCTTTCGACGAGAATTCGGAGGAAAATAAGAAGGTCAGAGACCACGATCATTACATGGGTCTGTATCGTGGTCTGGCTCACAGCAAGTGTAATTTAAAATATCGAGATGCCGTTTTCTATCTGGTAATGTTTCACAATCTATCGGGTTACGACAGTCATCTGTTCATGAAAAATCTCAGCACTTCACACGAAGAATTAAATTGCATCGCGAACAGCGAAGAAAGATACATTTCCTTCACGAAATGGAAGCTCATGGAGAAGAAAAGAATAATCGATGGAGAGATGATGAAAGAAAAAACGAAATTCATTCGTAGAGCCATACGTTTCATCGACAGTTTTAAATTCATGTCGACCGCTCTGGAAAAATTAGTCGATAACATGGGCAAGGGTAAATTTAAAATCACGAGTGAACATTTTGAAGAACGAGTAGACGTCATGTTGAGGAAAGGAGTCTATCCTTACGATTACATGAATGATCTAAAGAGATTCGAAGACACCGCACTACCTTCAAAAGAAGATTTTTATTCGAAATTATACGAATCCAACATTTCCGACGAGAATTATGAACATGCCAAAAACGTTTGGAAATCATTCAATATAAAAACCATGAGAGATTATCACGATCTCTATCTGAAGACCGACATTCTGCTATTGGCAGACGTGTTCAAAAATTTTCGAGACGTCTGTCGTCGAAATTACGATCTGGATCCCGCTTGGTATTTCACCACACCCGGTCTGGCATGGGACGCTCTGTTGAAGACCACTGAAGTCCAATTGGAATTATTATCCGATGTGGACATGTTGCTCATGTTCGAAAGGGCTGCAAGAGGTGGCGTTTCGATGATCTCCCACAGATATTCTTAGGCTAACAATCCCTATATGAAAGAAGGTTTCGATTCGAAATGGTCGACTAAATACATACAGTATTGGGACGCTAATAACCTGTACGGTTGGGCTATGAGTCATCCTTTACCGATTGGAAATTTCAAATGGGTGACGGAACCAGAAGAGATGCAAAAATGGAGAGACTATCCTTGCATTTTAGAAGTCGATTTGAACTATCCGGAAGAATTACATGATCCACACAATGATTATCCGCTGGCTCCCAAACGAATGGAACCAAACGAAGAAGATGAGGAAAAACTCATTCCGAATTTATTTAACAAACGTAACTAAGTCATCTACAGTGAGAATTTGAAACAATATGTCGATTACGGGATGAAATTAGTCGACATACATCGCATCATTCGATTCGACGAAGAACCTTGGATGAAAAAATACATCGTTCTCAACACGAATCTCAGAATTCGAGCTGAGAACGATTTCGAAAAAGATTTCTTCAAACTCATGAACAACTGCGTGTACGGTAAATCGATGGAAAACATCAGGAAGAGAACCGACGTTCGACTAGTCATGTCTGAGAAAAGAGCTAAAACATTAGTGGCGAAACCCAATTACAAACACCGAACCATATTCGACAAAAATCTAGTGGCCGTTCACATGCAAAAGACGCACCTGAAGTTCAACAAACTGTATTATCTTGGACCGATCATCTTAGATATCAGCAAGAGATTGATGTACGAGTTTCACTACGATTACGTCAAACGAAAATTTGGTGATAAAGCCAAACTACTGTTCACCGACATGGACAGTTTAGTTTACGAGATAGAGACGAAAGACGTCTACTGAGATATATGTCAGGACGTGGCCAAGTGGTTCGACACGAGCAATTATCCCGTCGATCACCCGTTCATCATTCAATCGAACGACAACAAGAAGGTGTTGGGTAAATTTAAAGATGAGAGCGGTGGTAAACAAATCGTCAAATTCGTGGGCTTGAGACCTAAACTGTATGGTTATCGTCGAGAAGATGATGAAGAGATCAAGAAGTGCAAAGGAGTTAAAGCGTGCGTGGTGAAGAAAAACATCTCTTTCCAAGAGTATAAAGATTGTCTGTTAGGAAGTGGTCTGGTGTATAAGACTATGAAATCGATTTGAAGCAAAAATCATGACTTGTATACCGAAATAGTCAACAAGATTTCGCTGACGGCCGACGACAATAAGAGATTCATGTTAGACGATAAAATAAGCACTTTGGCACTCGGACATTGGACTGTGGATCTAATTAGAGATGATATGAATGTGGATGATTGGATTCCAGATACGATTTTGGATGATAAGGTTCCAGATATGATTGTGGATGATAGGATTCCAGAAAATCAAGAAGAATTAGATAGACGCAAAATTATAGAAATCGATAGTAACATCAAGAAAGTTAGTTTAAAAAGAAAAAGAAAAAAAGAAAAAAAACCCTAACGAACTCCAATTCTTAAATTCCGAAAACGTTCGAGCTAAGAGAGACAAACTACATTTGATATCTCTTTTTGCGTCGTCTTTTTTCGCAGGTAGCGGAAAAGACGTATTCGAATATAATAGATATTTGCAGTTGTTCTTCCTGTTCAAAAAATTGTCAAAAGATCAAGAGAAATACATTTACGACATGGTGTATAAAAAATTTCATTCGTTAAATCACCACAAAACGATCAAATCTGTTCTACTAAAAGATGGTAATATCAGGATTTCATAAAATCAAGAAGAATTAGATGGAATCAAAATTATGGAAAACGATAGAGACATCGAGAATGTTAGTTTAAAAAAAAGAGAAAAAAACAAAAAAAAATATCGTCATTTTTTAGTGAATTATAATAAAATAAATAAAAAAAAATATATACGCATTATGAATAAGAAAATAAAGATATCTGTAGAAGGTGTCATCTTACCTAACGAACCCCTATCCAACATCGATCTGTTGAATGTGGCAAAAGATTTGAAAATCAAAGATTTTCTAGGTGTGTTTTTCAGAGATGCCTTGCCAAAGAGAAGACCTCGACAATCGGAATGCGGAATTTTAAATCTAGACGATTCATTGGGTGAAGGCACTCACTGGGTGGCATGGATCAAGAACGGGAAGAAGAAAAATTATTATTTCGACAGCTACGGAATCTCGCCACCAAAAGAAATAAAGAACTATTTCAACAAATCGATGGTTTGTTACAACACGGAACAAGTGCAATCACCAGATCAAGTTTTTGCGGTCACCTGTGTCTCTACGTTCTCAAGAGATGGTCTGAAGGAGATCAATTTCAAGACATTCTCAATGATTTACATTAGAGAGAGATTTTTTTTTTATAGTATATATAAAGATAAAAAATTATTTTAAAAAATTTTAATCGAATAAAAACGAAAAATAAAATAACATAGTTCATTTTTAATAAACTGCGTTTTGAATATATTTTTTCTAAAAACAAAAAATTCTCACAACAACATGCCAGTCGATAAATTTGGTAGAAGTGACGACGAAAAAGTCAACCCAAGAAAGAAGAGGAAGACGTTCAAAGTCGACGATGGTTATGACATTGCCAACTTGGACGAACATTACATTCGGAGATACAAACCCCGAGAAGAACCTTTGAACATGAACGATAAGAAGCTCTGCAATCTTCCTGAGCCGATAGATCTCGCAGATGCTGCGACTAAAAAATACGTCGACAGGGGGAACGCCGATTTCGAACGAATTCTGCTAGATAATTACGTGCATAAAACCATGACTGACAATCTCGATCTGAAATCCAAACATTTGGTGAACGTCGTGAATCCCATAGATCCCACTGATGCCGCGACCAAGAAATACGCGGACGACTCTCACGTGAGATTCAGCGAACACCTGAGAAATAGATACATTCAAAAAGCGATGCACTCGGAATTGAACGCCAATTATAACAAGATAACGAACGTGGCCACTCCCACAAATCCCAAGGATGTGGCGACCAAACACTACGTAGATCTGGAACAGAGAAAGTCTGACAGACGAGAAATGAAATCGGATCTGAATGCGGGATTCAACAAGATATTGAATCTGTCAGAGATCAACGACACGGATGCAGACTCAACCGCGGTCAACAAGGGCTACGTAGATTCTGCCATGATACAAACACAAGAATACCTAGAATCGCAAGTGGATGATCTCTACCTGAACAAACAATCTGGCGGAACCATGGAGAGTGGCATCAACATGAACGGTCACAATTTATTCGGTCTCGATCACGATCCCAAATTCGATTCCAGCGTGGTCAGCAGAAAGTACATGGACGACAACTCGGTCTGGAGAAAGGGTGATATCATGGAAGGTAAACTAGACATGGGTGGACACGTGCTCACGAATCTACCGGATCCCGTGAACATGACGGATGCCTGCACCTTGATTTCGGTGGTGGAGAAAGTCAAATATGCTAGACAATTGATCATTGTGTGGGCCGAGGAGGCCGGCACCTTAGATGAGGGAAAAGCTGAGTGGTCTTTCGGAAATGGAGGTAGCGGATCGAAACATGGTCAGGTGGGATATCCCATGCCACTGCGAGGTGAAATCCTTCGAAATGAGTCTGGCTTCCTCGGATTTGAATAACAGAGCAGTCGTCAATCTCATGGTGAATGGAGTAGAGAGCGATAAGAGATACAGCATCGAAAAGGCTGGGAATCAACACGTGAATGTTAGCACGTTCGGCTTGCCTCTCAAAGTGAACGCAGGAGACAGGATTAATTTTGTTATGAAAACCAATAATCCTGAAGCCGCAACTTCCGTGGTGAGTCTACTGATCGAACTAGTTCCTATGAACAAACAGTGAACGTGTGGAAAATAATGAATTAAAAAATAATGTGTGATTATTAAAAACAAAAAAAAAACAAAAAAAAAGTAATGAGATCATCTTTAGATCTCATTTTTTTTTTGTTTTCCTTCTTCTTCACTATTACCATATCTTATAATAACGTTTCCTTTTTTCTCAATTTTCAGCGTCGATTCTTCTTTTCCTTTTTTTTTTTTTTTTGTGATATGATACATTTATACCAACATTTTTGTTTATCTGAATCATAATTATGAACGAATGTTGTGCATCTCTTGGTAACACTCGCATCATTACCATTCTCTTTAGAAGGTAGTGGTGACAGTGGAAAGCGTCTCATTCTTTTCATTTGCAACCGTCTATCCCGCTGTTTATCTAACCATTTCTCCACATCTTTTTTTTTGTTTTTTTTTGGCTTGCAACACAGGATGGAACATCTGACAGAAACAGAGAGACGATCGCACAGGATCGAACAATCTAAGATCTGTTCAAGTTTTAATATCTTTGTCACGAAATATCCTTTTTGTTTCTCTCGAGTGAATAGCACGCGATCTTTTAAATAATTCAGAACGTAATCGTAAAAATCTTTTTTTTTCAGACGTGAAAATGGAATGTGTATTTCGTTTTCTACGTGACTACTTACGAATTGTAACATTTTGTACGTCGAGAATGTTGAAAAAAGACGATTTTTTTTCTCGGATGAAACTTTTTTTTTTGATAAAAAAATATCATTAAAAACGAATTTATTTTTTTTTACATTTTTTTTGCGTTATTTTTTTTTAATGATGCAAAAATAAGTAAAAAAAACCTCAAAAATATAATCCAAAATCTTGAAAGAAAAAATACCAAATAAACGATGCCACTAATATATCAATCTCCAGTTTTCACACACTCATCTCTCATCGATTGATCGACATTTTATTTCCGTCTGATTCGAATTGTAATTCTCTGTCTGACAGAACCAGGGTGAAAGCTTCGGTTTTTCTCGGCATGTTCCTATCGAATTGCATCTTGATCTGAATGTCTAACACGCTACTCTTGAGTCGTTCACTCTGTTTACTGATGTCGAATACGAACATGGGATACATCGACTTGTATTCGCCGGGAGATATGTTAGGGTTGCTCATCAATTCGTCTAGACCGTGATACTTCTTTCTAAAATCAGCGGCGTCGCCATACAGTCTGCAGAAATCGTTCTTGTCGAACGACGCATTGTAATTGATTGCTGGATATCTTGTGGCGTTCAGAAACACTTGCATGTTTCTCAAATGGCAGTGACCGAACAGCAATGCATTCTTTTCCTGAGACCCGTCCCTATCAGTTCTGAAATGCAACCACGATGAAACGCGGTCTCTCGGAAGCGTATTACACCATCAATCTCCAATCGAAGTGATTCGGGGAGGGAGGAATGCTAGCCGTGTCGCACTGTTTGATTCTAAATCCCATGGGTAATTTACTCTTGGATTCTATGATCTTGTAGAGACGCGCTTTCTCCACGATCGAAGGCTCCACGTGCGGAACGAACCACGATATCTTGTGTAGAGTTATCTCAGTGAGTGAGTCTCACTATTGCGTTGTCATTTCCTTTTCGAATCAACATCAGATTGTGTTTGAATCCGTACATGATCTTGTAGTAATCGTCCGCAAATCCAAAGATGTGTTTCAAAGGTATCCTGAACGAAAACGTTCCTTTAGGTCTGGACGTCTTGACGACGTAGTCGAATATCAAGGCGGCGCCGGCGCTAGCAGGGCCGACGGTGTCTTTCACCCACAACTGATTAAGTCCTCTGGATTTCGAAAAATCATCAGGATACATCAAGAGTCCGAACATCGTGGTGGCCTGACCGGGATGAAACACAGATTCTATCTCTTGTCCGGATAGCATGTATTTTATGTTACTGAACAGATGCATGATACCATTATTGGTTAGAGTAACCGTGTCGTCGTCAGCGTAGTCGCTCCAATCTTCTTTGGTGAGACGTCCCTGCACCACTATGTAACTCTCGCTAGGATGTACAAATAAATCTTGAGTTTCAACGTTGATTCTTATCTCTCCCGCATTGTTCAAACTCGTTCCGGTTACCGGTTCATATTCGTGAACCTCATATTCTTGAATACTTTCATCTTTCACTATGCTTTGTGCTATATCTAGTATATTTGTCATTTTAAAGGATTTTTAGTTTTTGTTTATTAATTAACTTGCTTTCTTTATCTAAAAATAGTTTTTAATTATTTTTTATTATTTTTTTTTCTCTCTTATATATATGTGTGTAAACAAGAAAATGTTAAAGAGAGTAAATAAAAAAAAATTGTTTTTCTTTATCAAAACTTTGTCTTCTGTAATTGTTGTTCGTAAAACTTTCCGATGATCTCTTCTCCATCCAAAGCTTCGATTTCGTAAGTCACCGGATCGGTGTGAAATAGTTTGATTATCACGAAGATTTCCGAGGTCCATCGAGGAGTATAACCCTTTTCGAAGTGCTTCTTATAAGCGTAGATTCTCACTCGATCACCGACCGCAAATTTTGGCGTTCTAGACTTCTTCCTGATCTTAGATCTCTCAGGATATAGATTCGCGTAGACCCGTTTTTCGTTTCGAGGATCGCTAGCTTCCGCGGAAGTCATCTTGATCGATCTGTGTCGCGTGTTGTTGTAATCTTTGACCAGACCGTTCAGAGCGTATATGTATTTCTTGGTTGAATTCTCCGTGAAGTATCTGTGCATCTTTTCCTTCATCGTTCAATTCCAACGTTCCACCACGCTGGCTTTCTCTTCGTTTTCGATCGAGTAGAGGTCTACCAATCGATGAACGTGCTTGTTGTAGAATTCCTTTCCCTTATCCACCCACAATTTACTTGGTTTTCGAGAAGACGAGTCGAACACGCTCTTCAGAGCCTCGGCGACGCAAGGTCCCGATTTATTCTTCAAAGCTCTGATCCAACCGTATTTGGAAATCACGTCGATGACCATCAATAGATATTTGACGCCCTCGTTCCACCTCGAAAACGATCTCATGTCGACCAAGTCGGCAGACCAAATATCATCCAGACCCTTCACGAACACCCTTCTCTTTCGAAATTTACGCACTATGGGTTTGTGTAACTACTCAGCCAATTCGCTCGTCAATAATCGGTTCTTCCTCTTTTCAGATGCGCTTTTTTTTTTGAACGCCCCATCCGAATCGACGTTTCGCACCGATCAGATTGCCGACCAGCGAACGTTCCATCTTCTCTCTCCTGGTCGGATTCGATATGCCTCTCAATTTCCCCAACATGTTTTTATCGCAGACGTCGTTGCGAGTCTTGGTGTCGGGATGTCCGGCGTAGCACAGATCATGATCATACGCGGCCGCGTCCACCCTATTCACAGGTTTGCTCCAAGATTTGGGTGTCAGATCGGCGTTGAGTCTCTTGTTCAATTTCGTTCCGGGTCCAGTGAAACTGTGAACGGGCAGATGCATTTTGAAAGGTAGATTATTGATCATTTTATTCACGATGCCTTTACCTTTGCTCGCGTTCTTTTTTTTTGACGAATCTAGTCTTGACAGAACCACACATGTCGCAAATTCCGTGAAGCATCTGTCTGTCGTTTTTAGTTCGCACTTCTCTAGAATTACTCGTCTCGGTAACACTCTTACACTTTACGCAATACATTTTTTAAGAGTTATTTAAATTAATTTCGTTTTTTTATTTTATATATAAATTTAATAATTAATTAATTCTGTTCTTATATATATATATATATATATTTTTTTTCAATCCCTGCTCTTGAGTTCTATCATCTTACTGAATTCCTCCCTGGCCTCTTTCCTCCCCTTTTCCACGAGAGAATCCTTCATCTCTTCCTTGATGATCTGACGAGTCTTGATTCTCACGGCTTCTTTCATGGCATAGTATTTCGTTTTCTCGCTCAATATCGCGAAGTATTCTCCATCCGATATCCTACCGTCTTTCAACGTCATAGAGATCATTTCGGATATCGTGTCGATCTTGGAGTCGGCCAAGACGCGAATCTTGTCGTGTTTCCTCGCCTTCAGCTATAATTTCCTACTCGAAAAGTTTCCGAGCGTGCTAAACAATCCGGCGGCGAGAGCCACTCCTTCTACGGTCAACACGATCGGAATGCCGACCGCGGTCGACAACAATCCGATGCCGGCCGCGTGTAAACCCATGGAAATCGTGATGAGTGTCGTGTCGATCGCGCTGACGAATTTCACGAAACGCGAATACTTCTTCTTGAGGGAACGATGAGAATCTCTCTCTCTCGAGTTAGATACTCTTGGATTCTATTGATTTGATCGATGCGATACCTCTCTCCTCTTTCTCTTTCTTCTAGTGACGGTGCCGTCGGCAAAACGTCGATTGGCTTCAAATCCTCGTCGTCCACTAACGTCGGATACAATTTATTTCTGGTTCTCATTTTTGTATTTTTTTTCTTTCTAATATTAGATAAAAATTTTATGTGTGTATTTATTTTTATTTTCTATTCTCCCTTATTTTATATCAACGAAAAAAACTTAGACGTATGCTTCATTCAGCAATAATTTCTTGATGCATCCCTTGTCTTCTAAGTCAGACTTTTACGCGCCAATTTCAGTTCTTCCGAAACTGTAGGCTTGTCTTGATTCTTACAGAAGCCTAATCTCTTCCAAAACGTGATCACATCGTTGAATCTAACGCGTTCGAACGCCGGTTCGAAATACATGACGACCATATCTTCCCTTTCCATCGTCAGACACGAATGATTCTCGTGATCGAAGTCTAGATGATCCCGACATCCGACGCATCGTTCTAACAAGATGGGACGTAGTTTTTCGTTCACGCAGATTGCGTATGCTCTCATCAGCATGTTTAAAAGAAACCTTGCTCTAATAGTCTGGGAAGCGCACATGATTTACGTATTTTTTTTATTATCTATTCGATTTGATATATTTAATTTTCTAAATAACTATTATTTATATATTTTTTTCTCTCCTAGATATATATCGATCACTTTTTTTTATTTATTTCCTAGGGTATTCCCCCCACCCCACGACGAGGGGAGATAACTCTGTATGATCAAGTTTATGAGAATCGAGCAATCTGATTGGTCAATTAGCGGAGAATCAAGCAATCTGATTGGTCGATTAGCTGAGTTTGGAAAATCCCACTATGGGAATTCCCCTAATGACGTCATAAATGGGAAAAACCTGATCCAGAATCCGCAAACCCTTTTTTTTATGCTAGCCCAGAATTTTGCTCGCGTTCACCAACGATGGATCGATGGTCTGATCTGCGATGGGAACGTTGACAAAAATTTTTAAAGTAAGAAAAAAAGTCAAAATGTACAATTTCACCTTTTTTTTAAAAACGCGTGACATTCAACGTTCACCACGAGTATTTGAACGTTAAAAGTGTGATCTAGGAGTCACAAAAAACATGGGAGATTCAAGATCACTGAACATCTTTGTGAACAAGCGTGCGATTTAACACTGAATCCCACGTTGGTAAACGCATCGTGTACGTATACCGTACACGTACATGTACAAAGTGATAGTGAATCCGCCTTTATTACCTACTATTCTTCCTTTGAAGTAATGGGCTCTGATGCAGTGGGCTTACCACAAAGACCTTTTTGTTTCAGTTCTTTACGCTTACAGACCAAAATAGTGCATAATGATTTGAATTGTTTGTCCTGGATAATATCAAATGGGTATTTCTTCTCAGTCAGGTATCTGGCAATCGATCGGTGATAGCTTGTTAGCGTATCAGGCTCGTACTCACAGCCATCTGCTTTTCGAATTGACAGAAGAAATGATGACAGATAATTGTCAAGTTGATTTCGGTTAATTTCTGCTATTGCTCGATATTCGGCACGGGGATCCGATATTAACTACTGTCTTAATTGTTTAGCAGCTGATTCAGTTTTTCGTGCAGTTTTTTTTATTTTTCATAGTTTCAAAAATTGTTCTTTTTGAGAATCAGAAATTTCTACAAATTTTTGAGCATTCCTATTTTGCTGCCAATGCTGTGCATCACCACCCCCATTTAGGGGCACATTTATAACATTTGTAGCAGTAGAAAATTTGGATGCCGCATTGTCAGTACAAGGAATAATAACACTGTCAGACAAACTACAAACTACTGTTTGCTACAGTACGTGGAGAATGGATTGTAACTAAAACACCCGCGGAGTGGAGTTGTCACCCAAACTATAACTTTCAAATTTTGTTCATATCGACAAAAGACAAAAAACACAAGCAATGTTTCAGCCAATGGACCTCCGGGTTTAACCCGGAGGTCCATTGGATGAAACTTTGCTGGTGCTTGTTATGCTTGGCTAAAAATTTGCAATTATTGCTTGGGTGGAATCTCCACTCTGAGGGTGATTTAGTGATAACACACTCTCCACGTACTGTATGTTGTTAATATTAGAAATGTTCATATTATTTTCATTGTTTAGATTTTTCACTTCATAAACCAGGTTCACAACACTGCATGTTGGCCAACTGTCAGTACTGATGCTATTTTTAATCTCAACTTCGATTTCATTGTCGAGCTAAAATTCACCAAGTATATTAAATTCACCAACAAATAATTCTTCTAGGACAAAGTAAGATAAATCGTCCACATATTTTAAAATAGATCTTTTACTCTTTTATTTCAACGTTTGTGACAAGACGCATTCTATATTTGTGACTTGGCAACGGGCAGACGCAATATCAACAAAAAATCGAGTACGTTCGATTCGCTATAATATTGCAACCGATTCGCATTTCTCTTTCAATCGTATGCCGCGAAACGCGCAAACTGCTCAATTGTTTTTATTGAGTCCTGTAACTGGTCACAGAAAAGCAGCGTTTTCTCATACGGTATTAATAAACGACTCATGATCGGACGCTCGCATTACGGAATTCCCTGATATATTTGTGGAATTTACTGATTTATTTAAAGGTCACTGGTAGAAATAGTCTGTTCACGTGCACCTCGTTTGAGACAGACATGATAACGATCTGGAAAACTTGAGACTCTTGTTTTCCTGAAGACTGGATTTGATGGGCAACCTACAGTTGTACTGAGGGGCTATTTGTGGCAGTCATACAGTACGTGGAGAGTGGATTGTAACTAAATCACCCGCGGAGTGGAGTTATCACCCAAGCTATAACTTTCAAATGGCGTACATATCGACAAAAAACACAAGCAATGTTTCAGCCAATGGACCTCCGGGTTTAACCCGGAGGTCCTTTGGCTGAAACTTTGTTTGTGCTGGTTAGGCATTGCAACAAATTTGCAATTATTGCTTGGGTGGAATCTCCACTCTGCGGGTGATTTAGTGATAATACACTCTCCACGTACTGTATGTATACAGAACGACACACGCGTGTGAATGGGTTAATCGATATGGCACTTTTGCCATCACGGAAGGATAAAACGAGAGGCCACACGGTTTTATCCTTCCGCGATGGCACAAGTGCCATATCGATTAACCCATTCACACGCGTGCGTCGTTCTGTGTTTATTACACGCCTTCACTCTATGAATACAATTATTAGAAGGACACTCAGCAATTCATTTGACAACTATCAACACAAAGAACACATTTTATCACCAACCAAATTTGCGAGGGGAACCCGTGTTACTATTTCATCCCCTGAGTTCCAATGTGTTCTATGTGCCTACTGGCAGACTACTGGTGGCCTACTGGCAGCCTACTGGCACATAGAACACATTGGATCTCGGGGAACAATTTTCATCTATCAACAGCGATTCAAATTATAATTGCGTTTTGTAGAAAATTCCAGTGAACTTTCGCTTCTATTTAAAAATAGTCTTTCAACGATTTCCATTCCGCACATATGTGCGGAACAGATGTTCCTTTTCTACATGGTTTAGTGCTGCTGTAGATGGGGATTTCACAGAACAGGAGTGTAATAAAATAAAAAAAAAACAGTAGCTTTAACGACTTAGACATTTATCGGAAAGCTTATCATTTATCATGTTTTTGATTGATCAGCAATGCTGTATTCTTTAAATCTAGTTTCTTTATTCACATATTATTAACCCTGGTCAGAATTTTGGAAAACACAGCATTCACTAAAGTAGAATATTATATCTCACGTGACTTCCTTGCATTCTGATTGGCTGAAAGATGATACCCTATTTCGTGTAGTTTGCGTCCACAGAACTGTCCAGGCACTACACCCAGGCACTACACGTTTTCTATTTTTAGCACACTTCTATATTAGTTTTCTTTTCATACTGGGCGAATAAAACTGATCAGGCTAAATTTAAAAATCGATTCGCAGAGGCACAACATCCACAAAACGACCCGGAAAGAAATCTTTGTAGAAAAATGTATCACTTTTCCATTGTTGAAGTCACATTTTTCGAGGCGTTCATTTTATTCCTTGAGAAGATGATCCATATCTCGTTTCGAAGAGAATGATCCATACCTGGATACAACATTCATGAGAACGCGTCCGGATATGAAAAATCGTTTGTTTCGCTGCTCATATTATTTTGCTATTTAATTGTATGTTTTGGGCAGTAAACAAATGAATAATGGAATTCATTTGAATCTTCGGAGTTTTGTATCCGGTACTGACCCATGCGTTAATGTAAATGTGTGACAAATGTGTGGAAATTATCAAACTGCGTTGTCAAATTTCGAAAATTTTAGCTTTCATTCGCGAGTTGCGCGATTCTAGAATACACTGTTCCGTTTGGGGGAAATGTTTTGTTTACCCTTGCCGACCGATTCAAAATTTGTCTTCTGCTCATGTCAATAAGCCGTGTTTTGGAAGAAGAAAATGTTTTTTTGAAAACTACATGGTATTTTTTTCTATATAACGCTGGTTGGTAGGGCTGCTACCTTGGTAGTAGATTAACAAATTGGACAGATGTTTTTTTTGATGGGTGTTCGATATAATATAAGGATTAGTGCATGTCTTGTCGTTGACTACGACCATATAGTGCCCAGTGAGGTGGTGTAGTTCCCTCCGCTTCGCGGCGGGAACTACACCACCTCACTGGGCACTTTATAGGCGTAGACAACTCCAAGCCATGCACTATTCCTTAAAAAGTGATTTTAAGTGAACTATAAAAAGCAATGTAATTGTTTAGAGTTGTAATCATTACTTTTCAAAATAGGAGGATTTGGAATCGTAATCACTAAAGAATGAAAGTAATTGTAATAGTAATCATTACATTTTTGAAGTACTCGACACTACCCTGGCCCCACGCTTCACGACAGAATTCCTGGATCAATCCCGGAGCATAGGGTGTCACAGTCACCTTACCAAGCCCATCTGGAGAACAAGGTAGTAGGAGGTGTGGAAATCGTGCCTCACTTACCAGAGGGAGAGCCGTCATGTTGGGTTGTCATGGTAGCTCTCGCAAGCCATCAACTTGTAATTGAACTACCATGGACATATGTAGTGTCAGTGCGCATGCGTAGCGATTGTTAAGATGACACGTGCTTCCGGTGGCCGCTCTCTTGGTTTCTTTGGTTGCACCTGGTTGCTATAAGCCCGACAGGTCTCATACAGAGTATGGGCTTGCTTAGGGAAGGGGTTGTTTGATTCGATGAGAGTATATCTAGTTACCCAAAATTGACCCGACATCTGTTTATCTAGTATGGATTCTTCGAGAATCCTCGTTTTTCATTCCTACCTTGATAACACGCGGTGGTATAGGATCGTTAACCGTGTGTCCAAGGGTATGTTCAATTGGCCCGAGATGTACCCTAGTGTATAAGAATACCCTCGATTTGGATTAGGTTGTTATTATTGTTATTATTTTTTCACTTTACTGGTCTTCTAACCAGTTCCGGAATGGTTTATCTTGTGTTTTACGATTCTGGGGTTATTTGGTAGAGCTGGGCACAGATTTACATTCAAATTTTACCTATTCCAGGATCTAATCTGGCTGCTCTCACATCAGTGTTCTATTTACTTAACACTCTCTGGCCCAACTTGTGCCTTCAACCACATCTTTGTAGATTCAATCAGATTTCTCGATTTGCATAAGCTCAACCCAAGTAACACTGTTTGATAGAATAGCCTGTATCGTTCCTACGAGTAAGTCAAAAAGTCAAACGAGCAGTGACCGAAACGGGAATAGCTCGGAAGACCTGAATCACATCGAGCAAATGCGTTATCGAGTAAGTGCTCGAAAGGGTGGCTCGTCGTATAGCTCTCCGGAAAAGGGACACTATAACCACAGACATATCCTCGAAAGAGATTCTTCTGTAAGCAGTATTCCCCTTGATTCTAGTACTACTATCCCCACATATTATACCTCACGTGACTTCCTTGCATTCTGATTGGCTGAAAGGTGATGCCCTATTTCGCGTAGTTGTCCAGCACAGAGCTGAAGGGTCACTACATGCGGGCACTATATGTTTTCTATTTTTTGCACGGGCACTATATGCATATTCTGGTTATAAAAACTACAAAGCAACGATTTATCTAAAATGGTGGCAGAAAATCCCGGCCACCAATTAGACAATTCGATTTAAATAAAAAATATACACTTCGTTTTTTGTGTCGCAAGAATAGCCGCAAAGTTTTCCGAGGTGATACGTTCCGATAAATAGAGGTTATTACCATTATGTGGATGTACAAAATACGTATCCGAGTCGATCTCCGGGTTCTAAGGGTAGATCACGATGAGTCGAAGACGAGTCGTGATCTACCCTTAAAACCCGGAGTGAGACATTGGCGGAGGCGAGGAATAGTATCATTATGTTGAACAGTTATTAATATCCACACATTATGCTCATTTCTCCTTTATTGTTTAAAATAAAAACATCATTACATGTTTACAATTTGGATTGTAGATTATTTGGTTAATTTGCATTTTCAGGTTGTTCGATATAATATAAGGACTAGTGCATGGCTTGTCGTTGACTACGCCCATATAGTGCCCAATGAGGTGGTGTAGTTCCCTCCGCTTCGCGTCGGGAACTACACCACCTCACTGGGCGCTATATGGGCGTAGTCAGCTCCAAGCTATGTACTATTCCTTAAATAGCTACTAATACTAGTCTCGATATTTCTAGTCTACAAGTGCAATAACACTGTCAGCTGCTTGGCTGCTCCCACTATAACTGGGAAGAGCCAAAAATAGTAAAGAGAGCAATGACTGGGGCAGACTATGCTCGGACGATTCGAAAGAGTTGCTCCACATTCGACTCATATCCTTAGCCTGGAAAATGGTTCCGACGTTCTGTCGGTCGTGCGAGGTGCGTGTGGAAAGCTTTGCAATGTTTTCACCAAGGCTACCGATATCTGTCGTCGGTGATGTCTTTAGTCACTGTATCTGCCCATACAGCATTCTCCGCATTTGTGCATAACGAAGACCTCTGTAGTTCCTAGCAATAAGTTCAACAATTCATTTGCTCGACTGAGACCCCAAATGCGACTCATATTCTCATCTTGGAAAAACAGGATTTCGTAACCAGTGACCTTCCCTTAGAAGGGGTTCTATGAAAGGGATGACGTCACGTCGCAACCTGCATTACGTCTTTGAAAAAAATATGGCTTAATAGTACATGACAGTGTACAAGGTTGTGGTCATGCATAGCTCATTTGATCAGTGGTGTCTTTAGTTACGTGATCCATGACGCAATCGACGTCATCGATATATCATTGGGGAATCTGAAGTACCGTAAAAATTTGGAAATTACTAGTCACAAACACTTGTATGTGCAGTTCTTTAGCTTCCGCACCACTAGTGACAGGTAGTGGTAGCCATGGCACAAACCTTCAGTAATTGAAGGCTATGTAGACAGCAAACACATGTCACCATACAAACCAAGCGACGACATGAGTCACGTGACTAGTGAAGCCATCTATGATTTCGCGAATAAAATACTGAATCAAATGTGTAATTACTTGTCACAAGCATTTGTATCTTCGGATTCTATGTTTATTTGATGACGTCATGGATTATATGTTTATTTGATGACGTCATGTAACTGATCACATGGTCAATCAACAGGAACGACCTTGAGCTATAGCTATGACCTAATATCTACCTTGCAACATTCTTCTTTGGTGCATTGCTATGTGACGTCACAAATGCCACCATATACGGTATGAAACAACAATATGGTTGCTGCCTGCAAAGTGCTCCATGACAACCAATATGCATTGCTAGTACGACGCCACTTGCTGTTGAGTTGAACATAGCTTTCCTATGATAACTATCTTCCAAAAGGTATCCGTAAGCAGTACATCACTATGTGGTAAGCATCCCTTTCAAACACTGAAATGAGTCGAAGAGTCGTACGTGGAGTCACGTGTTCGCGTGATTACTCGATAGCTCGTTTGCTGCATTCGATTCTAATCGGTCGAGCATTACCTTTTCCAGTCACTGCTAGATCACTCATTAGAGGAACAAGGGAGTAGGTATGAACACGTCTTTAACTCTTTACCCAACGCAGACAATTTCAAAATTCATTATTTTAAATATCACTTTTTTATTTTTTTTAAAAAAATTTCAACAAAACCATATCATGTGACCCCTCTTTGGAACGAGCTCGTCGAGCTCGTTCCAAAGAGGGGACACATGATATGGTTTTGTTGAAATTTTTCGAAAAATAATATTTTTTCAGCAGCGGTATTTGCATATTACGTGGACGAATGCGGGCGATTCGTTGGGTAAAGGGTTACATCAAACATTGTATTCGAATACATGTAGTACTGACAGTCAACTATTACAGTGATATGAGCTCGGACCCGTAACTGTAGCAGAATAATAATAGGTTCCGAACTTCTGAAAGCCACAGTGTCACAATTCATCAGTAAAGGTACAAAGCTGTAAGGCTGGTAGATCAGAACGCTATAGTATCGGTGAATACAAAAGAGGCTGATCACAGGATAGATAGCTGAAGTCGTGGTAGAAGCCAATAAAGGGACCACTTGAAGCTAGAAGCTTTATAGCAGCTTGGAATCCCTCTTACAGAATCCCACGTGTGGTATCTATTTTACGGAATCCCACTAAGAGATTCCATTTTGGGAAATGTCTGTAGTTATAGAATCCCTCTTTTTGCGAGATGAGAATAAAAGTGGTGCGTGGACTCACTCGTTCGAGCAATTGCTCGATAACTCATTTGCTCATCGTCGTGTCGTCCTAGCACTACTCGATGTCTCATTAGAGGAACTTTGAATAGGCACGAACACAGCGTTAGAGCAAGCAGATTGTATTCGACTGCAGGTAGTACTGGGGACCAAGAACGGTAGTAATATGAACTGAAACATGTAGCGACAGCAGTTTATGACTTTCCAAAGTGAATTTGCTGGGATTTCCGGGTTTGATTATAAACGATAACTTCACAAGTGAATTATGCAATCAACAATTGGGTCATGTATCCGTGCGCGCAAACGAATACGCTTTGCCGTGGGTGTAATGGGGACTTCATCGTTTTTTGGTTTTTTAACCCTTTACCTAACATGAAAAGTAGACGACACTTTCAAAAAATATTTTTGAATAACTATTATTTTTATTTTTTGTCTCAAAAACATAGGTTATGGCACCTAGACAAAAATGAAAAAATAATGAAAATTAATTGGCGATTTTTGAGAATAGCGCTGGCCGGATTTGGCCGTTACGTTAGGTAAAGGGTTAAATAATATAATTATCATTAATAATAAAAAGTAATAAACAGAGTAATCGCTTGACTGGACTGGTTACGTGAAATAATTCATACGAGGCGAGGGACTGTATTGTGAAACACGCGTGCGCATTCGCGCGCTCGTGTTTGTACAACGTCCCTCACCTCTCATGAATTATTTCACGTAACCAGTCCAGTCAAGCGATTACTCTCTATGTATTCTTAGATACTGAGAGTCAGTCACATTTATTTATTTATTTATTTATTGATGGCTAAGGTCACATATTTATGCACAATGGCTAATCACACGTATTTCACACTACACGATGGCTACGGAATGACATGATTGTGAGCGAGTCACGATACGCCACGATGCTTCGTAGAGGCATCGTGGGGACCGTGATTATCTTGACCTAAACATGGTGGATCGTAGTTATATCGTCGATAGATCGTAAGAGCATCCTCGATACATCGTGGTCATCTTGGTTATCGTGGTAATGTTGACTATCTTGCCAAAAGTTGCGTACTTGCACAAGTTTTGCCACGATGAGGCCCATCGTAGCACCATCGTCGATGCTTCGTAGCTATATCGGCGACAAATCGTGGTCATCTTCATTCAATGGTCAGCACTTTTGGCACGATGGACACGATTCTCGCCGATATAGCTACGATGCATCGCGGATGGTGCTACGATGGATAAGATTGCCAGGATGAACAACTCAAGATACTCACGATGTCCACGATACCTACGATGCATCGCCGATACCTACGATGGGTCCCACGAATCTGATGATATCCTGTTGTTTTTCTTCTGTACCAATGAAACGAGAGCTGACTTTTTCACTGACCAATGGAAATCATCAAAGGGAGGTTTCCATCCACCCTCTGGATATATCAGGAACACTCTGTGAGGCAGTACTGAAAGTTACTTCTGGTCAACCAACATGGACTACCAAGTCATAGGCAATTTGCTGCAAGTGACACAGATGCAACTGCAGATACTGGCACTGCAACTTCAACTGCAGCGGAAGAAGAGAAGGTACCGTCGCAGGAGGCAGAGAACTGTTTGGTCGAGAGGCTGGTTACTCCAACGGGAGTTGCATGGGGAGTATGACACCCTGATACAGACGCTCAATGCCGAAGATCCACGTGCCTACAAAAACTTCATGAGGGTTGACAACGCCTTGTTCATGGAGCTGCTAGAAGGAGTGCGACCATACATCGAGAAGGAACATACAAAGATGAGGGCACCGCTGGACCCGGGCTTAAAACTAGCCGTCACCCTGCGATACCTGGCAACGGGGGCCAGGTACATGCACCTCCACTACCAGTTCCGAGTGTCCGTCAACGCGATATCGATGTTTATCCCCGAGTTGACCGAAGCAATCATCAGTGCCTTCTGTGTTGACGTGATGCCCGAGATTACTTCCAGCAACCAGTGGAAGACGATTGCCGATGGCTTCTTGCAGCGATGGAACTTGCCACACTGTGTTGGGGCCCTGGATGGCAAACATGTTCGCATCAAGAAGCCACCAAAGACATCGTCGGTGTACTACAACTACAAGAAATACTTCTCGAAAGTTCTCATGGGCCTAGTTGACAGTGACTATAAGTTTATATACTGTGAGGTCGGAGCCAACGGGGGAGCCCCAGATGCCCAGCTGTTCGCGGAGTCTGAACTGCGAGAGGTACTCGAGGATGGCACAGCCTTGTTGCCAGAAAATGAGCCGCTGCCAGGAACCACACTGCCAGAAGTGCCATACTTCCTGATAGGAGATGATGCGTTTCCTCTTCGTTCTTGGCTCATGAAACCATTCAGTGGGCGTGGCGGTCATCTCACCCGGGAGCAGAGACTGTTCAACTACAGACTGTCGCGGGCAAGGATGGTGGTGGAGTGTGCCTTTGGTATCTTAGCACAGAAGTTTCAATGTCTGTTGATAGGATTGCAGATGTACAAGTTGAAAACCATGGATTCTGTGATGTTGTGCTGTGTCGTCTTACACAATCTACTCCGTCTACGTCAACCACACAACATGGCCATCGATCACAACAATCCCAATCCCGACCCACGTGCCCGATTGGATGACGGCCAGCGTGACCACAGACAAGGCAATCTCGATGCAGGAAAACGCGTTAGGAACACTCTGATGCAGTACGTCAACAGTCGAGTAGGTGCTGTGCCATGGCAAGACGAGGTGTTGTGAACCAAATCTGCAATGACATTTGATTTTTAGCTACCAAAATATAGGTTGCGACCCTCATTCGAACGAGCGCGCCACGCTCGTTCGAAGGAGGGTCACAACCTATGTTTTGGTAGCAAAAAACCGACCATTTTCATTCAAAATCTTTGATTTGATTTTTTGCTACCAAAATATAGGTTGCGACCCTCATTCGAACGAGCGCGCCACGCTCGTTCGAAGGAGGGTCACAACCTATGTTTTGGTAGCAAAAAACCGACCATTTTCATTCAAAATCTTTGATTTGATTTTTTGCTACCAAAATATAGGTTGCGACCCTCATTCGAACGAGCGCGCCACCCTCGTTCGAAGGAGGGTCACAACCTATGTTTTGGTAGCAAAAAACCGACCATTTTCATTCAAAATCTTTGATTTGATTTTTTGCTACCAAAATATAGGTTGCGACCCTCATTCGAACGAGCGCGCCACGCTCGTTCGAAGGAGGGTCACAACCTATGTTTTGGTAGCAAAAAACCGACCATTTTCATTCAAAATCTTTGATTTGATTTTTTGCTACCAAAATATAGGTTGCGACCCTCATTCGAACGAGCGCGCCACGCTCGTTCGAAGGAGGGTCACAACCTATGTTTTGGTAGCAAAAAACCGACCATTTTCATTCAAAATCTTTGATTTGATTTTTTGCTAACAAAATATAGGTTGCGACCCTCATTCGAACGAGCGCGTCACGCTCGTTCGAAGGAGGGTCACAACCTATGTGTTGGTAGCAAAAAAAAACCAAGCAATTTTATTGTTGCAAATATTCAACAAACAATTCAAAGAACGAAACAATTCAAAGGATTCCACTATACCGATATATTACCGATTACTGAATCATCGACAGAAGCATGGTGCTAATTGCAAAACTCTTCAGTGGTGAAAAGAATCGTGTAACGGTAATTCGATTTCGGTTAGAAGGGCATATCTATCAAACATTCAATACATTAAATAAAAGTATCCAGTATTCATGCGATTTTCATTTTTCGACTCACGACGGTGCCGGAATTTACCGACCTAAAAACACTTTTTCCTGTCAAAGTTTACCGCGACGTTAGGGTTAACAGCGTATATTTCACACATGTCGGGACCCTTAATGCTCTATGGGGTATCTATGGGGTACCCTTAATGCTCTATGGGGTTCTATGGGGTATCTATGGGGTTGTATAGGGTTCTATGGGGTAAATCGTCGAGCCGGAAACTACGACCCTTCTAAGGGCCACCAAACAGTTCAATTCTTTAGCTTATAATGTGTTTGTGCTAGAAATGAAAAGAAAACAAGTAAAAATAAATGAAATTGTGTTATTTCTTTGTATTTAAACCCCATTTTCATTTACAGAAAAATTTAGAACTTGTTGGTTCGGAAAAGAACCGGTGGTTGTTGTGATGGTTGACAGAGTTTATGAGCAGAGCTGGTCGACGTAGCTGGTTAGTTCATCTTTCTGCGGCTGCGGCTGGTCCTGTCTTGGTTGAAAGATTGGAAACTGTCCGGGCTGCTGAAGGTGAAATGTCGGTGAGAGGGAGGATCGTGTTGCTGTGGATGAGGGTCGTTGAGGTGGTCCCATGCCTAGGGTTGATCGGAAACCTACATGTTGCTGCTGACGTTCTTGTTGCAGTCGGGTGAGGAGCAGCATGTCCATCTCCTCTATGAACTGGTTCGGGTCGTTGAGACGTCGCACCTTGTGTGCCAAGGCCAGTAGCTGATCTTCTATCTCATCGTGGGCTGGCTGTGGTGGTGGTGGTGGTGGTGGAGGAAGAGCAGATTGGCGTGCTATGGCCTGTTGCAGGGTTGCAAGCGACGTCTGCACTGTCTCAAGGGTCTTCGACGTCTCGGTCGATTCAACTTCTGCCTTCCTCTTCCCAGCCAGGCGCTGCCCTTGTCGCGATGGTACACTTTGGATTGAGTCTTTGAGCCAGCCCCAGTCCGCGATCAGTTTATTCTCCTTGTCGCTCAGAACGTCGACGTCGTCAGCACCTGCACCACTCTTCGCGGCATCCTTCTGTTTTCGGAGGGCTTTCCCGACTTCAGTACGGTTGGTGTTATACTTGGTGAGTGCCATCCCGGTCTTGCCATTGAAAAACCGGGAATCTAGCTCACGCCAAAACATGTCTGACCTGACATGTCCTTGTTTCGATAGTTGGCATCGTACTTGTCCCAAATACAAGCCTTCTGCTTGATGCACTCTATGAAGTCTTCGTAAGCTTCGTCATCAAGGACATCGGAGTACTGCTTCGTTGCATACTGCTTGCGGGTTTTCTTCGGCGGCTCGATACGTGGCAGATCTTGGGTGTCGTCGTCGTCCTCCTCCTCCTCGTCCACCTCCTCTTCCTCATCTTCCTGACGTTTGCCCTGGCGATACTTCTCTGGTGCTTGTCTGGATCCGAGCACTTGACTGCCCTCAGCCGCTTCATCGAGAACAAGGGTTCCGAGGTCACTGGTCTTCTTAGATTTCGTTGCAGATTTCTTCTTAGCAGGACTTGCAGTGTCCTCAACCCCCTCATCCCGAGACTCAGGCAGCTGTGGTGGCGCTTTCTTCCCCCTCCTGGGTTGTCCTCGTCTCTGACTGCTCATGATGCTGGATTTCAGTTGAAGCAACTTGTTGTGTAATCTTCAGAATCTGGATACTGACTGAAGACAGACGGCAGGGTGAGCCCTATTTATTAAGAAGTCGATTTCTCTTACTTCTGCGCCGGAAACTCGGCTCGCTATTGGCTGCGAAAAAATGCGCAAATACATCTTACATCATCGTGGACGTCGCCGGAGCATCGCCGGAGAATCGTGGCAATCGTGGCCATCGTAGACAAAGAGCCGCGCGATACTCAGGATGGCCAAGATTTACCGGCGATGACCCACGATAAGCCACGATCCCGGCATCGGCGGTAGTGTGAAATAAGGGTCATGACCTTGACAGTTTTACGGGTGGAAGAAGCCGGAGTACCCGGAGAGAACCACCGAGCAACGACGAGCAGCTGCCAGCTCCCCAACATCGTAACTCCGCACTGCAGCACAGGCATGGTTAGATTGGTTGAAGACATGCGTACCATCGACGTGCAGTACGCCTTAGTACACGGCGACATCGTGCCCCCACATGGGCAATGGGGGTGAAGTGTCTTGCCCAAGGACACAACGCGGTTGCCGCAGGAGGGATTCGAACCGAGGACCTCTCGGCTTGCAGTCTGCTACCTACTGAGCCACCGCGCCCCCAGAGTCAGTCACAAGCCAATAGAAATGGTACAGAGCTTCAAGGATGGTAGAAAACACTATAGTAATGGTGAATACAATAGAGGCTAATGATACAATAGATAGCTGAAGTCAAGGAAGAAGCTGTACATAAGCTTGGAATCCCACACACCAAATCCCACTTATGGAATCCATTTTACGGAATCCCACTGAGAGAATCCCTTTTTGGGAAACGTCTCTGTTTATAGAATCCCATTTTCCGAGATGAGAATAAGAGTCTAGAGTTTCAAATCGTTATAGTAATGCCTGTTCCATTCACTTCTCGAACTTATTCTAAGGAACCATTGTAACAGATAAATATGTGACAGCAGGCGGGTTTAGATGAATGGAGTGATCTAATTGGTTGAGGGTCAAAGGTCGAGACCAGGAACAGTTAGGACTAAATCAAACAGTAGGATTAGTGTAGGCAGAATAGAGCTTGGAATAGAAAGAAAATCGAGGATTCTGGAGAAATTCATGCCAAATGAAGTCCGTTTCGGCGATGTCTGGCCGTTTAGTGATTCGAAGTCATTGTCGAGTCCATTTTCGTAATTATTCATACTCCTATCGATTCAGCCCCCCCCCCACCCCCGAACACACCTCATTCTATTAGAAGCCTTTCAGGGCCTATAGCTCTAAGTGCTACTCAAATAAAGAGGAATGAAGGAGAATCCGAGCGAAATAAACAATTGGGTTGTCTCTGGTAAATAAATACACTCCACTTGAATCGAAAGCACCCTCCGAAAACACCTCTGTCCTGTTAGAAGCTTTTGGGTTACATACCAACCACACCCCACTATAGAAACCAAGATGGCTACCTCCAGTAAACAAAATGGACGACGGAAACACATGTTACCTTTACAGGCGCTACGCATGCGCACTGACACAGCTAACACTATGGTAATGCGTGACAACATGGCTGCTCAAGCGGGATTCCATGATAATCACTCCTGAAGTAACTGGATCACATGGCAATGACGTCCTTTCCTGGGGGGGGGGGGGGGAGGGGGTGTGATCAGGCCCGTCCGAGTACATGATATACTACTAACCTACGAGACACTATTCAGATATTTCTTATCAACACTCAATCTGACAAAACAACAAATCTAATGAGTAATGAGCCACGTCTGAAAATAACTGTATATAGTACAGTTCCAGTGGGAATAAGCTATAGGGTCATTGCCAACAGTTCGCACTTTTAAGTTTTTAAGTAGATGGTACACCTAACATCGATTTTGGAGAAATATTCCCCAGAGAGTCTAACCATATTCTGCAAAGGAGTGTGAGAGAGTTCTCTATTCCGGAAAGTAACAACGAGTCAAAAGAGGCGACGCAAGCTCGATACGGGCACAACATTTCAAAGCAACCATGGTTCGGCTCAGTGGGAGGAAAGCACAATCGTAGGCCTATATCGGTAAATGTACCATAGTCTCTCGTTTAGATGGGCATGCCGCGGTGTGGTTACTGTCCTTTCCATTTCTTCTACTTCAATCATCTTTAAGTAGAAGAAACAGGCCAAAGTGACCGAAGGTGGGATTCTTTGGCCAAATGTTGTTTAGATTAGCAAATAAAATATTCCAGGAATGCCCATATATTGACACGTTTCCATACGCCCATTTTTACTCAATGTGTAACAGCGCAAACGTCAGTGGGAAAAATGGAGGGGCAAGTGCCCTGTTTGCTCCTAGTGGCCACCTCTGGTGACAACAAACGGATTAGTGTGGGAGAGGCAGGTGATGATGTGTATTTGAGAGTCAATATAAACATCACGTGAAGGAGCATCTTCCGAATCCACACGAAAAAACTACGAAGGGAAAAAGTTCTTAATCAGACTGAATAAGCCTAAATCAGTCGAAACCTTGGGGGGGGGGGGGGGGGGGGCGGGGGGACAGGGATTTTGTGGGAAGAACCATTTGAGAAATGGTGGGTGTTGCACCAAGCATGTGAATAGTACGGAAGTGGTACCTTTAAGCCAAACGGTCGCAAAGAGTACGGAAACTCGACAAAATGATGCCATTCGGTGGATAGGAAAATCCGTGTAATGCTGCAGCATTGGGAGCAGTCAGAGAGCAGCTTGGGTGGATAAGAATCAAGGACGCATTTTGATGAATCTCCCTGACCATCGATGGTGGACTAATGATCCCGAATATTTGGAGTTCTAATATATCCAGACATGGTGGTTTGAGTAAATGGGGGAGTTAATGGACAACTAATCAAGAAAGATCTCGAAATTAGAAAGGGGGCAACCTGGGGTAAAAAGATCGTGAGAGAGAGAGAGAGAGAGAGAGAGAGAGAGAGAGAGAGAGAGAGAGAGAGAGAGATGGGATGGAGCGGCGAGAGAGGGAGGAGATGGTGGGGTGGGTTCAAAACAAAGAGATGGGTGGCCTGCGTGATGAAGAGAAGTCAGTTTTCTAGGAGTGCCTTATGGGTTGGAACATAAAGCAATGACTTTTTACACATTTGATGCATTCAATTAAATTTGGTGATAGAAATAATTTTGTCTTCTGTAAATGCTTAGTGAAATCTTAATTCGTAACTCCAGTAGCAGAATTGTGTTTTTTAAGGCGCTGGATTATAATTTTAAATCTATACGGTAATTTTCTAGTTGAAGTAAGAAATTTTAAAAACGTTACTACAATAGTACATTGTGGAACTGTGTTATAGTTCTCTCGAGTAAACGAAATCTTTATTGCCTAAATAAGTCGTCATCGAGAAAGTAACAATACGTTTGTTAATACCCAATTCCCTTGACAAACACAGTAGTGTCTGTAACACTATGTCCTACCCCACCTAAGGCCTACCCATTTTTGCGCTTCTAAAATATCAGCAATAGTGTATATCTAGCAATTCATCTTTCAACAAGGACGTATTTCCTTCAATCCCCTCATATAAAGACGTATGATTGGTTAGTTATAATCTATATAAATGATCTAGATAACTAAAACAACAAGAGTACTTGGAATAGGGTCAGAACTAACAAGAACAGACCAGAATAGCTAAATATAGTATTTATAAGCAAAGCTGTTCCAACTGATAGGCTCTTCTACGCTACTAGAGTATACCCCGGAACAAAGGAACATGGTCAGGTAGAGGAGAACTATTGCATATATAGATAGAAGCAGTGAATTCTGAAAGAATTCGAAATAATACAACTTTCTGGGGTTTTTTTTGTGGTAATTCTTCGAGAATTATAGGAGTATTCTAAGCCAGAAAAATACTCTTGTTCAATCGAACACACCCCCGTACCCCTTTTGTACTATAGCTCTATGTGCTACACCGATAAATTGGGGAAATAATGTCGTTTTTGTGATTTGGAAGGTTTGTCGGGTTGTTTGTGGTAATTCGTGATACTCCGATTCAATCGAACACACCCTCAGAACATACCCCTGACTTGTTAGAAGGTTTTGGGTAACATAGAAACCACGTGCTACTATAGAAACCAAGATGGCGGCCTCCAGTATACAAAATGGACGACGGAAACACGCATCACCCTAACAATGCGCACTCACACCACGTATCACTATGGGGATGACGTCACAAGATGGCCGCCCACGCGGATTACCATGACAACCAAACATGGCGCCACTGTGTCACGTGACATGCCGTTACTTCCGGGATCCCCGCCGGGGTCCCCCCAATAAGGGACGTTCGGGCACATGCTATAATACTAACGTTTTTTTACCTGCACTCGTGTGGCGTCGAGTTATAAAACATGTCAAGGCCACCGTTTTTAAATGATAAATAAATCACCTGCTCAACGAAATAAGTTAAACAAGATTATATTTTGGCCACGATGATATTATTATATTGGCCTACCACTGATGAGAAATAAAACTAAGAAACACACAGATAAACACGTCTGTAAACGACGGCGGTTATGGCCCAGGTGGAACATTGAAGCTCGTGAAAAATAAAACGTTCAGATCCACACTCAAGAGATAATTCCAGATACTGACTAAAATAGAGTAGATGTTCTTTTTTATTATATGCTTCGATTTTATAGCACAATATGCAGTCCAATTTGACCCCAAATGCGTACGTTTCAAAACAATAACAAAGATCAGCTGACCATTCCTTCAAGGCGAAGTCATGCGCCGAAGCGTGACATCATTTATGAAGCTACTGAGGAATATTTCTCGATATCTGTCGAGTCGATAGATATTGAGAAATATCTTTTAGATAATTTGCGATAATTCACAGGCTAGCATATAATAAAAATTATTAGATATATCGTAGATATATCGCAGCTACTGCTGACATATTAAGAGAGCGAGAATATGTGTACTTCAGTTGCAAGGAAGGTGCGCCATCTTCGAAATGAAGCACTGAATTAAAATTGTATTATCAGACACACCATTGGAGAAGGAGCTTGGATTCATTATCAGCAACGTCTCATATCAGTGGGCGTAGAAAATTAAAACTGCGAGCTGCCCATCTTAACATTGCAACAACAGTTAAAACTAGAAGTCCTGTCACGAAGTGTGCGCTTATCTAGGCTTAATTGCGCGTAGGAATTGCGCGCAATTACCATATCAAATGACATCCAAAACACAGCAGGTTCTCCTGGTTACGCAGATCAAACACAGGCAATGTTTCTGCCGATGGACCTCCGGGTTACCCGGATTATTTCACCCACTCGACTTCGCATACCCCATTTCCTATACGTCTAGCAACACACAGTGCGCATTTGCCTCTCTGACACTGTGGGTGCTGATATCTACTAAAAGTTTTCTCGGTAACATGACGAAGGACTCAAGCCACGAGATTTGAATTCGGCAACCTTTGTGGTCTCACTGTCATAGCCAGTGCTAAAAAACGTCACACCTCTTTTTACTGCACCGGGAACCTTTGCCATACCAGAATGATATTAATACCGTATTCACTCTTCGATGCCCATAACCAGTTATTACATGTACCTATCTGACTGTCATTATGAAACTAGTTATAATGACATTATGATTATCACATGACTTCTCAATTTTCTCGGCTTATTACCGTTTCATTTATCATTAAATATTAATTAGTGCTTCATAACACCTTCAAAAGCATTAGGGTCCTGCGAATATTCGAGATTCGATTCGATATCGATACCATACGTATGCTTCGAGATCGATCCCGAATCAGTCTCAGGATTCGATTTTTCGAATCTCTCGTACTAACTTCAATTTGTTACATTTCCAACAAAAATAGGTTAAAACTGTCATTAGAAAATTCATTCATGTAGGCTCACTTCCTATTTGTTTGAGCAATTGGCAATGTTTAATTGTTAGGTAAGGTGTGAATTTGGCCCAGAACATTATCCATAGTTTTGGTTTTTGAAGGCTTAACTTGTTACTATTCACGTTCTTAAGAACGTGAAGAGTAACAAGTTAGGCCTTCAAAAACTAAAACTATGGACAATAGGCCTAGCTGTTTCAGCGACGGTGCTACAGAGAATATTTAGTTATTGGTGTTTAAGGTGTTCACTCCGTCGCGTAAGGGTCATCACTGTGTTCCGTAACTTCCGTATGATGCAATATGAAATAACTTGTCTTTTAAGATTCGATTCGGGATTCGATTCGATGTCGATATCAGAGACACGATTCGATTCGAGATTCGATTCGAAAAGAAATTTGTGATTCGCAGATCCCTTGTGAATAGGTGCATTATCTCCAATGATAATCGTGACCACCACGATGCAGGATAGACCGATGGAAAACCAACAAAATTGGAACAAGTGGTTTTTTTTACATGAATGGAACCTGGTTTGTAATGCAACTAAATACTCTTGCCACCTCCACAAGCGTCGGAGGCCCTTACCAAAAGCCTACCCACGACTTTCAGCTCAGACGTATCGATAGCTCAACTTTTCTGAAACACCAACAACTCCGGGCAACTCCTCGCCCTCTCTTGACGTTAGTGAAGGGTGAAAAGACTGAAGATTCCTTCGTTTGATTTATCTCTTCTACGTCCTTTACAGTCGAGTAAAACGCGCTTTCGTGGTTCTAAATGTAACAAATGTCCCCATCGAGCTGAAACACTTGTTAACCCTTTACCCAACGCAGACGATATCAAAATTTATTATTTTAAACATCATTTTTTAAAGTTTTTCAAAACATTTCAACAAAACCGTATCATGTGACCCCTCGTTGGAACGAGCTCGAGCTCGTTCCAACAAGGGGTCACATGATATGGTTTTGTTGAAATTTTTTGAAAAATAATATTTTTTTCAACTGCTGAATTTGCATATTACGCGAACGGATGCGGCCGATTCGTTGGGTAAAGGGTTAAATATAGAGCCGCAAATGTGCATTTTTCTCAATGTGGAGATGAGTCCCAAACATAGCTTTGTATATTGTATTCCTACAGGCCATTAATGCCCGTGACCCATTACTGAAATATATCATTGTGTGGATGCCCTTGTATGACCAAGAATCAATAAGGCCCCTAAGAAAGTTAAGAATCTATTCCTCAGGCCCTCCCGCATGGTCATTTGGCTGCCACGTGCTCCTTTTTTGTAACCAATGCAATTTTTAAAAAAAATAAATATAGTTGGTTTATTCTGATATTAGACCCAAGTTAACGAAATTAAATAATTTGTCCCTTGAGTGCAACAAGAATTTGCAATGGTCTTCTTGCACTGAAGGGACGAAATACACCACCCGCATTCTATTCTGTAGGTTATGAGGCCTAAAACGTAAATTTTGATGGCAAAGAAATAACTACAAAAATATACAAAATAAAATAAAAAAAAACAAAAACGCCCGCACGCATGCAAATTTACAAAAAAAAAAAAATGAGAGACAGATCTACTCTTTATGGGTTAATTAACATCTGTCATTGCATGTGACGTTGCATTCATTGAGGTGCGTTCTCGATAACCCAGATGACGTCATGTGTGTGCACAGATAAGATTTATTTACATTATTTCCGATTCATATGAAGATGACGATCGTTGTGTATGTTCATTAATTTCTGGTCATTGTATGGAAATGGATACACCGAAAGATTTCACAATATCCTTTACAAATGGGTCGTCTGTGTTTTCTCCAGGGCAAAGGATAGACGGGGACGTTACTTTGGAACTGAGCGAAGAGTTGCCAATGAGAGGTAGGCGTTTAGTACAGGGTCTGTTAACTCTTTCTGTACGATATAGGCTACACGGATAATTGCCGGAATGAAGAATGAGCAAGCGAAGGACCAAAACTGGTTCTAATCTTGTCGCTGAGATGGAACCAGTTCTGTTTAAACAGTATTTATTTCAAATCAAATAAATTTATAAAGATTAAGACTTTGGAACTGAGCGAAGAGTTGCCAATGAGAGGTAGGCGTTTAGTACAGGGTCTGTTAACTCTTTCTGTCCGATACAGGGTACACGGATAATTGCCGGAATGAAGAATGAGCAAGCGAGGACCAAAACTGGTTCTAATCTTGTCGCTGAGATGGAACCAGTTCTGTTTAAACAGTATTTATTTCAAATCAAATAAATTTATAAAGATTAACATTAAATATTAACAGAATTAAACATAATTCACGGTTCAGCCGTAAGTTTAGAGCTTATACGAGCTTGTCTCAAATCATTATTAAGCAAATGAGATATGAACAGTTGGCATATCGAACCAGTTTTGGTTCTACACAGAACCAAAACTGGTTCGATATGCCAACTTTTCAAATCTCCTTTGTTTCAAAATGTTCGGCGACTGCGTTGAATAAGCTCCAAGTTAGTGCTGAATCTACTTCAGTTCATGTAATATTCTGTTAAAATTGAATGCTAATCTTGGTAAATTTATTTGATTTGAAATAAATACTGTTTAAACAGAGCTGGTTCCATCTCAGGGACAAGATTAGAACCAGTTTTGGTTCTAAAAAGAACCTATATTTTTTGCAGTGCATTTGCGTCGACGACGAAAAAAATTTCGGGGATACCCCTGATTTTCTGAAATTATATTGAAATTTCAGTCACGAAATTTCGTGAGAAATCTTCAAACTTCATTCATCACTTTCTTTTCAAATGTTTACAATACAATTTTCTCAGTTGTTTCACCGGTTATAGCTGGAGAAGCAATTTTTAATATTTTCTTGGAAAGTGGTGGCAGTCGATGAAATGTTTTTGGATTATTGTTAATTTTGATGTAGGCTAGAAATGTTTTCTTTTGTTGATATCGGCAACGTTCAGTGTAACAAGTAAATAGAGAGACAGCGATGTGTGTTTGAATCTGTGGGTGTTTTACATAACGAGTTGGAATGGCGTAGTCATATTTCTCGAGAGCCGGAGTAGCTCGAGCGAAATATGAATACGCCACACCAATGAGTTGTGCACGGCTCGAGCGAAATATGACTACGCCATTCTAACGAGTTATGTAAAACACTCACAGATTCAAAAACACATCGCGTTCTGATGTTTATTACACATCCCCATGCATTAAAACACACTTAAATAAACAATTTTTAATTTTAATCCCCATGATTAAACCGATAGAGGAAGACTCCGTTATTTTTGTTTGAAACGGTTTTAGACAATTGTCGATTCGCCATGTTTAAGGTTAATGATATGCAAGGTCAGAGGTCGCTTCGGGTAAACAATTCGATCAGCCGATCTGTCAAACTGTCATACACGCGATATCAAAAGACAAAATGTTTCGTTTGAAACGAGAACATGTGCGTTTTCAATTTAATACTAATAAAGATAGAAAAAATAACACACTTGGAATCCCTCACTCAACCGACAGACCAAAATAATATTGATTTGTTCGTCAAATAAACATCGTAATGGACCCTAGAGCTGAAACGGTTAAGAGGCTTTCTTGATCGATTAATCACGTGGATTAACCCTGGTTAACCGATTAATCACTTGTCCAAATAGATATCTGAATAACTGCCACGCCGTTGATGAATTACAGCATGAACCCTTTTACCCAAACGTAACAAACAAAACCGACTAGACCTATATACACATATCTCCATTCAAATGTATTATGTTTTCAAGTTTTGTCTCAAAAACATAACTTATGACCCTCATTGGAACGAGCTCGTTGAGCTCGTTCCAATGAGGGTCATAAGCTATGTTTTTGAGACAAAAATTGAAAATTTTTAGTAATTCACGAATGTATTTTGCAAGTATCGTCTGCTACCCGCAATGGGTAAAGGGTTAAGAATGACCACTTCCAGCTACTGATACAGTATGATGATCATGCAAGTAAATAAGTATGTCGGCAAGTAACTTACATGCTTTACTCTGTCTCATATAATTGATGTGAGTCAGTGTGGCAATGTCTGCCCGTTTTGGAGCAAGTTTGTTCCTTTGTTAACCCATTTAATACATCAGTTCAAGAGTAACGGTTAATCGATCAATTACTTTTTGGATCGATCAAGATGTTGATAATTGATTAATCGATTAATCGGTTAACCGTTTCAGCTCTAATGGACCCCTTCCCATAAGCGAAGGTAGGCTCGGCATCATGTTATTTTTTTGTTGGCGAGTTACAAAGTGGCAGATAGATCGCCCAAACGACACAAGATGATTGTATCAGTGGAAATACAAACCCTGAGTGTCCCAACAACAAATCAATACAAATATTTTCAAGCACAACACTTAAAATATGTTTCTGAAAGAGATTGGGGAGGGGCGTGGTCCCTAAAAGGTGAAAATCGTCTGCTAGTGGCACAGTGTCGCGTGTCCAAATAATATTTTGTTCATATACAGTATATGTCAAAATGAGTTGAAGAATAACCACTACCGGTATAAACTATAGATGTAATATTTTTGTTACCAATAACAGAAGAATCGGACATGTTTTTTTGTGAATCTCCAACAGAGAGCTTCCCAGAAGACGGTGCAAGATTCTTGTATTATCAGTGTAGAAACAGAAGCAACAGGATTCTTCATTTATTGTAGTTATGTTGCAACCCATTTTGACTGGTACATGTATTCTGTCTGTAACTTTAAGAAGTTACGAGAGTTAATTGCATTGAAATTCCTATTGCAGTAAATTTTCCAATGCATAGAAATTCAAAATGTAATTTCTAATTTCCACGAAAGGATGTTACTTCGGGAAAACTAATTTTTTTGGATGAAGTAGCTTTGATATGCCCAAAAAATCTGACCCGTGAGTGGTTGGAATTTACCCTTCTGGTACTGTTAATTGTTTTGTTTGCTTTTTAATCATTGAAAAATGGATTGATAAGAATCTCCATAATCCACACACCTCACTACCTAACCCTTTACCTAACAAATTAACTGCAAATACACAAATAATTCATGAATTTAGAAGATAAAAATGTTTTTTTGTAAAGTTTTATACAAACCACATCATATGATCTATCATCGGAACAAGATTGTTCCCCGACGGTCACATGATTCGATTTGCTTGAAGATTGTGTAAGTTTGAAAAATTTAAATAAATTAAAATTTCCAATTTGGATGTTGCCTGTGGGTAAATGTTTAAGTAACAAAGTACAAATGTGCTGTACTGCTTTTTGTGATCCGCAAAGTACAAATGTGCTGTACTGCTTTTTGTGATCAACAAAGTACAAATGTGCTGTACTGCTTTTTGTGATCAGCAAAGTATAAATGTGCTGTACTGCTTTTTGTGATCAACAAAGTACAAATGTGCTGTACTGCTTTTTGTGATCAACAAAGTACAAATGTGCTGTACTGCTTTTTGTGATCAGCAAAGTACAAATGTGCTGTACTGCTTTTTGTTATCAGCAAAGTACAAATGTGCTGTACTGCTTTTTGTGATCAGCAAAGTACAAATGTGCTGTACTGCTTTTTGTGATCAGCAAAGTACAAATGTGCTGTGATGCTTTTTGTGATCAGCAAAGTACAAATGTGCTGTGATGCTTTTTGTGATCAGCAAAGTACAAATGTGCTGTACTGCTTTTTGTGATCAGCAAAGTACAAATGTGCTGTACTGCTTTTTGTGATCAGCAAAGTACAAATGTGCTGTGATGCTTTTTGTGATCAGCAAAGTACAAATGTGCTGTGATGCTTTTTGTGATCAGCAAAGTACAAATGTGTTGTACTGCTTCTTTGTGATCAGCAAAAGTACAAATGTGCTGTGATGCTTTTTGTGATCAGCAAAGTACAAATGTGTTGTACTGCTTCTTTGTGATCAGCAAAAGTACAAATGTGCTGTGATGCTTTTTGTGATCAGCAAAGTACAAATGTGCTGTACTGCTTTTTGTGATCAGCAAAGTACAAATGTGCTGTACTGCTTTTTGTGATCAGCAAAGTACAAATGTGCTGTGATGCTTTTTGTGATCAGCAAAGTACAAATGTGCTATGATGCTTTTTGTGATCAGCAAAGTACAAATGTGCTGTGATGCTTTTTGTGATCAGCAAAATACAAATGTGCTGTACTGCTTTTTGTGATCAACAAAGTACAAATGTGCTGTACTGCTTTTTGTGATCAGCAAAGTACAAATGTGCTGTGATGCTTTTTGTGATCAGCAAAGTACAAATGTGCTGTGATGCTTTTTGTGATCAGCAAAGTACAAATGTGCTGTACTGCTTTTTGTGATCAGCAAAAGTACAAATGTGCTGTACTGCTTTTTGTGATCAGATTACTACAATAGCAGATTATTGCAGCAAGTCAAAATTTTGAATTTGTTGTGTAAATACAAAAATATTGAATGGCTATGGCTACAATCCAATTATTTTTTAATAGAACTAATCTGTGAATGAACAGTTATCTATTTAATAGCTAGCTGAGTGTGAAATGTCTGGAAAAATTGAGAATAAAATGCATGGTACAAGGTAGAGGCACATGTGCAAGTCTTCAAATACTGTATGAATGAAAATAAGTTGTAGCATAACTACAATAAACAAAGTAGCCCACTACCATTACACCAATAATGCAAGAACCTGACATCATTTTCTGGAAAGCTCTCACAGAGAGCTTTCCAGAAAATGATGGCAGGTCCTTTTGTTATTGGTGTAGTTGAAGATGCATAGTTTAAAGTGGTTATTCTATAACCTATTTCGACTTGTACAATAGGCCAGGTGATTTCTGAATTCCACTCGGAGGTCCGCTGCCTGAAATCCTGCTTATACAAATCAACGCACATGGGCATCAACCACTGATCATACCTGGCAGCCAGTAAAAAACTTGTGACTCAACAAGCAAATCTGTAGTTTAAGGATCACCGAGTAGTTAGTTACTTGGTGGTCCAGAAACTGTAGATTAGCTTGTGGAGTTCCCAACTTTCAAGACTGGCAAGAATACGTCGGAAATACATGTATATCCACCAACTTAGAGGACAAGTACAAACATCACCCTGTGTGTACTTCATACAGTATCAGTGTATGAACATTTTGGTCATGGATCCAGGGAAGGTGGGGGTGGGGTAGTAACCATGGAGCCCGGGACATTGGTGGGACCGGGTTTGGCTCTGGAGTCAAGGACTCTTGGGTAGGCCTGCCCATCCCACCTCCGGCTCCAAATCAAACATGGCATGAAAGACTGTATTTTAATGTTTTGGTTTGATACGTGCTTTCAAAGGATGTACCAAAACAGAAAACTAGAAAAACTGTGAGTACTGCTCACTAAATGATACCACCCACTCCCACCAAGAAACATTTTACAACAGTAAAAGTGTGTTTAATGTAGAGAGCACAAACACTGACACCAATGTTTGAAGGTTTCATTGAAATCCATTCACAAGTTTAAAAAGAGGTCGTGGATAGCAAATGTCAACCCCCCCCCCCCCCCCCCCCCCCCCCACGCAAGCTTGAATTGACAAAGCCCATTTTTAAATATGGGAAACCCTAAAAAATGAAAATATCTGAAAACAAAAACAGGAGGTGCACATCTTCAATATATGTAAAAGAATGTCTAAAAGTTTCAATGAAATCTGTTCAATGGTTTAAGAGGAGTTGCGGACAGCAGATCTGTACAGAATGTCAATTGAATTTGACAAAAAGTTAATTTTCAGTATAGGAAACTGTAAAAAAGAAAATATCTGGAAACAAAATAGGAGGTGCACATCTTCAATGTATGTAAAAGAATGTCTGAGAGTTTCAATGAAATCTGTTCACTGGTTTAAGAGGAGTTGCGGATAGCAGATGTGTAACCCCCCCCCCCCCCAAAAAAAAAAAACAAAACAAACAAACAAAAAAAAACAAAAAAAAAAACAAAAAAACATAACACCCCTATAGCATAACGGACGGACGGACGGACGGACGTGTCAGAATATGAAAATATCTGAAAGAAAAATAGGAGGTGCACATCTTCAGTGTACATAAAAGATTGCCTGAGGGTTCCAATGGAGTTTGTTCAAGAGGAGTAGCGGATAGCGGATGTGTACATCTCTAAAGCGTAACGAACGGATGGACGGACGGACGGACGGACCAAGTGAACATTATATATCTTCCACTTTTCAAGTGGGTGGTATAATTAAAATACAGGGTTTCAGGCCATGTTTGGACTAGTCCACCAAGGTTCTGACTCCTGTGGCAACAGTTAAGAAGAGGGGGTGGGGTGGGGAGGCTGTATCGTGAATGAAGCTATGCACTTGAGCAACGGTTGAAATTTTGGACAGCATGATTCTTGAAGTAATAAATTTATTAAACCAACTTGACGTAATAAAGTTATCACTTCAAGAATGGAGGAATTGTGAAGTCAATAGCTGTAACTTTAGGCCATTGGATACCAGGGATGTGGCTAGAGGGATTCAGCTGGGAGGTGGGGGGGGGGGGGGGGGCACCGGTGTAAATTCCAACTGTGAATGGTTTCGATAGGTGGTTGCACTGCAGCGCTGGGTGATATCTTTTAATTAACCCTTTACCGAACGAATCGCCCGCATCCGCCCGCGTAATATGCAGATACAACTGCTGAAAAAAAATTATTTTTCGAAAAATTTCTACAAAACCATATCATGTGACCCCTCTTTGGAACGAGCTCGTCGAGCTCGTTCCAAAGAGGGGGTCACATGATATGGTTTTGTTGAAATTTTTTTTTTTAAATTTAAAAAAATGATATTTGAAATAATGAATTTTGAAATCGTGTGCGTTGGGTAAAGGGTTATGAACCCTTCTGAAAATGTTCACTTGTCCTGAAACGGAAAAAGCATCATTTATAAATTTATAATGTGTCTGGGTCAGAACATTTACCGGATTGATGTCAGAGTCGAAATTTTGAGGCCATGTCAATTTTAGAGTAGGAATTTGAAACTCAAGTTTCCAGTTGGAAATAAAAGATCAAAATTTCTCATCATTAGATGGAATTTTAATATTTTTCATGAACAATGTTAATTTATTGAATTTCCAACCATTTAATTTTTGACTTCGGAATTTCCAACTATTGCAAAAAATACTCCTAACTGAGGGGGGAGGGGTGAGATCCCCCCACATCCCCCCTGTCGCCACATCCCTGTTGGATACTAGTATTCACTTATGAACTTCAAAAATTTGAAACATGCTACTAGAAACGTCATTTGACGGCTAAAAAATAACGTGATTGTTTTTTATCCCCAAAGCATCCAGAAAACTCCATTTAATAACTGAATTCAAAGTTTTCTTGGGGGGGGGGATATCCCCCTTCAACAAACCACCCTATGATCGATAGCGTCTTCGGCATTCGCTGCAGATGCCTTTATCATCTGAAGCAATATCCCGACACTTTTGAAAGGGTCTCGTCACAGAATTAACCCCTGCGCACGAATTTCCTCTCCTCGGCGATGCATGGATCTTCTACTTTGTGGGTGCTTTTGTAATAAGACAGCTTCCACTGGGTGACATGTGAGTTTGAGTTGAAGGAGAAAATGGTCAAAAGAGGAATTTATATATTTTTATGACCGATTCTTTGTTATTAGTATAGGAAACAGTAATCTATAATTATTTATACCGGTAGTGGCTACTCTTCAATTCATTTTGACTTCTACTGTATATGGACAAAATATTATTAGACTCGCAATACTGCTAGGCCTACCTAGCATACGATTTTCACTTTTTGGGGACTGCGCCCCCTCCCCAGTCTCTTCCAGCTGGAACATCTGTGTGTTATGCTTGAAAATGTTTGTATTGATTGGTTGTTTGAATAACCAGGGTTTGAATTTTCACTCACGCAATCATCTTTCGGTCGTTTGAGTGGTCTATCTGCCTTTTGTCACTCGTCAACAAAAAACAACATGATTCTGAGTCTACCTTCGCTTATGGGAAGGGGTTCATTGCGATATTCATTTGACGAAAAAATCAATATTATTTTGGTCTCTGGACTACATGAAGTGTTGAAAGCATGTTTTCTACCTTTATTTGTATTGAACCGAAAACGCACATTTTCTCGTTGCTATCGCACGTATGACAGTCTTTACAGGTAGGTTGGTCGAAATGTTTACCCGAGGCGACCTCTGACCTTGCATATCATTGACGCTAAACATGGCGAATCGGCAATGGGCTTATGGATCAAACAGATCGATAAAAAATCAAAACACCCTTTTGGGAACAAGTCTGAAGTACATGCAGGGACGTGGCGACAGGGGGTGGGAGTGTATGGGGGGGGGGGGGGGGGGGTCACCCCCCAGCTAGGAGTATTGTTTTTCAATAGTTGGAAATTCCGAGCTCAAAAATCAAATAGTTGGAAATTCAATAAATTAACATTGTTCATGAAAAATATTAAAATTCCAACTAATGATGAGAAATTTTGATCTTTTATTTCCAACTGGAAACTTGAGTTTCAAATTTCCTACTCTAAAATTGACATGGCCTCAAAATTTCGACCCTGACATCAATCCGGTAAATTTTCTGATCCAGACACATTATAAATTATGCTTTTTTCCGTTTCAGGACTAGTGAACATTTTCAGAAGGGTTCATAACCCTTTACCCAACGCAAACGATTTCAAAATTCATTATTTTAAATACCATTTAAAAATTTTTTTAAAAACAATTCAACAAAACCATATCATGTGACCCCTCTTTGGAACGATCTCGACGAGCTCGTTCCAAAGAGGGGTCACATGATATGGTTTTGTTGAAATGTTTTGAAAAATAATATTTTTTCAGCAGCTGTATTTGCATATTACGCGGGCGGATGCGGGCGATTCGTTGGGTAAAGGGTTAAAAGATATCGCCCAGCGCTGCAGTGCAACTACCTATCGAAACCACTCACAGTTGGAATTTGCACCGGCGCCCCCCCCCCCCCCCCCCCCCCCAGCTGAACCCCTCTAGCCACTTCCCTGAGTACATTCGTTATCTTTTCTCTTGGGCTTGGTTCGACATGTGTCCATTCACGTCTACCACTGGTGGCAATTACTGATAGTAAAAATATAAGTAAAAATTTGGCCGATTTGCAAAACAGCTGAGAGAAACCTTTTTAAAAGAAGTTCGAAGCATGTCTGAAGATTTACCGAAATAAAGTTGACCAATTTAGATATAACGAGATCCGAAGACGACACGGTCATGGAACGGGGTTAATGTTGTTGTTGAAAATGATCGTTTTTTTTAATAATATCTCATTTTTGTTAACTTATTTTTCTGTGAACCAACTTTATTTTGCTTTGGATGTTTTTATTTTCACACAACGCGACAGACGATCGATAATTGTATAACGAAATTTGGAAACTTTTCGAAGCAAAAGTAATGACTAAACGGGAAAGGAACAAGTAGAAATTGTGCGGGAAAAAAGTTCCGGCCTACATATCACCACGTACATTCGGAAACATTTGTATCATAGAGGCGATTCCGTTGAATACAATAGTCCAGGCACATTAGACATAAAAATGAGAAAGTAAGGAAAAAAAATCGGAGAAAGCTGATTTTTTTATATGTTTCCGGGACACACATTGCGGATAAAGTGTGAAAAATCCCCGCGAATCCGAGTTGAGCTTTTTTAGTTATAGCGTTTTTTTGATGAAAAAATTTTTTAAAAAAAATTCGACCCAGCTCCATATTTCTCATTCTTATTCGCCTTAGTAGGGTAAGAATCATAAATATCGTGCTGAATGATATTGAGAATACATATCCCCAACAGAAAATGCCAACTTTGTACCAATCCTCACACTCAATGGTGAAATATTCACGAAAATGTACAAAATTACGAAAAAAAAATTATTGTTTTCATACACACAACGGTACACAACGTCCATTAAATCAAATCTACGACTACTTTGGGAGTTAAATTATATAGCAAAAATTGCAGAAAAGCAGTGGCTTTATAATGATATATAACAATAGTCATTTATTCCATAATGAACTGGTAAAACGTGTGAAATATTAACCATACCCCCTAAACTCAAATTCAAACGGCATCGACTTTTCTCATTCAAATACCGTATTATCATATTAGATGAATGAGCTAACAGAAATAATGCAGCAGGATGATTTGAAGTTGTTCACTGAGAAAGGTTACTTTACCATAAGGCGCTCAGATAAATTCTGGGGCGGGATATATTCTGATCAGACCATAGAGCAGTGTTTAATGAGAATGTTCAAGCTCCCTGGTGGTCTCACACATGGCAGGGGAAAAACCGATAGCACTGTTGCGAAATGGGTACATGGACTACCTCTTTGCCTTCCGATATGTAATGCTCTCGAAAATTGTGTTCATGTTCACACTGGTCATGGCGAACAACATCGGGATCTCCGTCAAAGTTCACAATTGACTGATGCCAATGATATCACCAAATTATTGAACTGGCTCAGAGTGCATTCCCCCTTTCAGAATAGAGATCCACTACAATTAGTCTCTATAGCGACCGGGCTTGTGGCCGACGAAACTGTGAACTGTGACCAAGTTCGCAAAATTGGTGAATGTTGCGTATCGAATGTTGTAAGCAAAACGTTCAACAGCATCAAACTACGACATGTTGACACTGTGAAGTCTTTCGCATCGATGGCAAATAGCATCAAAGTCCGTGGAAGTAAGGTAGTGATTGACCCCACAATTCTGTTCAACCGCATCACATGTGTTATTCAGTCACAAGCAGAGATGGAAGAGTATCTAAAATATGAACTCGCACCGAAAGCACCAGCATTGTTTGATTCTGCTGGAATGAGGAAGACACAGAAAAAGCATGCTCGGTAAGATCCTCAAAACATACGGTTCCGAGCAAACTAAAATCCCAGAACATTCTCTGTTTGTTGTAGATGGTGGATTTTAATTGAGGGCAGTTGTATGGCCTAAACAGTCGTCATATAAGGACATATGTACATCATATTCCAATTATCTAGTGAGACATTTTGGGGCGAACGTCGTGGTTGTTTTTGATGGTTATGCTTGTACAATGTCGACAAAGGGCATGGAACAAGCCCGTAGATCTAAAGACAGGTATTCCATTGATATCAATATCTCACCCGAGTTACCAGCCACCACACCCCAATCCGATTTCCTTGCAAATGCCAAGAACAAAACCCAACTGATCGATCTTCTAATGCAGGAGCTATCTGCTATCAATATTCAGTCCAAACAGGCCGAGGCTGATGCTAATGTACTGATAGCCGAAACTGCACTTGACATCGCTCAAGATGACAACAATGTTGTCGTTGTGGGAACAGACACAGACTTGTTAGTCATTCTTACCTCTCGAGTTCAACCGGGATGTAATATTCACATGATGTATTCCATTACCCCAAACTTACTAGTTTCAGTTAGTGAAATAGCAACCAAAATGGGTGACCATAGAAGCAACCTCCTTGTAGCACATTCTATAAGTGGTTGTGACACTACTTCTGCACTCTTTCGAGTTGGTAAGAAGAAAGTATTCAGTACAATTGTCTCCGATGTTACTAGCGACTCACAACAGTATGTCAACACAATTTTGTCGGATGACAGTACACCAAGTGCAGTAGCCGCTGCCGGGGAACAACTTCTCCTGATCTTATACGGGAGTAAAACTGTTTCCTCTCTCGACCAATATAGATATGTCACTTACAAGCGTTATGTAGCAAAATCTAAACTGAATAAACCCATCGACCTAGCCTTATTCCCACCAAGCAGCGATGCAGCACAACAACATGTCTACAGATGTTATCTCCAGGTCCAACAATGGCTGGGCACTTCGCTTCCTCCGACGGATTGGGGGTGGTCGCTAGACAATGGACTTCTTGTACCGACTGCAGCCACAAAGCCATGTGCCCCCGATAACCTACTGAATCTGATCAGTTGTGGTTGCAAGAGTGCTTGTACAAAAAGGTGTGGGTGTAAGAAGGCAGGACTCTCTTGCTCAGGTTTGTGTAATTGCAGTTCGGATTCTTGTAACAACCACAGAAACACTGTCCTGTCGGAAATTTCTGAGTTCGATGAATAATATGTATATAGGTCATGTTATTTCTGTATATAGCGTTGATAATAGTCAATGTAACTTAATCCATGTTGATTGATTTGTACATTCTGTAAATATTATTTATTGATTTTTGTACATTCTGTAAATATTATTTATTGATCTAATGCTGCCAGACACAGACGTGTCTGTTCGGTCCCAAGCCCGAAAATAGTTGAGTTCTCATGCTGACGAATTTTATGCCAAAAGGGGAACTCGGCCAGAAGCAGAGGGGGTCTTCCATAATGTCTATTTTGTAAGCAATGATAAAAGTCTTCAAATGGTGGTGGATTTTTTATCGTCTGTACAACTAACATCCCGTTCTGTACTACGACCCTTTGGGCAAATCCGTTAGGAAAATCGTCATTTTTTGCGTAAATCCGATACTTTTTTTTGTGAATTTTCAATAATTTTTCGCAGAAATTGTCACAGAATGCACATTTTCCTCTAGGTAAATGTATATTAGACATTATGTAGCTCGAAATACGAGTAAACAAAAAATACAGTTGGATCAATTCGAGGTTACAAAGTTCGTGCGATTTTTTTTGATTTTTTTCAAACACGTTTTCGAAAAAAGGCTGTAGAAAAAAATGCTCAACTGGGATTTTAGGGGACTTTTGTCTAATCGTTCAGTGACATGTACTCGACATTCCCTGAAAAAATCAGCTTTCTCCGATTTTTTTCCCTAGTGAAACCTAATGTTCTGCGATTTTTTTTGATTTTTTTCAAACGCGTTTTCGAAAAAAGGCTGTAGAAAAAAAGCTCAACTGGGATTTTAGGGGACTTTTGTCTAATCGTTCAGTGACATGTACTCGACATTCCCTGAAAAAATCAGCTTTCTCCGATTTTTTTCCCTAGTGAAACCTAATGTTCTTGGGCTACAAGGGTTTAAAGTTTAATTGATGTGTGATAAGGGAGATTATCACCCTGGAATTCACTTGAGTGAGTTCAGTATGCTTAAAATGAATTGAATACACACTGGTATTGCACTGAGGAATACAAAAGCTTGTTTTCACTATTTGTCAAACACAACAGGTTTACTGAGCATTCTTTTTAACCCTTTGAGACTTTAATTATCCTGACGTTCAAACGTCACTGGGAATTCAGTTTCTTCAACGTTTTTAAAAATGCGACGTCAAACGTCTGAAAGTACAAATAACAAGATATGTTTCACATTAGTGATTATCTGGTTCAGGGCTACATTATTATTCAAAACTTGTTTTATTACAAATTATTGGAGAGTGCCCACAGGCACTCTCCAATAATTTGTAATAAAACAAATTGATATTAAACAAAATATTATTTGTTTTTGACTGAATATGAAATATGAACAAGGAAAGTGTTGGCTTTTGCTCTGGTATCCTCATTTTTTGAAAGCCCTGATAGTGGCTTCTAGCACACAGCCAGTTAAGAAGTCTTGACAGCTGGATTATATTAGTATTTTAAGCCGCGATAACATTTGGCTCAACGGTTGTCACTGAGCACTATTTGGGAGAAAATAGGAATTGACGTTAAAACTTTAAAAAATCGAAAACTAATAACAAAACAAATGACCACAATGTATCAACGCGCTGTTTGATTTCGTACGTCGTAAGACGTACACAAAATTATCAAAGGGTTAATTTGTAAATGCCATTACATGTATTTCTGGTAGCGCTGTAGGTTTTTAAATTTCTTGTTCGGTTTCGGTTTCGGCTTTTCAGGTTGAGTAAAACCTCGGTTCGGTTCGGTTTTCGGTTTGTTCATGAGGCCAAATAAAATTCAATAAAACTCATTCTATATGTTCGGAATCATAACTGAATGGCAGTGACATTGAATGAAACCCAATGAATGCCCGAAATAAGCTATAATACATGAAGAATCAGGAAGGCCAAGATAATAATTACCTAAATATACTGAACTTTTATTGTGCTTGGCCATTTTTCGAGGTCTGACACCTACGCGCAACTGGAGGAAAGCTGCAAACACAACTAAGCTGAAATGTCGGAAATTCACAGAATGTAGCCACCCCAGAGTAGTGAGAGTACCCAGACACTGCCATTGGCAGTGTCTGAGTACTCTCACTACTCTGGGATGGCTACATTCTGTGAATTTCTGCAGCAAGAGAGTATTTTAATAAAAAACGAAAAAACCTTAGATTACGGGATGTCGACGGTTTCGGTTTCGGTTTTCAAAAAAAAGAAAAACCTCGGTTCGGTTTCGGTTAACCTACAGCTCTAATTTCTGGCAAGATCTTTCAACAATTGAAAGTTTCAAAATATTGTACATTTATAGTTCACTGTTCATGCTCAATATTTCCCAAACTACACTTTTTACACACACTCTTTCTGCCAAACAGTACATACACAATAATTTGTAATTTTAATCCATGCCTCTGTGGTGGACTGTTGGACTTCTATGCTAGAGGCCGTTCGATCCCATCCGGGATGACCCGCGTTGTGTCCTTGGGCAAGGCACTTTATCCAGGTTGCCTTCGTGGGGACCCGATGACGCCGTGTACTAAGGCGTGCTGCACGTCGATGGTGCACATGTCTTCAACCGCTGTAACCCTGCTTGAGCGGAGCTTGAACAGAGTTAGAGTGTTGAGGAGCTGACAGTTGCTCATCGATACTCGGTGGTTCTCTCCGGGTACTCCGGCTTCCTCCACCCGTAAAACTGTCGCGGTCACGATTAGCCATTGTGCATAAGTATGTGACCTTAAACACCAATAAATAAATAAATAAATTTAATTCATGCGCAACAGGACTTGCCATTGACTATTCAGGCTGCCAATGTTGCCTGGAAAAACTAACCTTAATCACTGTTAATTGTTTGGCTGGCTGTAACATTGTACAGAGAAATCACTTTTCATTGTTAATTAAGGTACGGTTATTGCCAAAGCACAATTGTGCACTTGCTAAAAAATACACTTCCTTTTATTTTCGCGTTTAACACTTTTCAAATATGGTGTGAATAAATATGCAGACTGCAGATTCAGAGGAATTGCAGAAGCTGAAATCTATGGATGAATGAACAGCACAAAAATTAGTAAAAATCAGAAAACGAAATGGATTTCTGGAATTAGATGATTTACTGGAGAAAACAAGTTTAACTGTTCATGATTGGTCTGTATTGTTGATAGAAGGCAGCATAACCACGGGCGTACCGATTTTATCCCATAAATGGACGTTTATTCAAACAATAAAAGTCTTGGATAAACTTCTGCTTTGTTCACCTACTAGCAGCTGCTAGTAGGGTGATAAATTTTTCCCGTAGGTTTAACAGTGAAAGAATCTATTCCTGTAGTACAGACGGACTTGCTGACCTCTGACCTCTACCGCATTCGTGTTGTCATAACCTGTTTTACGTTTGTGGGGGGAGACATTATAAACTGACGTTTATCAAACGTTGACCGTCGCTGTATAGTTTTAGAATATATGACACATTTCAACTCTGTCTAACAAAAAAAAAAACGGACAACAATTAACAAAGAAAACACAAAGTAAATCAATCGAAGTTCGATTGTGAACGGCGGGGGCATAATGAGTGATGTTAACATCATTTTCCAAATTAGGAAAGTGTAAATAAACAAATGCACGTGTCGTCTGCTTTGTTTATAAAACTCAAGTTGAATCGACGAGGAGAAAAAAACAACAACAGTGAAGAACGAAAATAAGAAAGATAAACATTGTTCATTTAATAAAGTATTTTTGCAACTTTTTATTTTTAGACAGAAATGTATCACTGCGCCTTAATTATTTTTGGCAGTTTTGCTTGTCGATCGAATTAGACCAAATGTGCTCCTCACGTCTTGCAGTGTTTTGTAGCTCGCAACAGCAGATTTCGCCGCGACTGCCCTGTAAATGATTTAACACTGAAAGCCAGAGGCTCGTCGGTTTCATTCTTAATCCTACGAGTAGAATAATTTTTTTACTTGAAAACACTATAAGCAGTATGTCATGCACTTTTCAGGACTTATTTGGATGACCTCGGAAGTGACGTCATATCACGTGACCCAGTGGCGCCATGTTTTGTTGTCATGGTAACCCACGTGAGCGGCCATGTGACGTCATCCCTATAGTCATGCGTGGTGTTAGTGCGCATGCGCAGCGCCTATTGTTAGGGTGATACGTGTTTCCGTCCTCCATTTTGTATACTGGAGGTCACCATCTTGGGTTCTATGGTAGCACGTGGTTGCTATGTGACCTAAAACCTTCCTATAGGACAGGGCAGGGGTATGTTCAGAGGGTGTGAGGGTGAGTAAATCTAATTACCCAAATAGACCCGACAACCCTTACAAATCACCCAAATCTACACCAAACCACCAAAACGGACTTGTGAAGCCCCATTTTGGGCATATAAAAATAACACGTAATGCTATAGGACCGAGATGCCTCCTGGGACATGTTATATGTAATAGGGGTAATGGACCTGATTTTCCCAGAATCCCATTTTTAATGCCTATTGCATATGCTACTCTAACACTAACAGTCTATCCAGTCCAAACTATCTCTGGTTCCCTCGTCCAAGTATTATAATCACCAGTGCTTGATTTCCCATAAGCTATCGAGCAGTTACTGGTAGGTCATTGCTCGAACGACTCGAAGCAGATCGGACACATGAGCTTTAGAGCAATTGCTCGATCGAGTGACTCCACATATTGCTCGAGTGATTCGAATCCCATCGAGCATATGAGCTATCGAGAAATTACTCGTTCGAGTGACTCGCACATACGACTCTTAGCCTCATTTCAGAAAGAGGGGTGCCGAAGGACATATGTTTTTGAAAAAGGGATTCCACAAATGGGATTCCGCAAAAGGGATTCCACAAGTGGGATTCCTTCTTACCTCGAGTGACTCGCACATGCTGCTCGAATGACTCGAATCCCATCGAGCAAATGACCTCGATGGGATTCGCTCATTTGTAAGCTTTACACGTCGTTTAACCTGTATATCCCGTAAAGAGAAAATAAGAATACACATTGTGGTTGTTTCCCAACTTTGTTGAATGGTTTTATTGACATCATTTTTACATTAACAATTGAACAGTTGCAGAAGATAATAAAATGTTGTTAACGAATCACAACAAAAAATGTTTTGCAAAACTCGTTTGAACCGATATTTCATGATTCGTTGCTGTTGTCATTCGATTTCCCACAATCGGCCGATTGTGTTGGCCAGTTCCGATCATCGGTTGAACACTAGTATGAAGTGGTACAGCTTCTCCGAGAGGAAGTAAAGGACTTGGAAATAAAATTGCAAATCCAAGATGGAATGTGTGAACAAAATTACTGGATGGCAGGTGAAGATACAAACGAAAAATGGGAAATGTTTCTGAGTGAATATTATGTTTCGAAAGATCAGCATCAGGACGAAATGCAAAAAAATGTTGAAGCAGTGGGAGCAAAAATAAGAAGAACGAGAAAAATAATGCTGGACATGCAGGACATTCTTTTAGGAGCAAACTGAACAGAGTGAGAGACTAGCAACAGCACTTGACAGAAGATCGGAACTACACTCATATCAGGCTTCTGTCTCCAAGGAGCCCAATGTCAAACAGATTCACCAAACAAAAATACAGACGGCGATGAGCTACCCGAAAACATATTTGAAGGTAATACAGGGATAGTTCAAGTAAGCAATCTGATCAAAAGTCTCAACTTCGATTAAAACGAAATAATCAAATGGGAATTCGAAAGAATGTGTGGCCTCTGATACTGTTAATTCCTCGGTAACGCAATATGAACTTTAGAGTTCTAACACAAGAGTTGAGTCGTCACTTGATTCAGAAACTGCTGAGTGGAGGACTGAAAATTATGCTCCCTGCACGCCTCGTATTTCCCCGGACAGGACTTGTTACACTCCAGATAACACAGAGAATAATGCTAATCTTTCTGTTGTTCATAAGTTGGAGTCGTTGTCAAAAATAAACAGTTCACCGGTAACACCCATGAACGAATCCTTGGAGCAACAAGTAACTCTTTATTGAGTAACAATTTGGGAAATGGTGGAGCGTCTAAATCAATCACCAAAACAGAACTTAAGGAAACTGTTGAAAATGAGGATGTAACTTTGACTACTGAACAGATTTCGTCAATTGTGGACCGGGTTTACCATAGATCACTGTTCAACAACATTTCCAACGGATTCGGTTTCTCACATGCCAAGAATGCTTCTAGTGCACGGTGTATTAGTGATGACATCTATCAAATCCCTGGATCCCGTATAAGGGAAAAGTATGGAAAACCAAGAAGACGAAAACGCACCAAAACTAGGGCTGCACGGTATATCGATAAATCGATACATACCGGTATTCAAACCAATATCGATTGAATACCGGTGTAATTACAAAAATATCGGTTCATCGTCATTATTTATTTACCCACAATTTAATTTTTAAGATGTCTTGAGTTTCTTAACTCTAGCCCCAAATGAATAATATTATCCCTGTATCCAAGGAATCGTCTGCCTGTGCCCTCGCAATTTTCGATTTCAGCAGTTGAAAAAATGATTTTAAAAAATTTCAACAAAACTATATCATGTGACCCCTCATTGGAACGATGCCCGTTGAAAGTATTGATTCGTCTAACCCACACATTTACTGAACAGCCACCCTATTTATTTATTTATTTATTTATTTATTTATTTATTTATTTATTTATTTATTTATTTATTTATTTATTTTGAAGGTCACATACTTATGCACAATGGCTAATCGGGACCGTGACAGTTTTACGGGTGGAGGAAGCCGGAGTACCCGGAGAGAACCACCGAGCATCAACGAGCAACTGTCAGCTCCTCAACATTCTAACTCTGTTCACGCTCCGCTCCATCAGGGTTACATCGGTTGATTACATGTGCACTATCGTGCCCCCATTTAAGGAAACCGGGATAAAGTGTCTTGCCCAAGGACACAACTCGGGGCGTCCCGAACGGGGATCAAACTCGGGACCTCTAGCATCGAAAACCAACATCTACCACTGTGTCACGGCGCTCCCAGCCACCCTATTTACTGAGGTTATGGCGTATCATGTCCCCGACCGGAAAAGCGACCGCTCGGGTTCAAAGGGTTAACATGAAAGTATGAGCGGCTGGTTTTATCCATAGCTATTTTAAAAATAGGAAACTTTGAAATGTTGCTAAACATTTGTTGCAAAAGATGTTGCTGCATGTGTGAAATGTAATCCCTGATTATTACGCCAGTTACATGTATGAAAGTTTTCCAGCACATGGGCACACAAAGTCACTTTTTTATCTCTTTATGTTCCTAAACTTCATAGTGTTCGTTTTGTTTATGTCTGTACATGTAATACTCCAAATATTTTACCACAGCTAATCTAAGATATCTACGTAGCACAGGATTGATTATTTGCATAGGTATGCTTAAGATAAGAGCACATTGCGTCCGATACATTAACGATTTTGGTGACTGTATTAAAAACAGTCGTAACATCCGTGCACTTTTGTAAGCTGAACGTTACAATTGATGAATGGGGATCAAAGAGATAAAATCCATTAAAAACCATTTTATACACATTTTAACATGCTAGTAACTTTTAATTGGCTGCAACGAGTACAGACATTTTAAGTGTAATTGCCAAATTACCAATGTAAAAATGTAAATAGACTTTTAAGTTTCTTAACCATTTTAACCCCTTGAGACTTTAATTATACTGACGTTCAAACGTCACTGGGAATTCAGTTTCTTCAACGTTTTTCAAACGCGACGTCAAACGTCGGAAAGTACAAATGACAAGATACTTTTTCACATTAGTGATTATCTGGTTATGGGCTAGACTATTTTTTGTGGTATGAATTTGTTATTCAAAACTTGTTTTATTACAAATTATTGGAGAGTGCCTGTGGGCACTCTCCAATAATTTGTAATAAAACAAATTTATATAAACAAAATATTATTATTTGTCTGAATATGAAATATAAGAAAGAAGAGTGTTGGCTTTTGCTCTGGTATCCTCATTTTCTGAAAGCCCTGATAGTGGCCCCTAGAACTCAACCAGTTAAGAAGTTTTGAAAGCAGGATTATATTAGTATTTTAAGCTGCAATAACATTTGGCTCAACGGTTATCACTGAGCACTATTCAGGAGAAAATAGTAATTTGAGGTTAAAACTTTAAAAAATCGAAAAATAATAACAAAACAAATGACCACAAAGTTTCAAAGTGTATTTGATTTCGTACATAATAACACGTACAAAAGTATCAAAGGCTAAAATTAAACAACACATTTCATACGTAATAACACGTACAAAAGTATCAAAGGATTAATTATTCGGTCAAAATCTTCTAGACACTTGTCTTGAACATCAACATACAACGAAATATTACCATTGTGACCAGAGTCCACATTTTTCAGAAAAACCAAAATGTACACAATTAGTAATTACCCAAACATGGCAATCTGATTTTAGAATTACTGTAAGAAGTACACTTGTACATATTTCCATCAGTGGGGATTTGAGGTTATAGCTTTAGATCACAACTGACCTTATACACTTTGTCAACATCAGAATAAAAATGTATCATGCAAAGTGCAAATATCAGTGGCGATTGGATCAATACTGATTTCTTTGCCAGAGATGATTTTAGTACACTGTAAATTTTATTCTGAAATGTGCTGGATACAAAGGCTGGGTTACATTACCTTTGGCCTCTTAACTGTTATTTCTTTTAAAATCCCACTTTTTATTCTACAAGACTGGGAGGAATGTGGTACCAGACGGTCTTCAGTAGACAAACCCCAATGTTCTTCAAGCGCCGGGAGAAATGACATCAATCCCTTTGTTTATTTGGAGGACTTATACAGAGGAATCTGAACGATAAATATCGTAACTTTAAACTTTTCAATAATTTAATCATTTGCCCCGCCTCTGCGTTTGATTGGTTGAAAGCATACATGTACAGGGTGAAAGTCGTCAAAATCGTATAAACCAAATCACGTCATGATTTGAAATGTCTACACGTTCGCACATCCGATCCAACTTTGAAGACTCTGGAAGCTCGCCCACTCAATCCAGTTGTCACCGTGAGGGCATGACGGCAGACTGATAGATGGATAACAAGCTTGTAAACAAAGATCAATGATCAATTTTTCATCGCCTCCAGTCAGCGAGAATATAATGATAATTTCTCGGGAACAATTGAATTTAATAAAATATACCGAAGTGGGAGACGAATAAAAGATCATACACCCAAACATGATTTTGGGGGAACTTAAAAAAAAATGTTTTTAATGATATTGTTACGTGACTTGCTAAATATCTGTCGTCTGCGATCGAAAATCAAAACAGCAAACAATTTGACAACGATTGACGTGACCTGTCTGTGCACACTTTTCTGAGTTTGACTGTTGTCTTTTGCGAAAATTAAAAGTTTTTCGTTCATGTACACATAGTTTTTACATTTTAATATTACAGCCGGATTAAATTATAAGAAATAACTGTTGTTTTCCTTCGGTTTATGTGATAAAAACCGAAAATTTTCAGCACAAGCTTAATCATAACTCGCTACGCGAGTTATGAAGCTTGTGCTGGAAATTTTCGGTTTATATCGCATAAACCGAAGGAAAACAACAGTTATTTCTTAATTAACCTGCTTTGCAGAGACCTGGATCTTAGTGAAAGTGACATCATTATGTATGTAAATCACTACAAAATACAAAGGTCTCCAGCTTCGCCCCTATGACCCATAAGTCGTAAATTACTCCGCCAAGTTGTCCTGCCACCAAACTGATCACATTTACGAACTAAACATCAGCTTCGATCCTATCTACTAGTCCATCACTGATCATGGGTAACAGTTGTTATAGCCGACCCCCAATAACTTTTAGAATAAAAACTGAGGTAACGGCTAAAACCGTTCACAAAAATCATTCAATTTTCAGTATTTTTATTATATTTTCTCTCCAAAACATAGTTTATGATCCCTCATTGAACGAGCTCGTTGAGCTCGTTCGAATGAGGGGTCATAAGCTACGTTTTTGACGCAAAAACAAAAAACCCCACAGTTATTCAAGAATTTCGTTTGCAAGTGACGTCAGCCTTTCGTGTTAGGTAAAAGGTTAAAGGAGTTTTTCACACTGAATTCCAGATTGAAATAAATTGTTCTCGTGTCGTTGGTAAAACATTTTACCAATATTTTGCACGAGAGCGCGGTTACTCACTCGTTAGAGCATTGGGGTTATACCGAAAGGTCAGCGGTTTAATCCCGACCAGAGGTAACTGCGTTGTGTCCTTGGGCGAGACACTTAATCCCGATTGCTTATGAGGTCGAGAAGGGGAGGGGTGGGGGGGGGGGGGGCACGGTCGGTGATGTGTACTGAAGTGAACAAAACGCAAGTGGTGCACTTGCCCTCAATCGCTTCTAACTCGGTATGTGCTGAGTTAGTACGTTGGGGAGCCTGACAGTTGCTCGCCACTGCTCGATGGTTACAGTTAAAATTAAAAGTCCTGTCCTGAAATGCGCGCAAATAGCACATCTACGCGTCGTGACCATAGTAACGCTATAAAATTATATACATATGGCCTGTGCACAAGCAATGTTTCAGCCAATGGACCTCCGGGTAACCCGGAGGTCCATTGGCAGAAACATTGCCTGTGTTTGCTATGAGTAACCATGAGAACCTGCCGTGGTTTGGATGCCATTCGACATGGCAATTGCGCGCAATTCCTACGCGCAATTAAGCCTAGGTAAGCGCACAATTCGTGACAGGACTTCTAGTTTTAACTGTATGTCCGGGTAATCGGCTTCCCCCTCCCGTAAAACTTCCCGACCCGATGTGACCCTGACTGTGGAAAGTGTCGTTAATCCCCAATATACATACAGACGAACAAAATATTTTCCACTTTATTTCTGTCAAAGATCAGTAGTGAATTAAGACACCTTTGGAGCCCTAAGCTAACTTTTCTCTGGGGCCATTTTGTAAAACCCTTTACCTAACATGAAAAGCAGACCACACTTGCAAAAAAAAATTCTGAATAACTATTTTTTTTCATTTTTTGTCTCAAAAACATAAGTTATTATAAGTTATTACGAGCTCGTTCCAGCGAGGGGTCATAACCTGTGGTTTTGAGACAATGAATGAAAAAATTATCAAAATTAATTGGCGATTTTTGAGAATAGCGCTGGACGGTTTTGGTCGTTACGTTGGGTAAAGGGGTAAAAGCAAGAATAAGTCTCCACCGTCAGATGTACGGGGAAGAATGTGGGGTGGGGGAAGGGGGGGGGGTCAGGCCGCAGCGATTCACCCGCTATGAAACTTCATGTCGGAGTTTACAAAATGATAATTGTCATTGAGATGTGTTATGAACACAGAACGCCACGATGTGTGAATGCGTTCTCCAATGCGGCACTCATGCTATCGTGGAAATATAGAGCTCGTTCTGTCCTTCCGCCCTGGCACTCGTTCGCATTGACGAACGCCTTCACACATCGAGTCGTCATGTGTATTTACTCAATAAATCGACCCACCGGCATACAATTGGGTTCATATTCAACAAACCCAGTTGATTTGGGTTGATTTTAACCCAACTGATTTTAGAGTGTACATTCAGGTATGTGGGTAGAGGGTTTCAGCTGGGGGGGGGGGGGGGGGGGGGGGTGCCACCGGTGTAAATTCCAACTGTGAGTGGTTTCGATAGGTGGTTGCACTGCAGCGCTGGGTGATATCTTTTAACCCTTTACCCAACGAATAGCCCGCAATCCGCCCACGAAATATGCAAATACAGCTGCTGAAAAAATATTATTTTTCGAAAAATTTCAGCAAAAACCATATCATGTAACCCCTCTGTGGAACGAGCTCGTTCCAAAGAGGGGTCACATGATATGGTTTTGTTGAAATTTAAAACAAAAAATTTTAAAAATGATATTTAAAATAATGAATTTTGAAATCGTCTGCGTTGGGTAAAGGGTTATGAACCTTTCTGAAAATTTTCACTAGTCCTGAAACGGAAAAAGCATCATTTATAATGTGTCTGGATCAGAAAATTTACCGGATTGATGTCAGAGTCTAAATTTTAGAGTAGGAAATTTGAAACTCATGTTTCCAGTTGGAAATAAAAGATCAAAATTTCTTATCATTAGTTGGAATTTTAATATTTTTCATGAACAATGTTAATTTATTGAATTTCCAACTATTTGATTTTTTGACCTCGGAATTTCCAACTATTAAAACAAAATACTCCTAGCTGGGGGATAAGACACCCCTCCCCCGGTCGCCACATCCCTGTGAACATTCAAGCTCTCAATTGATAATTGTCGGCTGTCAAGGTATCAGGAACCAATAGTTCTGTGCCCGTGATCTCAAATTTGACACCTTCCATTGGAAATGCGCTCTCAAACGTTTGATATACCGTAACTAACAAAAACATTACACATTTCTGTGTAATTTTTTGTAGCGGCATTTCACAAATGGACAGCAGACCCGGCGGAATGCAGTTGTTCGTTGATTCATTCAAGACCTGAAATATTTTTATACCCCTACCTTAGGTGGGGGTATATACGTTTCCTTGTGTCTGTCATTTCGGAGGACTTTCCAAACAATGGTCCGTCGGCCAGTCCTGGACTTGCGAATTCAGCCAGTCTCAACTTTTTATAGCATTGCTATGATATTTAAAATTTTGACCGACCATGGCGATAACTTGCGCATGCCACCCGGTTGCGTTGACATGCGTCACGTTTTGCCAGTTATGTCCTTTTGCAACTCTGATCATTAAATCACTGTATATTGACTTTGCATCCGAAAATAGACTTTCATTTTTTATCGCATTGTTCTGATATTTTGTATTGAACAACGGGTGTCTTCCCACTAGACCAATTCCCCTCAGACCTACTATATAGTGCTATTGATTAAGGGTTCATTAAGGATAATTAGGAAAACATTTATTTATAAAAAAAACTGCCCAACATCTATAAAATATCGAAAAGCCAGAAAATGAGCAGACTATCATCTGAAAAATGAGGTCCCCAGAGGGTGAATTTGGTGATGCTACCCTGCACAGCAGGGTAGCATCACTAAATTTACCCTCTGTGAACCATTCTGCAAATGACAGACTGCTTATATTCAGGCTTGAATATCAATAACATTAAATACATTTATAAATATTTATAAATATATCAAATTATTGATATAGAATTATTTTTAAAGTAGAACACACCAGTTGGTCTAAGGGGAATTGGTCTTTTGTGAATTGGCCTCGTGGGAGTTGGTCTACAGGGAATTGGTCTAGTGGGAATGAACCGAACAACGTGGTACTTGTACATACCTCCAGACTGTTGTGATACGCCTTTATGACCATTTATAGCACTTTGTAGTCTAGAGTATTGAACAAGAAGATTTATTTAACTTTACCCTATCATGGTTAGTCGTCTGCTATTGCTAAAGCACAATTGTCTACAATTTTTTAATCAGTTTTTATCTTTTTGTTTTCACTCAAATTTGTTCCCTCGAAATCTCGAAAGCTTGAACAAAATAAAGTGAACAATTGTTTGTTTTGTTTTCAAAATACTCGATAATTCGCAGTCATTTTCAGCTGAGACTCTTCATACGTTTGGAGAGTAATATGCAGCAAATAAAACAACACATACAGTACGTGGAGAGTGTATTATCACTAAATCACCCGCAGAGTGGAGATTCCACCCAAGCAATAATTGCAAATTTGTTGCAAAGCATAACAAGCACAAGCAAAGTTTCAGCTAATGAACCCCCGGGTTAAACCCGGAGGTCCATTGGCTGAAACATTGCTTGTGTTTTTTGTCGATATATACAAAATTTGAAAGTTATACCTTGCGTGACAACTCCACTCCGCGGGTGATTTAGTTGCAATCCACTCTCCACGTACTGTAGTGTTTTAACGGTGATCTCTGTCGGCACTCTAGTGCTCAAATTTAGTGATTTTCCGCAAAATTTAACAACTTCCAAAGACAATTTTTCCTTACTCCAAGTATTTTGTTTCAAAAGATATCAGTCAGTGGTGGCGCCAAGGAGGGGGGGGGGGGGGGTCAGAGGGGGGCTAAAGCCCCCCCCCCCCCCCCCCCCCCCCGTCGGAGAGGTCCAGCCCCCTCCCCCTCCGTCGGAGTTTTTAGTCAGTCCGTCGGAGAGTCTCGTAAACCCGACTTCACGAGAAATTTCTGACAATCGAATGCAGATATATCGTCTTGTCAGTCTCGAACCCGTGCAGCACTGGAACTTTGATAGAGAATAGTGATTCTCACGAAATTCCTTAATGTCGTTCGTCAAACTGGCTTTATAGTTGAAATATTTCCCGACCTTATTATAATATGTTTACTTTAACCCTTTTCCTAAGGTAAAGCGCTATCCTCGATCTCGTTCCAACGAGGGGTCATAACCTATGTTTTTGAGACAAAAAATGAAAAAAATTAGTTATTCAAGAATTATTTTTGCAAGTGTCGTCTGCTTTTCAGGTTAGGTGAAGGGTTAAAAAATCAACAAACGTACTCAATTTGCTTCTATTTTGGATCTCCAATTTACCAATTTTCGCTCATTTTCCTTCGTTTGGGAGGTCAAATGTTATAGCCCTCCTGTCGGAGAGGTCAGTCCCCCTCTCGAGAAATCCCTGGCGCCACCCCTGATATCAGTATGTATACACTTTGGTGGTATATTAAATATTTTTATCACATTATTACCCACTCATTTCGGAAAAATCGCTCTTTTCACGTCCAATAAACGCTTGACGTCAGAAGCCAGTTTCTACGTCGCAACAATGAGTTGGTTTGGTTTGGAAGTAGAATTGAATTAACCTCCTCTTATAAACACCACGATATAGCCAATAGCTGACGTGGCGTTCACCACCAATAAATTTCCTCTCATATTTCTTTAACTGTTTACTTTATACGAATAGCAGACGGCCTTTGCAAAACAAAAAACATCCCCCGAAAAGCTGAAGTTTCGTTTCTTGTTTCTAAAACATATCTTATGACCCCTCATTGGAACGGGTATGATGAGCTTATTACAACGAAGAGCCATAGGCTATGTTTTCGAGGTAAACATCGAAAAATAATAAATTTAGCTGGCGATTTTTATGATCAGCGTTAGCCTTTACCGCCGTAACGTTATAGGTAAATGGTTAAACTGCACGTAATATGATCAAATTTGTCATGCAAAAACCTATTGAGGTTAAATGAGAATAGTAACTTTTCTAAATGGGAAATATTTGCGTAAGTTAGCAAAACCTTTGCGTAATTTGGCAATACGTTTGCTTTATTTTGCAAAACAGTTGCCTTATTTCGCAAAAGTATTGCGTTATTTCGCAATTACTCTGCGCTACACACTAAAAACTAAAGTGTTAAAAACTACACTTGAAGTTCTGTATTTAACACTTACTAAGTGCTGAACTAGCACTTTGTTCAAGTGTAGATATCCCAGACCTTGACAGGTGTTACAATAATACCACTTGACAAGTGTAATGTCGCCACACTTAAAAGGAAACAACGTAGATGACGCGGATCAGGCTCGAACTCTCGAGCCTGATCCGCGTCATCTGCGTTGTGTCCTTTTAATTATGTACCCACCAAGCGCATATCAAATTATGGACGATTCTGGAAGAACCACCAATGCTAGACACATGGGAAGTGCCATCCATTCAAGTTTCAGACGTCTGACGATTGTAATGTTTAAGTGCTCAAAGCATTGCACTTTGAGTGTTAAAATCAAACCCTAAGAGTTAGAATGGGTTTAACACATTGAAAGTGTCAGTTTTAACACTTTAGTTTTTAGTGTGTATTTATACAATAACATGATGTTCGATGGCGTTGGGCTCCATTATTGGACCACCATCTGTATTTTTTTTTTATTAGGGTGTAACGACACATTAGCAGCCAGGGTCATATCATGTCGGTGACAGTTTTACGGGTGGAGGAAGAGAGAGTACCCGGAGATAACCACCGAGCAACGACGAGCAGCTGCCAGCTCCCCAACATCGTAGCTCCGCACTGCAGCACAGGCAGGGTTATATTGGTTGAAGACATGCGCACCATCGACGTGCAGTATGCCTTAGTACACGGCGTCATCATGCCCCCATGTGGACAATGAGTGTGAAGTGCCTTGCCCAATGACACAACGCGGGAGTCCGAATCGATCGCTCACACGGTCACCCATCCGAGGACTAACCGGGCTCGACGTTGCTAACTTCGGTGATCTGGCGAGAACCGGTTACCGCAACGCCACCTCACCCCCACCATGGCACTATGACATGATTTGTATGGTGCTAAACCATGTAGTACAATGGTTCTATTTATATCTATATAAGATCGTGGTGTCTGAGCCCACCTCCCACCCCCAGAGCGAATACCCCCCGGATAGTATTGTCAGATAAAAAAACATAAATTTTCAGTGAGTTTTGCAGTTTTATGAACTATCTGTGAACGGCAGAAATAATACAGATCGGATTCCATAACGTACGAACAGGATCATAAATCAGTGAATAGAGCATGATGCTAAATTAATTAAGCACGATGCTAAAATAATTAAGCATGATTGTAAAATATTTAAGCATGATGCTAAAATAATAAAGCATAATGCCTAAATAATATAGCATGATGCCAAATTAATTTAGCATGATGCTGAATTACGAGAGGGCCATGCATTTTAATTTTTCATGATGCTTAATTGAGCATGATGCCTAATTATTTACGCATCATGATATATTATTTTGCACGATTTCATGAATGCGACATAAATAATATAGCATGTTGCCGAAATAATTAAGCAAGATGCTGAATTACGAGAGGATCATGCATTTTAATTCAACTTTACGGAATCGGCTAGGAATCTCAATTACGGAATGCCTTATGTAGCCCGTTTATATGTAAACAGGGGGAATCTGATTGAACATTTTGAAGACCTGAGTGAAGGTATAGCTAGGAAGTAGTGATACAAGTCAATATTAATGGATGATAGTTTAGTCAATAGTACTGACCAGTACAAGGCCGCAATGGAACAAGACTGCTGTAGAAGCTAAGGATAGGACAGATGGAAGCCGCTGGTAAGACTACATTAGACCTCATTGAGGGATTTATCATGGCCCTCATGGCTTCATACGACAAAAAAGGGATTCTCCAAAAGGTATCCTCGATAGGTATCCTCAAATAATACAATACCAGGCCATAGGTATCCTCAAATACCGAAATGAGGCTAAGAGAGGTAGCAAATGAGGCCTCATTGAGGGCTTTTTTCATGGCCCTCATGCCCTCAAAAGAAATGAGGCTATGAGGGATAGTAAATGAGGCCTCATTGAGGACTTTTCACATAGCCCTCATGACCTCATACGACAAAAAGGGGTGCTAAAGGCCATATGTTTTCCAAAAAGGGGTGCCGAAATTGGGGTGACTGGGGATATGGTTGTTAAATACCGAGATGAGGCTAAGAGGGATAGTAAATTATACCTCACTGAGAGCTTTTCTCATGGCCCTCCAAAGAAATGGGGCTATGAGGGATAGTAAATGAGGCCTCATTGAGGGCTTTCTCATGGCCCTCATGGCCTCATACGACAAAAAGGGGAGCCAAAGGCCATATGTTGTTCCAAAAGGGGAGCCGAAATTGGGGTGCCTGGGGATATGCTGTTAAATGCCGAGAGAGGCTAAGAGGGATAATTATACCTCATTGAGGGATTTTTTCATGGCCCTCATGACCCCAAAAGAAATGAGGCTAAGAGGGATAGTAAATGAGGCCTCATTGAGGGCTTACTCATGGTCCTAATGGCCTCATACGACAAAAAGGGGTGCCGAATGCCATATGTTTTCCAAAAAGGGGTGCAGAAATTGGGGTGCCTGGGGTTATGGCTGTTAAATACCGAGATGAGGCTAAGAGGGATAGTAAATTGTACCTCATTGAGGGCTTTTCTCATGGCCCTCATGCCCTCAACAGAAATGAGGCTATGAGGGGGTAGTAATGAGGCCTCTTTGAGGGCTTTCTCCTGGCCCTCATGACCTTATACGACAAAACAGGCGTTTCCCCAAAATGGTGTTCCATGGGATGCGGCTGTTAAATACCGAGATGAGGCTGAGAGGGATAATAAATTATACCTCATTGAGGGATTTTTTTCATGGCCCTCATGACCTCAAAAGATATGAGGCTAAGAGGGATAGTAAATGAGACCTCACTGAGGGCTTTCTCATGGCATCATACAACAAAAAAGGGATTCCATAGCCACAGGTGTTTTCCAGAAAATGGGATTCCATGGGATATGGCCATTGGATATAGAGGTGATGAGAATCGGGTAGGACTTCGTTGTAATAAGGGGAGATAACTCTGCATAGAGATTACAGGAAATCAAGCAATCTGATTGGTTAGTTAGCGCCAGTAAAGTGAACAGATTGGGTGATCCAGATAAATGAAACAACAAGAGTACTCGGAATAGGGTCAGAACTAAAAAGAATAGACCAGAAATTGCTAAATATAGTAACAATAAGCAAAGCTGTTCCAGCTGATAGGCTCTTCTCCTCTACTGGTATATACTCCTAGTCAATCGAACTCACCCCCTGTGCACCTCGTTATCATAACACTACGTGCTAAGCCGATAAAATGTGGAATCTGTAGTAAATAAAGTCAATTTCGGTGATTTGGAGGGATTGTCGTGTTGTTTGTGGTAATTCGTGATACTCCGATTCAATCGAACACACCCTCCGAACATACCCCTGTCTTGTTATAGGCCTTTGGGTAACATAGCAACCACTTGCTACCATAGAAACCAAGATAGCGGCCTCCAGTATACAAAATGGACGACGGAAACACATATCACCCTATCAATACGCGCTGCGCATGCGCACTAACACCACGCAACACTATGGAGATGACGGCACAAGATGGCCGCACGCGCGGGTTACCCTGACAACCAAACATGGCGCCACCAGGCCACGTGACATGACGTCACTTCTGGGGTCCTACACGGGGTCCTGCCAATGGGGGCCGATCCATACATTTCCTAATACAAACGCCGAGCCCGGTTAGTCCTGGTATGGGTGACCGTCTGAGCGATCAACTCGGACTCCCGCGTTGTGTCCTTGGGCAAGACACTTCACCTCGATTGTCCACATGGGAGCACGATGACGCGGTGTATTAAGACGTACTGCACGTCGATGGTACGCATGTCTTCAACGAATCTGACTAATGGTCAAAATATTGGGCAGGGTCACTGAGGTCACCCGGGAGTCCTGGAGGACATTTTTTCAGAATTGCTGGAAATCGCATCTTAATACTCCCTAATAATTCCCAAACTCCATACTTGTATATTTTACACTCAAAAAACATGGGCGGGGGGCAAACATTTTGAAAGTGGGTCACGTTCATATCTCATGCTTGTGTGACCTATGGGCAATGGATTAACACCAAATGAACCAAAGTCAATGCAGGTTCAAAACATGGGCCAAGATCACTGAGGTCACTCTGGTGTTATTGAGTGTATTTTCTTATATAGCCCAAAATCTCACTTTATGACTCCCATGCCTTTCCGAAGTACGTATACGTATTATAAATTCTGCAGTATGCGAGACATTGCCATGCGCATCATTTTATCTCATTTTGATCAGCACTCTTATTATTATTATTATTATTATATAATTAAACCCTTTTTCTGTTCATGAATTTTCAGGCAAAATGATTGGCTAAAGTAGTTCTTGTTTTCTTTTCATAACACAGTGAACCGCAAAAAAAACGCATTTAGGCCCGCCTTAAACCACGCCCCCAATGTCTGTCTTAAAGATTACATTGCACAGGATGAATGGAAAAAGAACCTCCGCACGCTCATATTGTTTCAACATGAAAAGTAATTAATATTTATCTCATTGTATTAAAAAGACTTTCAAAATAAAATTTAATAAACAATGAGATCTATATCATGCTTTTTATTCCATGTTTAATTTGTTTACGTGGAGAGTGGACAGCAACTAAATCACCCGCGGAGTGGAGTTGTCACCCAAGCTATAACTTTCAAATTTTGTACATATCGACAAAAAACAAAGCAGTCCATTGGCTTAAACTTTGCTTGTACTCCTTATGCTTTGCAACAAATTTGCAATTATTGCTTGGGTGGAATCTGCACTCTGCGGGTAATTTAGTGATAATACACTCTCCACGTACTGTATATGCAATAGATGATCGTCTATCAAATCAAACGTGAACAATGGCCCGTTATAATAATCCAGAAACGAAACTCACGCCAACAAAACTTTTCAATTTCCAAAGTTCAACCAGCTTCATGTCATCTGGGCTTATATCGAACTCCACATTTACAAACTGAGTTTTCATGTTCTCAGGAAATGGTCAAAATCAGAATTAAATTTAATTCAGTGTTGCCTTGAATGACAGCACCCTCTTGTCAAGTGGAAAAGGAGATTGAAGTCTTGTGTAGGTGTGGCCTATGACGTTCCTTTTAACTTACGTAATTGATTGTCAGAAATTTTTTTAATGACAAACAACATGTTTCCATGAAATGTATCGTTATTTCAAACAGAATTTTAGAAAACTATGCCTGCCATTTTATTCAGTTATCACTAGGAAGCGTGAGGCGACCTGCTTTTTATTTTAACTCCGCAATGTAGAGAGTTTTTTTTTAAATTTATGGCCCCTCAAGTTTAATTATAAGGAATGATCGTTTGTCTCTGTCTATTTCTTGAGTTATGAACCCCCAAAAACAAAGGTCAAACATAACGTAAATGGGTACGCCCATTTACACAGGTTGGCCTTTGTTTTTTGGGGTTCAAAACTCAAGAAATCGAAGAAACAAACGATCATTCCTTATTTGATTTGTTGTGGATAGGTTCTGTTTTTGCCAGTAATCGCCTCCTGTTGATATCTTACGGTGACAACGAAGCATGGACGGTTTTTCTGGTATTCTTGTTGTTTTTCTATTTAATTTCTGCCTTTTTCAATTAGTTCTGAGACTTTCGCATGAATAATAAACAGCTGCGCCATGAGCGCATGATACGCCCGTTATTAATTACAAGAGGGAAGCACACAATATGAGTATACATGTGTACTTGTCAGGTTTTTTTATATTCTTGTACAATAATCATAACCAACAACATACTGTGTTCAATAATTTGGAAATAAAATTATTTGAATTTCATGTATATATCTTATGTCTATAGAGATCATAACTTGAAGAAAAAATCAACGATTTTCTAAGTAATAAAGTCCCATAACTCTGGAATGACTAATCGAACGGCGACACCAATCGAAAGAGAGCTTCCTTCCATCAACATAAACCACCTACCAAGAAATCGTGAAAATTTCTCGAAGCGTTCTCGAGTTATCGTACGACGTGTAAAAAAATCAACAATTTTCTAAGTAATAAAGTCCCATAACTCTGGAATGACTAATCGGACGGCGGCACTAAACGAAAGGGAGCTTCCCTCCATCGATATACACCACCTACCCAGAAATCACGAAAATCTCTCAAAGCGTCCCCAAGTTATCGTACGACGTGTAAAAAATCAACAATTTTCTAAGTAATAAAGTCCCATAACTCTGGAATGACTAATCGAACGGCGACACTAAACGAAAGGGAGCTTCTCTCAATCGATATACACCACCTACCCAACAATCACGAAAATCTCTCAAAGCGTTCTTGAGTTATCGTACGACGTGTGACCGGACGGACAGACGGAAATGGGCGTATAAAAACCATTGCATACTAAACCATTTTGAATATGTTTGGGAATATCATTGTATTAATTTATGGTCATCAAGTCTTTGCGTCAGAAAATAAATCCAACAGCTCCTTTCTTCTGACAAAAGATATAGACAAAATGCTGTAAAATGTCAGGGGGAACTGCAGGATCTTACCTACATAGTGACACTTGGCATCCGAGGCATACAAACACTGACAGTAGTGATATCAGAATGATTGATATTATTTCCTGTAAAATGTTAACCATTTACCCAACGGATCGCCCGCATCCGCCCTCGTAATATGCAACTTCAGCAGCTGAAAAAATATTATTTTTCGAAAAATTTCAAGCAAAAATATTTCATGTGACCCTTCTTTGCAACGAGCTCGTCGAGCTCGTTCCAAAGAGGGGTCACATGATATCGTTTTGTTGAATGTTTTTGAAAAAAATTAAAAAATGATATTTAAAATAATAAATTTTGAAATCGTCTGCGTTGGTTAAAGGGTTAAACCTATGCTCTAACCACAGGTTCCTGAGAATCTACGGGATTCGGTTCGATTTTAAATCTTAAGTTGCTATTCGGTTCGATTCCAATCGGCTTCACAATTCGTTTCTATTCGAATCTTAGCTTGGCATAGCATAGCTTGGCATAGCTTGGCATCAGTCATCTTCGTGTACCTAAAACTAGACTCTTTATCGGTGTGGATTGAGTTACTACCGGATACACTCCTAGTCTTTTTACAAGGTATAATAGCTCCGCCACGGCGTTGGGCAAATTATAAGATAACCAGCCAGGCCAACTAGAGTCGCATCACAGCAATAGCGCACTCTGTGGTAAGCGTATGCTGACCGCGGCCTTTTGTCTCGTCATTTTTATTCTCAGCTGCAGTCTCCATATACATCGAGGGAACTAACTGACTTTTTAAATGGGCTTCAGTTCAGCAATATATTACCTCGTTTACCCTTCACAGGAACCATTGGCTAGGCTGGCCACATTGACACATCGTGGTCTCGGTAATGCAGAGTATAAGGTAAGTAAATTCTATAGTATGTGGACAAGTGCGTGCATCACTAAAAGAAGAGTTACCTAAACGAATGTCCGGCAATCTTGGATCTGGCGAGTTCGGTTATATTCGTCTGAAAAGTTACAACTTGTATCTGATTGTGATTAAAGATCAACTTCATCTGGGTGAATCTATTCTCAAAACTCTGAAGCATGCCGAGTTTGTCGACTTCCTCTGGTCGTTCAGCTATCTGCTTGGGGACACATCGTGTCCTTGGTGGGCTGGTAATATGCACATTGTGATCAAAGAGGAACATTATGAGACAAGTGACATTGAAATGTTTCCCTTCATAAATTTCGACCCTTCAGACCTCAGTATCACACTATAAAATCAGTCGGGGTAAAAATCAACCCAAATCAACTGGGGGGAGTGAATACGAGCCCAATTGGGCGGAAATCATTTGGGTAAAAAGTTGTTCTCGCGAAATATTATTTTATGATCAGTTCTGGCACGAATACGGTTGCAGACGTCCAGGAACCAGTGGTGCCTGCTGTCAACTCTATGAGTTGATTACATATGTAAGAGTGATTTGCGCATGTCTGTCGAGCATGGAAACCATCTTCAATAAAAAATGCAGACAGTGTTGTCCTTTTCCAAAATGCAGTCCTATCGTTGCACTCGAAAGTGTTTTGAATGCCTAGCTTTGTTATTGAATATCTGAAGCACATTCGGCCACGAGTTGTTCTTGCGAAATATTATTTTATTATCAGTTCTGGTACGAATACGATAGCAGACTTCCAGGAACCAGTGGTGCCTGCTGTCAACTCTATGAGTTGATTGCATATGTGTTTCGTGTTCTATACATCCCAACCTTCATTTTGATGTATAATTTGTGTATATTTAATTTAAATTTAAGGAATATGAGAGGTGAGAATTTAAAAATAAACAAAATTCCTTTACTTATATAGCACCTTAACCCTTTACCCAACGTAACGGCCAAAACCGGCCAGCGCTATTCTCAAAAATCGCCAATTAATTTTCAAAATATTTTCATTTTTTGTCTCAAAAACATAGGTTATGACCCCTCGTTGGAACGAGCTCGTCGAGCTCGTTCCAATGAGGGGTCATAACCTATGTTTTTGAGACAAAAAATGAAAAAATTTAGTTATTCAAGAATTTTTTTTGCAAGTGTCGTCTGCTTTTCATGTTAGGTAAAGGGTTAAAGCGATCTTTACCACTATTTGATTTTAGACGGCGTTGTATATCGATGCTTCTTTCCGTTCGATGACGTTTACCGGAAATCGAAAGTAAATTCATATGTAAATAAAAGCGAAGGTTTTGAAATTTATACCACCATGCAGCCATGTCGCTGTGTTCTGAAGAAGTTTGATGCCCTAGCTTTGTTCTTGGATATGTTAAGCACATTTGGCCACAAGTTGTTCTCAGGAAATATTATTGTATTATCAGTTCTGGTACGAATACGGTAGCAGACTTTCAGGAACTAGTGGTGCCTGGTGTCAACTCTGTGAGTTGATTTCATATATTTTTCGTGTTCTACACCTCACAAACTTCATGTTGATGTATAATTTGTATATTTAATTTGATTTTAAGGACTATCAGAGGTGGGAATTTCAAAATAAACAAAATTCCATTACTTATATAGCATCTTAATCTGTCAATAACCCTTACTTAAATCTATTTTTGAAAATATTTTGCTGTCTGACAACCTTGAAAAAGTTTCATCTGGATTTGGAATTGACTATGGGTCAATTGCAGTAATTTTATTTATGTTTCGAAAGTCGATACATACAGATTATCATGATAATGTGCATGTTCTGTGATTTGTATCAGATTCTCGGTGGTGTCCAAAAATGGGATCACAACTCTCCGGCTTTATAATTCATTTATCTAACAATTCTGTAACATAAACAGATTAAATCTTAATCCTTCACCCAACGTAACGGCCAAAACCGGCCAATGCTATCCTCAAAAAAATCGCCAATTAATTTTCATTTCTTGTCTCAAAAACATAGGTTATGACCCCTCGTTGGAACGAGCTCGTCGAGCTCGTTCCAACGAGGGGTCATAGCCTATGTTTTTGAGACAAAAAATGAAAAAATTAGTTATTCAAGAATTTTTTTTGCAAGTGTCGTCTGCTTTTCATGATAGGTAAAGGGTTAAATTATTTTCAAACATTTTTGGGACATAATGTTCGGTCTACCGCTGAAACGCACACAGAATGTATCTATGTGCCTGTTATGATAGCCCGTAGCGCTACCGGAAACGAGTCGTCTATATGATACGGAATCAGAATGAGTCGTCTATATGATACGGAATCAGAACACATTATGTGATACGCACCGTTTCTCGTGGTTTCCAGGCCAAAATCTATATGATTGTTAGATAAAACTTCATATCAGGCGAACATATCTAACATGGTTTTTACTTCATCTTGTATAGTTTGTATCACTGACATTTAGTTCGTACTGGCTCAGAGGACAAACATCTTATTTCATACTGAGTTTTGTTTCACCAGGTACATCAGTTAATACATCACAAAATGTTTGTAACCAATTTTGGAGTTCAGATCTTTGCGGTGAAGGAATGTTATGCGATTCTGTGCCTACAACGAGACTTGATCAGAATTTCCGGAAACACACACTGTGGTGATGATAAATTTATCTCACAATATTGACCACAAAATGTGTTATAAAACTATTTTAAGGGAACTGTTTCGTTTGCCTTATCGATGGAAAGACGCAAGTTGAAATATATGTTTCCCTACATTTTAGGTTTGGAATCTTAAGTAATTCATCTTCTCTTATCTCATCACTTTCCTCTTCTATTAAATCAAGGTCTACCTCGCTATCTATAACCCAAATACAACTGTTTACATCAACCCTTTCTAACAGCGCCACTTTGTTCATCAATTTTTGTCATTTTCACAAACTAATGACTTTTCTGGATCTCGAAAAATCTACTTTTTCAACAAATATGCATTGTAAGTTTAAACATCGCCACTGATGTCTGATTTATACTGTTAAAAAAAGTAGGGGATATCCAAACAGATGTTGATATTTTCGGAATATGGTACTGGATACGCGTGATTGCACACATCAATATGTTACCAAGTTTGGTGTGGATCATGAATGTCTGTGGGGTACGTTCTGAAAGTTTCGTTTGTACTGGACTGGCGTTTTCGGAGGTCTCGTCTTTCTTTTCTTGGTATAAACTCGTTCGTCAATTGTTTCTGGTCGAAACGTAACCTTTCAGGTTTGCGAAGACTGACACATAACGAACGTTTATGTGCCGTTGGCATATTGGAAGCTGGCAACAGACAGACTGCCGTGGCTCAAATTCTCAACTTTACTCAATCGGTGATTACCAGGTTGTGGTCACGCTACCATCAGACAGGTAATGTTGATGACAGAAGTCGGTGAGGTCGTGCAAGAGCGACAACGGCTAACCATGATCGTTTCATCCGAACCACAGCATTTGGTAACCGCCACCAAAGTGCCTCAGAAATTGGACAGTAGCTGCACCGAGCGACAGATGTGCGAGTCCGTGGTCAGTCTATCCGAAATCGTCTACTCAGCTGGAATTTGTACGCTCGATGACCTCGAATAATTCCACGTCTGACTGAACGTCACATCGCTACAAGGCGTAATTGGTGTGGTGCACGACAGCGCTAGGACAACCGTTGGTGGAGCAACGTCATGTTTTCCGATGATTCGAGGTTCACTCTCGACTTCCACGACAGGCGAAACAGAGTGTGGCGGAACGAACGATACCTTGACCTAACCGTTAGGCAGCACGATCGCTTTGGTGGTGAATCGGTTATGGTGTGGGGAGACATAACCATGACAAGCAGAACAGCATTACATGGCATCCAAGGGCGTGTCACAGGGCAGTCCTACCGTGACAACATGTTAGCAGCTTATGTGGGGCTTTTTGCGCGACGATTCATATTCCAAGATAACAATGCAAGAGCACATAGGGCCCGTGTCTCTACAGAGTTCCTCCAGGAGCAGAACATCACTGCACTGCCTTGACCAGCACTAAGTCCAGACGATTCATGAACCGAGCCCGTCTGTGATATGCTTGGCAGGCGCGCTCGACAACGCCAACAGCCCTCTACTAATGTCCAGGAACCTGCCGCTACACTGCAGGAAAAATGGAATAACATCAGTCAAGCTGATATTGGACGTTTGATGAGTATGCCACGTCGGATCCGCGATTGTCTCGCGAACCGAGGAGGATTTACAAGGTATTGAGGTCTTGGACTGAATGTAGTGAATTCTCTGACTGACCGTCCATGTCTTCTATAGCTCAGTGCGTGGAATATGTGCTTGTCAGACACCCAACTATCGCTGGAATCATTCACCAGATGTCATAGAGCAATGCCTCAACCGTCGTTGTGATGAAAATATAAATACTTTTCTTCATATATCTCATTTGTATCAAATATCCCCTACTTTTTTTTATAGTATATAATCACATACATCAATCTTCTCTACAACTTTATAGGGCCCCTGCCCTTGCATTACCCATTTGTTATGATTGGTTGGGAGCAAAACTAAAGCACACTTAATTTCAAACTTTCTATCTCGTTTTTTTTTGTTATAATACTTCTTATATCTTTTTCTTGCCGATTCTAGTTCTCTTTGGGCTAACTTTAATGTATCATGAAGCTTTTGTTTCAGATCTAAAATATATTGATAAGTAGTTCTGATATCTGGTTCTGCTACTTCCCCTGTCTACAAGTCCTTTAGTATTGCCGTTGGACCTCTTACTGTCCTCCCAAATAATAATTCAAATGGACTAAACCCAAGCTCTCTTCTGGTGCTTCACGATATGCAAAGATGTGCTCAGAACGACCACAAGACTGGGGTCGGTATATACAGCTTATCACCACAATGTGTGTTTCCGGTAATTCAGATCAAGTCGAGTTGTAGGAACAGAACAGTATTTCGACGAGCCCGTTAGGGCGAGTCGAAATGCGATTCTGTGCCTACAACGAGACTTGATCAGAATTTCCGGAAACACACACTGTGGTGATGATAAATTTATCTCACAAAATTGACCACAAAATGTGTTATAAAACTATTTTAAGGGAACTGTTTCGTTTGCCTTATCGATGGAAAGACGCAAGTTGAAAAATAGAATAGCGTTCATTGATCTCCATACTGAGGTCAGTGATGACGTTACACTTCAGAGAAAATTACATCACTGGGATTCACTTTACTGAATACTGTCTTGCGAAGTGGAGCAACTGCATGTTTCGTCAACGTGAATTTGGTTGTTACTTTTGCAATAATTACTGGTGAATTAAATATCCCTCTTGGTGTAAAGGTTTATTATATTTTAAAATATGCCATTCATAGTTTCTTGAGGTGGAGTTTTCCACGTTTCATAGCGAAAGCTAATCTTTTAACTGGAGAGAAGCTTCGACTCCAGCGTTTAAGAAAATCCCAATAATAACCAGCCCAAGATGCCGAAAAGTGCGCATAATTTAACTATTCGTTACGTTAACTTCCCCAGTGACATTTTAGCATGCCGTGCATAATAAATACGTTACATAGCGTTCAGATGGCAGATACAGTGTCATATACGGCTCAGAGAAAACAATATTAGGTTCGGTTTCGCCTAACCTAATATTGTTTTCTCTGAAGGGTAAAACGCGAAGCGATCGAAAAAGGATATTAATGCCGTTGTTTTGGCAGCATCAGAATCACGCGCTTGTATCAGGGGCCCTTGATACGGATTCGGAACAAGGGCCCAGGTACATTGAACTTTAGTTGCATAACTGTGCAAAAACGCCCCGATTTGTGAGATAAATACCTTTTCCAGTCTTGTGGTCGTTCTGAGCACATCTTTTTCCCCATACTTTGCAGTGTTCCATTAAAGTTTTCCACCAAGCCATTACAACTGGGGTGATATTGTGTGTTTGTTAGCATATATATCGATTGTAGTCTATTTACCGCTTGCATGATCTTTGAGGTGAATTGATGCCCATGTCGGTTAATATTTCTGTGGGAAACCCAAGCCTTGTAAACATATTACACAATGCTTCGGATGGTAGTGGAACTGCTTCAGGGTAACGAGTGGCATAATCTACCACCGAGAATGTATCCTTTGAAATGGCGTTTCAGTCAATGGCATTTGGTCTAGTGGAACCCATGTTACCCTGCCCTTGGGACACCGTTCTTTGACAACTGTCACATGAAAGGCAAAATAGTTTTACATCTCTTTGTATGCCCGGCCAATAAAACTGAGTCAAAATTTTATCAGAAGTTTTTTTTCATTCCCAAATATCCCCAACACCGATTCGTGTGCAATTTTCAAAACCACCTCCCTATAACTTTTTGGAACAACGACTTTTTTTTTAATTTTACCATGTTCAAATTTTGGGTTCTGATAATATCTGTAAAAATATTACTGATGTTTCAAAACCATGATACTACACCATTACGTCCTTATCTTTTCTCTTTTGTTTTTGCCTTGCTCCTTATCGATGTTAGTAATCCATCAGTCCTTTGCTCACTATTAAGCTCAAGTGGGTTTACATCTAAACCATCTAATACTTGTTTTCTGCAAGGTTTTGCTTTCGTGTCATCACAACTTGTACAGCATTTGACTGGCAATGTTCCTCCCCTCTTCCAACTCACCAGTTTGGCTATCACTTACCGAATCGTGAGGATGATTCAAGTTTAATATTTGATCACTGACCATGTCCATCCCTGAATTCATTTACATACCCAACTCCTATCTGGGTCACTTGGAGATCTTATACCTTCAATGTTCCCCAAAATCAGATCATAAAGTGGGTTACTCATGCACAAAGCTTCGACTAAACCTGTATAGCATGGAGTGTTAACAATAATGTTTACAACAGGAACATCTCTCACCGTCCTATCAATAAGTATACATATTACATCTTTGATTCTTTCCTGTCAACTTGCTAGCTTCAACTAATTCTTTACGAACAAGACTACAGCCGCTGTCCCGCAATGCAGTTATTTTCTGACCACCAATAGAACCAAACTCACTTGGCATACATTTGAGTTTACACCTGTTTTCACACATTGCACTAATTAATGGAGGTTTATGGCCACATGACAATTCAACATCGTTACCATTAGTGCAACAAGTATGCTTTCATTTGTGGTCCGATACACAAACACTGACTGTTTCAATAGGTGTACTATTCTCTGACTCACAGCTCTCACAATTCTTATTATGCTTCACATTTGTAACATCAGCCGGGATTGGTTAATTTGACACCTTCTAAAAGTCATAGTACTGGAGTTTTGGGGCAAAACATGGGTACTATCGGAACGTTCTTCCCTGGAGACAAGAGAACGTAGAAAATGTAAGCTCCACTTCCATTGATCAGTGTCGATTGGAATTTCTCAACACCAAACGCTGGCTCCGTGTCCGTTTAACTTTTTTCCTCACCGGTAGACCCAAACTTACCAACAAATATATCAACTTCATTGGGTGTGTTTTCAATTTTAACTGCAAACAATAAATTCAAAAGAATCAGAAATATTAAAAACTCACGTGTTGTTCGCCACTTAAGTGAATCCTGAATATGAGTTATGACTTCAATCAATGATATTTCCACAAGTTTAGTACTCCTCGACCTCACTGAGCATCCGCCTCAAGTTCAAAATAAATTGTTTCACTCCGCTTAATTCTATCAACTGTCGTCGTCCGAGAAACATGAATTTATATTCCATTAATTTATACCACTTATCACACAAGCATTAATAATGAATTATAACACGAACAGCATGACGCAGTTGTAAACACTGGCATTTGGTGTTATAGAAACTCCCAAAGCGACGGCACTTGTGACAAGTCATTTTCGAAGAGACGTCATTCGTTCGAAATGACGTCATGTTTTGGCATTCGACTACATTGTTATTACAAGATTGATGGCCTGTTGCAGTTAACGCTTAACAATGAAAGTTATTTTTTGTTCGACATAATAAAATAATTAGAACGTTTCTTTTCATGTTCTATCGGTCGATAGCACCCGAGTTTGTGTGATTTCTGAAATAAAACCTTCAGCAGCTTCGCTGCTTCAGGTTTTATTTCAGAAATCACACAAACTCAGGTACTATCGACCGATAGAACATGAAAAGAAACGTTCTAATATTATAATATGTAATGATGAACTCGCCCCCTTTTGAACATTGCCCCACATTTTTGGAACCCTGTTTCTTCTGTCATTGTCGCTCAAAACAATCTTATACCACACGGCCAGTTTTTCTACAAAAATAACAACGTTTCACTGGACCTTGGTTTGCTCCATTCATGCCCCTTTCCTGACCTTTATTTTTGGAATGTGAATTTTGCTTGACAACATTAAAACCACTTTCATCATGTAAACCTGATTGCTAATCAGACTTACTCAAGCTACCCCCGTGTGTTTCAACACATTGTTCTACCAAACTTGCCATTCTATCAATACTCTCAGGTTTCCTTTCCTTTATAAATATGGCCACATGCTTTGGACATATATTTAAAAACTGTTCTCTGAGTAGCAAATCTTTCAAACCATTCATAAGTATTATCAATAACCCCGAAAATCTATCCATCTATTTAAATAATGCTCCAGACGAGCTGCAAATTGAGGGGCGGATTCCTCCCTGTCGGACACACATGTTCTAAATTTTTGTTTAAAGCCTTCCTCAGTCAACTGATACCGATTTAACAATGACTCTTTACGTTCCGCTCCAAAGTTTTCCAGGCATTTCCAAATGTGACATGCCATACACTCTCTTCAAATGCAAATATTCTGTAACTTAGTTATCTAACCCATTACATGTATTACATTTCCCAAATCCACAAAAAAACATATAACACTATCTGACTAAGTAGAAATAAACAATCGGAATGTGGGTGGAATTATTTATTGTCAAAGGCAAAACTTCAACCTGAAAAATTGCCTGAAAAAATACCGAAGCCAGTCATTTTCAGCCACCTAGCAGCCTCAGAAGCAGAATTTTCCCACAACCCCGCCTACCCACCCCTGGAGCAGAGCATCCCTTGTTTCTAAAATGCAAAATTTTTTTTATATGTTTCCGTCTCATTTTTAAGTTATCTGTCTGGTAACAAACCCGTGTAAAAATAACATTTAAAAAAATAGCCAATTTTTCGAAGCCACTGTTTCCCATAATTCATCTGGTAATTTACCCCTATGTATCAGACTCCCACATTGGGACCAAAACTTCAAATTCTCTTGTCCAACAAAAAGCCTAATGTACTCATATATCTGATACTAAAAATGTATCTCTATTTTACATGGCCTTAGTTTCAACATATGCCCTTTGTTTTGAATTTCACCCCTGTCCCTGTGCAATAGTGCGAAACTGTGGAGCGGAACCTTAACCTTATTATAGTTCCCTGCATCTGAAGGTGGTAAACTAGAATATACATTCAGAGCCTTAAATGCAATGCCCAGTCTTTATGTTAAAATTAGAGTAAAAGCCTCGCCCTCTGATTGGATGAGAGCTGGCGTAGTTTCTTTTAATGTTTACGGCTCATGTAGCAAATGTTACCGTCTGACGTCACAACGCGAAATATTTGAAATGACGTCACCCGTTTCGTAATTGCTTCATCAATGGAGTGACTAGCAATCCGCTTCATTTTTCTGGATTTTTTCACACGTGCAGCAGACGATGTTCCGGATGAAGTGTTGTTTAAATTACAAAACGATTCACGATTTGAACTGAGATGGAATGAGTTTATCTGGTTTATTGATTATTTATCCAGCCAGTGGCTGGGTACACGAGAGGTTTATTTACTAAACCTGCGATCGTTAAAAGTTGCCTTGAAGAAGGCAACTTTTAACGATCGCAAGTTTAGTAAATAGGCCTCTCGTGTTTCACGATGTAGGTTTTGGGCTATGGGTAGTGTCTTATTGAAACATATACGTTATTGTGATGAGTTGACGGTAACATGGTCTTAGGTTTATGGCTCGGAGCGTATGTTCAACCGAGACGCTTCGCGTCTCTATTGAACATAAGCTCCGAGCCGCAAATCGCAGACCATGTTACCGTCAATTCATCAGAATAATTTATAATGTGGCCACCTAAGACTTGTTACATAATTCACAAAATGCTGTAACTAAGCATCCATGTCATCGTGACTTTCCCGAAAGGGAGACAACTTCGGCCCTCTGGCATACGGTGTTCCCTCAGATTCATCACTCTTCTCACTTTTGACTTTTTCGAATTCATTTTGCTTCTCTAAAATGTCAAATTTAGGATTACTTTCAATCTCGTGTAATTTTATTTTCATCTCACACTCTTTAATTCTCTCTTCCCTGTCTAAGGTGTCTTTTTTCTTTTCTCTCCTCTCGTTTCTTATCAAATCCACTGTATTTCCTTTCTACAGATTCTAATAACTCTTTATCACTCAATACCAGCTCTTTCATAACAGTTTTAACATCTATTTCCGTGTTACAAGTCTGAAACCATGTGTAAAACCTGCACAGTAGTATGATGCACACACTGAAAACCGATAGCGTACAAACTCCCACGTACAGTACGTGGAGAGTGTATTATCATTAAATCACACGCAGAGTGGAGATTCCACCCAAACAATAGTTGCAAATTTATTGCAAAAAATAACCATCACAAGCAAAGTTCCAGCCAATGGACCACCGGGTTGAACCCGGAGGTCCATTGGCTGAAACATTGCTTGTATTTTATGTCCATATGTTCAGAATTGGACAGTGACACATTGGGTGATAACTCCACTCCGCGGGTGATTTAGTTACAATCCACTCTCCACGTACTGTATAGGCGGAATGAACAAAAAAATAAAATAAATAAACTTTGCAAAATACCCAAATCTCTACTTTTTATTTTTTTTCTCTCTTTCTTTCAACGTGAAACAACTGGTGCTAAAATGAACAGCAGGACTCGTATCTGAATTATCGCTTCAGCATCAGATATTGCACCCCATTTTCTAATATTCCACAATCTGAAAGCAATGCAAGAAACTAAATGACAGTTAAACACAGTAACCACTTCAGCGAACAGTACCTGGTAACCCAGTAACCTCACGAACTTTCTAATTTTCTGTTTCTTTTATTGTATATCTAATCACAGCCCATCACACTTCTCGTTGACTTGACATCTCCACGAAAGATCACCACTGAAAATCGAATCATCCATCAACGAATATTTATTCACTATTGACAAAGTCTGGGACAAAATTATCCACTGTATCATTGATGAATAATTTCATCACCAAATAATCCTATTTCTGACACCATTTGTCACAGGGTTCAGCTGATAAATAAGCATATTTGTTGAATCGGTTTTATCATTACGATTTATTTTACAGAATGAAAATATGGTTTACTTCTCACTTTCATAATATTTTGCTGAATGGTTGATATATAACAGTTCACATCAGTCTCCACCTATGACTTTGACGAACATCACTAAGCTCAATAAACAGCAACAAGCATAATCGCACTAAGCAGTTATCCACACAATGGTAATAATCATTTTATCTTACAATATATTGGGGGATAAGTCGAGAATGTAGACGAATATATAACGAACTATTTATTCGTACGGATGAACAAAAAGAAAAAAAAAAAGGAATTCACGCGAAAGGAACGTGCTTGTATCCGACCCCCTGATACAAACGTCTGTATCAGGGGGTCGGATACACGACAGTTGCTGAGTTAATACAGACAAAATACATGCTGATTGTAAGATAAATTATTTTATCAACTTATAAAGGCAACCCTGACTATGTTACATTATCACTTTACTGTTAAGTAATTTTTAAATGTAATTTTCAAAACTGTCATTAACAATAAGGTGCTATATAAGTAATGGAATTTTGTTTATTTTGAAATTTTCACCCCTGATATTCCTTAAATTTCAAATTAAATATACACAGTTATACAGCAAAATGAAGGTTGGGATGTACAGAACACGAAAATATATGAAATCGACTTATAGAGTTGACAGTAGCCACAGGCACCACTTGTTCCTGAAAGTCTGCTACAACCGAACTGACAATACAATAATATTTCCCGAGAACAACTTGTGGCCAAATGTCCATATATCCGAACAAAGCTGGCCATTTAAAACACTTTAGGATGCAGCGAGCAGACTGCATTTGGGAAAAGGACAATACTGTCTGCATTTGTTATTGAAGATGGAACCCTAAATAAGTAACGAAATTTTGTTTATTTTGAAAATTCTCACCTCTGATATTCCTTCAATTCAAATTAAATATACAATAAATATGCATGAAAATGACGATTGAGATGTATAGAACACGAAACACATGTGCAAGCAACTCATAGAATCGACTATAGGCACCACTGGTTCCTGGAAGTCTACTGCCGTATTCGTGCCAGAACTGATAATTTAATAATATTTCACGAAAACAACTCGTGGCAAAATGTGCTTTACATATCCAAGAACAAAGCAAGGGGATCAACATTCTTCAAAACACGACGACAGAGCTGCATGGGGGTAAATTCCAAAGCCTTTGGATTGTTTACGTATGAATAAACTTTCGATTTTCGGTCGACGTCATCGGACGGAAAAAGCATGTAAAAACAACGTCGTCTAAAATCAAATAATGAAAAAGATCGCCTTCATACAGTATACTGTTATTAGATAGAGATTACACAGTTGCCATATTCAATGCAAGGTATCATGATACCTGTTGAAATTTCTTAGAATTACGATTTTGTTTTTCGATGAAAATTCGTGGTATCGAGTGATTTGTGCATGTCTGTCGAACATGGATACGATCATCTTCAATAAAGAAAATACAGACAGTGTTGTCCTTTTCCCAAATGCTGTCCTATCGCTGTATTCGAATGTGTTTGGAATGCCTAGCTTTGTTCTTGGATATATGAAGCACATTTGGCCGCAAGTTGTTCTGTCAAATATTATTTTATTATCAGTTCTGGTACGAATACGGTAGCAGACTTCTAGGAACCAGCGGTGCCTCCTGTCAAATCTATGAGTTGATTACATATGTGTTTCGAGTTCTATACATCCCAACCTTCATTTTGATGTATAATTTGTGTATATTTAATCAGAATTTAAGGAATATGGGAGGTGAGAATTTCAAAATAAACAGAATTCCATTACTTATATAGCCCATTAACCCGACGCATTTCTTGACTCTACTCGCACGATTTCTTTTCAAAGCTACACACAGTCCATCAATTCAATACACCTATTTAACACTCAAAGTACTAAATTAAACATATCGGTATTTGCATTTACTGGCAGATGCCTACCTAAATAAGGACACAAGCTCACCTTATCCCTTCCAAGGAAACAACCTTGTTAATTTGAATCTACAATTTTACCTTGACACATCAGTGGCGAAACAAGTTTCAGTTTATTTAGACACATGTCACACTGAACTCGTGACAGCCCAAACAGTCATCGCATGGCGATATCTGCACCACATATTAAAATTATAAAACGAAACATTTTGGATCCACTGAAATCGCTGTATTTGATGGTTGTGAATGTGACATATCAACAAAGGGCATGGAGGAAGCACGCAGAGCTAAGGGTAGATATTCCGCAGATACCAACATCTCACTTGACCTGCCAGTAACCGCTTCCCAATCTGATTTTGTGGCCAATCATCCGAACAAAGCACAACTTATCCGTCTGTCTGGAATTTGCCTACATCGATGCCCAATTGAAGCGAACAAACGAAGCTGCTGATGTCCTGAACTCGAAGACCGCACAGAACAGAGCTCGGAAGAACGAAACCAATGTCGTAGGTGTTGGAACAGACACCGACTTACTTACTATTCTAACATCTCGCTACTATTCCGAATGGAACATATACACGATCTTCTCCATCGCAACCAAAGTTCTCTTCTCAATCGGAGACATTGCCATCAAGTTGGATAAGTCAATGGTAAAGGTGTTACTGACACATGCTATCAGCGGGTGTGACACAACGTCGGCGGTCTTTCGCCAAGGGAAAAGGAAATTATTGAGCTTGATGGTCTCTGAACTTGCTGGAGATTTACTCTTCCATGGCACAGGCAGTGCAACTCAAGAGATTGCCTCGTCGGGAAAGCGAATTATATTGGTGCTGAACGACGTGAGAAACCAAAATCATAACCGATACGTTGCCTTTGAGAGTTCTGTAGCGAAAACTGAGCTGAATAAGTGCATTCAACTTGCTTTCCCTCCACCAACCAGTTGTGCGACATACCATCACCCTTTCATACAGTTGCATATACTCTTCGAAAAAAAAGAAACGCAAAAACGGGTATAGTCACGATAACATGACAAATTTTGGAGAATATAGTGATGAAGTGTGGCTGTAGATATGTTTAACGGCATATCGTGGTGGTCTAAACATCAAAAGTTATTGTGATGAGTAGACGGTATCATGATCTGAGGTTTGTGGCTCGAAGCTTATGTTCAACCGAGACGCGAAGCATCTCGGTTGAACATACGCTCCGAGCTGCAAACCTCAGACCATGTAACCGTCTACTCATCACAATAACGTAGATGTTCCAATAAGACATTACCAAAAGCCCAAAGCCTACATCGTGAAACACGAGAGGCTTGTTTACTAAACTTGTGATCGTTGAAAGTTGCCTTTTTCAAGGCAAATTTTAACCATCACAGGTTTAGTAAATAAACCTCTCGTGTACCCTCGACGGCACGGGATAAATAATCAATAAACCACATAAACTCATTCCATCTCAGTTCAAATTTCGCGTTAACATTTGCCACTTGGGCCGTAAAAATAGAATATACTAAGCGACTGGCTCTCGTCCAATCAAAGGAGGAGGATTTTCGGCTTATTGGAACATTGTGTAAGATTTTGGACAATAGGGCATAGTTTCGGCCACCGTGACCCCCAAAATATTGGAAACTAATGAAACAAAGTTACTACTGAGTGAATACCTGATCATGAAGTTGCACGCTCCGAGCATAAGAGCTGAGCATGTGTGGGTATAAATGGACATGGAAATAGGTCGAAATTCGCACAGTGTTAAAGGGACTTTGCTCATGCAAAATGCCGCGTTTGACCGAAGCTAATAAGAAATAATGCCACTGGCCGCTTCGAAACAGGCGAATCAGCTGTAAATTGACTTTATTTACAATGGATTCCCCATTTTATCGTTGTAGAACGTAGTGCTATAGTACCAAGGGGTGGGCAAGGGGTGCGTTCGATTGGACAGGAGTATACCCCAGTAGCGTAGAAGAGTCTATCAACTGAAACAGCTTTGCTTATTATTACTATATTTAGCTTTTCTGGACTATTCTTGTTAGTTCTGGCCCTATTCCGAATACTCTTCTAGTTTCCTTTATGTAGATCCTTTATATAGATTATAACCAACTAATCAGATTGCTCGATTTCATGTAATTTCGTATAACAACGAAGTTCTATTCGATTCTCAGCACCTTTATATCCAATGGCCATATCCCATGGAATCCCTTATTGTGAAACGTCTCTGGTTATGGAATCCCCTTTTTGTCGTATGAGGCAATGAGGGCTATACTGAAATGAGGCTCAAAATTCAATGAGGCTATGGGGCATAATAAATGAGGACTCATTGAGGGCGGGCATAATAAATGATAGCCTCATTGAATTTTGAGGTTATGAGGACCATGAAAAATCCCTCAATGAGGTATAATTTAGTGCGACTCATAGTCTCATTTCAGTATTTGAGGATACGTATGGCCTAGTATTATATTATTCGAGGATACCTATCGAGGATACCTTTTAGAGTATCCTTTTTTTGTCGTATGAGGCAATGAGGGCTATGTAAAAGCCCTCAATGAGGCCTCATTTAGTATCTCTCTAAACCTCATTGAATTTTGAGGTCATGAGGACCATGAAAATCCCTCAATGAGGTATAATTTACTACGACTCTCAGCCTCATTTCAGAATTTTAGGATACCTATGGCCTGGTATTGTATTATTCGAGGATACCTATCGAGGATACCTTTTGGAGAATCCATTTTTTGTCGTATGAGGCGACGAGGGCTATGTAAAAGCCCTCAATGAGTCCTCATTTATTATGCCCCATAGCCTCATTGAATTTTGAGCCTCATTTCAGTGTTTGAGGATACCTATGGCCTGGTATTGTATTATTCGAGGATACCTATCGAGGATACCTTTTGGAGAATCCATTTTTTTTTTCGTATGAGGCCATGAGGACCATGAGTAATCCCTCAATGGGGTCTAATGTAGTCTTACCAACCGCTTCCATCTTGTCAAAGTTCCAAGGCCACTACAGGTCTATGACCTATATGTCCTATCATTACCTTCTACAACAGGCTTGTTTCATTGCGGCCTTGTACCAGTACTATTGACTAAACTATTATCCATTAATATTGACTTGTATCTACATCGTAGCTTTACGCTTTCAAAATGTTCAATCAGATTTCCCCAGTATACATATAAGGCAATCCGTAATTGAGATTCCTAGCCGAGTCCGTAAAATTTGGATTCCGTGATTTGACATCAACACACGAGGGTATTCCCCTTTCCTATTGGAAGAATTTAGTTTAATGGGTTGTAGTTCATTCAGTTAAAATTCAGATCAGACGAGACGCCCTAGTTGAGACGGAGGCGAAGCCGACGTCGAAACTCATGAGTTTTTTATGGTTCCGCTCTACAGTTTCGCACTATTGCACAGGGGTGAAATTCTAAACATAGGGCATATGTTGAAACTAAGGCCATGTAAAATAGAGATATATTTGTAGTATCAGATATATTATTACATTAGGCTTTTTGTTGTCCAAGAGAATTTGAAGTTTTGGTCCCAAAGTTGGAGTCTGATACATAGGGGTAAATTAACAGATGAATTATGGAAAACAATGGCTTCGGAAAATTGGCTATTTTTTAATATGTAATTTTTACACGTGTTTGTTAGCAGACAGATAACTAAAACTGTGGAGCGGAACCTTAAAGAGCATTCTGCCGTAGATGTCAATTCTTGAATTAGGAAGTTCCTTATTTGTGTTTGTTTGAGTTATAAATACACCATTTTTCAAAAAAACTTTAAATTATTTCTGGTTTGTGTGCAATTGTTAGTAGTAGTTAACAATCATCAAGTGATATCTTAACACAACTGATTGGAAATAAATGGAAATTCGGTGAAATTTATTGCTGTAGCCTAATTTCACACTTGTTTCGAATTTTCGTCGAGATTTCGAAAACATTAAGGTAGAGCACTGCCTTTCCTAAACACCGAGCCTTGTATTCATGGCAAATATATGCAGTTATGGACAGACTGGTTGTTATTGTTGACCAGAGATTTGCAGTCGTGGTGTCTACTTTTTCACTTTGGTCATTGGTGTCATGTCTGTGTGTCATCCGTCCGTCAAGCTGCTGACGCTTTCATATCTAGAGAGCCTCCCTCTCGCAGCTTTGGTTATTACTGCTTATTGTTTTACATTTTGATTGTATTTAACAGTGCTATTGGCAGGACATGGTTAGTCAATGCTGGTGGTATTAACAAAACTGCTCTCTGAAGTGGCTTAGAGAAATCTGGGGATTGAGGTGGTGTGGTGTGGTTGTGGAAATCAGGAAAAAACTGGCTGCAAAAGCTAATCGGCAAATCAGAAACGCCATGCTGTATCTTTTTACAGGTGGAAAATAGAGACTTGTGTTTTTTGTTCATTCAACTCAGAATGAGCTCCAGAATCTTTTGCCTGAGTGAAATCCAAGGGGAGATCACTCTTGTTTTCTCTTTAAGGTTCCGCTCTACATTTTCGCACTATTGCACAGGGGTAAAATTCTAAACATGGGGCATATGTTGAAACTAAGGCCATGTAAAATAAAGATATATTTTTAGTATCAGATATATGATTACATTAGGCTTTTTGTTGTGAAAAAGAATTTGAAGTTTTGGTCTCAAAGTTGGAGTCTGATACATAGGGGTAAATTAACAGATGAATTATGGAAAACAATGGCTTCGGAAAATTGGCTATTTTTTAAAATGTAATTTTTACACGGGTTTGTTAGCATACAGATAACTAAAACTGTGGAGCGGAACCTTAAAGAGCATTCTGCCGTAGATGTCAATTCTTGAACCAGGAAGTTCCTTATTTGTGTTTGTTTGAGTTATAAATACACCATTTTTCAAAAAAACTTTAAATTATTTCTGGTTTGTGTGCAATTGTTAGTAGTAGTTAACAATCATCAAGTGATATCTTAACACAACTGATTGGAAATAAATGGAAATTCGGAGAAATTTATTGCTGTAGCCTAATTTCACACTTGTTTTGAATTTTCGTCAAGATTTCGAAAACATTAAGGTAGAGCACTGCCTTTCTTAAACACCGAGCCTTGTATTCATGGCAAATATATGCAGTTATGGACAGCCTGGTTGTTATTGTTGACCAGAGATTTGCAGTCAAGGTGTCTACTTTTTCAATTTGGTCATTGGTGTCATGTCTGTGTGTCATCCGTCCGTCAATCTGTTTACGCTTTCATATCTAGAGAGCAACAACCCCCCCCCCCCCCCCCCAGCTATGGTTATTACTGCTTATTGTTTTATAATTTGATTGTATTTAACAGTGCTATTGGCAGGACCTGGTTAGTCAATGCTGGTTGTAATAACAAAATTGCTCTTTGAAGTGGCTTAGAGAAATCTGAGGGTTGAGGTGGTGTGGTGTGGTTGTGAAAATCAGGCAAAAACTGGCTGCAAAAGCTATTCGGCAATCAGAAACACCATGCTGTATCTTTTTACTGGTTGAAAATAAAGACTTGTGGTTTTTGTTCATTCAACTAAGGATAAGCTCCAGAATCTTTTGCCTGAGTGAAATCTAAGGGGAGATCACTCTTGTTTTCTCTCTACATTTTCGCACTATCGCACAGGGATGAAATTCTAAACATAGGGCATATGTTGAAACTCAGACTATGTAAAATGGAGATATATTTTTAGTATCAGATATATGATTACATTAGGCTTTTTGTTGTCCAAGAGAATTTGAAGTTTTTGTCCCAAAGTTGGAGTCTGATACATATGGGTAAATTACCAGATGAATTATGGAAAACAGTGGCTTCGGAAAATTGGCTATTTTTTAAAATGTAATTTTTACACGGGTTTGTTACCAGACAGATAACTGAAAAATGAATATTTTTGCATTTTAGAAGCAAGGGCTGCTCTACTCCAGGGATGGGTAGGTGGGTTGGTGGAAAAATTCTGCTTTTTGAGGCTGCTAGGTGGCTGAAAATGACTGGTTTCGGCATTTTTTCATGCAATTTTACAGTTTGAAGTCTTGTCTTTGACAATAAATTATTCCACTCACATTCAGATTGTTTATTTCAACATAATCAGATAGTGTTATATGTTTGTTTGTGAATTTGGGAAATGTAATACATGTTATGTATTGGATAAATAAGCTACAGAATATTTGCATTTGAAGAGAATGTATGGCATGTCGTATTTGGAAATGCCTGGAAAACTATGGAGCGGAACCTATACTAATTTAACACTTTTTTAACGTAGGAAGTAGTTAACGAGATGAGACTTCACGAGAATGAATCTGACTGATGAAAGGGATTTTTCCCAAAGGAAACGGGGACAAATGAGGTTACATTTTTACAAGGATACTCGGACGCTAGAACAAGTGATGGCTATCCACCATTGGTTTCACCATCATTGGGTCAAGAGACCCTTAATATATTGCGTGAAGGGGGGGGGGGGGTAGGAGGTGGGGGCTAATGGGTCACTGATTATGTCACGTGACGTCCATAGCAAGTGAAGCACGCCCCTAGCAACGGACAAACTACTGGGCCAATTTTGACCAATTTTGATACATGGTCCCAACATGCATTGCAAACGAAAACAGACTGGTCAATGGTGTCGTCACGTGACGTCCATAGCAACCAGAGTGCCCTACTGGGCCGATTTTGACCAAATTCGGTATACGGACCCAGAATGCATTGCAAATGAAAACAGATAGATCAATGTTGACGTCTCGTGACTCCGCTAGCAACAAGAGCCCCCCCCCCCCCCCCCTTAGCAACGGGCTAACCACTGGGCCGATTTTGACCAAAGTCCGTATACGGGCCAAAATGCATTGCAAATGAAAACAGACAGATGAAAGTTTACGTCTTTACGTCTCGTGACTTCCCTAGCAACCATAGCGCCCCCTACTAGGCCGATTTTGACCAAATTCGGTATACGGACCCAAAATGCATTGCAAATAAAAACAGGTAGGTCAATGTTGATGTGACGTCTTTTTTCCTCTTCCCTGACATGACCCAGAAGCACAGGATTAGCTGTTTCATAATTACTCGCAGAATTATCTGTTGTGATAACTACAAACAATACCGGTACGTCGGTATTTTTCAGTGAAATTAATGAAAATGTCTTACTGAAATTGGCATATAAAGCTCTAGGCCTATTTAATTCAAAAGACAAGTCTGTGCTGTCTTGTGAAGTGTGTATGTCTGTGCTGGCTTGTGTAGTTTGTGTGTCTTTTGGCCAAATCGCCCAGAAACCTGGTCCAAATCGTCCACAAACATGGTCCGAATCGTCCAATAATCTGGTCCGAATCGGCCCGAAATATGGTCCGAAACGTCCTTTATAAAAATCTGGCCCGAATCATGAAACTACATTTGTGATACTCAGTCTTATTATTTTAAAGATGGTCTTTTCAGTAAAACTGCATTGGTATGTTATCATCGTCCTTTTTTTTTTGCACAGTACTGCTGTATTTTCTTGTTTTCTATTTTTGTTGCGTTGAGCGTATGAGAGTCCTAGGCGATGTTCCAGAAGGTTCGGAGATGAAAATAAACACAAAAAGTGATACTAAACTTGATTGAGAGTTGGTTATGTATTTATATGTGTTCAGAGCTAATTCCCCGCAGAAAAGAAGAATACAAGAATATCTACAGGTTGAGGAATAGATAGGGTACTCGATGTGTCCAACAGAGTGGGTCTAGTCAATGACCATTGGAGTTCTAAAGTATAGGGTACTCGATGTCTCCAACAGAGTGGGTCTGGTCGATGTCTCCAACAGAGTGGGTCTGGTCGATGTCTCCAACAGAGTGGGTCTGGTCGATGTCTCCAACAGAGTGGGTCTGGTCGATGTCTCCAACAGAGTGGGTCTAGTCGATGGCCATTGGAGTTCTACAGGATAGGGTACTCGATGTCTCCAACAGAGTGGGTCTGGTCGATGTCTCCAACAGAGTGGGTCTGGTCGATGTCTCCAACAGAGTGGGTCTGGTCGATAACCATTGGAGTTCTAAAACCAAATACAATAAACACAGCCCTTCGCACCTGAAAATCTCTTGAACCTGGTGAGTTGATATGTGGGTGCCGGAAAGCAGGCTTGTCGTGCTATGGTCTCTGCAGGTGTAATTTGAATTCTTGTAGCAATCGCAGACTCACAGACCAAAGCGGCACTTCTGAAATAATCGAAGTTGATTAATTGAAAACCCGTGAATATTCGTTTTCAGTGTTTCGTCTCTCGTCTATTTGCAGCTATGGGTTATGTTTTTGCGATCAAGTCAGCTCAAATCAGAGCATATCTTTTCGTGAAGAGAGTCCCGCATAGTTACTGAATGTGCCAATAGTGTCGTCGTCGTCGTCGTCGTTGTTCGTCGAAAGTGGGAGCCTATAATACAGTACGTGGAGAGTGTATTATCACTAAATCACCCTCAGAGTGGAGATTCCACCCAAGCAATAATTGCGAATTTGTTGCAAAGCACAACCAGCACCAGCAATGTCTCAGCCGATGGACCTCCGGGTTAAACCCGGAGGTCCATTGGCTGAAACATTGCTTGTGTTTTTTGTCGATATGAACAAAATTTGAAAGTTATAGCGTGGGTGATAACCCCACTCCGCGTGTGATTTACTTACAATCCACTCTCCACGTACTGTAAGAGTCGTGATGTTTCGATATATCGTATTTGCATTATCTCAATTAACCTATGTTCTAGTAGAAGAGTTCATATTTCAACTCATTGTCATCTGAACATCTTTACTCCATCTCATTTTATGCAAAATTGATGAATCATCGTGCAATTTCTATTCTCTCATCGATCATAATGTCATAACAATTACAGATTATCGATGGTAGTAAGCTCTAGCATCAAATTGACATATCTAGCGACACCTGCTGCACGATAGACGTGTATTGGTGAAGATTGATTCCCGACGTCTGTCTACAGTACGTGGAGAGTGTATTATCATTAAATTACCCGTAGAGCGGATGTTCCACCTCAAGCAATTTTTTGCAAAACATAACAAGTACACAGAAAGTTCCAGCCAATGGACCTCCCGGTTAAACTGGAGGTCCTTGGCTACATTTTGTCCATATCTACAGAATTTGAAATTGATAGTTGGGTGATTTAGTTACGATCCGCTCTCCACGTACTGTACATGTGGCTGCATTCGATATGGCCTGGTGGAATTGCGTCCGAATTTGAACCATTCCGAAAAAACACGAGTAGTATAGCTCGTATGTTTCAGGGGCCATTGGCCGGACCCCGTAAGTGACGTCATGTCACGTGACGTAGTGGCGCCATGTTGTGTTGTCATGGTAACCCGCGTGAGCGGCCATCTTGTGACTTCATCTCCATAGTGATACGTGGTGTATGTGCGCATGCGCAGCGCGTGTTGTTAGGGTGATACGTGTTTCCGTCGCCCATTTTGTATACTTGGTGTCTATGGTAGCACGTGATTGCTATGTTACCCAATTTTTCGGCAATAGGACGGGATATGTTTTAAGGGTATGTTCGATTGTAGAAGAGTAAATCTAATTACCACAAACAACCCGAAAATCCCTCCAAATCACTAAAATCCACCCAACTTTTTACTATTTCGAAGTCTTTCAGAATTCTCTGCTTCTATCTATATATGCAATAGTTATCGTTTATCTGGCCACGTTCCTTTATTCTAGAGTATACTCCAGTAGCGTAGAAGAGCCTATCAATTGGAACAGCTTATCTTATTGTTACTATATTTAGCTATTTCTGGTCTATTTTTGTTAGTTCTGACCCTATTCTAAGTACTCTTGTTGTTTCATTTATATAACTAACCAATCAGATTGCTTGATTTCCCATAATCTGACTCGGCTAGGAATCTCAATTACGGAATGCCTTATATGTATACAGGGGAAATCTGATTCAACCTTGATCAATGTTGTAGTCGAGACTGAGATAGGTATAGCTAGGAAGTAATGGATGAGATATGGGACAGAATAACAGAAGCCAATAGTACTGGTACAAGGCCGCAATGGAACAAGACTGTTGTGGAAGCTAACGATAGGACAGGTAGGCCATATACCTGTAATGGCCTTGGAGCTTTGGCGACAAGATGGAAGCAGTTGGTAAGACTACATTAGACCGGATGGAGGGATTTCTCATGGCCTAATGCGACAAAAAAGGAATTCTCCAAAAGGTATCCTCGATAGGTATCCTCAATAGGTATCCTCAAATAATACAATGCCAGGTCATAGGTATCCTGAAATACCCGTATGTGCCTATGTGATAGGGCATATTGTGTCGCATTGTGCCTTTTCACACAAGCACATATGACAAAAAGGGATTCTCCAGTAGGTATCCTCGATAGGTATCCTCAAGTAATACAATACCAGGCCATGTATCCTCAAATAATACAATGCCAGGTCATAGGTATCCTGAAATACCCGTATGTGCCTATGTGATAGGGCATATTGTGTCGCATTGTGCCTTTTCACACAAGCACATATGACAAAAAGGGATTCTCCAGTAGGTATCCTCGATAGGTATCCTCAAGTAATACAATACCAGGCCATAGGTATCCTCAAATACCCGTATGTGCCTAAGTGATAGGGCATATTGTGTCATATTGTGCCTTTTCACATAAGCACATACCGGCGCATAAAGCATGTGCCTATGTGATAGGGCATATTGTGTCACATTGTGCCTTTTCACATAAGCACATATGACAAAAAGGGATTCTCCAGTAGGTATCCTCGATAGGTATCCTCATGTAATACAATACCAGACCAAAGGTATCCTCAACTACCCGTATGTGCCTAAATGCTAGGGAACATTGTGTCACATTGTGCCTTTTCACATAGCACATATCGGCACATAAACATGTGCCTTTGTGCTAAGGCACATTGTGTCACATTGTGCTTTTTCACATAAGCACATATAACAAAAAAGGGATTCCATAGCCACAGGTGTTTTCAAATAGGGGTGCTAAAATTGGGGTGGCTGGGGATATTGCCATTGGATATAGGCTTTTATTATGCAGAAGGGAGATAACTCTTCATACAGATTATGGGAAATCAAGCAATCTGATTGGTTAGTTACATAAATGAAACAACAAGAGTACTTAGAATAGGGTCGAAACTAACAAGAATAGATCAGAAATAGCTAAATATAGTAACAATAAGATAAGCTGTTCCAACTGATAGGCTCTTCTACGCTACTGGAGTATACTCTAGAATAAAGGAACATGGCCAGATAAACGATAACTATTGCATATATAGATAGAAGCAGAGAATTCTGAAAGAATTCGAAATAGTAAAAAGTTGGGTGGATTTTGGTGATTTGGAGGGATTGTCGGTTTGTTTGTGGTAATTAGATTTACTCTTCTACAAAGGAACACACCCTCAAAACATACCCCGTCCTATTGCCGAAAAATTGGGTAACATAGCAATCACGTGCTACCATAGAAACCAAGATGGCGGCCTCCAGTATACAAAATGGACGACGGAAACACTATCACCCTAACAACACGCACTGCGCATGCGCACTCACACCACGTATCACTATGGAGATGAAGTCACAAGATGGCCGCTCACGCGGGTTACCATGACAACACAATATGGCGCCAATGGCCCCTGAAACATACGAGAATACTACTAGCACGATATCTCAAAAAACTCAACTCGAAATATCGGGGACTTTTGTAATGTTGTTCATAATTATATTCTTATTAACCACTAAAAACCTCAGCATCGATTTTAGGTCCCTACTGAACTCGAATGTGCCTGGACTGTTAGATGTTTTTTTACCGTGTATTGATCCAATAGGTATACAGCGCCAACAACAGAAATGTTTCGTCAGTTTGATTTCACTCCGTTATCTTTCGTTGACATTTGGAGTGACATAGTCTTTAGTCCGCTCTAATATACCTGATTTCCAGTGGCGTAGATAAAGGGGGCCCCCCTCCCCACCAGAAGTTTTGTCGAAAATTTTTTGGGACCATTTTTAGGCGAATTTATGCCTAATAACATTAAAATGCTGGCTTTGGTGATAAAAACATGCCATTTTGGGTACATTTTGGGTAAAAAAGACCAATTTTCAGTACATTTGCAGTAAACAACAGATTCTTTCTGTTTGTTTGGGTTTTTGTTGTTGTTACACTGTCGGAAAAAATTCGGTCTGTCGGAAAACTTTGGGCTTGCCCCTCCGCCAGCGAAAAGCTATCTACGCCACTGCTGATTTCTTGCCAAATGTTAGAAGGTCGAGCATTTTTAAGACTTCTCAGCGCGTTTGCATCTTAAACAGTGATAATTCGCGACTTTCACTAACAGAGTAATTTGGCAGTTTGCCACTGAGTGGGAGGACATCCATCATCAGTTATTCCTGTCCGTTCAGTAGAAATTTGACCACACTGCGTATAATATTATGTACTTCTTAAATGTAGACGTCTTTTCATTTCAGGAATAAAAGCACGATTTGTCGGTGCTGCAACTTTGGAATGGGAGGAATGGAACGGTAATGACACAATAACGTTGTCTAACAAAGAATGCTATTTTGATGAAACAAAATGGTTATTTGGAAAAGGTAAAAAATCAGCCACAAACATTCGTTGGGGGTAGTTCTGTATTTTATCCCAGTTCTGAATTTTTTTAAAGCCCCCCTCCCCCTCTCCACCGCCCCACATCAGATTGCCTCAGTTCTCTCTCTTAAAAAAGTCTTTAGTTTTGTTCACCTCGAAGCACAGCGAAGGAAACCAAATATTTAAATGCGCACACGAATACATACACGCCAGCATTCGAGCATACACTGCTTCCTATATATACTCGTACACATACAAATACGTATACATGGAAACGAATATATATACACTGTGAGTTTCCTTTGGGGCACCTTCCGACAGACTATGATCCCGGCAGTTGAAAATACCTACAAACCCTAATAAACAAACAAAGGAAATTCTAGATGTTCCAAATAAAAGTAATCATTATCTCATTACACTGTTCTGGTGCGTACCCACGCGCATGTTCATACACACACCCCCATACCCCGCCCTCACGCGCAAACTCACCCCCGCATGCCCCTCACTCATTCGTATCCCACCCTTACATACTCACCTCCACACACGCGCATATACGTTCGTGAACATACACACACATTTACCTTTGTTCACGCGCCCGCATGTACAAGTGCTCGTACGTAGATGCACATACAGTTATATATACACCTACATATAATTCATCACCAGTCTAATCAGAGATGATAATGGCATGCAACTGAACTCGCGGAAGTCGGCTAAAATTCTAACGGTTTTACGGATGAGTTTGTAAAATTTGCTTTGCTTCAAAAATTAAAACAATATACAGTACTTGGAGAGTGTATTATCACTAAATCAACCGCAGAGTGGAGATTCCACCGAAGCAATAATAAATAATAATAATAATAATAATAAACAAGCACAAGCAAAGTTTCATCCAATGGACCTCCGGTTAAACCCGGAGGTCCATTGGCTGAAACATTGCTTGTGTTTTTTTGCCGATATGAACAAAATTTGAAAGTTATAGTTTGGGTGATAACTCCACTCCGCGGGTGTTTTAGTTACAATCCACTCTCCACGTACTGTAGAGTGAATTTGGTGGCTGTCGCGATAATTTTCCACAGCCAATTTCGAGATTCAGTCAATTGGAATATTTAAATCTACGGGTATCTCTTCCGACCAACTGACACATTCCATCGGAATTAATCTAAAAAATACCACCAAGGCCACGTAAAATAAATTAATTGATTCTCAAGCATTTGTTTTTAAATCGGTAAGGGAGGGAGGATTTTATTTATAATTTTTCCTTTTTTCTTGCATATACAGTACGTGGAGAGTGGATTGTAACTAAATCACCCGCGGAGTGGAGTTGTCACCCAAGCTATAACTTTCAAATTTTGTACATATCGACAAAAAACACAAGCAGTGTTTAAGCCAATGGACCTCCGGGTTTAACCCGGGGGTACATTGGCTGAAACTTTGCTTGTACTGGTTATGCTTTGTAACAAATTTGCAATTATTGCTTCGGTGGAATCTCCACTCTGCAGGTGATTTAGTGATAATACACTCTCCATGTACTGTAATGGGTATGGGTTGAGAGACTTTTCATGGACTTTTCACACGTAGAATATACAAAACGTTCTTAATTATGCAAATAGACTCATTTAATTTTAACTCTAAAGAGCCTAATTTGGGAGCGCGGGGGCTCAGTCGGTAGAGGTGCAGGCTGCAAACCGAGAGGTCCTCGGTTCGAATCCCACCTGCGGCAACCACGTTGTGTCCGTGAGCAAGACACTTCATCTCCATTGCCCGCGTGGGGGCACGATGACGCCGTGTACTAAGGCGTACTGCACGTCGATGGTACGCTTGTCTTCAACCAGTCTAACCCTGCCTGTGCCGCTGTGCGGAGTTACGATGTTGGAGAGCTGGCAGCTGCTCGTCGTTGCTCGGTGGTTCTCTCCGGGTACTCCGGCTTCCTCCACCCGTAAAACTGCCACGGTCATGATTAGCCATTGTGCATAAATATGTGACCTTAAACATCAATAAATAAATAAATAATAATAGAGCCTAATTCTAACTTGGATCACTTTTTAACTGCAACAGAACAGTTACCCCAAAGAGATGTTTCTCCTGGGAAATGTCCAAGTTACACTCTAAATACCTTGGCAGTCACTTCTAAGACAGTCTTGGCTGCCTATATAGGCAGCCCAAACTTGCCTAGAAGCACCTGCAAAGCCAGAGGATAGAGATTGTCTTTTGTTATGCTGCTCATATTTCTGTTATATACATCCATCAAAAAAGGTAAAAAAATCGAGTTTCCCCATTTTTGAAGACACTGCTAGGCAATAAAGACATCCAAAGAGGGGGGGTTCAATTTCAGAGAGGGATCACCTGGGAATCAAAACATTTTTTTTTCCCAACATTGATTTTCTTTTAAATAACACAAGAAACATTTCACATCCGACACTTGATTTTAATGAATCTTAAATGTACTTATCAATTTTGTTAGATCGGTTTATTTACTAAATAATTGGGAAAGAAAACCCACAAACACAGCTACATAGTTTTATGATTACCCGGCGAAATTTCACCAGATGTGTTAATATCTTGCTGTTTTGAATACGAACTAAATACTTATTGACTTAACAGGAGCACGAAAGAATATCTATACGTCTTTGTAAGTAAAGGCATTACATAAATCAACGGTAGTCTTTGCGTCAACTACACGAAAAAGTGGGTAAACAAACAGTCCATAACAGCTTCGAATGTCTTAAAGAATTTGAATGGGGGAAGGGGCTGAAAGCTTTGGTATTTGCTTCTTTCAGCCTCCACCCACTAAGCCTACTGATAAAACTTCATTTCTTTCACTTCAATGGAGGCTGTGAAAAAGTTTTTTAATACTCTGCTCCGTAACCCCAACACATCAGTTACAGTACGGCCGCCGTGGACTGATTACTTTCCACGGTTGGGCAATATTTCCACGGACGCAATAATATAGATTGTAAACGCTAATTATGGGAATGGGCATCAAAGATTTAATTAATGAAGCACCGGGTACAACCCGGTGGTTCATTAATTAAAATTTTGCTGGTTATGATTTTTATTACCTGCTAAACGCATGCGTGAACATCACTGCTCATGCGTGGATTCCGATCAGTCCACGGCGACAGTGCTGTAGAAATTCAAACCTCTTCAGACCCACCTCACTCAAAGTCCTCTAGCCACATTCCCGATTTTACTACAATGACACGCCCATTATTATAAAAGGTGAATGATGGATACGTCATACAGTGTACATTGTGTACGTTGTGAGCATGCACACTTCACAGTGATTGGCGAGAAAGTTACACAACATATATTAACGCCTCTCGTTAACCCAATGGCGGTGTCATGTGAGATGACCTTCGTAGCGGCATCTCCGGGTCCCGCTCTTCTCGAATGCCACGAAGGATATGTGACCTGCGCAGGGCATTTTACGTTCCACTCGATATACAGTACGCAGTGAGAACAACTGGTGGTATTGGAGAGTGTTCGGATATACCAAAAATATTCTCAGTCGTCAGTTTCCGTTTATACGATAACTTTTCCGGGCGAGGATCAATCACCGGATCTCTGACAGGAGAGACCAGCGTACTTATCTACTCGGCCACCACTCTCTGAATTTCGATTCAACAATTATACATATACAACAGTGAAAATATTCCCAATACATGTAATCAACTTCCGTAAATACGAGAACTTTCCTGGGCGAGGATCGATCACGGGACCTCTGGAATGAGAGACCAGCGTACTTGTCCACTCGGTCACCACGCTCTGAATTGTGACTAAACAATTAAATATATACAACGGTGAAAATATTCCCAACAGTCAACTTCCGTTTATATATAACAAAATCATGATGCGCCATCAAGCAGGAAACGCATATATTTAGAAATTTCCAGTTTTACCGCGATACAAGACGGATAGAGAGAAGCTCATGAAAAGGAAAGATAAAAAATAGAAAACTTCAGAGAGAGAGGGGGAGGGATACAGATGGGAGGGCGAGAGAGAAAGAGAGAGAGAGAGAGAGAGAGAGAGAGAGAGAGAGAGAGAAGAGAGAGAGAGAGAGAGAGGTCTTAACCCTTTACCCAACGTAATAGCCGAAACCGGCCAGCGCTTTTCTCAAAAATTGCCTATTACTGTTAATTATTTTTTCATTTTTTTGTCTCAAAAACATAGGTTATGACCCCTTATTGGAACGAGCTCGTCGAGCTCGTTTCAATGAGGGGTCATAACCTATGTTTTTGAGACAAAAAATGAAAAAAATAGTTATTCAAGAATTTTTTTTTGCAAGTGTCGTCTGCTTTTCATGATAGGTAAAGGGTTAACCATTTTACCCAACGCACACGATATTGAAATTTGTTATCAAGATTACTTTTTCCAAACTTTTCACAAAATTTCAACTAAATCAAAAGATGTGATCCCCTTATTAGAACGAGCTCAACGAGCTCAGTACCATGAGAGAGTTACATGTTATAGTTTTGTTCAAAGTGTTTGAAAAATATTTTTGTCAAATGCTCAATTTGTAAATTATGAAATGGCAATCGGGCATGATTTTTCCTAATTCAAACCACAAATTTCACAATCTCTGTCCTCACTGGCACTGAAACAAAAAAATAATTCACAATTGGTCTCCTAAAATGTGAGGTCATAAGTCCTAAGAAAACCAATAATTACCAATTAACGAAACATAGAACACATCCGAATTCAGGGGCCAAACACATGAATATTCATTAACAATTGGCGGGCAAAATCCAACTTTGTTCTGCAACATAACGGGTGCCCCAGTTGAAAAAGACACGTTGCTAGATACATTCTAAGAACCTTGCCAGTTGTTTCGAGGCAAGTCTGTTATTTATTTATTTCTTTATCAGTTAAGATTTTTTCCAATAATCGAGCTCGGCTGATATGACTTCAAACTCGGCTGATAAGACGCAATCTCGGCTGATATGGGCCATGCAAAAGTTGTGCCCCTTGATCTGTTACTGGGCGTGACCATTTTTTTCAGCAAATCAAGCAATCAATCATTGAAAATGGCGTTGCCAGTCACAGGGGGTAGTGTTTGTATGGCGATGGCAATGCGTAAGGATAAGGTGGACGGAGGGTGAAGGGAAGAGAGTTATACACAAAATTCAACGCAAATTATGACGTGAGCGGAGATTCGTCGATGGGAGACAGACAAGAGAAAGAGAAAGTTCAGCTATCCGAAAACCGCAGCTTCCCCGCTGGGGAAGCTGTGGCGTTCGGATAGCTGGACTGGGAGAAGGGTAAGCTTCGAACTTCATGGAAATAATGAGAAACAGCAATACTGTCAGAAAACTGTAACAGATCTGCGAACCAGGGGCGTAGGAAGCTTATAATATTGGGGGGGGGGGGGTATTATAAATTGGGGCTTGTAGGGTACAGCATGGCCTTTTAGGCGGCCCGCTATGCATAGCCGAGCCCGGGGAAGAATGCGAGAGGGGTTCACATCTTCCAGGGGGGGGGGGGGGGAGGGGGGCCGGAGTACCACCCCCAGGAAAATTTGTGAAATATGAACTACTGAGAGCTCATTTCCTCGTTTCTCAAGTGAAAAATAATTTTTGATGTTTATAGGAGGATGTATGTCAGAGATGAAGATGTTAACCTGTTGAGCGTCAAATCAGTCAGTGACGTCGGCTACCAACTTTTCTATGCACTGCAAATGGTGTAGATCATACAGTTTTTATGTGCTCCTGTATGATGTAGTATATGCAGATGTATGTGGTTAGTTTCGTGTAGATACTAGATATGATTAACAAAGTTTTGGAATTATGTTTTGGGGGGGGGAGTGGGGGGGGGGGGGGGTAAATACCCCCCTTACATCCCCCGGTTCCTACGCCACTGCTGCGAACGTTTTGTAATCATTTGATCTGGTTTAATAAATAAAGAGTTTATTACCTGGTAGTTTCATATCGGCCGAGATATCATCCCTAGGTGATTTCACACCAGGGTTCGACCTTCGGTCTCTGGTTGACATGAAGTAACCGCGCACTGATATTTCGGCCGGTATGAAACTAACAAGAAATAATCTCTAAATATCCAGTACCTATTTAAAGTATGGTAAATGGTTTGGTGTCTGGAAATTATATTCAGTTAACCGGGGTATTCTATTAAGAGATATACAATTAAGTGGGCTTCACTGTACTTACGTATGTACGAGCAAAGAAGAAACGGAAATATCAGAAAAACTCTCCGCTCAAAACAAAAGGCACAGGACTTAGAACAGAAATATCGTAGCCAGTGTGTTCTATATTCTAAAAATAACTCGATATCGGCAATCTGAACTTTGAACACCCACTTTGTCGAGGACATATTGTCTCGCCCGATTACTGTCAAATAGTACAGTTAATTAAACTGAATCACGTCAAAAAAGTGCTGTAATCCGTATGTTGGGGAGCGCGGTGGCTCAGTGGTAGACTGTTCGACTTCTATGCTAGAGGTTCCGAGTTCCATCCCCGTCCGGGACGACCCGCGCTGTGTCCTTGGGCAAGGCACTTTATCCCGGTTGCCTACATGGGGGCACGATGACGCCGTGTACTAAAGCGTACTGCACGTCGATGGTACGCATGTCTTCAACCGCTGTAACCTTGCTTGAGTGGAGCTTGAACAGAGTTAGAATGTTGAGGAGATGACAGTTGCTCGTCGTTGCTCGGTGGGTCTCTCAGAGTACTCCGGTTTCCTCCACTCGTAAAACTGACACGGTCATGATTAGCCATTGTGCATAAGTATGTGACCTTAAACACCAATAAATAAATAATCCGTATATTGTCAGGATGGTAATCTCACACATATCTCTGAAATCTTAGCAGAAATAAACAAAACAAGAGCTTTTCAAAGCGAAATGGAAGCAGGAAGATAAATGATTAATTTTGATTTTCATTTTAATTTACAAACTTCAACGTTTACTTGTTATAAAACGATGTCTGGCTAGGGTTTTACCCTGGCTGCAAATGTAACAAACGTAACGGCCAAAACCGGCCAGCGCCGTTCTCAAAAATCGCCAATAAATTTTCATTTTTTTTGTCTCAAAAACATAGGTTATGACCCCTCGTTGGAACGAGCTCGTTCCAATGAGGGGTCATAGCCTATGTTTTTGAGACCAAAAATGAAAAAAATTAGTTATTCAAGAATTTGTTTGCAAGTGCCGTCTGCTTTTCATGTTAGTTAAAGGATTAAACAGACCCAGTAAGCCGTTTGTTAATATTTTGCATTGAGTTCTACAAGAAGAAAAGTGTTGAACTTCAAATGAAAATGGAAAACATCGCAATAGTGATTTAACCCTTTACCCAACGCAGACGATATCAAAATTTATTATTTTAAATATCATTTTTTTTAATTTTTCAAAAAATTTCAACAAAACCATATCATGTGACCCCTCGTTGGAACGAGCTCGTTCCAACGATGGGTCACATGATATGGTTTTGTTGAACTGTTTTGAAAAAATAATATTTTTTCAACTGCTGAATTTGCATATTACGCGGGCGGATTCGTGCGATTCGTTAGGTAAAGGGTTAAAGCACTTATCATTGACTTCATAAACTTGTGTCAGCCATTCCAAAAGTATTACTTGCTTTTCCTGGTCATCTCCACCCACTGTTAAATATTAGTCCAACAAATCAGTCAGTTGTAACAGTCGCGTCAGACGGGGATACGGATGGCCTTGCGGATGGAGATACGTATAATAAATCTCGACCCCCCTCCACGTATTTTGCGAAAATAGGCATATAATACGGATGAGATACGGATGGTCTGCGGATAAATACGGATAGATACGGATGGATGCGTGTCACTCTGCAGCCATACCAAAAACCTGCGGCAGGAGAACTGGATAGATACGCATAGATAATCACAGATACGGATGAGATACGGATCAATACGGATAGATACACTGCGATGCTGTATTTTGTGGTACCAAACCTCGCGTTGGTAGGCTCCCTTTTCCACCGTATTTATCCGTGTCTGATGCGGATGAGATACGTATTAATACGGATCAATACGGATTAATACAGATTTTGTGCGGATTGGCCATCCGCACACGGATGAAAAAAAGTTTTGAAATTTTCAAAACTTTTTTCATATTGTGCGCTTCGTGATACGTTTTCACACGGATTGATACGGATGATACGAATGTCTGCGGTCAGATACGGATGTCTGCGGATAGATACGGATGGCCATCCGTCTCTATCCGCTTCAACCGCATTTCCCCGTCTGACGCGCTTTTAAACCAATATAACAATTTCTTTAAAAAATGTTGAGAAGTCTATTTTATATTTCAGAGCACACTGGTCAGGAAAGTGTGGTTAAACAACCCGGCAAATACAAATTTCCGTTTACATTCCAACTTCCGGTGGAATGCCCTTCATCATACGAAACGAAGAAAGGAAACATAAGTTATTACGTCAAAGCCATTATTGACAGGTCATGGGCACTGGATATCAAGACAATCTGCAATTTTAGTGTATTAGAAGAACTGGATTTAAATTCAGTGCCGAATGCACAGGTATGTTTAACCCTTTACCCATGGCAGACGATATCAAAATTTATTATTTTAAATATTATTTTTTCAAATTTTTCAATTGTTTGTTGTTGACAAAACCATATCATATGACACCTCATTGGAACGAGCTCCGCGAAATCGTTCCAATGAGCATGTCACATAAAATTGTTTTGTTGAAATTTTCTGAAAAATAATATTTATTCCACCGTTCAATTTGTATATTACGCCGGTTAGGCGAAAAAATACATGGGTTGGTTCCGGTTAAATGCAGTAGAAAAAAGAGGTCGGCCGGTCGGTTGGGATTTCTTTTTTGGGGAGGGGGGTATCTTATTTTCTCATACAGTCAATTAATCTTTTACCCATCGTAACGGCCAAAACCCGACGGCGCCATTAAAATTTTAATACCTTTTCATTTTTGTCTCAAACATGTAGCTTTTAACCCCTAATTGGAATGATCTTACTTAGCTCGTCCCAAATGAGAATCAATAGTTATGTTTTTAGCGCAATAAATAAAGATTTTTAATTGTCATTTTTTAACGTGTCATCTACTGTTCGATTTGGGTGAAGGTTTGAAAACTATGGTCTATTTTCGCGGTGTACATGTATTTGAAGTCCGGTTCATACATACACATTTTAAGTGGAGATAACGTTTATGTTAAGTGCTTATAAATAGATGAGGGTCGGGAATAAAACTTGGGATCGGTCTAGAAACCTGATCCATTTCATTTTTTCCTCAGCCTTACCCAGTACGAAAAGAAGACGGCACATGGAAAAAAATTTTTTTTTTTTTTTTAAATATATCTTATCGAGCTATGCTTTTGTGAATAAAAAAAAATGAAAAAATAATAAAATTTGAATAACGGAGATATTTTGTGACTAGCGCTTGGCTGTTTAAAAGTAAAAAGTTATGTTTGCACTTATGTTTTGAGGCGTTAACCCTTTACCTTACATGAAAAGCAGACGACACTTGCCAAAAAAATTCTTGAATAACTAATTATTTTCATTTTTTGTCTCACAAACATAGGTTATGACCCTTCATTGGAATGAGCTCGACGAGCTCATTCCAATGAAGGGTCATAACCTATGTTTTTGAGACAAAAATGAAAATATAATGAAAATTAATTAGCGATTTTTGATAATAAGGCTGGCAGATTTTGGCCGCTATGTTGAGTAAAGGGTTAACGCATAACATACCATTCAACAGTTTCGTTTCTAGAAGAATTGTAAAGAATTATCTGTTCATTAACGGAGTATGGATGTGGGTCGGGCGTGTTAAGTTGTTTTAAGTGAAAATAACTTCATACATCAAGTTGTATGACATGTGAGTAGCACTTCATACAAAACGTGAAACAACCAACCCACATTCATACATCGATACGTAACACCACCAACCCACATTCATACATCAAAACGTAACACTACCAACCCACATTCATACACCAACCCACATTCATACATCGATACATAACACTACCAACCCACATTCATACATCGATACATAACACTACCAACCCACATTCATACATCGATACATAACACTACCAACCCACATTCATACATCAATACGTAACTCTACCAACCCACATTCATACATCCATACATAACACTACCAACCCACATTCATACATCGGTACATAACACCACCAACCCACATTCATACATCAATACATAACACTAACAACCGACATTCATACATCAATATGTAACACTACCAACCCACATTCATACATCGATACGGAACACTACCAACCCACATTGATACATCGATAAATAACACCACCAACCCACATTTATACATCGATACGTAACACTACCAACCCACATTCATACATCAATACGTAACACTACCAACCCACATTCATACATCGATACATAACACTACCAACAAACATTAATGCATCAATACATAACACTACCAACCCACATTCATACATCGATACATAACACTACCAACCCACATTCATGCATCGATACGTAACACTACCAACCCACATTCATACATCAATATGTAACACTACCAACCCACATTCAAACATCGATACAAAACACCACCAACCCACATTCACACATCGATACGTAACACTACCAACCCACATTCATACATCAATATGTAACACAACCAACCCACATTCATACATCGATATGTAACACAACCAACCCACATCCATACATCAATACATAACACTACCAACCCACATTCATACATCAATATGCAACACCACCAACCCACAATCATAGATCAATACGTAACACTACCAACCCTCATTCATACATCAATATGTAACACTACCAACCCACATTCATACATCAATACATAACACTACCAGCCCACATTCATACATCAATACATAACACTACCAACCCACATTCATACATCAATACATAACACAACCAACCCATATTCATACATCGATACATAACACTACCAACCCACATTCATACATCGATACATAACACAACCAACCCACATTCATACATCAATATGTAACACCACCAACCCACATTCACACATCAATACATAACACTACCAACCCACATTCATACATCGATACATAACACAACCAACCCACATTCATACATCAATATATAACACCACCAACCCACATTCATACATCAATACATAACACTACCAACCCATATTCATATATCAATACATAACACTACCAACCCACATTCATACATCGATACGTAACACTACCATCCCACATTCATACATGCATACATAACACTACCAACCCACATTCATACATCGATATGTAACACTACCAGCCCACATTCATACATCAATACATAACACTACCAACCCACATTCATACATCAATACGTTACACTACCAACCCACATTCATACATCGATACATAACACAACCAACCCACATTCATACATCAAGCTATATACCACACGAATAGCACTTCATACAAAACGTAACACAACCAACCCACATTCATACATCAATACATAACACTAACAACCCACATTCATACATTAGTACATAACACTACCAACCCACATTCATACATCAGTGCATAACAATACCCACATTCATACATCGATACATAACACAGCCAACCCACATTCATACATCGATATGTAACACAACCAACCCGCATCCATACATCTATACATAACACTACCAACCCACATTCATACATCAATATGTAACACCACCAACCCACATTCATAGATCAATACGTAACACTACCAACCCTCATTCATACATCGATACATTACACTGCCAACCCACATTCATACATCAATACATAACACTAACGACCCACATTCATATATCAATATGTAACACAACCAACCCACGTTCATACATCAATACATAACACTACCAATCCACATTCATGCATCATTACATACCACTACCAACCCACATTCATACATCAATACATACCACTACCAACCTACATTCATACATCAATACGTAACACTACCAACCCACATTCATACATCAATACATACCACTACCAACCCACATTCATACATCATTACATACCACTACCAACCCACATTCATACATCAATACATACCACTACCAACCTACATTCATACATCAATATGTAACACTACCAACCCACATTCATACATCGATACATAACACAACCAACCCACATTCATACATCTAGTTATATGCCACACGAGTAGCACTTTATACAAAACATATCACAACCAACCCACATTCATTCATCGATATGTATCACCACCAACCCATATTCATGCATTGATATGTAACACCACCAACCCACTATATACCACACGAATAGCACTTCATACAAAACGTAACACAACCAACCCACATTCATACATCAATACATAACACTAACAACTCACATTTATACATCAATATGTAACACCACCAACCCACAATCCTGCATCGATACATAACACTACCAACCCACATTCATACATCAATATGTAACAATACCAACCCACATTGATACATCGATACATAACACTACCAACCCACATTCATACATCAATACGTTACACTACCAACCCATATTAATACATTGATACATAACACTACCAACCCACATTCATACATCGATATGTTAACACTACCAACCCGCATTAATACATCAATATATAACACTACCAACCTACATTCATACATCGATACATAACACTACCAACCCACATTCATGCATCAATACGTAACACTACCAACCCACATTCATACATCAATACATAACACTACCAACCCACATTCATACATCGATACATAACACTACCAACCCACATTCATACATCGATACATAACACTACCAACCCACATTCATACATCAATATGTAACACAACCAACCCACATTCATACATCAATCTGCAACACAACCGACCCACATCAATACATAACAATACCAACCCACATTCATACATCAATATGTAACACTACCAACCCACATTCACACATCGATACAAAACACCACCAACCCACATTAATACATCGATACATAACACTACCAACCCACATTCATACATCAATATGTAACACAACCAACCCACATTTATACATCAATCTGCAACACAACCAACCCACATCCATACATCAATGCATAACAATTATTTATTTATTGGTGTTTAAGGTCACATATTTATGCACAATGGCTAATCATGACCATGACAGTTTTACGGGTGGAGGAAGCCGGAGTACCCGGAGAGAACCACCGAGCAACGACGAGCAGCTGCCAGCTCCCCAACATCGTAACTCCGCACTGCAGCACAGGCAGGGTTAGATTGGTTGAAGACATGCGCACCATCGACGTGCAGTACGCCTTAGTACACGGCGTCATCGTGCCCCCACGTGGGCAATGGAGATGAAATGCATAACAATACCAACCCACATTCATACATCAATATGTAACACCACCAACCCACATTCATAGTTCAATACGTAACACTACCAACCCTCATGCATACATCAATATGTAACACTACCAACCCACATTCATACATCGATACAAAACACCACCAACCCACATCCATACATCGATACATAACACTACCAACACACATTCATGCATCAGTACATAACACTACCAACCCACATTCATACATCAATACATAACACTACCAACCCACATTCATACATTGATACGTAACACTACCAACCCACATTCATACATCGATATGTAACACTACCAGCCCACATTCATACATCAATATGTAACACTACCAAACCTCATTCATACATCAATACGTAACACTACCAACCCACATTCATACATCGATACATAACACAACCAACCCACATTCATACATCAAGTTATATGCCACACGAGTAGCACTTCATACAAAACGTAACACAACTAACCCACATTCATTCATTGATACATATCACCACCAACCCACATTCATGCATTGATATGTAACACCACCAACCCACATTCATACATCAATACGCAACACTAACAACCCACATTCATACATCAGTATATAACACTACCAACCCACATTCATACATCAATACATAACAATACCCACATTCATACATCGATACATAACACTGCCAACCCACATTCATACATCGATATGTAACACAACCAACCCACATCCATTCATCAATACATAACACTACCAACCCATATTCATACATCAATATGTAACACCACCAACCCACATTCATAGATCAATACATAACACTACCAACCCTCATTCATACATCGATACATAACGCTGCCAACCCACATTCATTCATCAATACATAACACTACCAACCCACATTCACACATCAATACGTAACACTACCAATCCACATTCATACATCAATACATAACACTAACGACCCACATTCATACATCAATATGTAACACAACCAGCCCACGTTCATACATCAATACATAACACTACCAACCCACATTCATACATCAATACATACCACTACCAACGCACATTCATACATCAATACGTAACACTACCAACCCACATTCATACATCAATACGTAACACTACCAACCCATATTCATACATCAATATGTAACACCACCAACCCACATTCATAGATCAATACATAACACTACCAACCCTCATTCATACATCGATACGTAACACTACCAACCCACATTCATACATCAATACATACCACAACCAACCCACATTCATACATCAATACGTAACACTACCAACCCACATTCATACATCGATACATAACAGAACCAACCCACATTCATACATCAAGTTATATGCCACACGAGTAGCACTTTATACAAAACGTAACACAACCAACCCACACTCATTCATCGATATGTATCACCACCAACCCATATTCATGCATCGATACATAACACTACCAACCCTTATTCATACATCGATAGGTAACACTACAAACCCACATTCATACATCGATACATAACACTACAAACCCACATTCATACATCGATACATAACACTGCCAACCCACATTCATACATCGACACATTACACTACCAACGCACATTCATACATCGATACATAACACTACCAACCCACATTCATACATCGATACATAACACTACCAACCCACATTCATACGTCAATACATAAAACTATTCATAACACTACCAACCCACATTCGTACATCGATACATAACACTACCAACCCACATTCATACATCGATTTGTAACACTACCAACCCACATTCATACATCAATACATAACACTACCAACCCACATTCATACATCAATACATAACACTACCAACCCACATTCATACATCGATACGTAACGCTGCCATCCCACATTCATACATCAATATGTAACACCACCGACCCACATTCATACATCAATACGTAACACTACCAACCCACATTCATACGTCGATACATAACGCTGCCAACCCACATTCATACATCGATACATAACACTACCAACCCACATTCATACATCGATACGTAACACTACCAACCCACATCCATACATCGATATGTAACACTACCAACCCACATTCATACATCGACATTCATAACACTACCAACGCACATTCATACATCAATACATATCACTACCAGCCAACATTCATACATCGATACATAACACTACCAACCCACATTCATACATCGATACATAACACTACCAACCGACATTCATACATCAATACATAACACTACCAACCCACATTCATACATCGATACGTAACACTACCATCCCACATTCATACATCAATATGTAACACCACCAACCCACATTCATACATCAATATGTAACACTACCAACCCACGTTCATACATCGATACATAACACTGCCAACCCACATTCATACATCAATACGTCACTCCACCAACCCATATTCATACATCCATACTTAACATTACCAACCCACATTCACACATCGATACATAACTATACCCACATTCATACATCGATACATAACACTACCAACCCACATTCATATATCAGTATATAACACTACCAACCCACATTCATACATCGATATGTAGCTCTACCAATCCACCTTCATAAATCGATTCATAACTCTACCAACCCACATTCATACATTCATACATCGATACATAACACTACCAACCAACATTCATACACCAACCCACATTCATACATCGATACATAACACTACTAACCCACATTTATACATCGATACATAACACTGCCAACCCACCTTCATACATCAATTTGTAACACCGTCAACCCACATTCATACATCCATACTTAACACTACCAACCCACATTCATACATCGATACATAACAATACCAACCCACATTTATGCATCGATACGCAACACCACCAACGCACATTCATACATCGATACATAACACTACCGACCCACATTCATACATCGATATGTAACACCTCCAACCCATATTAATACATCAATATGTAAAACTAACAACCAACATCCTTACATCGATATATAACATCACCAACCCACATTCATACTCCAATACATAACACTCCCAACCTGTATTCATACATTGATACGTAACACTGCGAACCCACCTTCATACATCAATATGTAACACCACCATCCCGCATTCATAAATCCATACTTAACACTACTAACCCACATTCATACATCAATACGTAACACTACCAACCCACATTCATACATCGATAGTTAACACCACCAACCCACATTCATACATCGATATATAAAACTACCAACCCACATTCATACATCGATATGTAACACCACCAGCCCACATTCAAACATCGATACGTAACACTACCAACCCACGATATTTAACAATACCAACCCACATTCATATGTAACACTACCAACCCACATTCATACATCATTACATAACACCACCAACCCACATTCATACATCGGTACATAACACTACCAACCCACATTCATACATCGATACCTAACAATACCAGCTCACTTTCATACATCGATACGTAACACTACCAGCCCACTTTCATACATCGATACATAACACTACCAACCCACATTCATACATCGATATGTAACACTACCAACCCACATTCATACATCAATACGTAGCACCATCAACCCAAATTCATACATCAATACATAACACTACCAACCCACATTCATACATCAATCTGTAACACCTCCAACCCACATTCATATATCGATACATAAATCTACCAACCCACATTCATACATCAATACATAACAATACCAGCCCACATTCATTCATCGATACGTAACACTACCAGCCCACATTCATACATCGATATGTAACCCTACCAACCCACATTCATACATCGATACGTAACACTACCAACCCACCTTCATACATCGATATGTAACATTACCAACCCACATTCATACATCTGTACGTAACACTAGCAACCAACGTTCATACTTCAATATGTAACTACCACCCCACATTCATACATTGATATGTAACACTACCAACCCACTTTCATACATCGATATGTGACCCTACCAACCCACATTCATACATCGATACGTAACACTACCAACCCACATTCATACATCGATATTTAACACTGCCAACCCACATTCATACATCGGTACGTAACTCTACCATCCAACGTTCATACATCGATATGTAACACTACCACCCAACATTCATACATCGATATGTAACACTACCAACCCATATTCATACATTGATATGTAACGCTACCAACCCACATTCATGCATCGATACGTAACACTACCAACCCACATTCATACATCGATATGTAACACTACCATCCCACATTCATACATCGATACATAACACTACCAACCCACATTCATACATCGATATGTAATGCTACCAACCCACATTCATACATCGATACATAACACTACCAACTCACATTCATACATCGATACATAACACTACCAACGCACATTCATACATCGATACGTAACACTACCAACCCACATTCATACATGAATACGTAACACTACCAACCCACATTCATACATCAATAAATAACACTACCAACCCACATTCATACATTGATACATAACACTACCAACCCACATTCATACATCGATACGTAACACTACCAACCCACATTCATCCATCGTGCTTGTACTCGTTATCCTTTTCAACAAATTTGCAATTATTGCTTGGGTGGAATCTCCACTCTGTGGGTGATTTAGTGATAATACACTCTCTACGTACTGTACGCCGTTTTGCGGAACTATCTACTACATTCAATGACTTATTAAGTTTCAAATACCTGCAATTAAATACTTAAAATAAAATTTAAGAATTTGGAATAAAATTTTGCCGGAAAAAGCAAGACAAATTCAATCAACTTTGACGATGTGTCTAGCTGTCAATCAAGCATGCACGTGCAGCCAGAAGTGCTGCCCCCGGCCCCGATATAAACAAAACAAACCCATGTGTTTGCGATAGAAAGTATCTTTTTATCTCCACTTTAAGTGACAAAAGTTATTTATTAAGTGCATGGTATAAATAAAACAAATAGGTACTACGGTCGGTAATCAGATTTAAATCACTCGTAGAATAAGGGCATTAACCACTCGCCATCGCCTCTTGGTTAAAACCATTATCCTACTCGTGGTTTAAATCTGATTACCATCCCTACTACCCATAAGAGGTCGAAGTCTCCAGCATTTATGTTAAGGCAGTCGTATCAAGATATCTACAAACGACAGTTTTATTATTTTCAACATTGGTAAATAATACACGTGGTCTCGAAATTGGTGTGAACAACCCATGTTAATACTCACAGCCCGCCTGTAGTTAATTACAGCTTAACTGCGCACTTGGACACGCCCATATTGTTTGACAAATGGGCGGGACAGAGAAACAGATTTAACGACAGGAAATTATTCATCGCATTTTGAAAAAAAATGAATCTTGACAAATCTTGACAAATCGTATTCAAGCAAATTGGGTATCATTAACCTTTTGAACACTTGTGGTATCTTCCATGTCAGTTCAATAACAGCAATTACTGGAAGAGTCCATATCCATTAATGTGGGTTGACCAGTTAACTTTCAACGCGCGGACTTGAGGCTGCACGTTGAAAATATTGATTTTCTACCCAACACATTCACTTAGCACAACCCTTCTTAATGAAATTATGACATATCATGTTGATGGGGCGGAAAAGCGGCCTTTCCCGGGGTCAAAATAAGCGGTGTCGCGTCGCTTTTTGCTATGCAAAACTTGCAAAAAGCTACACAATGTTCAGTTATGTATATCATTTTGCGATACAAGATAATCAACTGCAGCCTATTAGGCTGCAGTTGATTATCTTGTATCGCAAAATGTAAATGAAAATTTGCAAACAAATTTGAAAACCAGTTCACTGATGCTTTACTTCTGATTGTGAAACATTCCAGGCATAACTCAGATTAACTCTCCATCAAGCATCATTAGCAACCTCATATGTAAGATGAATTCTATTGGTTTAAATTCTTCCTGTTTTGACAACATTTTGCATGAAATGTCCATTAAAAATAACTTCAAGCCTACCAAATTAAAAATCCCAACTTCCATTTTGAGAACTCTGTTAAACAACTACGACGTCATTTGAAAATATCCAAGTCCATGCAACCCTTAAAGGCAGTTCAGTTAAAAAAAAACATAGTAAATGTTTCATGTGTTGCAGATCATTTGGAAATGCCCAGAAATGGATGGAAACTATTCTATCTACTTAGAAGAATTCAATACAGACTCCGGTTTTCAAAAATAGCTATGCAATTTTTACAAAATGCTATTCATTTTTTGGAAATGTGTAGCATTTTGCTACGCACAGAAAAAAAGTTATTTTGAGCACTGGGCCTTTCTGTTTCAAAGGGTTAAAGTAAATTAAATGATATTATTACATTCCTCAGTTCGTTTTGCATTGAATTTAATGTTGATTAAAAGGGGTCGTCCCACTTAGACGGTTGCTATCGTTTCGGAATAAGGTGTGAATTACTTTGGGATCAAGGAGTTGCCGACTATAGTCTTTATCTTATAAAGTACAGAATTCACTTGCTAAATTGGCAAATTTATTGATTGATTGTAACTTTTATACCGTTCTGAAATTGACAAATTTAATGATTGATTAACAAAAAAATAATTAATAATAATAATAAATATGACTGATTTCCTTATATACATTTTAAATAACTATTAATATTAACATCTTTTATAAAAATATAAACACTTTCAATATCCTGTAAGATGGGAAACAGAGTCTAAATAGCCTAAAAGTCCTATGTCACACTCAAAAACTTTCTTCTAAAGTTATCAATAGAACTGTCAATTTTCCTATACTTCTTCTTTCTAGGTTGAATTCTCCCACCAGCATCCAATTGTAGTATTGTTGCTTCCTGGTAAGCTTGTTCCTTTTTGATAAAGTCAATCATCCTATACAAATTTGGGTGGGAGCCAGCAATAAAAAGACTAAGTTTTCGATGCCATCCTTCAATATGGTTGGTGGTACGGGGTCCAACCGTGTCAAAATGATTCCACATGTAATGTCCGTGGTCACCTTCGACCCAGTATGTAGTTACATAGTCTGTAAATTGCTCAATGTTTGTACCCTCAGGTGCTTCTTCCAAAACAGACCACCACACATCACTAACACATTCCACTGGAACAAGTGGTAACGCAATAGCCCGCCTCACTAGAGATTTAACTTCCTCATTGTTCTGGTAAAGTGTCTTTAAGCCACATTTTTGGGCATTTCTCCACACAGCCTGCCCATAATGGAAAAAAACATCCTTCAAGCTCTACACTTGGAAATATCCTTTGAATAGCATTTTGTGCCGCTTTCTCATAGTCTGTAAAATATTGTCTTGGCACTAGATTCTTTTTTAACAATTTCTTTCATTTTGGCAAGAAACGCGTCAACGGCTATTTTTTCAATGTCTGCTGGGTGGTTGTGACGGTTGTTGAATGATGTAACAATGTCATTCAGCGTATTGATGGTTCCAGGGCAACCACTACTATGCTGAGAGCACCGCCAATGTACTCGCTCATTACTTCTCGACTTTATGCTGTACTTATACCCATCAAATATGAGGTAACGACCCCCACGGTTATTTGGAATAAATTCAACGTTCACTTGAGCACTGGCCATGTTTGAGTGCCAACCGAATGAATGAATGGTTTTAGCGCGCCGAAGGCGCGCAGGGACGATGTGGGATTTACAAATCCCTTGCGACCCGGTTAGCCTTATTTTATTTCACTTGGATCTTGGATCACACAGGCCTAGCTTTCCTATTGCCTCAAATGGGGTCTGAAGGGGTATGCACGCGGTTAGAATTCCCGGCAGTTTGCATTGGAGTGATAGATTGTCAAAGACCAAACCATCAACGCCATTAAGACTATTAGAGAGTGGGCTCTATTCGGTTCCAGCTTGGCGATGGTAGAGGTTTGAGTCCCACCATGGTGGCGAGCCAGAATATAATGTTGTGCGATGGCAATTTTAAGGGAAAAAGAAAAAAGAAAACCAAACAGCAACGCCGGTTTGGTAGCGGCCCCGGTATATGACCAACCTTACCTTAGAATTTACATTTATACCATTGAGAGAGAGAGAGAGTGAGAATATCTCACATTAAATTAAGTTTGTAGCAAACCTTCAAACTAACAAATAAATGCTAAGAATATTAAAAAATAATTATTGCAGAATAAAAGCACCGACTCAAACATTAATGATTAATTATCATTAAATCAATCCAAACAGGCTGAGTGAGAACAAATCAGTGATACGGACTATAGCAAGTTTACTTACCCGTGTTTGGTGTTAATTACTTTCGCGCAACCGGCTAAGTGGGAATAACCCGATTAAAAAGTGGTAATGTCACGAGTGAATTATGTCACTTCAAAAGTAACTTTGGAACGACTGACGTATATAAGCCACGCCCCCACATCAGTTAATTAAAATGAATTTTCCTTCTGAATATTTTTAAAAATCCTTTCTTTCCTCTATGAACAGGTTCGTTAGCACAGTTGACAAAATCCAAACAGAAATGTTTTATCTTATGGCTGAATGCCATTCCCCAAATGCGACTGGAACTCCACATAAAATAGTAAAATATCGAACGAAAGTCACAAACATAAAACTGGGCCATTTCCAATCGAAGATTTGACACAGAAAGTGATGTATTCATACGCGCTAATTTCAGAAGTATTTCAGAGTTGCATTTGCGAATATTTTGTGTTGAATTATTTTTAATGAAGACATTTTGGTCTAAAATGTCATTTACTGAAGAGAGTGACCCATTCTTACGGCAAGTTACGGTATATAATTCGTCTCGAGACAGGACTATTTCGTATTTCCTTCCTGCTAATTTTAGAAATGTTTCCGTGTTTACCCTAAATTGGATTATATCTGACAATAGTTTGGGTTGAATTATTATAGTAAAAGACCTCTTTATTCCAAATGTCATGTAATAAACAGAGTAATCACTTTGTTTTGAGCGTTACGGTAAATAATTCATCTCGAGACGGGACTGTTTCGTAAATCACTCGGGCTACGCCCTCGTGATTTTGTCATGTCCCGTCTCTCGATGAATTATTTACCGTAACGCTCAAAACAAATTGATTACTCTCTATATCATGTTCCTGGGGCGGAAAAGCGGCCTTTCTGTTTCAAAGGGTTAAAGTAAATTAAATGATATAATTAATAATAAGAATAAACACAATACTAGGGTATTTCCATTAATCTTAGCACCTTGTTCTCCCACCGTGAACCCCGAGACGTAAAGCAGTACGCGTTAAGTGCAGTAGAAAAATGCTGCGTCTTTCTGTATAACGGAACGTGTAAATAATGTATGGGGCACACTGGCGCTGTATACTACGGCGTACTACACGTCGATGATGCATTTGCCTTCAACCGCCGCTCACTTTGCTTGTGCCGGACTGGAAAGTCTGACAGTTGCTCCCCGCTGTTCGTTGAGTACTCTGGCTTCCCCTAGCCGTAAAACTGCCTGATACAATGTGGCCCTGGTTGTTGAAAATGCAGATAAATCCGAATAAACGAACAAACAAACAAATCAACAAACGATTTACTTGTAGTTTTAAATCTGGCAGCGAACACTTGGTCAGAAGTCACTGTTTAGCCTCGAGTCCCACAAGGTGCTGTGTGGAAGAAACACTGTAAAATTTCTCAGACCTCCAAGTCTTAAACACGCTTTCCATTATATGTATTGTGCGAACACGGAATTTACAATCCATTAACCCTTTACTTCCGAATCGGTATGAAACGCCCACGTACAATACAAATTAAGCAGTTGGAAAAATATATTTTTCAACACATTTCCACAAAAGCATATCACGTGACCCTTTCACTGAAAGGAGCTCATTGAGCTCGTTCCAATGAGTGGTCACGTGATATGGTTTTGTAGAATTTTCTGAAAATTTTGAAAAAAAACCCTAGAAATTAGAATAATTTATTTTGATATCGCGTGACATCTTTGAGATATATATATATATATATATATATATATATATATATATATATATATATATATATATATATATATATATAACTATGTAAACAACATTTCGGCAACTTCTTGTCATTTGGGCAACTTACGTCATTTGGGCAACCTCAGAGATATTTATCAATATATTTGTCACAAACGTCTATATTTATTAAAACATCTCTTATCACTTCTAGTTTATCAATAAATTATGCATTTGTGTATTAAAATTGAAAATATATGCATTTTTAAAAGATATATGATTTTGCGTTGCCCAAATCCGGTTGCCTTAATGTTGGTTGCCTAAAGGTCAAAAAGTGTTTACTATATAAACGTCCTTTGGGCAACATTTTGTATATATTTATTTTCATATGGGAGTCATTCAGGCAACGTTATATATATGTTTGCTTTCTATATGAACGTCATTCAGGCAACGTTTTGCATTATTATCAATAATAAATAGACGACATCTAAATAACAAGTATTTGTTTTTTTAAAAGTGCGAAGTGGATCAGAATCTTGAATATCTGTCACAAATACAACATCGGAGTTGCGTTTGCGAAGTGCAATCATTCCTTGATCAGCACAGTGAACTTCAAATTGAAAGATCACGAGGGCGGTTCGCTCATGATCCTCATTCCTCAACTGCAAAGTGACCTTAGACAAGGCTCTTGGTGTCATTTGCCCATGTGAGGTGTGGTGGCATTGTTTACTAATGCACAGAGCATGATAGTACAGTATGTGGTGATATATTTGGCTTCTGACACTGTCAACCCCGTTTCCACCGGAATAAAATGTTGGAGAGTCTGATAGTTACTCGCCCCTGTTCAGTGGTTTCCTCGATCTTATAAAGGAGTTCCTCGTTCTGCAGTGTACCGTGCGTTTTTACCGAGAGGATACACGTTGTCCATTTTTGCGAGGGTGGGGGCTCTCCGAGGAGAGCCTGCTACTTTAGATACTTTTGACGAGCGGTCTCAACTGCGATTGTCTGGGAGGCTTCTATTGAGTGGGCTCGTGAGATACTCGTCCGCTTTTACCAGAGAGGAGGTTCATCTGCAAGTCACTGTCCAGATAAATTCAACCACGCCGTCTATTGTGATGAAGGGGGATAAATTCAACCACGCCGTCTGTTTTGATGAAAGGGGACGTCGTCTGCAATACATCGTCTTCTAACGAGGACTGTGTGTATGTGTGTGTGTGTGGGGGGGGGGGGGGGGTGGTATAGATATACACTATTTTCTGGGGGCAGGTCGGCCTGCATTTAAATTACCTTTAAAAGCACGATCGTTTTTACAGATTGTAAATGCGTGTGTTTGGGGAGGGGGTGATGGTTGTGGGGAACCAACAGCTGCCGATCTTACCAGGACGGCTGAGATCTTCGATAAAGGGAGTGCTGCTCGCGTGCAAAGCACCCCGCTTGTGGACGAGGGGTGTGGGCTTTGTGCACTCTCAAAAATTCATCCAACCGCGCTCCCAGTGAGCAAGAAAATTATCCTCTAAGGAGAGTACTACTCACTACCGTTGCTTTCACGCGAGTACTTAATTATCGCCCTTGCCATCCACCGTCCACTGCAAAATACGGTCCATGGTCTGATGAAAAGGCCCTCGTCTGAAATGCATAACTGGCGACATTCTCGTCCTCCGTCTGCCAAAGTTCAGCAGGGATGGGAGGACTCTTCTTCAAAGACACTCCTATAATTACTCTCCCCGTTTACCTGCTAGCGCATTCTTGACGCGATCCATACACACACTTATGTGGGTAGGATCCCAGTTCAACATATTCGGTGTTAACAAAAGGGTGTTTAACAGGAAGAAAAGTTCAACTGCAGGCTCGGATTTTAATAAACTCTCTTTCATGAGAGCCTGGATTGCCCCTAATGAATAGTCCTATTTGGTTCCCAAAATCATTTAAGAAAAATTATTTGAGTGTGGATTGGTCTCAAATGCAACTAATGGCTCGTGTATTCATAATTTGGACAGTTCTTCACGAAAACCAGAACAAATCAAACATATCCGAATATCACAAAAAGGTTAGCAAATTATAGTCAAGTCTGACTCAGGGTTTGAATTCCAATTAAACCCACATCTTAGGGGTGGGGTGGTGAGGGGTGTACTTTGCAGTGCCCCCAAAGGCAACTATGACTCGTCTTACCATGAGGTGGGTCCATTTGGATGAAAACTAAGCATGGTCGGACGCGGCTTGTGTACATCGAACGTGCGCAAGGGTATGGCAAGAAGGAAAAGTCAGGTTTTTGGCTCGAAATTACAATACTGATCATTATCATAATTTGTGCTCGACGGCATAAAGACAAGGCCCATTCCGACCTTCGCGGAACACATTCGGTGTTGGTAAGTGGATGGCAAATAAGAATAGTTCCATTTCAGGCAGGCCTAGATTTCAATAAAAATCTATATTCTTCAGAACCTGGAGTGGTTTTAAGGGTGCTAATTACACGTGCTATTAAGTAAAGTGCATGAAAACCACGGAGGGTCGGATCCTAATTGAACACGCCCGCAAAACACACAGATGGCAAACAATGAAGGTCCCACTTTAGGCCCAGGTTTCAATAAAATCCTTATCTTGAGAGCCTGTAGTTGTCTCGAAGATAAGAGATGATTCAGGTGAACACGATTTGGGGTCGTTGGCAGGAAAACCAGTATGCGTCGGTGCTTCCATAACGCATCCACAATTTACAGGAGGATGGGAAATTTAAGAAAAATATGCATTTTGACCGGATTTAAAAAAGGACCACATCTTGTGAGCACGGAGTGACCCAAATGGCAACAAATAACATGTTTATCGTTATTTGGACTTGTTCGGAGAAAAGCAGACAGAGACTGAAATCCGGTTAAACGTCATTTGGGCAACGTGGGCTTCCATAACGCATCCCCAATTCACAGAAGGATGGGAAATTTAAGAAAAACATGCATTTTGGCCGGATTTAAAAAAAAGACCACATCTTGAGAGCACGGAGTGACCCAAATGACAACAAATAACATATTTATCGTTATTTGGACTTGTTCGGTGAAAAGCAGACAGAGACTGAAATCCGGTTAAACGTCATTTGGGCAACGTGTTGTATATATTTTTATCATATGGGAGTCATTCAGGCAACGTTATATATATGTTCGCTTTCTATATGAACGCCATTCAGGCAACGTTTTGCATTATTATCAATATTAAATAGACGACATCTAAATAACAAGTATTTGTTTTTTAAAAGTGCGAAGTGGATCAGAATCTTGAATATCTGTCACAAATACAACATCAGAGTTGCGTTTGCGAAGTGCAATCGTTCCTTGATCAGCACAGTCAACTTCAAATTGAAAGATTACGAGGACGGTTCGCTCATTCCGCAACTGCAATGTGGCCTTAAACAAGGGTCTTGGTGTCATTTGCCCATGTGAGGTGTGGTGCCATTGTTTACTAATTCACAGAGCGTGACAGTACAGTATGTGGTGATATATTTGGCTTCTGACACTGTCAACCCCGTTTCCACCGGAATAAAATGTTGGAGAGTCTGATAGTTACTCGCCCCAGTTCAGTGGTTTCCCCGGTCTTATAAAGGAGTTCCTCGTTCTGCAGTGTGCCGTGCGTTTTACCCGAGAGGAAATACATTGTCCATTTTTGCGAGGGGTGGGGACTCTCCGAGGAGAGCCAGCTACTTTAGATACTTTTGACGAGCGGCCTCAACTGCGATTGTCTGGGGGGGGGGGGGGGGGGGCTTCTATTGAGTGGGGCTCGTGAGATACACAACGAAGGTCCCACTTTAGGCCCAGGTTTCAATAAAATCCTTATCTTGAGAGCCTGCAATTGTCTCAAAGATAACAGATGATTCAGGTGAACACGATTTGGGGTCATTGGCATGAAAACCAGTATGAGTCGGTGCTTCGCTAACGCATCCACAATTTACAGGAGGATGGGAAATTTAAGAAAAATATGCATTTTGACCGGATTTAAAAAAAGACCACATCTTGTGAGCACGGAGTGACCCAAATGGCAACAAATAACATGTTTATCGTTATTTGGACTTGTTCGGAGAAAAGCAGACCGAGACTGAAATCCGGTTAAACGTCATTTGGGCAACGTGTTGTATATATTTTTATCATATGGGAGTCATTCAGGCAACATTATATATATGTACGCTTTCTATATGAACGCCATTCAGGCAACGTTTTGCATTATAATCAATATTAAATAGACGACATCTAAATAACAAGTATTTGTTTTTTAAAAGTGCGAAGTGGGTCAGAATCTTGAATATCTGTCATAAATACAACATCAGAGTTGCGTTTGCGAAGTGCAATCGTTCCTTGATCAGCACAATCAACTTCAAATTGAAAGATTACGAGGACGGTTCGCTCATGATCCTCATTCCTCAACTGCAATGTGGCCTTAAACAAGGCTCTTGATGTCATTTGTCCATGTGAGGTGTGGTGCCATTGTTTACTAATGTACAGAGCATGACAGTACAATATGTGGTGATATATTTGGCTTCTGACACTGTCAACCCCGCTTCCATCGGAATAAAATGTTGGAGAGTCTGATAGTTACTCACCCCAGTTCAGTGGTTTCCTCGGTCTTATAAAGGAGTTCCTCGTTCTGCAGTGTACCGTGCGTTTTAACCGAGAGGAAATACATTGTCCATTTTTGCGAGGGGCGGGGACTCTCCGAGGAGAGCCAGCTACTTTAGATACTTTTGACGAGCGGCCTCAACTGCGATTGTCTGGGGGGGGGGGGGGGGGGGGGGGCTTCTATTGAGTGGGGCTCGTGAGATACACAACGAAGGTCCCACTTTAGGCCCAGGTTTCTATAAAATCCTTATCTTGAGAGCCTGTAATTGTCTCAAAGATAAGAGATGATTCAGGTGAACACGATTTGGGGTCATTGGCATAAAAACCAGTATGCGCCGGTTCTTCGCTAACGCATCCACAATTCACAGGAGGATGGAAAATTTAAGAAAAATATGCATTTTGGCCGGATTTAAAAAAAGACCACATCTTGTGATCACGGAGTGACCTAAATGGCAACAAATAACATGTTTATCGTTATTTGGACTTGTTCGGAGAAAAGCAGACAGAGACTGAAGTCCGGTTAAACGTCATTTGGGCAACGAGTTGTATATATTTTTATCATATGGGAGTCATTCAGGCAACGTAATATATATGTTCGCTTTCTATATGAACGCCATTCAGGCAACGTTTTGAATTATTATCAATATTAAATAGACGACATCTAAATAACAAGTATTTGTTTTTTTAAAAGTGCGAAGTGGATCAGAATCTTGAATATCTGTCACAAATACAACATCAGAGTTGCGTTTGCGAAGTGCAATCGTTCCTTGATCAGCACAGTCAACTTCAAATTGAAAGATTACGAGGACGGTTCGCTCATGATCCTCATTCCTCAACTGCAATGTGTCCTTAAACAAGGGTCTTGGTGTCATTTGCCCATGTGAGGTGTGGTGCCATTGTTTACTAATGCACAGAGCATGACAGTACAGTATGTGGTGATATATTTGGCTTCTAACACTGTCAACCCCGTTTCCACCGGAATAAAATGTTGGAGAGTCTGATAGTTACTCGCCCCAGTTCAGTGGTTTCCTCGGTCGTATAAAGGAGTTCCTCGTTCTGCAGTGTACCGTGCGTTTTTACCGAGAGGAAACACATTGTCCATTTTTGCGAGGGATGGGGACTCTCCGAGGAGAGCCAGCTACTTTAGATACTTTTGACGAGCGCCCTCAACTGCGATTGTCTGGGGTGGCTTCTATTGGGTGGGGCTCGTGAGATACACAACGAAGGTTCCACTTTAGGCCCAGGTTTCAATAAAATCCTTATCTTGAGAGCCTGTAATTGTCTCAAAGATAACAGATGATTCAGGTGAACACGATTAGGGGTCACTGGCATGAAAACCAGTATGCGACGGTGCTTCGCTAACGCATCCACAATTCACAGGAGGATGGGAAATTTAAGAAAAATATGCATTTTGGCCGGATTTAAAAAAAGACCACATCTTGCGATCACGGAGTGACCCAAATGGCAACAAATAACATGTTTATCGTTATTTGGACTTGTTCGGAGAAAAGCAGACAGAGACTGAAGTCCGGTTAAACGTCATTTGGGCAACGAGTAGTATATATTTTTATCATATGGGAGTCATTCAGGCAACGTTATATATATGTTCGCTTTCTATATGAACGCCATTCAGGCAACGTTTTGCATTATTATCAATATTAAATAGACGACATCTAAATAACAAGTATTTGTTTTCTAAAAGTGCGAAGTGGATCAGAATCTTGAATATCTGTCACAAATACAACATCAGAGTTGCTTTTGCGAAGTGCAATCGTTCCTTGATCAGCACAGTCAACTTCAAATTGAAAGATTACGAGGACGGTTCGCTCATGATCCTCATTCCTCAACTGCAATGTGGCCTTAAACAAGGCTCTTGGTGACATTTGCCCATGTGAGGTGTGGTGCCATTGTTTACTAATGCACAGAGCATAATAGTACAGTATGTGGTGATATATTTGGCTTCTGACACTGTCAACCCCGTTTCCACCGGAATAAAATGTTGGAGAGTCTGATAGTTACTCGTCCCAGTTCAGTGGTTTCCTCGGTCGTATAAAGGAGTTCCTCGTTCTGCAGTGTACCGTGCGTTTTTACCGAGAGGAAATACATTGTCCATTTTTGCGAGGGGTGGGGGCTCTCCAAGGAGAGCCAGCTACTTCAGATACTTTTGACGAGCGGCCTCAACTTCGATTGTCTCGGAGGCTTCTATTGAGTGGGGCTCGTGAGATACACAACGAAGGTCCCACTTTAGGCCCAAGTATTAATAAAATCCTTATCTTGAGAGCCTGCAATTGTCTCAAAGATAAGAGATGATTCAGGTGAACACGATTTGGGGTCGTTGGCATGAAAACCAGTAAGCGTCGGTGCTTCCCTAACGCATTCCCAATTCACAGAAGGATGGGAAATTTAAGAAAAAAATGCATTTTGGCCGGATTTAAAAACAGACCACATCTTGAGAGCACGGAGTGACCCAAATGGCAACAAATAACATATTTATCGTTATTTGGACTTGATCGCTGAAAAGCAGACAGAGACTGAAATCGGGATAAACGTCATTTGGGCAACGTGTTGTATATATTTTTATCATTTGGGAGTCATTCAGGCAACGTTATATATATGTTCGCTTTCTATTTGAACGCCATTCAGGCAACGTTTTGCATTATTATCAATATTAAATAGACGACATCTAAATAACAAGTATTTGTTTTCTAAAAGTGCGAAGTGGATCAGAATCTTGAATATCTGTCACAAATACAACATCAGAGTTGCGTTTGCGAAGTGCAATCGTTCCTTGATCAGCACAGTCAACTTCAAATTGAAAGATTACGAGGTCGGTTCGCTCATGATCCTCATTCCTCAACTGCAATGTGGCCTAAAACAAGGCTCTTGGTGTCATTTGCCCATGTGAGGTGTGGTGCCATTGTTTACTAATGCACAGAGCGTGACAGTACAGTATGTGGTGATATATTTGGCTTCTGACACTGTCAACCCCGTTTCCACCGGAATAAAATGTTGGAGAGTCTGATAGTTACTCGCCCCAGTTCAGTGGTTTCCTCGGTCGTATAAAGGAGTTCCTCGTTCTGCAGTGTACCGTGCGTTTTTACCGAGAGGAAACACATTGTCCATTTTTGCGAGGGGTGGGGACTCTCCGAGGAGAGCCAGCTACTTTAGATACTTTTGACGAGCGGCCTCAACTGCGATTGTCTGGGGTGGTTTCTATTGGGTGGGGCTCGTGAGATACACAACGAAGGTTCCACTTTAGGCCCAGGTTTCAATAAAATCCTTATCTTGAGAGCCTGTAATTGTCTCAAAGATAACAGATGATTCAGGTGAACACGATTAGGGGTCACTGGCATGAAAACCAGTATGCATCGGTGCTTCGCTAACGCATCCACAATTCACAGGAGGATGGGAAATTTAAGAAAAATATGCATTTTGGCCGGATTTAAAAAAAGACCACATCTTGTGATCACGGAGTGACCCAAATGGCAACAAATAACATGTTTATCGTTATTTGGACTTGTTCGGAGAAAAGCAGACAGAGACTGAAGTCCGGTTAAACGTCATTTGGGCAACGAGTAGTATATATTTTTATCATATGGGAGTCATTCAGGCAACGTTATATATATGTTCGCTTTCTATATGAACGCCATTCAGGCAACGTTTTGCATTATTATCAATATTAAATAGACGACATCTAAATAACAAGTATTTGTTTTCTAAAAGTGCGAAGTGGATCAGAATCTTGAATATCTGTCACAAATACAACATCAGAGTCGCGTTTGCGAAGTGCAATCGTTCCTTGATCAGCACAGTCAACTTCAAATTGAAAGATTACGAGGACGGTTCGCTCATGATCCTCATTCCTCAACTGCAATGTGGCCTTAAACAAGGCTCTTGGTGACATTTGCCCATGTGAGGTGTGGTGCCATTGTTTACTAATGCACAGAGCATAATAGTACAGTATGTGGTGATATATTTGGCTTCTGACACTGTCAACCCCGTTTCCACCGGAATAAAATGTTGGAGAGTCTGATAGTTACTCGCCCCAGTTCAGTGGTTTCCTCGGTCGTATAAAGGAGTTCCTCGTTCTGCAGTGTACCGTGCGTTTTTACCGAGAGGAAATCATTGTCCATTTTTGCGAGGGGTGGGGGCTCTCCAAGGAGAGCCAGCTACTTCAGATACTTTTGACGAGCGGCCTCAACTTCGATTGTCTCGGAGGCTTCTATTGAGTGGGGCTCGTGAGATACACAACGAAGGTCCCACTTTAGACCCAAGTTTTAATAAAATCCTTATCTTGAGAGTCTGCAATTGTCTCAAAGATAAGAGATGATTCAGGTGAACACGATTTGGGGTCGTTGGCATGAAAACCAGTAAGCGTCGGTGCTTCCCTAACGCATTCCCAATTCACAGAAGGATGGAAATTTAAGAAAAAAATGCATTTTGGCCGGATTTAAAAAAAGAGCACATCTTGAGAGCACGGAGTGACCCAAATGGCAACAAATAACATATTTATCGTTATTTGGACTTGATCGCTGAAAAGCAGACAGAGACTGAAATCCGGATAAACGTCATTTGGGCAACGTGTTGTATATATTTTTATCATTTGGGAGTCATTCGGGCAACGTTATATATATGTTCGCTTTCTATATGAACGCCATTCAGGCAACGTTTTGCATTATTATCAATATTAAATAGACGACATCTAAATAACAAGTATTTGTTTTCTAAAAGTGCGAAGTGGATCAGAATCTTGAATATCTGTCACAAATACAACATCAGAGTTGCTTTTGCGAAGTGCAATCGTTCCTTGATCAGCACAGTGATCTTCAAATTGAAAGATTACGAGGTCGGTTCGCTCATGATCCTCATTCCTCAACTGCAATGTGGCCTAAAACAAGGCTCTTGGTGTCATTTGCCCATGTGAGGTGTGGTGCCATTGTTTACTAATGCACAGAGCGTGAGAGTACAGTATGTGGTGATATATTTGGCTTCTGACACTGTCAACCCCGTTTCCATCGGAATAAAATGTTGGAGAGTCTGATAGTTACTCGCCCCAGTTCAGTGGTTTCCTCGGTCGTATAAAGGAGTTTCTCGTTCTGCAGTGTACCGTGCGTTTTTACCGAGAGGAAATACATTGTCCATTTTTGCGAGGGGTGGGGGCTCTCCGAGGAGAGCCAGCTACTTTAGATACTTTTGACGAGCGGCCTCAACTGCGATTGTCTCGGAGGCTTCTATTGAGTGGGGCTCGTGAGATACACAACGAAGGTCCCACTTTAGGCCAGGGATCCAATAAAATCCTTATCTTGAGAGCCTGCAATTGTCTCAACGATAAGAGATGATTCAGGTGAACACGATTTGGGGTCGTTGGCATGAAAACCAGTATGCGTCGGTACTTCGCTAACGCATCCCCAATTCACAGGAGGATGGGAAATTTAAGAAAAATATGCATTTTGGCCGGATTTAAAAAAAAGATCACATCTTGAGAGCACGGAGTGACCCAAATGGCAACAAATAACATGTTTATCGTTATTTGGACTTGTTCGGTGAAACGCAGACAGAGACTGAAATCCGGTTAAACGTCATTTGCGCAACGTGTTGCATATATTTTTATCATATGGGAGTCGTTTAGGCAACGTTATATATATGTTAGTTTTCTAAATGAACGTCATTCACACAACGTTTTGCATTTTATCAATTTTAAATAGACTACATCTAAACAACCAGTATTTGTTTTTTTTTTCAATGTACGAAGTCCTTCACAAATGGAATATGAGAGTCGAGTTAGTGAAGCGCAATGGTTCATTGATTGCACAGTGATTTTAAAATTGAAAGATCACGGTGACTGTTCACTGATAATCCTCATTCATCATCTGCCATCCGTGAGCCCTTAGACAAGGTTCTTGAAGTCTTTTTCCCATGTACTATGTGGTACCATTGCGTACTAATGCACAGAACACAACAGAACAGCATGCGGGGTACACTGGCTTCTGACACTTTCAACACGGTATCCACCAGATTAAAATGTTGGGGAGTCTAATAGTTACTTGTCGCAGCTCGGTTGTTTTTTTCGGCTGCGTTAACCAGCAAAATAGTCGCGTTCGTGTGTATGTATGCGTGCCAATGGTTCAAATGAAAGTGTCAATGACACTTTAGCATAACCTGACTTTGTCTTGTGTTTTGTGAAATGGATAATGTTGTCTATGAATTGATTATGAAATACGACAAGAAGTGTGATAAATGAGAATATGTTAATTTCTGTTCCTTGTATGCTATGTTTCCAATAAGAATAGTTTGAAGTTTAGACTGTACTAAAGAAATGAGGCCTGGGTTAATGTGGCACTCACAGTTAATGCATGGCGACCAAAGTTACCAAGTTTCAGTAAACTTATTCCAAAACAAGCCATTTTACCAAGTTGCAATGAACTCCCTTGTTAAATATAGCTGGAAGACGTTGCTGAAGGAATCTAGTTCACACGACAGCTCGACGGTCACGGTTGGCCGATCATGCCCAAAATAGGAAAAACTCACTTAGAGATCATACCACGTTATCCTACCAACTTGCAATGGAATCCTTTCATAAAAACAACCTGTAGACAGTACTAAAGGAATATAGGTCAACTGATCAGGCGGGATAACAGCTGAACGATCGTGACCAAAACAGAGCAGACTCATCTAAACATTATACCGAGTTATCCGTCCAAGTTAACATGAAATCGCTGAACAAATATGAACTGTAGACTGTGCTAACAAATCTACGTCATAGGCGTCGATCATGACATTATACTGAGTCATCCTACAATTTTGCAATGGAATTCCCTTAATAAATGCAATCTGTAGACTGGGCCAAAGGAATCTAGGTAACGCGCCTCTGCGATAGTCACGGTTGACTGAACCCAACCAAACAGGACGTTTTCATCCAGTAATTACGCAGAGTCATCCTGCGACGTTAAAATAAAATCCCTTCATAAATATGACCTGTGGAGTGTGGTAAAGATTTTCGGGCTTCGGGACTTGTAGTCGTCACGGTGGACCGATCGCTATCAAAAGGGCGCGTTCTTGTCTAGACATCATACGGAGTCATCCTATAAAGATTCAATGAAATCCCTTCCTAAATACGACCTTTAGACTATGTTAAAGTTTTTTCGGGCTTCGGACCCGCGTAGCCGTCAGGGTTGACCGATCACGACCAAAATAGGACGTTCTCGTCTAGACATTATACGGAGTCTTTGTACCGAGTTACGGTGAAATCCCTTCATAAATACGACATTTAGGCTGTACTAACAGTTTTTAGGTTTCAGCCTCGAGCATTTAACACGGCGTACTGATGCGAACAGAAGGGGGAAGTCTCACCCAGACATGACCGTGAACCCACATATGGAATTTTGTGATGATCTGACAAGTACTACGGGGTGTAGACTGTGGTAAAGAAAATCTGAACAGGCTGACAGACAGACTGACTTCCGTACGAGTGGTGATAATAGCTTATCTTGACATTGTCAAGTTCAGTTATAAAGCAGGATGAACTAACGATCCATTGGAACAAATTATATGGGATGTGGATGCTATGCCAAAGTAAAATGGCAAAAAACAGGAAAACATATTTTATGCAGTTCAGCAAGCGTAAGCTATTGTCCCTTCATTAATTCCTACTGAAAGTGAAATCATGAAAAATATGGCAGAAGATAAGTGGTGCTCGAAATATTCCCCACAATATATCCGGTAAGTACAGACACCTGTCGATGTATCTGCCGAGGAACCTGCTCACACATTGATTTGGGATTAAGTTGGCAGGCTGGTCGGCGGGTGGATTTCATCTGGTCAACATGCCCATAGCGCGTTGAGGATACACCATTCAGTAAAGAGAGTGCCTTCGCGTACAAAGCACTCCGCATTCTAACGACGGCTGGGTGAACTGTACACTCTCAAAAACTCATTCAACTGCGCTCCCTCATAGTAAGACGCTCATCTTCTGAAGAGAGTATTAGTTACTGCCGTGGGTTTCCCGCTCATGGTTAGCTATCTTCCGACCTTGCCTTCCACTTTGGTAAGAGGAAGCCCTCGCCTAGAAGTACGGTCCGTGTTCTGATGAAAAAACCCTCACCTAAAATGCACAGTTCGTGATCAAAATCGGTGAAGCTCTCGTCTCTCTGTTTATGAAATGAAATACAAAAACTGATAATTGAGAATATGTTAATTTCTATTCCCTGTATGCTATGTTTGGAATAAGAATAATTTAAGGTTTAGACTGTGCTAAAGAAGTGAGGCCTGAGTATAAATTATTTCAAAAAAGTCATCCTACCAAGTTCCAATGAAATTCCTTTATAAATATAACTCGCAGACATTGCCAAAAGAATCTAGGTCACATGACAGCTCGGCGGTCACAGTTGGCCGATCATTACCAAAATAGGAGAGTTCCATCTAGATATCATACCAAGTTATCCTACGAAGTTACAATGGAATCCCTTCATAAAAGCAACCTGTAGACAGTTCAAAATAAATCTAGGTCACGTGACAAGCCGTGGTAACGGCTGAGCGATTGTGACCAAAATAGAACAGACTCATTGAGACATCATACTGTGTCATCCTGCCAAGTTACAATGAAATCGCTTCATAAATATGAACTCTAGACTGTGCCAAACAAATATAGGTCACAGGCCTGTACGGCCGTCACGGCTGATCAATTTTGCAATAACAAAGCTTTATTAAATGCAATCTGCATACTGTGCTAAAGGAATCTAGGAAACGCCCCATGCGGCCGTCACGGTTGACTGAAACCGACCGAAAAGTTCTCATCTCGACATTATACAGAGTCATCCTACGAAGTTAAAATCAAATACCTTCGTAAAAACGACCTGTAGACTGTGGAAAACATGTTCGGGCTTCGGGCCCGCGTAGCCGTCAAGGTGGGCCGATCGAGACCAAAAGGGGACGTTTTCTCCCTTCTGCACATTATACGGAGGAATCGTCGTACAAAGTTACAATAAAATCACTTTATAAATACTACCTGTAGGCTGTGTGAGTGGTTTTCGGGCTTCGGACCACGTAGCCGTTACGGTCGATCGGTCGCGACCAAAAGTGGACGTTCTCATCTAGACATTCGAATTTATCCCACCAAGTTACAGCGAAATCCCTTCATAAATTCGACCTGTGGGCTGTGCTGGATGTTTTCTTGTGTCGGGCTCCGACAGCCGTCACAACTGACCGATCACGGCCAGAAGTGGATACTGTCATCCGGAAAGGACCTTAAACCAGCATGTGAACATTCGCGAGGACCCGAGTAGAACTGTGGAGTGTAACCTAAAGTAAATGTAAACAGACTGACAGTCTTCCACCCGCGTGATGGCAATAATAGCTTGTCAAGTTAAGCTAAAAATCCGTATGAACATACGATCCACTAAAGCAAATATAGATGGGATGTGGTGCAAGGCCAAAGTAAAAGGGCAAAAAAACCTGAACAGATGTTTCATGCATTTTAGTAAACGTAACGTATCTTCCCATCATCAATTCCTACTGAAACTTGTATCAGGAAAAATATGGCTAAAGATGGATGGTGCTCGAAATATTTCCCACGATATAGCCGGTAAGTACAGACACCTGTCGGAGTAACTGTCGGGGAATCTGCCCACACATTGATTTGAGATTAATTTGGTAGATTGGTCTGCGAGTGAATTCCATCTGGTTAAATTGCCCCATACCGCGTCGAGGATACACCACTCAGTGAAGAGAGAGTGTCTTCACATCTACACATACAACCGGTATAGGTTTATGAACCGACAGATAACCCGCCCTACCCAAGCATACACATACCCTCACTCAAACACACCAACATCTGTCCTTGTTTACTTGAGTTTAAATGAAGAACGTACTATTGGACGAAACTATATATTTTACAATAACAAACAGAGAAATTTATTAATTTATTATAAATGAAGAAGATTGGTCTCTTACAGGGTGGTTATTTAGCACTGTCCACAATACATCAAAGTGTGTGTGTGTGTGGGGGGGGGGGGGGGGGGGGGATCGTACAGAAACGGGTCGTATTCACTCAACACAGTGGATGTGGGTTAATTTGTAGCCTAACTGATTTAAGGGTATAATTCTGCAGTGAGCCGTGGGTGAGCTTTTTACCTAACGGGACCTCGTCCAACAAGACACTGTCGGGCAGTCCACTATTTTTCGAACGGGGTCCAAGTCTGAACTGTACCGATCCATCCCATTTTGACATGGAGGGTCTTCCCCTGTCATGTGTGGTTCATTTTTATGGGGGGGGGGGGGGGGGGGGAGGGGGTTGCGTGCATTCAACTGTCCACCTCCCATCGGATTGGGACCTTGTCTCCGCTGCACAGTCCACGTCTTATAAAAAGAGTCCCCATTCTGCAATGTGCAGTGTGCTTTTTCCTACGAGGGCCTATGCCTGGGTGTATACAGTGTCACTGTCTTTGCGAGGAGGGTGGGTGGGTGGGTGGGGGGGGGGGAGGTTTTATCTGAGGAAAGTCAGCTCCTTTCCACCTTTTTGTTGAGAAGCAGCACCTGTGATGGTTTGGAAGGGTCTTTACTGAGAGGACCTCTTCTTAAGATGCAAGTCTATTTTTTACTGGGATGGGGGTGTTTCTTGCTATTCACGAACTGTTTTCACCGAATGGGGTGTGGGGGCGGGGTGGGATTTGAATTAACTTCGAGTACAAGACCGCTTTTACCGAGTATGTGTACGTGTGTGTGTGGGGGGAGGGGGGGGGTGGGGGGTAGATGAGTGAAGGAAGCTATTATCCATATTAGAAAGTCGACTGACATTTTCGGCACAGAGGGCGGTGCTCGTGTACTAAGCACTCAGTATTCTATCGAGGGCTGGGGGCCCTGTCGACTCTCCATTGTCCACTCTCCAAAACTCACCAAACAACGTTCCCTGCTTGCAAGAAACTCGTCTTCTGAAGAAAGTGCTAGTCACTACTGTGGCTTGCTCGCTCCTAGCTACCCCTATCGAAGTTACCTTCCACCTTGTAAGAGGAAGCCCCCGCCTGCAACCTACGGTCTGTGTTCTGATGAAAAGTCCCTCACCTGAATTGTTCAGTTCGTGATCAAAATCGGCCAAGAGGTTCTCGTCCTCCATGCGCTGATGTTCAGCATGGTGGGGAGAACACTTCTCAAACGACACTCCTATAATTACTCTTCCAGTGTTCCTGCTACCGCCTTCTCGACGCTGTCCCTTCGCCTGCTACGGTGGGTAGGATTCGAAATGAACATATTCGGGATCAACATGGGGATGTTAAATGAGAATAGTCCAATTTTAGGCTCAGATTTTTAAAAAAAATCTTTTATCTTGAGGGCCTGGAGTGCCCCAATGAATAGTCCGATTTGGGTACAGAATCATTTAAAAACACTTATCTGAGAGTGAAGGGGTTTAAAATGCAACATATGGCTCGTGTATTCATAATTTGGACTGTTCTCTACAAGGACAGATCAGGCGTATCCGAAGTTCACAGGGGTTTGACAAAGTATAGCCTAGTCCGTCTTAGCCATGGTTTACATTCCAAGTAAACCCATATCTTGAGAGTCAGCAGTGCTGACAAAGACAACGATGAATCGTCTTGTCATTGAGGTGGGATCATTTCGATGAAAACCAGGCAAGCTCAGACTCGGTTTGTGTACATCCCGAGTTCGCAAAAGTATGGCAAGTAAGAAAAGTCCGATTTTAGGCATGAAATAAAAATAATGATCGACGTTATTCTAAGTTGTCTCATTTCCATGAAAACCAGGCCCATTCTGACCCTGGTGGAACATGTTCGACGTTGGGAAATGGCTGCCAACTAAGGATAGTTCCATTTCATGCCCAGATTTCAATAAAAAAACCTATCATCTTTAGAAACAGGAGCTGTCTCAGGGGTGCTAATTAATTGTGTTATCAAGTAAATTGCAGAAAACCGCGGCGTATCAAGATTTTTGAAAATCCACCAATCAGATTCAAAGAATGCCTCTGGCGGCCATGTTTTTCAACCCACTGGAACAAAATGAGGATCGTTTGTAGAAGACCTCCCATAGACCATCCCTACCAGGTTTGTTTTCACGTCGCCTCATTAGTTCCAGAGAAGAAGATGAAGATGTGATTTCCCATAGGGATTCTATAGTAAATATAAGCCGCAATTGTGGCCATGTTTACAATCCGATCAACATTAAATGAGGATCGTTGGTAGCGGGGGTCCCAGTCATCATTTATGTGATGTTTCAATACATTTGGCCTAGCAGTTTCAGAGGCGAAGATTTTTGAAAATCCACCAACCAGAATCAAAAAATGCCTCTGGAAGCCATGTTTTTCATCCGGCGGGAACAAAATGAGGATCGTTTGTCGAGGACCTCCCATAGACCATTCTTGCCAAGTTTGGTTCACACCGGCTCAGCGGTTACAGGGAAGAAGATGAAAATGTGAAACGTTTACGGACGCCGGACGCCGAACGACGGACGTCGGACGACAGACGAGAGATGACGACGGACGACAAGTGATGAGAAAATCTCACATGGTCTTTTAGGTCATGTGAGCTAAAAAGGGATACATTTTGGCCGGATTTCAATAAACACCACATCTTGAGAGCACGGAATGACCCAAATAGCAGCTAATAACATGTTCATCGTTATTTGGACTTGTTTGGGTGAAAAACAGGCACAGTCTGAAATCCGGTTAAACGTCATTTGAGCAACGTGTTGTATATATTTTTATCATATGGGAGTCATTTAGGCAACGTTATATATATGTTCGCTTTCTATATGAACGCCATTCACGCAACGCTTTGCATTTTACCAATATTAAATAGACGACATCTAAATAACAAGTATTTGTTTTTAAAAGTGCGAAGTGGATCAGAATCTTGAATATCTGTCACAAATACAACATCAGAGTTGCGTTTGCTAAATGTAATCATTCCTTGATCAACACAGTGAAGTTCAAATTGAAAGATTACGAGAACGGTTCGCTCGTGATCCTCATTCCTCAACTGCAATGTGTCCTTAAACAAGGCTCTTGGTGTCATTTGTCCATGTGGAGTGTGGTGCCATTGTTTACTAATGCGCACACATGACATTACACTATGCGGTGATATATTTGGCTTTTGACACTGTCAACCCCGTTTCCATCGGAATAAAATGTTGGAGAGTCTGATAGTTACTCGCCCAGTTCAATGGTTTCCTCCGGTCTTATAAAGGAGGTCCTCGTTCTGCAGTGTACCGTGCGCTTTTACCGAGAGGAAATACATTGTCCATTTTTGCGAGGGGTGGGGGCTCTCCGAGGAGAGCCAGCTACTTTAGATACATATATATATGTTCGTTTTCTAAATGAACGCCATTCACGCAACGTTTTGCATTTTTTCAATATTAAATAGACTACATATAAACAACCAGTATTTGTTTTTCTTTTAAAGAACGAAGTGGATCAGAATCTTGAATATCTGTCACAAATGGAACATCAGTCGAGTTTGAGAAGCGCAATGGTTCATTGATAGGCACAATGATTTTAAAATTGAAAGATCACGGTGACTGTTCGCTGATGATCCTCATTCATCATCTGCCATCCGTGAGTTCTTCGACAAGGTTCTTGGAGTCATTTCACCATGTACTATGTGGTACTATTGCGTACTAATGCACACAGCAAAACAGAACATCACGCGGATGTTTACCTGGCTTCTGACACTGTCAACCCCGGATCCAGCGGGTTAAAAAGTTGGAGAGTCTGATAGTTACTTGCCACAGCTGTTTTCTCCGACTGCGTTAACCAGCAAAGTAATCGCGTTTGTATGTATGTATGCGTACCAATGGTTCAAATGGAAGTGCCGATGACACTTTAGCATAGCCTGCATGTGTAGTGTTTTGTGAATTGGATAATGTTCAATGTCTCTGAAAGGATTTTGAAATACGACACGAATTTTGATATGTTGTTTTCTGTTCCCTGTATGCTGTACATAGATTTCAATAAAAACCTATCATCTTTAGAAACATGAGCGGTCTCACAGGTGCTAATTACGTGTGTTATCAAGTAAATTGCATGAAAACCACATCGGATCAGATCCAAATTGAACACATGCGAAGTACACAGGGGTGGCAAACAAGGAAAGTCACATTTTAGGTTCAAGTTTCAATAAAATCCTCAACTTGAGAGCCTGTGATTGTCATCTTGAGAGCACGGGGTGACCCAAATAGGAACTAATAACACCTTTATCGTTATTTGGACTTGTTTGGGTGAAAAGCAGGCAGAATCTGAAATACGGGTAAACGTCATTTGGACAAAGTGTTGTATATAGACAGAACGCGATGTGTGTTTGAATCGGTGGGTGACTTACATAACTCATTGGAATGGCGTAATCATATTTCGCTCGAGCCAAATCGGTGGGTGTTTTGCATAACGAGTTTGAATGGCGTAGACATATTTCAAGAGAGCCGTAGGCTCGAACGAAATGTGATTACCCCATTCCAACGAGTTATCGACGCATGAGCGCAATAATATTCTATCTACCATTTTACCTTTTTGTGGGAAATTGGATTTGAAGTTTTTGACCTTCAGTTCATGTATCCCCAGAAACATTTCATATAAAACCACACCAGATTTTGGTCGGGCATTCAAAATAATGTAGATTTGACAAATGTTTTTACAGATAATTATATTATAAAAGTAGGCATGTCGGTTTCAATGTAATAAGCATTTTTCTGTTTGCAGAATGACGCAGATAGAACATTTTTTAAACAAATTTACCATTTTTGCTCAGTGCTATAATGTCCGAGTACATAGAAAATTTTAGCACAACAATTATGGCGCACTTGTATTGCTAAATTAGTCTAACTGAGAAAATAGAAAGGATAGGAAGCAATAACCTTATTGTGTTTATTATTATCTTAGCTGTATGTACATACCCGGAAATAGCAAAAGGTTGGTGTTGATGGATGAGATAGCGGGGGTTCCCCCGCATTCTCGCTAAACCATAATCTCTTAGGTATCGACATCCAACTTCAGGAAAATGCATTTGCACCCTCCCCACGTGGGGTAGCGTGTGGGGGGGGGGGGGTGCTGAGGGAACCAGTACACCCCAAAATATGAGCTGCACCCCCCCCCCCCCATAAAAAACATTGACCCAATGGAAGTTTCACATAACTTAGAGCCCCAAAGCTGCTCTCCACTTTATGCTTTACATGCTACTATTGCTTCAGATGCGATCTTCGAGCGCTGAATTTTGCAACATTCTCTCGGGAGAGGACTCGTCTTAACTAGGACCCACCTGTCGCTAACCCCTCCTCCCACTAATCTTATCTAACTCAGACCATTCGTCGTTACTCCTTCCTCCCACTTCCCTGACGGGATGTGGGAGGAGGGGGGTAACGATGGAGGGTCCTAGTTAGGACTAGGGGAGGATCCCCGAAATCCTACATCAACATTCCAAATCATGGTAAAATGGCTAGCCCGCCCCCCCCCCCCCCCATTATAGAATCCTGGCTACGCCCCTACCCGAACCCATAAACGGCTGTACACTGGGCCAATCTTGTAAAGGGGAAGCTAGTGAGGACAGAAAGAGATGATAAGATATCAAAATGTTTAATAAGAACAAAGAAAAACAAAGTACTCAAACTACTTTCATTCAACTAATTGGTCGACATGCAGGGATATCTCGCAATGCAGTACCTTCTGAACCATCTGGCTTCGGTCACTAACAGTTACTGTCATTCGCAGCTGATATACCTTCTTAACCCTTTACCAATGTGAGTTGCAGACGACACTTGGAAACAAATCCTGGTATAACTAAAACGTTTCATTTTTTGCTTACAAAACATATATTATGATCCCTCATTGGAACGAGCGCCTTATAAACAAATTGAATGGCGATTTTCGTGGGTAGCGCTGGCCGGTTTTGGCCGTTACATTAGGTAAAGGGTTAACACGACTTAAACAACAATGTGCTCGCTGATGCTGTCACGTATATAAGGGCACAAGACTGCATGTGCAGTACATACAGAGTCATTTGGAACTTTGACTCTCACTGTGTGGACATCCATCATTGTGCAGTCCTGTCAGTCTAGTAGAGCTTGAAAACTAGGCTACAAATTTGTATACCGTGTGTCAACGGGTAACCTATCCTGTGGGCCACGGTGAGCAAAGTTGCTATTCAGTTACCAAGTTCCCCCTGGAACTTCAGTGAAGTCGTGTTGAAAAGGCGCTAGGCGATAACAACGCAGATCAGTCACGCTGTTACTATTTTGAAGTAATAAAGGATTAATTAGAAGGGTCATGCGGACTTCAGGAAACTCCTTTTTACCAAACGTGGTCTATTTGTTTTATATCGTTAGAAGGCTAGAGGAAGAATTATCTCGCTCATCATCTCTATAAGGGCATTCCGAAGAGGTAATTGGCAATCGAATCCAGAAATATCAAATCGAATGGATGAGCAATTCACTCCATCGCTCCAAAAAGTGAGTAACAGTTTGAATCTAACCCGAGGGCCCAGAACGAGAAACACATCTGCGAAAGTAGGCGTATGATGAATATAACACCTCACTTTGGACAATTTTGGCAAAGATAATGCCACAAGCAGAATTCGTATGATGGTGCAATGCAGACATTTCCGCATCCTGGATTACTTTCAATCTGAATTCTATTTGCCACAGTATAAACTTTATATATGCCCCAGTTGTTCAAGATGAGGTGTTCGATTCTTCAGGCAGGTGCAAAATGTACTTCTCAGACTGTTTTCGTTTCATCTTGAGCCTGCAGGTTATAGACACAATTTGGTTTTGCATTGGTGACCTGCACTGTAATGCAGACCAGAGGATATGGGGTCTAATACAGAAAACGATATAAAACTCTAAAAATCGCTAGGCGGTACACTAATTCATGTGAGGTTATCTGGCACGAACAATCAGAATATTGAAAATAGAAATAGATTACGATGCAACAGTATTGCCAAAAGCTAATGTGCAAACTTTCGATTGTGAAGCGTCCTCAAAATGGTCAAAATTATATATAAGAGTGGTGATCCTAATGTTTAATGTTTTGGTTGGTATTATTTTCTGCATTGTTCTGATTGGTCACATCAGACATCGTACTTTGAGTTCGTGTAACTTATTCAAGACTGGTCTGAGCCAAAAGTGTCCTATCAGCGGTGGAGTTAAACGAATACATGGAGGGCACAAAACATCTTCACCTGAAGTTTAGCATATTAAAAAAACTCCCATTTACTTAGAATGCTAACACATGCACATGAAATGGAACAAAATTATGAACAAGGTTCAATCCTAGAAATTCGCCGTGAAAATCGGCAATGCCATGGTGAGAGGTCTGGCATCCAGCCACGGCTCTTACCATCGCATTGCCGATGGCCGTGGCGAATTTCTAAGGCTGTCGGTTTACCTGACGGCGAATAATTGTCGTTTAACTGAACGCAACTCTGAGGGCGAAAACCATGCCCACTAAAATTGAATTTTAACATGTATCAAACCAAAAATGAACCAACAATCAAGCTCATAAAAAGGAAAATAAACAAGACTTGAAGGCTAAACCTATGCCTTCTCAAAGTTCAGGTCATTAATTGAAAATGAACAAAAAACAAAGGAATTTCGCCTTTGTCCCCAATCGAACACAAGAGATAAATCAACTTTTTCCCTTTTAGAAATCGCGTAGATGAACAACGGAAATCATTTCTTTAAAAAACAATGTGTGGAAAAGATGTTGGTAAACACATTTTCGTTGACCATCTTCGCGAATTCTAACTGTGTGACATCTGTAACCTTAATGTCACTATTGTCATGTCAGTACCATGGAAGCAATCTTCGCGTCCAAAAAACGAAAAAGGGCCTAGTGACATCACTTTTTAAGCTCATGGACGCGAAGATTGCTTTATAGAACTCCCTATTCAGTAACGGCATAAACATGGGCATAATGTCCGTTGTCTTATTCTTAGGCAGAATTCGGCGTCTGCCGATCACAGTGACCCCTGGCAAATCACGCGGTCACACATAGACTGGTCGTTGCTCTTCGCGTATCAGGAAAACTTCCATGAACTCTGCTGAAGAAATGGTTTTCCCTTCTCGAGCACCAAATGTTTTATTTGGGTAAATAGGACTTTCCTGAATTTCATTTGACACGCAGCCTTCTGGAAGTCCATGAAATCCTTCTCTTTTAGTTGCACGACTCTGGTATGATCAGGTCTCACAGTTGTGAGTCCACGGACCAAACCAACTGGGCTGAAAATTTCAGAGACAGATAACGCTTTCTGGTTGTGGGAGTTGCACACTCGGTTGCCCAGGAGTTGAAAGCTTCTGCTCAAAAGTATCTAAAGTTAAATCTGGTGGCAAATCCATCAACTGATCCGGGGTTTTTAAGTAAAAGTTGTTCGACAAAATAATAAATCCCTGTATTGCCAGGGCCGCACAGTACGCCACAGTGCATTTTGCGACTAAAATATCGACTATTTATCTATTTATCTGTGTTAAGGTTACTTTGAAGTAAAGTAAAGCGGTGCTTGTTTACTGTGGTGAAAAAAGGTCTCTTTTACCGGTAGCCAGTGTCGGGAGCGGGAGCCCTTTAAAATGGGCAACAGGGGTATAAACGATTGGAAAAACCTGACTTTAAATCTTCTCTTGTGGCCACCATTATTCATATCTGCTCCGATAAGTAAATATAAACACATTCCATCCATTTTAGAGGACATCCATCACAGGCAATAGTTACCGGATTATTTTACCAGTGAAGCGGAACTTGTTTACCACAATAAAGAGTACTGCTTCACCTACCATGGCTCTCGCCGGAGCGGGGGGGGGGGGGGGGGGGTATCGACTAAAACCTACTTGAAACTCAAGACATTTAGAGCAAGCCCAATCTCCCATAGCGCACCGACACAGTCCATCAAAATTGGCAGATTGTGTAAATTTATTTTGTACGGGCGGATTCAGCTGGTAAGCACCCTATGCGGGCCCCTCCTTTTTAACTCCACTTTTCAAGCCCCAGGACAAGAGGGTATAATATTATCCACGATAAAACTTAGGCGTCGGGTGCCTGGGTAGTGGATGTCTGTGTAATATCGTGGACAATACCTATCCCAGTAGACAAACAGAGATCCCGTGTGTTGCCAATGTCGAATGAGCCGTTATTGACCCACCATCACGTCAATTTTGAATCCGCAACCATGCATTCGAAATTTCCTTATGAAATTACAAGCGATCAGATTCTCCATATCTGAAGTTAAGAACAGATGCGTTCCAACAGCATATCGAGTTTGTAAAACAAATACTGTAGTCTTCAATACTAGACTGTTCTATCATACACGGGTGTATGGCAGTTAGTAATTTTGTTCATGCTAAAATGTTTTATCTCCATGCTGCCTCAAAATAAATGTTATACAGAAAATTTAACATTTATATATATCTAAATTACAAGAAAACGATATAAACTATACATTTGTGGAGCAACTTGATTACATTGTGTGAATACTAGGCGCAATATATTACCGATTTGAGATCTTAATAATATTTATCTTTCGTTCTGTAAATTCGCATACGCCATTCGTTAGCATTCAGCATGTGATCCAATTCGAAGAGTCTCATTGGGCAAGCACATAAAAAATTTAAGCACGCATGATTTTGCCATTTTTTGGAGATAGAGTAATTTCGCATAGCGTTTTGCGTGAATACGAACCAATAAACCCCAGATATTTTTTCATCAGCCGACACCGAATGGAGCGGCCAATATGATGACAACAATATCTCATTTTCGCGCCAAAGTACAGATAGAACATTATCGCACTCATGCGTCGTTATGTAAAACATCCACCAATTCAAACACACATCGCGTTCTGTGTTTATTACACAACCCATGCATTAAAATTAATTTAAATAAACAAATTTTAATTTTAAACCCAAAGGTGAAGAGTCTGTTTGTTTTGGCTGAAGCTGTATTGATCAAAAGGATCGACAAAAAATAAAAAAACCTTTTCGGAACCAGTGTTTGTTGAAAATCGTATCGCTGTTTCTCTTCGGTTTGTGCCCATTCACGCCTAACAATTTGGTGGCTATTACTGTTAGTAAAAATATAAGTACAAATTTGTGCAGATTTGCAAAACAGCTGGGAGAAACATTTTTAAAAGAAGTTCGAAGAATGTCAAGATGTACGAAGATTTACCGAAATTAAGTTGACCAATTTAGATGTAACGGATCCACAAAACCAGACGGCCACTGGACTGGGTTAATGTTCTGGTTGGAAATGATTGGGTTTTTTGGGGGTTTTTTTATTATCTAATTTTTTGTTAACTAATTTTTTTGTGAACCAACTTAATTTTGCTTTGGACGTTTTCATTTTAACACTATGCGACAGACTGTCGATAATAATTGTATGACAACATTTGGGAACTTTTCGAAGCGTAACTGATGATTCGATGGGAAAGGAACTAATATAAACGGTGCTGGGGAAAAAAGTTCCGGCTTGTACACTACCCATTGAATACATAATAATTTATGCCATAGCGGCCAATCCGTTAAAAACAGGGATTTAAAGTTGATTGGATGTGTAATAAATATTTTTATCATATTGGAGTCATTTAGGCAACGTTATATATATGTTCGTTTTCTAAATGAACGCCATTCACACAACGTTTTGCATTTTATCAAAATTAAATAGACTACATCCAGGCAACCAGGATATGTATTTTTCAAAGTACGAAGTGGATCAAAATTTTGAATATCTGTCACAAATGGAATATCAGTGTCGAGTTTGAGATGCACAATGGTCCATTGGTGCGCAGAGTGATTTTAAAATTGAAAGACCAAGGTGACAGTTCGCTGATGATCCTCATTCATCATCTGCCATCCGTGAGTTCTTAGACAAGGTTATTGGAATCATTTTCCCATATACTATGTGATACCATTGCATACTGATGCACTCAGCACGACAGAACAGTACACGGGAGTATACTGGCTTCTGACGCTGTCAACCCGGCATCCAACGGGTTAAAAAGTTGGGGACTCTAATAGTTACTTGCCGCAGCTCGGTCGTTTTTCCGGCTGCGTTAAACAGTAAAATAGTCGCATTTGTATACATGTATGTATGTGTGCCAATGGTTCAAATGAAAGTGTCACTGACACTTTAGCATAACCAGACTGTGTGTTGTGTTTTGTGAAGTGGATAAGGTTCAATGTCTACGAAAGGATTATGGAATACAAGAAGTTTGATAATTGAAAATATGTTAATTTCTGTTCCCTGTTTGCTAAGTTTTCAATAAGAATAATTTGAAGTTTAGACTGCACTAAAGAAGTGAGGCCTGGATTAATGTGGCACTCACAGTTAATGTATGGCGACCAAACTTACCAAGTTTCAATAAACTTATTCCAAAACAAGCCATCTTACCAAATTGCAATGTAATCCCTTGTTAAATATAACTCGAAGACGTTGCTAAAGGAACCTAGTTCACGCGACAGCTCGGTGGTCATGGGTGGACGATCATGACCAAAATAGGAAAGTCTCAGTAAGAGCTCGTACCATGTTATCCTACCAACTTGCAGTGGAATGCCTTCATAAAAAACAACCTGTAGACAGTACTAAAGGAATCTAGATCAAGTGACCAGGCGGCGATAAAAGCTGAACGATCCTGACCAAAACAGAGCAGACTCATGTAAACATTATACCGAGTTATCCGTCCAAGTTAAAATGAAATCGCTTCTTAAATATGAACTGTGGGCTGTGCTAAACAAAGCCACGTCATAGGTCTGTGTGCCGTCACGGCTGATCGATCACAGCCAAAATAGGATGTTCTCATCCAGACATTATACTGAGTCATTCCACAATTTTGCATCGAAAATCCCTTCATAAATGCAATCTGACTGGGCTAAAGGAATCTAGGTAATGCGCCCCTGCGACTGACACGGTTGACTGAACCCAACCAAAAAGGACGTTCTCATCCAGTTATTTTTCAGAGTCATCCTGCGATGTTAAAATCAAATCCCTTCAAAAATACCACCTGTAGAGTGTGGTAAAGATTTTCGTGCTTCGAGCCCGCGTAGCCATCACGGTAGACCGATCGCGACCACAAAGGCGCGTTCTCTTCTAGACATTACCCGGAGTCATCCTAAAAGATTCAACGAAACTTCTTCATAAATACAACCTTTAGACTATGTTGAAGGTTTTCGGGCTTCGGATCTGCGAAGCCGTCAGGGTTCATCGATCGCGACCAAAATCGGACATTGTCGTCAAGACATTACATGGAATTTTTTTACCGAGTTACGGTGAAATCCCTTCATAAATACGATCTTTAGACTGTACTGAACGTTTACGGGTTACAGGCTTGGGCATTTGACAAGTCTGCATGATCGCCATCAAAAGGAGAAAGTCTCTTCCAGACATGACCGTGAACCCGCATATGAAATTTCGTGGTGATCGGACAAGAACTACGAGTTGTTTCCTGTGCTAAAGAAAATCTGAACAGACAGACTGACTTCCGTGCGCGTGGTGGCAATTGCTTATCTTGACATTGTCAAGTTAAGTTAAAAAGCAGTATGAACGAATAATCCACTAGAACAAATATAGATAGGATGTGGTGCTAGGGCAAAGTAAAAGGGCAAAAAATATTTTATGCAGTTTAGCAAACGTAAGCTACCATCCCTTCATTAATTTCTACTGAAAGTAGAATCATGAAAAATATGGCTAAAGATAGGTGGTGCTCGAAATATTTCCCACAATATAACCGATAAGTGTAGACACCTGTCAAAGTACCTGCCGGGGAACTTGCTCACACATTGATTTGGGTTTAAATTGGCAGACTGGTCGACGTGTTGATTTCATCTGGTCAACGTGTCTCATACCGCGTCGAGGATACACCACTCAGTGAAGAGAGTGTGAATTCACATCTACACTTACAGTCAGTATAGGTTTATGAACCGACAGATACCAACAACACACCCAAGCATACACATACCCTCACTCACTCAAACACACCAACCTTTTTCCTTGTTTACCTTGAGAAATGAAGAAATTATTTTACTTAATGATATTGGACGAAACTTTTTATTTCACAATAAGAAACAGAGAAATAAATTTATTATAAATGAAGAAATCTGTTCTGGTACAGGGTGTTTAGTTAGCATTCTCCACGTCACATCAGGAAGAGGGAGGTCGTACAGAAACGCGCCATATTCACTCAACACAGTTGATTGTGGATTAATTTTTAACCCAATTGATTTTAGAGTGTAATTTTGCAATGACCCGTGGGCTTTTTACCTGACGGAATCGCGTCTTACAAAACGCTTTCGGACAGTCCACTGTTTGTCGAGAGGAGTAGTATGTCTCGTATGTTTCACCCCTCATCAGCAGAACCCCGGAAGTAACGTCATGTCACGTGACCTAGTGCCGCCATGTTGTGTTGTCATGGTAACCCGCGTGAGCGGCCATGTTGTGACGTCATCTCCATAGTGATACGTGATGTGAGTGCGCATGCGCAGCGCGTGTTGTTAGGGTGATACGTGTTTCCGTCGTCCATTTTGTATACTAGAGGCCGCCATCTTGGTTTCTATGGGAGCACGTGATTGCTATGTTACCCAATTTTTCTGCAATAAGACGGGGTATGTGCGGAGGGTGTGTTCGATTGTAGAAGAGTAAATCTAATTACCACTAACAACCCGACAATCCTTCCAAATCACCAAAATCCACCCGAAATCACCGAAATTGACTTTATTTGATACGGATTTTCCATTTTATCGGGTTAGCACGTAGTGCTATAGCACCGAGAGGGTATCGGGGTGCATTCGATTGAACAGGAGTAATGTTCTGGCTTTGAATTCGCCCAGATTCCCTTTTTGGATCCATATCCCATGACCTTGTTCCCATTAAAAGACACGTTCCTTTGGTCATTACCCAGAATTCTCTGCTTCTATCTATATATGCAATACTTTTCGTCTATCTGGCCCGGTTTCTTTGTTCTAGAGTATACTCCAATAGCGTAGAAGAGCCTATTAACTGGAACAGTTTTGCTTATTATTACTATATTTAGCTATTCTATTCTATTCTTGTTAGTTCTGACCCTATTCCAAGTACTCTTGTTGTTTCATTTATCTAGATCATTTATATAAATTATAACTAACCAATCAGATTGCTTGATTTCCCATAACCTGTATGCAGAGTTATCTCCCTTCTGTACAACAAAAGCCAATATCATTCCCAAAGCCAATATCATTCCCAAAGCCAATAAGCTATCGAGCAGTTACTGATAAGTCATTGCTCGAACGACTCGAAGCTCATCGAGCAAATGAGCCTTAGAGCAATTGCTCGATCGAGTGACTCGGCATATTGCTCGAATGACTCGAAGTCCGTCGAGCAAATGAGCTATCGAGTAATTGCTCGTTCGAGTGACTCCTCGAACGACTCTTCGACTCATTTCAGTATTTGAGGATACCTATGGCCCGGCATTGTAATATTTGAAGATACCTATCGAGGATACCTTTTATAGGATACTTATCTGAGGATACTATTACCTATATCACAAGGCATACCTATCCCAAATATCCCTTATAAGCTAAAGAGCAAGAGAGTAATTGCTCCATGAGCAACTGCTCGATCGACTCGAAGCTCATCGAGCAAATGAGCCTAAGAGCAATTGCTCGATCGAGTGACTCGGTATATTGTTCGAACGACTCGAAGCTCATCGAGCAAATGAGCTATCGAGTAATTGCTCGTTCGAGTGACTCCTCGAACGACTCTTAGACTCATTTCAGAAAAAAAGGGGTGCCGAAGGCCATGTTTTCCAAAAAGGGGTGCCGAAATTGGGGTGCCTTCTGGAGAATCCCTTTTTTGTCAAATGAGCTATCGAGTAATTGCTCGATCGAGTGACTCAACATGCTGCTCGAACGACTCGAATCCCATTGAGCAAATGAGCTAACAAGCAATTGCTCGTTCGAGTGAGTCCTCGAACGACTCTTAGACTCATTTCAGAAAAAGGGATTCCATAGCCATAGCCGTTTTCGAAAAAGGGATTCTTAAAAAGGGATTCTGTAAAATGGGATTCCTATTCGAGTCCGTAAAATTTGGATTCCGTGTTTTAACATCGACACTCGAGGGTATGGAAAGGAATTGATAACAAGCAATTCAACAATGACTACAAGACTCTGAACAGATACGACCAGTCACTACAAAACAACGAAGTAAACATAACAAAGTGAAAGAATGTCAAACTAGTCGGATTGATCGAACTAGTTGGACAGGGTCCTCTCCTGTAATGCGTGGTTCGTTTTTATGGGCTGAGGGGATGGGAGGTATTTGCATGCATTCAACTCTGTCCGCGTCTCCACTGCACTGTCCACGTCTTATAAAGGGGTCCTCGTTCTGTAGTGTGTCGTGTGCTTTTTACAGAGAGGGCCTATGACTGAATGTACACAGTGCCCATATTTGTGCGAGGAAGGAGGGCGGAGGAGGGGGGGGGGGGTGCTTATCCGAGGAAAGCCAGCTTCATTCGACCTTTCTTTTATACGAGACGTCTCATCTACGATGGTTTGGAAGGTTTTTGTCAATGGGCCTCGTCGAGAGATGGAGGTCCGCCTTTACCAGAGGGGAAGCTCATCTGCCAGTCACTGTCCCAATAACGTCAAATACGCCGTCCGTTTTTGGAGAGAGATGCCCTCGTCTGCAAAGCATCGTGTTAGAACAAGGACGGGGTGGTGCTTTTTCTATCCACCAACTGTTTTCACTTCAACGATTGTGGGGGGGTGGGGGGGGGGGCGTTTAATTACCTTCAAATAAAAGATCGCTTGTACCGACTATGTACAAAGTACTCCGCATTCTAACGAGGGCTGAGAGCACTGTCCACTCTCAAAAACTTATTCAACTGCTTGTAAATTACTCATCTTCTGAAGGAAGTACTAGTTACTACCGTGGCTTTACCGCTCGTGGTTAGCTACCTATCGACCTTACATTTCACTTTGTTAAGAAGAAGCCCTCGCCTGAAAGTACGGTCCGTGTTCTGATGAAAAGGCCCTCACCTAAAATGCACAGTTCGTGGTCAAAATCGGCGAAGCTCTCGTCCTCCATTCGCCAAAGGTCTCGAACGACACTCCAATTCTCCCGTTTTCCTGCTATCGCATTTTTGACACTGTCCCTTCGCCTGCTATGGTGGGTAGGATTCCAATTGAACATATCCGGAGTTAACATCATGGGGATGTTAAATAAGAACCGTTCGATTTTACGCTCTGATTTAAAAAAAAATCTTTATCTTTAGAGTCTGGAATGCCCCTATAGAATAGACACTTATCTCAGTGCGAATGGGTCTCAGATGTAAGGTATGACATGTGTATTCATAATTTGGACTGTTCGTCACAAAAACAGGACAGATCCCGCGAATCCGAAGTTCACTAGGGGTTGGCAAAATATAGCCATGTCCGCCTTAGCCATGGTTTACATTCCAATTAAACCCATATCTTGAGAGTCAGCAGTGCTGGCAAAAACTACCATGACTCGTCTTGTCATCGAGGCGGGTTCATTTGGATGAAAACCAGACATGCTCGGACGCGGCTTGTACACATCCAGAGTTCGCAATGGTATGACACGTGAGAAAAGGCCGATTTGGGGCTCGAAATAAAAATAATGATCGACGTTGTCATAATCTGGGTTTGTTTGTATGAAAACAGACCCATTCCGACCCTGGCGAAAAACATTCGGTATTGGTAAGTGGATGGCAAATTAGAATAATCCCATTTCAGGCCCAGCTTTCAATAAAAAGCCTATAATCTTTAGAACCCGGAGTGGTCTCAAGGGTGCTAATTACTTGTGTTATCAAGTAAATTGTATGAAAACCACGGCGAGTCGGATCATAAATGAACACATCTGGGGTACACAGGGGTGGCAAACAAAAAAAGGACCCATTTCAGTCCCATATTTCAATAAAATCCTTAACTTGAGATCCTGTACTTGTCTAAAAGATAAGTAATGATTCACGTTAACATGATTTGTGGTCGTTGGTAAGAAAGCTAATCCGCTTTGGCCTCTGGTTGAGTCCATTCCCAATTAACAAGAGGATAGAAAATAAAAAAATATGCATTTTGGCCTGATTTAAAAAATGACCACATCTTTAGATCATAGAGTGACCTAAAATAGCAACTAATAACATGTTTGTCGTGACTTTGACTCATTTGGGTGAAAAGCAGGCAGAGTTTCAACCCTGTTTAACGTCATTTGGGCAACGTGCTGTATATGTATTTTTATCATATGGGAGTCATTTGGGCAACGTTATATGTATTTTCGCTTTCTATATATCAAAGTCATTCACAAAACGTTTTGCATTTTATCAATATTAAATAGACTACATCTAAACAACAAGTATTTGTTTTTTTTCAACGAAGTGGATCAGAATCTTGAATATCTGTCACAAACAGAACTTCAGAGTCGAGTTTGAGAATCGCAATGGTTCATTAATCAGCACAGTGATTTTCAAATTGAAAGATCACGGTGAAGGTTCGACCATGATCCTCATTCATCATCTGTCATGTGTTCTTAGACAATGTTCTTTGTGTCTTTTTCCCATGTGGTGTGTGGTACCATTGTGTACAAATGAACACAGCACAACAGAACAGCACGAGGGTGTATAATTGGTTTCTGATACTGTCAGTCCGGTTTTTACAGGGTTAAAATGTTGGAGAGTCTAATAGTTACTTAACACAGCTCGGCGGTTTTCTCCGGCTGCGTTAACCAGCAAACCAATCGCGTTTGTGTGTATGTATGTGTGTGAATGGTTCAAATGAAAGTGTCAATAACACTGTAGCTTAGCTTGGCTGTGTGTAGTGTTTGGTGAAAAGGATAATAATGAATGTTTATGAAAGAATTATGAAATACGACAATGATAGTTGTGAATGTGTTAATTTCTGTTCCCTGTATGCTATGTTTTCAATAAGAATAATTTGTGGTTTAGACTATGTTAAAGAAGTGAGGACTGGGTTAACGTGGCCCTCACTGTTAATGTATGTCTACCAAAATTACTAAATTACTGTCAACTTATTCCAAAACGAGTTATCCTACCAAGTTACAATGAAATCCCTTCATAAATATTACTCGTAGACTTTGCTTAAGGAATCTAGGTAACGCGACAGCTTGGCGGTCAAGGTTGGCCGATTACGACCAAAATAGGAGAGTCTCATCTAGATATCATACCAAATTATCCTACCAAGTTACAATGAAATCCCTTCATACAAACAGTGCTAAATTAATCTAGGTCACGTGACCAGGCGGCGGTAACGGCTGAACTATAGTGAACAAAATAGGGCAGTCTCATCTAGATATCATATCGCGTTATCCTTCTACGTTACAATGAAATCGCTTCATAAATATGAACTGTAGGCTGTGCTAAATAAAACTAGGTTACCGGCTTGAGCGGCCGTCACGGCTAAAATACGACGTTTTCATCTAGACATTATACTGAGCCATGCTAGAATTTTGCAATGAAATCCCTTCATAAATGCAATCTGTAGACTGTGCCCCGACACAGAGGCTGTACAATCTCTAAAGTTTCTTGGAATAACCATTGACGAACATTTGACTTGCAAGGCACATTTTTCTCGATTATATTCCAAAATAGCACTCGCGAACTATAGTCTTAACAAAGTCAAGAGGATTCTCCCCCATGGGGCCATGAAAACACTATACTAAGCCTTAATACACAGCCAATTGTTATACGAAGTCCAGATATGGGGTAGTTCCAGGGCCACTAAGAAAGTCATGAACTTGCTACGAATAATTTGACGGGAGGCCTCTCACCTGTGATGCGTGGTTCGTTTTCATGGGCGTGAGGGGAGGGGGGAGGGGTGCATGCATTCAACTGTCCGACTTTTATTGGATGGGGACCTCGTCTTCACTGCACCGTCCACGTCTTCTGAATGGGGGGGGGGGGGGGGGTTCTTTCTACAATGTGCAGTGTGCTTTTTATTGTGAGGTTCTATGCCTGAAAAACAGTGTCCATTTTTTTCGGGGGGGGGGGGGCGGGGGGAGGGGTCTTATCCGAGTTAAGCAGGCTACTTTCGACCTTTTTTGACGATACGCCTCACCTGCAATGGTTTAGAATGTTTTTATTCAGTGGGCCTCGTCGTGAGATACACGTCCACCTTTACAAGAGAGGAGGCTTAAATTGCCGGTCACTCTCCCGATAACATTAACATCATCCACGCCGACCGTTTTTGATGAGGGAGGCTCTCGTCTGCAAAACATCGTGTTATAACGAGGGGGGGGGAGGAGGGGGGCATCTTTTTATTCACAACAACTGTTCTTATCGAATGGGGGGGGGGGGGGTGCATTTAAATTACCTTCAAAGACTCAATCGCTTTTACCGAATACATATGCGTGTATGTGTGTGTGTGTGGGGGGGGGGGGGGGGGGGTGGGGGATGCATGCATTCAACTGTCTTACTTTTATCGGACGGGGACCTCGTCTTCACTGCACCGTCCACGTCTTATAACGGGAAGGGGATGGGGGGGGGGGGCTCGTTCTGCAATGTGCAGTGTGCTTTTTATGGTGAGGTTCTATGCCTGAAACACAGTCTCCATTTCTTCGAGGTGGTCTTATCCGAGTTAAGCCGGCTACTTTCGACCTTTTTTGACGAGACGCCTCACCTGCAATGGTTTGGAAGGTTTTTATTCAGTGGTCCTCGTCCTCAGATGCACGTCCGTTTTCACCAGAGAGCAGGCTCAAATTGCCGGTCACTCTTCCGATGACATTAACATCATCCACGGCGCCCGTTTTGATCAGGAGGCTCTCGTCTGCAAAACATTGTGTTATAACAAGGAGGGGAGGGAGGGGTGCATCTTGCTATAAACAACAACTGTTCTTATCGACTGGTGGGGGGGGGGGGGGTGCATTTAAATTACCTTCAAAGACACAATCGCTTTTACCGAGTATACATGTTGGGAGAAATGCACAGTTCGCGATCAAAATCGGCGAAGCTCTAATCCTCCATGCGCTCAAGTTCAGCTTGGGTGTGTGTGTGTGGGTGGGGGGGGGGGGGGGCACTTCTCGAACGACACGCCAATATTTACTCTTCATGTTTTGTTGCTACCTCATTCTTGACGCGGTCCCTTCGCCTGCTGCGGTTGGTAGGATCTAAGCTGAACATATCAGGAGTTAACCCTTTACCTGACACCAAAAGCAGACATCACAAGCAAGCAAAATTATTGAATAATTATTTGTTTTATTTTTTGCATGAAAACATAGCTTATGACCCATCATTTGAATGAATAAACTTTATGAGGTTGTTCCAAAGAGGAGTCGTAAGTTGTGTTTTTAAAACAAAAAATGTAAAAATAATGAAAACTGAATGGTGATTTTTGTGAATATTGCTGTCTAGTTTTTGGCGTTACGCTGGGTCAGGGGTTAACATGGGGATGTTACATAAGAAAATCTGATTTTGGGCTCATACTTCAATAAAATCTATATCTTGAGAGCTTGAAGTGTCCGTAATGAATAGTCAGATTTCGGTCCCAGGGTCATTAAAAAAAACACTTAACTGAGTGTGAGGGGGGTATCAAATGCAACTTATAGCTCGTGTAATTTGGACGGTTCTTCACGAGAAAAGAGGACAGATCAGGCGTGTTTGAAGTTCATAAGGGGTTGGCAAATTATAGCCAAGTCGGCCTTATAGAATCTACATTTTCTTTCCAGTCCATATCTTGAGTGTCTGCATTGCTCTTAAGGTCAACTGTACTGTTTCATTCTGCCATCTGCCTCAAGAGATGTTAATTGCAATAACTTCTTCGTCTTCTACTACTAATATAGGAGTCATTTAGGCAACGTAATATATATGTTCGCTTTTCCATATGAAGGTCATTGAAACAACGTTTTGTATTTTATCAATATTAATATACGAGATTAAAAGAACAAGGGCGCTGGAACGATTTTCAAAGTGGGGTTGGGGAGGGGTTGGGGGCTGGATAGGGCGATCGATGGTCGTCGGTAAAACGGGCCGCGGTACAAAAATTTAAATTCCAGTGTCCCCAAATCCCCATTTCCATGCATCTGAGCGGATATTTGGAGATTTTTCAGGAGGCGTATTTGAATGATTTCACACTTTGAGAGCCCTTAACAATTTTACGAGATTTTCAGACCTATGCAACTGCTTAATCAGCTGTATGATAGTCACAATTCTGACAAACATCAAACACGCTAACCTTACACCAGTACGAGAGAAACATAGCTGGCGAAAATATGGGGGAGGCTCTGGATCCGCCCCGTGTTTACCAGGCATTGTTTGTGTTAAAATATATGCATACAACAAAACATGGCCCGGCAAAAATGTGTGGGGGGGGGGGGGGGGGGGGGGGGGGGGCTGACCAAGGTTCAGCCGTCTCTGAACTTCTTTTTGCACAATTCGATGCGGATCAGAATCTTGAATAACTGTTACAGCTAGAACATCAGCGTCGAAAAAGCGGAACACAATGGTTCATTGATCAAAGATCACGGCGTCGTTTTCGATCATGACCCCCATTCATCGTCTGCAATGTGTCCTTAGACAATGCTCTTGGTGTCATTGTGTACTACTGAGCACAGCACAACAGTACGCGGTAGAATACTTGTCTTCTGACACTATCAACTCCGTTTCTACCGGGTTCAAAAGTTAGAGTCTAATAGTTACTCACCGAAGCTCGGTGGTTTTCTCCGGCTTCGTTCGTAGGCAAAACAAAGTCGCGTTTACAAGTGTGTATGAGTGACAAAGTTTCAAAAATCAGTATGAACTTACGATCCACTAGAGCAAAAATAGATGGGATGTGGTGCTAGGCCAATGTAAAAGGGTAATAAAAATTGGAAACATGTTTTATGCATTTTAGCAAACATTAGCTAACTTCAATTCCAACTGAAAGTGGTAACATGAAAAATATGCATAAAAATGGGTGATGTTCGAAAAATGTTCCAAAAATATAGCTGGTAAGTAATCATCTGTGGAAGTACCTGCTGGAGAACCTGATAGCACCCAGATTTCGGATTAAGTTGACAAACTGATCGGCGAGTAGATTCCATCTGATCAACGTACCCCATAGTACACCAGGATCCTCCACTCAGTGAAGAGAGTGTCCCCTTCAATCTACACCTATAGTCAGTATAGGTTTGTGAACCGACAGATAACCACTCGACCCAGGTACATACACAATCACTCAAACACACCAACATTTTTCCTTGTTGACATTGAGATTAAATGAAGAACGTTTTGTGTAGTTAATGATATTGGACGAAACTTTATATTTTACAATATCAGAGAAATTTATTATAAATGAAGAAGCCTGGTCGGTTAAAGGGTGGTTAATTAGCACTGTCCACATTATAGCAAGAAAGTGTGTGTGTGGTGGGAGGAGGGGGGGGGGGGGGTCCTACACAATCGGGTCATATTCACTCAACCCCGTTGATTTGGGTTAATTTTTAACACAACTGTTGGATCGCAGTGGCACAGTGGTAGACTGTTGGACTTCCATGGTAGAGGTCCCGAGTTCGTTCATCGTCCGGGACGACCCGCGTTGTGTTCTTGGGCAAGGCACTTTATCTCGGTTGCCTACATGGCCGCACGATAACGCCATGTACTCAGGCGTATTGCCCATGTTTTCAATCGCTGTAACCTTGTCTTGGCGGAGCTTGAACAGAGTTGGAATGTTGAGGAGCTGACAATTGCTCGTCGATGCTCGGTGGTTCTCTCCGATTACTCCAGCTTCCTCCACTTGTAAAACTGCCACGATTAGGCATCGTGCATAAGCATGTGACCTTAAACACCAAAATAAATAAAAAACTCAACTGTATTTAGAATATAGTTTTGTAATGAGCTGTGAGCTTTTTACCTACTGGAACCCCCGCCCTACAAGGCACCGTCAGACTTTCCACTATTTGTCGAGCGAGAGTCGCGTCTAAACTGTGCCTGCCAGCTTTTGACGACAGAGCCCACTCCTATAATGCGTGATTCGTTTTTTTTATAGGCGGGGGGTTGGGGGGGGGGTGGGGGGGGGTAAGAGGGAGAGGTTGCGTGCATTGAACTGTCCATCTTTGCTCGGATGGGGACTTAGTTACCTGTACGCCGTCCTCGTCTTGCAATGGAGGTCCTCGTTCTACAATATTCTGTGCGCTTTCAACCGATAGGGCCAATGCCTGAAATACACTGTCCATATTTTTGCGAGGGACGGCGGGGGAGGGGGGGGTGCTTATCCGAGTAACGCCAACTACTCTTGTGGAGAGAGGCCTTGAGATGGTTTGGAAGGTGCTGATAAGCCTTCTACTTGGAAACATTGTGAAGTGTATCTCACGACGGGGCACATTCAATAAAAACTTTCCCAACCATCGCAGAATTACCAGAACCGGGAATGGTCGTTTAACTAGTGACCCGTGTTACGATTCGACCTCGATTGCCTAAACACCAGGCCATGTCAGACCATGGATTAACACATCTGGAGTTCACAAGTTGTTGTTCAATAATATTACTCTGGTCTCAGGCCTGGATTTCAATGAAAAATCTAATCTTGGTAGCCGAGTCCGGTATCAAAGGCTCCTAACGACATATGCTCTTGTGATTTCGGTTAGTTCGCAGGAAATCCAGGGCAGTTAGACGGATCCGGAGTTCACGGGGGATAACAAATAAAAGAAGTCCGCTTTTAGGTCCCGCCCACAGTTGAGCGCATTAAATGTCTAACTTTTGGGCCCAGATTGCATTGAGACCCCCATTGCATGGCAGCATTTGGTGGTTTCAAGGCCAATTATTGACTCGTGTATTCATAATTTGAACCAGTTGAGATGAAAAGCAGGTCGGGTCGGACACTTGTTGAACAATTCGGAAGTTCACACGGGGGTGGCAAAATTCAAAAGATTCCACTTTTAGACGAATTTCAATAAAGCCAACTTCTTGAGAGTCCGGGAGGGCTCAGAATTCAGTAGTGACTACTGTTATTTTATGTTGGGCACATTTACATCCGTAGTTCACATGACAATGTGAAATAAAAAAGTGTGATTTTAGGCCGCGAGTTTAATAAATCCATATCTTGGGTGCCTGCATGAAAACGAGTTCTGATCGGACCCTAGTTAAGCACATCCGTAATACATAGGGTGGGGGGGGGGGGGGGGGTCTTGGAAGGGGGAGGGAAGGCGGGGAAAATAAATATAAATGTCCACTTTTCGACCAGGATTTCAATAAAACCGATATCTTGGAGAACTGGGAATGATCTCAAAGGCAACTAAGTACCCGAGTCGTTATGATTCGCTAACTTGGGTGAAAAAACCCAGGTCGAATCAGCTCTTGAAAAACACATCTTAAGTTTGCAGTTGTATAAGAAAATCTGTTTTGTAGGCTCAGATTTCAATTCATTCATATCTTGTGTGTCTGGAGTGGTCTGAAAGGTAACAAACCATTCACGAAATTATAATTTCAGCTGGTACCCATGATAACCAGGCCGGGTCAGACAATGGTTTAACATATCTAGAGTTCACATGGGAATGATAAATCGGAAAAATCCGCTTTTTGGTCGGATTTTATCAAAGCCCATATCGAAAGTCTGGGGTTTTCTTAAAAGTTATAAGTGACATGTATTTTCATGATTGAGGATTGCTTCGATGAAAAAGCATGCTGGGTCGGAATCATCCTTTGTTCACAGGGGGGTGAGAATGCCAAATAAGAAAAGCCCTCTGTTTGGTCATATGTCAATAAAACCCATATGTTGAGAGCCTGTGGTGCCCGTGAAAGTCTTGCTGGCTTGTGTTGTCCCGATTGGGGCTCTTTGGAATAATAACATGCCGGGTCAGAGACTGGCCGTACACATCCGGAGTTCAGGGGATTTGAAATAAGAAAGGACTTCTTTGATGCCCAGATTTCGATAAAACCTTTTAAGGACGAACCAAACCAAAAAATTAAAATATGGCATTTCAAGTCATGTTTGGACAAGGGACAAGAGGTGTAAGGAAACACTAATGCACAGGTAGATCATGATACTTCGTCTGACGATACACGCATCGGTGATAACAGTCAAATATCGTTGATCGCGATACATGCAAACCGAGTTCAGCTGAGGTCACAGACTTCTTTTTGGACAGGGAATCAGATTCTCGTAATATTTTCGTAAAACCACAATATTCCCGTATTCCCGTAAAATCGAAGTGGATTGCAGCTATTCAAATGTAAATAAAGATTTGTTTATATGTGCGCGTGACAAACTTAATATCCGAATTATCAAAGCAAAAATCAATATCCAGGTAATTGCGAACGCAGTCACGCAACAGTGTTTTGTTACAACGAAAAGGCAAGTTGGCTCTGTTGAATTGAGCTCACGGAGTCTCCATGTAATAGAGATTCACATTCTAAATTCGATATATCGTCCCCTGAGTTCCAATGTGTTCCTTGTGAGAACTGACACACAGAACACTTTGGAATTCAGGGGACGGTATGATCAAATGATTTCTGTGCGCCGAAGGCACGTAAGGACGGTGTGGGGCACGCTCCTTGAGACCCTCCACAGCTGCCTACTTTTGTGGAGAAGGAGGGGAAAGTATGAAGAATTTGGAGGAAGATCCGCGGTTGAAATTCTGGTTTCGTTTTTTATGGTATCTTATTTGTTATTGAAACAGTTCAGGGTCATGTGCTGGTTTCTGGCATATGTGATCTTAAGTTGTCTTGATATTGTTTCATTGTGCCGATGGAGTTGATTTTTACTGAGCCGTTTTCCGTTCTCAAGCAGTCGTCTGTAAGGTTGGTAAATTCATCCCGGGACATGTTCTGGAAGTCGTATGGTGGTCTGTCCTCCTCCATCTCCTCGGGTACCTAAAAAGTGGATTTGAGGGAAGGGTGGTTGGATTGATCAGAACCGGTAGGTGATCCAGGTTTAAGTCGGTTAACTTCCATCTCGTCGACCTTCTTCCCGCCTTCTGTCCTATGTGATGCAAAGGGGTGGGGCGGGGGGGGGGGGGGGGGCGAGAGTGTGGACTGTGTTGGGGATACTGAAATCATGATGATTTTTATCATGATTTGAGCTCGTTCTGATGAAAAGTGGGCCGGGACGGACCCTGGTGGAACCCACCCGGAGTTCTCAAGAGATAGCAAACAAAGAAAACCATTTTTTTTCGAACCGGATTCCAAAAAGAAACAATATCTAAAAGTCTGGTGTGGTCTCAGCGGTTACCAATGATTCACTGATTTCGGCTCGTATCAAGGAATACCAGGTCGCATCAGACGCTGGTTGGTCATAATTACCCGGAGTTCAAAGGATATGGCAAATACGAAAGGTCCACTGTTACCCCCAGATGCCAATAAATTCTCAGGTCTGCCCCTACCCCTTAAATTCAGTGTCCCACTCAAAATGGAAAAATTAAAGCACCAGAGGCGCCCAGATTAACTCTGAGGGTATTTTCAAAATTTTCTCGGGTAGACCCCTTCCCGAAACCCACCAATGGGAGGAAATAACGTAGGCCTGAGGTGTGATGAGTATGGCCCTCCAATTGGCGGGGTGGGGATTGGGAGTAGCCCTTCCCCCCCCCCACACACAACAATGGGAGGTCCATACCTACTTCTTCCCCCAGCCTCCGTATATGCCCGTTGCATATATCGACCTGGCAGCCGTTAACAAATATGCCCCCACCCCCTCAAAAGGAAATCCTAACTACGCCCTCGGAGAGTCTGGAGTGGTATCAGAGCGAACTGATGATTCGTATGTCATCATTTGGACGAATTCGGATGACATTCCTGATAGGTCGGAACCTGCAGGATCCCACACGTGGTTCTCACGTGGATGACAAAATAAGAAAAATCAGACGCTGGTTGAACATATCGGGGGTTTAAAGGAGGATTATTTACCACAGAAATAATGCCCCGATTTCCAGTAATGCAAAACATGAGAGTCCAAATTTCAACCAAGAAAATTAACTTGAACAAACTTGAGTCTGAGCCTTTCCCTTCCCTTCCACCACCAGGATGCTGTACACCAAATGTGAAAGCTTCTGAATGCAGGATCTGAAGAAGATTTTTAAAGAAATTTCCCCATATCGCACTAAGTTGAAATTTGGGCTACCATAGGGGACCCAAATATTAACCCAGAGCCCCGATTTGAACAATCTTGAATTTCACCTCCCTAAAGATGTTGTATACCAAATACAAAAGCATTCTGGTTGGGGGTCCAGAGAAGATGGTTTTAAATGAAATTCCCTCATATTGCTACTACAACTATGGGAGTCATTTAGGCAGCATTATATATATGTGGTTCATTGATCAGCATTGATCAAACTGAAGGATCGCGGCATCGTTTTCGATCATGATCCCAGTTCATCGTTTGCAATGTGTCCTTTGACAAGGCTCTTAGTGTCATGGTGTACTACTGAACACAGCACAACAGTACGCGGTAGAATACTTGTCTTCTGACACTATCAACTCCGTTTCTACCATGTTAAAAAGTTAAGAGTCTAATAGTTACTCGCCGCAGCTCGGTGGTTTTCTCCGACTTCGTTCACCGGCAAAACAAACTCGCGTTTCATGTGTGTATGAGTGACAAAGTTTCAAAAACCAGTATGAACTTACGATCCACTAGAGCAAAAATAGATGGGATGTGGTGCTAGGCCCATGTAAAATGGCAAATAAAAATTGGAAATATGTTCTATGCATTTTAGCAAACGTAAGCTAACGTCCATTCAGCAATTCCAACTGGAAGTGGTATCAAGAAAAATATGCCTAAAAGTGGGTGAATTTTAAAAAACATTTCCCACAATATAGCAGGCAAATAGTCATCTATGGAAGCACCTGCTAGAGAACCTGACCATACACAGGTCGACGAGTGAATTCCATTTGGCCAACATACCGCGTCGAGGATACCCCACACATAGAAGAGAATGTGTCTTCCCATCTGCACCTTCAGCCAGTATGGGCGTATGAACTGACAGATAACCCCTCTAACCACGCATACGCATACCTCACTTATTGTAGCACTTCCGCGTTACATCTAGGAGAGCTGGGGGTCGTACAGAACGAGTCGAACTCACTCAACTCTGTTGATTTGAGGAAATTTTTAACCCAAATGATTTTAGTGTATAATTCTGCAATGGGCTGTGAACTTTTTACTTAACGAAGCCTCGTCCAGTAAGACACCGTCGGACAGTCCACTACTTGTAGAGCGGGAGCCACGTCTGAACTGTTCCGATCCGCTTTTTACGGGAGAGCTCTCACCTGTGATGCTTGGTTCGTTTTTATGGGCGTGTGGGGGGGGGGGGGGTGCATGCATTCAAGTTTCCGCCTTTTATCGGATGGGAACCTAGTCTCCACTGCACCGGCCACGTCTTATGAAGGAGGAGGAGGGTCCTCGTTCTGCAATGTGCAGTGTGCTTTTTACCATGAGGTCCTATGCCTCGGATAAAGTGTCCATTTTTTCGAGGTGGCGGGGGGGGGGGGGGGGGTGGTCTTATCCGAGTTTAGCCGGCTACTTTCGACTTTTTTTGACGAGACGCCTCACCTGCAATGTTTGGAAGGTTTTTATTCAGTGGGCCTCGTCGTGAGATGCACGTCCGCTTTTACCAGAGAGGAGGCTCAAATTGCCGGTCACTCTCCCGATAACATTAACATCATCCACGCCGTCCGTTTATGATGAGGCAGGCTCTCGTCTGCAAAACATCGTGTTATAACGATGAGGGGAGAGAGGAGTGCACCTTGCTATTCACATAAACTGTTTTTATCGAATGGGGAGGGGGCGGGGGCATTTAAATTACCTTCAAAGAAACAATCGCTCTTACCGAGTATGTGTGTGTGTGTGTGTGTGGCTGTGTGTGTGTGTGTGGTGGCTGTGTGTGTGTGTGTGTGTGTGTGGTGGGGGGGGGGGGGGGGTTATATGGGCGGGGGAGCCTTTTTCGATCTTGAGGAGGCGGCTGAAAGTTTCGTATAAAACACTCGGCATTTTATCGAGGGCTGGGGGTCACTGTCCACCCTCAAAAACTCATCCAATTGCGCTTTCTGTGTTCAAAAACATCATCTGAAGAGAGTCCTAGTTACCAGCGTGGCTTGTCCGTACACAGTGAGCTGCATTTCGACCTTATCTTCCACTTTTGTAAGAGGAAGCCCTCGCCTTCAAAGTACAGTCCGTACACCGATGAAAAGGCCCTCGCCTGAAATCCACATTTCGCGATCAAAATCGGCGAGGCTCTAATCCTCCATGCGCTCAAGTTCAGCTTGGCGGGGAGGGGCACTTCTCGAACGACACTCCAATAATTAATCTTCATGTTTTGTTGCTATCTCATTCATGACGCGGTCCCTTCGCCTGCTACAATGGGTAGGCTCTGAGGTGAACATATCTGGAGTTAACCCTTTACCTGACACCGAAAGCAGACATCACATGCAAGCAGAATTATTGAATAATTCTTTATTCATTTTTTGCATGAAAAACATAGCTTATGGCCCATCATTGGAAGGAATAAGCTTAATGAGCTCGTTCCAAAGAGGAGTCGTAAGTTATGTTTTTAAAATCAAAAATGTAAAAATAATGAAAATTGAATGGTGAATATTGCTGGCTAGCTTTTGGCGTTACGCTGGGTCAGGGGTTAACATAGGGATGTTACATAAGAAAATCCGATTTTAGACTCATACTTCAATAAAATCTATATCTTGAGAACCTGAAGTGTCCGTAATGAATAGTCAGATTTCGGTCCCAGGGTCATTAAAAAAGCCCACTTAACTGAGTGTGAGGGGGGTATCAAATGCAACTCATAGCTCGTGTACTCAAAATTTGGACGGTTCTTCGCAAGAAAATAGGGCAGATCAGGCGTGTTTGAAGTTCACAAGGGGTTGGCATATTATAGCCTAGCCGGCCTTAGAAGTTACTTTTGCTTTCCAATACATATCTTGTGTGTCTGCATTATTCTCAAGGCCAACTGTGATGGTTATATTATATCGTCTGTACTGTGTTTCATTCTGCGATCTGCTTCAAGAGATGTTAATTTCATTAACTTCTTCGACTTCTACTACTACTATGGGAGTCATTTCGGCAACGTGATATATGTGTGTCGCTTTTCCATATGAAGGTTATTCAGAAACTTTTTGCATTTTATCAATATTAATATACATGATTTAAAGAACAGGGGCGTCGTAACGATTTTCAAGGTGTGTTCAGGGGGTAGGGGTGGGTACGACGGACCGACCATGGTTCAGCCCTCGTTACGAAAATTTTGAATTCCAGAGCCCTCAAACACCCCCATGCATCTGAGCAGATATTTTGAGATTTCTCGGGAGACGCGTTTGAAAGATTTCATACTTTCAGAAGTCAGAATCTTGAATAACTCTTACAGTGTTATGACTGGGGTTTGGCCTGGAATTACAACTCGTTTATACGACATTTAATGTAACTCTAGCACAGCATGACAGGAACACTTTCTATGGACTTATGGTAGACCTGAAGTAAAGACGAATGAACGATATAAATGATCTATTTTACATGACTGGAGTATCTGCCAGTTAAAGAAGAAACATTTATATCCTCCAGTGTGGCCCAAACAACGGTAAACAAATCAAACTCAACATCATGGCAAATGGGAAAGCTCAATTAACAGGCACAGATTATTTATTCAAGGAGGGGGGGGGGTGGCGTTTCGGTAACTGGTTCTCGTCAGGTCACCGAAGTTAAGCCACGTCGAGCCCGTTAGTCCTCAGATGGGTAACCGTCTGAGCGATCGATTCGGACTCCCGCGTTGTGTCCTTGGACAAGGTACTTAACCCCGATGGTCCACATGGGGGCACGATGACGCCGTGCACAAAGGCGTACTGCAAGTCGATAGTGCGCATGTGTTCAATTAATCTAACCCTGCCTGTGCTGCAGTGCTGAGTTACGATGTCGGGGAGCTGGCAGCTGTTAAGCAACGTCGAGCGCGGTTAGTAGTTGGACGGGTGACCATTTCAGCGACTGCTTCGCTCTCCCGCGTTGTGTCATTGGGCAAGGCACTTAGCCCCGATTGCCTACATGGGGGCACGATAACGCTGTGGAATAAGGCGTACTGCACGTCGAAGGTGTGCATGTCTTCAACCAATCTAACCTTGACTGTGCCGCGGTGCAGAGTTCATAGTTACGATGTTGGAGAGCTGGCAGCTGTTCGTCGTTGCTCGGTGGTTCTCTCCGGGTACTTCGGCTTCCACCACCCGTAAAACTGTCACGATCATGATTAGCCATCGTGCATAAGTATGTGACCTTAAACACCAATAAATAAATAAATATTTATTCAAAGCGCCATAATCATTTACTAACTGAGAACAACAATACGCGATTTACTGGCTAATCGTCTGCTCTGCTTAATAATACAATGACGCTCGCTGATTGAGTCGAAGGGATCAATTTCAAAATACGTGTTTCTGTCACCTGATTTTCAGCTAACAACAATAGATAGAACATCAGAGTCGAGTTTGATCAAACTGAAGGATCACGGCGACGTTTGGCACAGTGGATCACCGTTGGACTTCCATGGTAGAGGTCCCGAGTTCGATCCCCGTCCGGGACGACCCGCGCTGGGTCCTTGGGCAAGGCACTTTATCCTGGTTGCCTACATGGGCGCACGATAACGTCAAGTACTGCACATGTTTTTAACCGCTGTAAAAAGTTGGAAAGTTGAAAAGCTGACAGTTGCTCGTCAATGCTCGATGGGTCTCTCCGGTTACTCCAGCTTCCTAAATCTGTAAAACTGCAACGGTCACGATTAGCCATCGTGCATAAGTATGTGACCTTAAACACCAATAAATAAATAAATAACTCAACTGATTTTAGAATATAGTTTTGTAATGAGCTATGAGCTTTTTACCTACTGGAACCACGCCCTACAAGGCACCGTCGGACTTTCCACTATTTGTTGATCGGGAGCCACGTCTAAACTGTGCCGATCAGCTTTTGACGACAGGGCCCACTCCTATAATGCGCGATTCGTTTTTGTGGGTGTGGGGGTGCATTGAACTGTCCACTTTTGCTCGAATGGGGACCTAGTTACCGCTACGTCGTCCTCGTCTTGCAATGGAGGTCCTCGTTCTGCGATATTCTGTGCGTTTTCAACCGATAGGGCCTATGCCTGAAATACACTGCCCAAATATTTGCGAGGGACGGCGGGGTGGGGTGGGGGGTGCTTACCTGATTAAAGCCAGCTACTCTTTTGGTGAGGGGCCTCGTCTGCGATGGTTTGGAAGGTGCAGATAAGCCTTCTAACTGGAAACATTGTGAAGTGTATCTCACGACGGGGCCCACTCAATAAAAACTTTCCCAACCATCGCAGTATTACGAGAACCGGGAATGGTCCTTTAACTAGTGACCCGTGTTACGATTCGACCTCGATTGCCTAAACACCAGGCCATGTCAGACCATGGCTTAACACATCTGGAGTTCACAAGTTGTTGTCCAATAATATTAGTCCGGTCTCAGGCCTGGATTTCACTGAAAAACCTAATCTTGGTAGCCGAGTCCGGTATCAAAGGTTCCTAACGACATATGCTCTTATGATTTGGGTTAGTTCGAAGGAAATCCAGGGCGGGTGGATCCTAGTCAGACACATCCGGAGTTCACATGGGGTGACAAATAAGAGAAGTCGGCCTTTAGGTCCCGTCCACAGTTGAACACATTAAATGTCCACGAAGGGTGGCAAATAAGAATAGTTAGCTTTTGGGCCAAAATTGCATTGAGACCCCCATGACATGGCAGTCTGTGGTGGTTTCAATGGCAATTAATGACTCGTGTATTCACGAATTTGAATTTGAACTAGTTAACATGAAAAGCAGGACGGGTTGGACACCAGTTGAACAATTCGGAAGTTCACAAGGGGATGGCAAAATTCGAAAAATTCCACTTTTTAGGCGAATTTCAATAAAGCCTACTTCTTGAGAGTCCGGGGGAGGGGGGGGGGGGGGGTCAGAGTTCACTAGTGACTACTGGTATCTTGTGTTGGGCTCATTTACATCCGTAGTTCACATGATAAAGTGAAATAAAAAAAAGTTTGATTATAGGCCGCGCATTCAATAAATCCATATTTTGGGTGCCTGCAAGAAGACGAGGCCTGATCGGACCCTGGTTAAGCACATCCGAAGTACACGGGCGGGGGGGGGGGGGGGGGTGAATCTGGTTAAATAAAAATAAATGTCCACTTTTCGACGAGGATTTCAATAAAACCGATAACTTGGAGAACTTGGAGCGATGTATGTATTTATTGGTGTTTAAGGTCACACATTTCTGCACCATGGCTAATCATGACCACGGCAGTTTTATCGGAGTACAGGAGAGAACCACCGAGCAACGGCGAGCGACTGTCAGCTCCCCAGCATACTGGAGTGGTCTGAAAGGAAACAAACCATTCAGGAAATTATAATTGCAGCTGGTATGCATGATAACCAGACCGGGTCGGACCCTGGTTTAACATATATAGAGTTCACATGGGAATGATAAAGAGGAAAAATCCGCCTTTTGTCCGGATTCTATCAAAACCCATATCGAAAGTCTGAGGTTTTCTTAAAAGTTATAAGTGACATTTATTTTCATGACTGAGGATTGCTTCGATGAAAAGCATGTTGGGTCGCAATCATCCTGTGTTCACAGGGGGTGAGAATTGTCAAATAAGAAAAGCCCTCTGTTTGGCCATATTTCAATAAAACCCATATGTTGAGAGCCTGTGGTGCTTTTGAAAGCCTTACTGGCTTGTGTTGTCCCGATTGTGGGCCCTTTGGAAAAAAAACATGCCGGGCCAGACTCTGGCCGTACACACCCAGAGTTCAGGGGATTTAAAATAAGAAAGGACTTCTTTGATGCCCAGATTTCAATAAAACCTTTTAAGGACGAACCAAATCCAAAAATTAAAATATGGCATTTCAGGCCACGTTTGGACAAGGGGCTAGAGGTGTACGGAAACACTGATGCACAGGTAGACCATGATACTTCGCCTGACGATACACGTATCGGTGATAGCAGTCAAATATCGTTGATCGGGATACATGCAAACCGAGTACAGCTAACGTCTCTTGACAGGGAAAGAGATTCTCGAAGTATTTTCGTAAAACTACAATAAGCCCGTATTCCCGTAAAATCGAAGTGGATTGCAACTATTCAGATGTAAATAAAGATTTGTTCGTATGTGCGTGTGACAAACTTAATATCCGAATTATCAATAGAAAATCAATATCCCGGTAATTGCGAAGTGCAGTCACGCCACAGTGTTGTGTTACAACGAAAAGGGCAAGTTGGGTCAGTTGAATTGAGCTCACGAAGTCTCCATGAAGAGCTTCGCATTCTAAATTCGATATATCGTCCCCTGAGTTCCAATGTGTTCTCTGTGCCAATGGACACAAAGCACACTTTGGAATTCAGGGGACGGTAGGATCAAATAATTTTTGTGCACCGAAGGCACGTGGGGCAGTGTGGGGCAAGCTCCTTGCGACCCTCCCCAGCTGCCTAATTTTGTGGTACATGGGCGTGGAGAAGGAGGGAAAAGTATGAGGAATTTGGAGGACGATCAGCGGTTGAAATTCTGGTTTCGTTTTTTATGGTATCTTATTTGTTATTGAAACAGTTCAGGGTCATGTGCTGGTTTCTGGCATATGTGATCTTAAGTTGTCTTGATATTGTTCCATTGTGCCGATGGAGTTGATTTTTACTGTGCCGTATTCCGTTCTCAAGTAGACGTCTGCAAGATTGGTAAATTCATCCCAGGACATGTTCTGGAAGTCGTATGGTGGTCTGTCCTCCTCCATCTCCTCGGGTACCTAAAGTGGATTTGATGGATGGGTGGCTGGATCTCATTCCTGTCGGGGCGGGGGGGGGGGGGGGGGACGAGAGTGTGGACTGTGTTGGGGGTGGTGAATTTATTATGATTTTGGTTCGTTCTGATGAAAAGTAGGCCGAGACGGTGATAATCCCCATTTCATCGTCTGCAATGTGTAAGGCTCTTGGTGTCATTGTGTGCTACTGAACACAGTACAGCACGCGGTAGAATACTTGCGCAGCACAGTGGTTCACTGATCAGCATTGATCAAAATGAAGGATCACAGCGTCGTTTTCGATCATGATCCCAATTCATCGTTTGCAATGTGTCCTTTGACAAGGCTCTTAGTGTTATTGTGTACTACTGAACACAGCACAACAGAACGCGGTAGAATACTTGTCTTCTGACACTATCAACTCCGTTTCTACCGGGTTCAAAAGTTAGAGTCTAATAGTTACTCGACGCAGCTCGGTGGTTTTCTCCAACTTCGTTCAGCGGCAAAACAAAGTCGCGTTTACATGTGTGGGTGTGTGACAAAGTTTCAAAAACCAGTATGAACTTACGTCCCACAAGAGCAAAAATAGATGGGATGTGGAGCTAGGCCAATGTAAAATGGCAAATAAAAACTGGGAATATGTTTTATGCATTTTAGCAAACGAAAGCTAACTTCCTTTCAGAAATTCCAATTGGAGGTGGTATCATAAAAAATGTGCCTAAAAATGGGTGAAGTTCGAAAAATTCTCCAACAATATAGCTGGGAAGTTGTCGTTTGTGGAAGTACCTGCTGGAGAACCTGACCACACACAGATTTGGGATTAAGTTGGCAGACTGGTCGGCTAGTAGATTCCATCTGGACAACATGCCCCATACCGTGTCGAGGATACCCCACACGGTGACGAGAGCGTGTCTTCCCATCTACACCTACAGCCAGTATAGGCGTATAAACTGACAGATAACCCATTTACCAACGAATACACATACCTCACTTATTGCAGTTATAATGATTCTGGGCGAATATATACATTTTACATTGACAAATAGATAAATTTACTATAAATGAACAAGAGGCCCCAAGGGGCCTGAGGGCGCTCACCTGACATGGTAGCCTAAATATCAACCCAGAGAATTGATTTCAACAAGTTGCATCTGCTCCTCCTAAGAAAAGCTTATACCAAATATCCAAAGATTCTGACCAGTGGATCTAAAAAAAAAGAAGATGTTTAAAGAATATTCCTCATATTGAACTAAGTTATAATTCGGGCTCCCACAGGGATTTGGCTTTAACAAACTTGAATCCCTCCCACCCCCCAAGGATGCTGCACACCAAATATCAAAACATTCCGACTGCTGGATCTGAAGAAGAAGATTTTTAAAGAAAATTCCTCATTTTGAACTAAGTTAGAATTCAAGCTCCCACAGTGAGTCCAAATAAGGACCTAGGGACTTGGCTTGAACAAACTTGAATCTCACCCCTGTAAGCATGGTGCATACCCAATATCAAAAGATTCTGCCTGCTGGATCTTGATAAGAAGATTTTCAAAGAAATTTGCCTGAAATGCACTAAGTTTGAATTTGAGTGAGCCCTAATATGAATCTAGGGAGCCGATTTGAACAAACTTGAATCAGATCCACCCACAATGCTGCATACCAAATATCAAAAGATTCTGCCTGCTGAATCTGGAGAAGAAGATTTTTTAAGAAATTTGACTGAAATGCACTAAGTTCGAATTCGAGCGTCTATAGTGAGCCCAAATATGAATCCAGGGGGCCGATTTGAACAAACTTGAATCAGATCCACCCCTCAATGTTGCATACCAAATATCAAAAGATTCTGCCTGCTGGATCTGGAGAAGAAGATTTTTTAAGAAATTTCCGTGAAATGCACTAAGTTCGAATTCGAGCTTCTATACTGAGCCCAAATATAAACCCAGGGGGCCGATTTGAACAAACTTGAATCAGATGCACCCCACAATGTTGCATGCCAAATATCACAAGATTCTGCCTGCTGGATCTAGAGAAGAAGATTTTTTAAGAAATTTGCCTGAAATGCACTAAGTTCGAATTCGGGCTTCTATACTGAGCCCAAATATAAACCCAGGGGGCCGATTTGAACAAACTTGAATCAGATCCACCCCACAATGTTGCATGCCAAATATCACAAGATTCTGCCTGCTGGATCTGGAGAAGAAGATTTTTAAAGAAATTTGCCTGAACTGCACTAAGTTCGAAATCGGGCTCCTATACGGAGCCCAAATATAAACCCAGGGGGCCGATTTGAACAAACTTGAATCAGATCCACCCTACAATGTTGCATACCAAATATCAAAATATTCGGCCTGCTGGATCTGGAGAAGAAGATTTTTTAATCTTTTTCCCATTGCCTACAGTGTTAAAAAGTGCTGACTCAGCACTTTTTCAAAGTCCTGAAAAAAGCACCTTGTGATCAAACCGATAGGGATTTTTTTTAACCATTCTATTCTACTGGATAAAAGTAAGCTTTATACAAAATAAGAATTCTCTGTGCCGTGTAGTTTTGGAGATATGGCAGTTTTAAGGTTTTTCCTATTTTTAGCTCCCGAGGTTCCCACGGGGCAATGAGAATTTTTTTTTTTTTTTGTATCAATCAACTACTTATGACCCACTATCATCTCATATCAAATTTGGTTCAAATCGACCTGACGGTTCTGAAAATAGAAATTTTAGGCGTGGCCAAAATTTTTGCCCCTCCCATAACGAAGGCAAATAATGCCCGACAAACTTCTCTTGAACAAACTTGAGTCTACACCTCTAAAGGAAGCTGCATACTAAATATCAAGTCTCTGCTACTGCTGGTTCTTGAGAAGAAGATTTTTTAAGAATTGGAGCATTTTTGTCCCATCCCTCTGCTCAATATGAGCCGAAACCTAATTTGACAAAAAATCAAAATGCCCTTATATAACCCCTACTCACATGAAATTTCATTAATATGCGGCCAGTGGTTTGGGAGAAAAAGGCCCAAACACCACCTTCACGACGGACGCCGGACGACAGACGACGGACGAAAAGTGATCAGAAAAGCTCACCCTGACTTTCAGTCAGGTGAGCTAAAAAGTCGGGTCGGTTACAGGGCGGTTATTTAGCACTGTCCACGTTACATCTAGGAGAGGTGAGGGTCGTACAGAAACGAGTCGAATTTACTCAACTCTGTTGATTTGGGGTTATTTTTTTACCCAAATGAATTTAGAGTGTAATTTTGCAATGGGCCCTGAACTTTTTACTTAACAGAACCTCGTCCAATAAGACACCGTCAGACAGTCCGCTACTTGACGAGCGGGAGCCACGTCTGAACTGTTCCAATCCGCTTTTGACGAGAGGGCTCTCACCTGTGATGCTCGGTTCGTTTTTATGAGCGTAAAGGGGTGGGGGTGGGGGTGCATGCATTCAAATATCCGCCCTTTATCGGATGGGGACCTAGTCTCCACTGCACCGTCCACGTTTTATGAAGGGGCGGGGGGGGGGGGGGGGGGGGGGGCTAGTTCTGCAACGTGCAGTGCGTTTTTTACCGTGAGGTCCCATGTCTGAAATGAAGTGTCCATTTTTTTGGGGGGGGGGGAAGGGGGGGGGGGGGTCTTATCAGAGTTAGGCCGGCTACTTTTACTTTTGACCTTTTTTGACGAGACGCCTCACCTGCAATGGTTTGGAAGGTTTTTATTCATTGGGCCTCGTCGGGAGATGCACGTCCGCTTTTACCAGTGAGGAGGCTGAAATTGCCAGTCACTCCCCCGATAACATTAACATCAACCACGCCGTCCGTTTTTGATGAGGGGGTGGGGGCTCTCGTCTGCAAAACATCGTGTTATAACGAGGAGGGGAGGGGTGCATCTTGCTATTCACAACAACTGTTCTTATCGAATGGGGGGGGGGGGGGGGGGGTGCAATTACATTACCTTCAAATACACAATCGCTCTTGCCGAGTACATATGCGCGTATGTGTGTGTGGGGGGGGGGGGGCATATGGGCGGGAGAAGCCGCTATCGGTCTTAGGGTGGCGGCTGAAATTTTCGACAAAGAGGGCGATGCTCGCGTACAAAACACTCCGCATTTTATCGAGGGCTGGGGGCACTGTCCACTCTCAAAACTCATCCAACTGCGCTTTCTGATTTCAAGAAAATCATCTTCTGAAGAGAGTGCTAGTTACTAGCGTGGCTTGTCCGCACATAGTGAGATACCTATCGACTTTATCTTCCACTTTCGTAAGAGGAAGCCCTCGCCTTCAAAGTACAGTCCGTGCACCGATGAAAAGGCCCTCGCCTGAAATACACATTTCGCGATCAAAATCGGCGAGGCTCTAATCCTGTAGGCTCTCAAGTCCAGCTTGGTGGTGGTGGTGGTGGTGGTGTGTGTGTGTGTGTGTGGGGGGGGGGGGGGGGCACTTCTTGAACGACATTCCAATAATTACTCTTCATGTTTTGCTGCTACCTCATTCTTGACGCGGTCCCTTCGCCTGCTATGGTAGGATCTCAGTTGAACATATCCAGAGTTAAACCTTTACCCTACGCCAAAAGCAGACATCGCATGCAAGCAAAATAATTGAATAATTATTTTTTTTTTATTTTTTGCATGAAAAACATAGCTTATGACCCATTTTTGGAATGAATAAGCTTAATGAGCTCGTTCCAAAGAGGAGTCGTTAGTTATGTTTTTAAAGCAAAAATGTAAAAATAATGAAAATTGAATGGTGAATATTGCTGGCTTGTTTTTGGCGTTACACTGTGTCAGGGGTTAACATAGGGATGTTAAATAAAAAAAAAATCCGATTTTAGGATCATACTTCAATAAAATCTATATCTTGAGAGCCTGGGGTGACTGTAATAAATACTCAGATTTCGATCCCAGGATCATTAAACAAACCCACGTAACTGAGTGTGAGGGGGTATCAAATGCAACGTATAGCTCGTGTACTCATAATTTGGACGGTTCTCCACAAGAAAACATGGAAGATCAGGCGTATCTGAAGTTCACAAGGGGTTGGTATATTATAGCCAAGTCGGCCTTAGAAGTTACATTTGCTTTCGAATCCATATCTTGAGTCTCTGCATTATTCTCAAGCCCAACTGTGATGATTATATCGTCTGCATACTGTATACTGTGTTTCATTTTGTGATTTGCCGCAAGAGGTGTTAATTTCAATAACTTCTTCGACTTTTACTATTACTATGGGAGTCATTTAGGCAACGTAATATATATGTGTCGCTTTTCCACATGAAAGTTATTCAGAAACGTTTTGCATTTATCAATATTAATGTAAGAGATTTAAAGTACAGGGGCGTTGTAACGAATTTCAAAATGTGTGTGTGTATGGGGGGAGGGTTGGGGGGGGGGGGTGGTGGTTAGGGCGATCGATGGTTGTCGGTATGATGGGCCGACCATGGTTCAGACCGCGGTACGAAAATTTTAAATTCCAGGGTCCCAAAACCCCCATCTAAATGCATCTGAGGGGATATTTTGAGATTTTTCAGGACACGTATTTGCAAGATTTCACACTTTCAGAGCCGTTAAAAAATTGTCAAGATGTTCATACCCAAGCCACTGCTTAAACAGCTGTATGATAGTCACAGTTTGTGACAAACATCAAACACGCTAACCTTACACTAGTACGAGAGAAACATGGCTGGCGAAAATATGGGAAGGCTCTAGATCCGTCCCTTGTTTCACCAGTCATTGGTTCTGTTAAAATGTATGCATGGCCTGGCCCCAGCCACCCCCCCCCCCCTCCCCCGGTTCCGCCGCCCCTGAACAAGAACTTCTTTTTGCACAATGCGAAGTGGAGCAGAATCTTGAATAACTGTTACAGTGTTATGATTGAGGTTTGGCTGGAAATTACAACTCGCTTATACGGCCTTTATTGTAACTCGAGCACAGCATGACAGGAACACTTTCCATGGACTTATGGTAGAACCGAGGTAAAGACGAATGAACGATATAAATGATTTATTCTACATGACTGGGGTATCTGCCCCAGTTAAAGAAGAAACATTTATATCCCCCAGTGTCGCCCAAACAACGGTGAACAATTCAAACTCAACATCATGGCAAATGAGAAAGCTCAATTAACAGGCACAGATTATTTATTCAAAGGGGGAGGGGGAGGGGGGCGGTGGCGTTGCGGTAACCGGTTCTCGTCAGATCACCGAAGTGAAGCAACGTGAAGCCACGTAACCCCGATTGTCCACATGGGGGCACGATAACGCCGTGTACTAAGGCGTACTGCACGTCGATGGTGCGCATGTCTCCAACCAATCTAACCCTGCATGTGCCGCAGTGCGGAGTTACGATGTGGGGGAGCTGGCAGTTGCTCGTCGTTGCTGGGTGGTTCTCTCCGTGTACTCCGGCTTCCTCCATCCGTAAAACTGTCACGATCATAATTAGCCAATGTGCATAAGTATGTGACCTTAAACACCAATAAATAAATAAATAAATAAATATTTATTCAAAGCGCCATAATCTGATTGAGTCACAGGGATTAGGTTAAACATATTTTTATTTGCCAAACAAATAAGTTACAAATTGGGATAGGAGGACAAGTGCTTTCCACTTAGTGTACCCTCCGCTCCCTTAACATGATACAAAAAATCAATACAATGGCGAAACAAACAAATGAGAGAATTGTAAAAAAAAACATGTACAAGAAAATATAACTTCGCAATAAAAAATAGTGAGAAAGAGAGAGAGAAAAACAAAGTGATTGATTAATTGATTGATGTCCTTTCTGCACCTTGAGTCTGTCTCTGTGAATTTGATTTTCCATGCCGAGGGTCGACCAGGCGCTGCACTGACACTGCACTCACAGGGATTAATTACAATATAGGTGTTTCAATTACAACAATAGATAGAACATTCGAGTCAAGTTTGATCAAACTGAAGGATCACGGCGACGTTTCGATGATAATCCCCATTCATCGTCTGCAATGTGTCCATAGACAATGCTCTTGGTGTCACTGTGTACTACTGAACACAGCACAACAGTACAGCACGCGGTAGAATACTTGTCTTCTGACACTATCAACACCGTTTCTACTGGGTTCAACAGTTAGAGTCTAATAGTTACTCGCCGAAGCTCGGTGGTTTTCTTCGTTCACCGGCAAAACAAAGTCGCGTTTACATGTGTGTATGAGTGACACAGTTTCAAAAATCAATATGAACTTATGATCCACTAGAGCAAAAATAGATGGGATGTGGTGGAAGGCCAGTGTGAAAGGGCAAATAAAAATTGGAAATATGTTTTATGCATTTTAGCAAACGTAAGCTTACTTCCCTTCAGCAATGCCAACTGGAAGTGGTATCATGAAAAATATGCCTAAAATGGGTGATGTTCGAAACATTTTCCCACAATATAGCTGGTAAGTAGTTATTTGTGGAAGTACCTGCTGGAGAACCTGACCACACTCAGATTTGTGATCAAGTTGGCAGACTGGTCCAGTAGATTCCATCTGACCAACGTGCCCCATACTGCACCAGGATCCTCCAGTCAGTGAAGAGAGCGTCCCCTTCAATCTTCACCTACAGTCACTATAGGTTTGTGAACCGATAGATAACCACTCGACCCAGGCACATACACAATCACTCAAACATTTTTTTCCTTGCTGATCTTGAGATTAAGAGACGAACTTATTGTGAAGTTAATATTAGACGAAGCTTTATATTTTACAATAAATTTATTATAAATGAAGAAGCCTGGTCGGTTACAGGGTAGTTATTTAGCAGAGTTCAAGCTACAGCAAGAAGGTGGAAAGAGGGTTTACGACACAATTGGGTCATATTCTCTCAACCCTGTTGATTAGGGTTAATTTTTAATTCTACTGATTTTAGAATACTGTTTAACAATGAGCTGTGAGCTTTTTCCAAACGGAGCCCCGCTCTTCAAGGCACCGTCGGACTTTCCACTATCTGTCGAATGGGAGTCACGTCTAAACCGTTCCGATCTGCTTTTGACGAGAGGGTCCTCTCTCGTAAAGCGTGGTTTGTTTTGTGTGTGTTTGTGTGGGGTGGGGTGGGGTGGGGTGGGGTGGGGGTATTTGCGTGCAGTGAACCGTCCGTCTTTGGTCAGATAGGGACCAAGTTACCACTACGTCGTCCTCGTCTTGTAATGGAAGTCCTCGTTCTGCAATCTTCTGTGTGCTTCCTGCCCGAAATGCACTGTCCATATTTTTGCGAGGGACGGGGCACGGGTGTGGGTGCTTATCCGAGTAAATCCAGCTACTCTTTTGGTGAGATGCCTCGACTGCAATGGTTGGGAAAGTGCAGATGAGCCTTCTACAGGGCTTATATTTCGTCTGAATTTGTGAGAATCCATTCGGATTCTCGTGAAAATGGTTGCGAGAATCCATACCATGATACCAATGATACCAACTATGAGTGTCCCAGGATCCCATGACGCCACCATGGTTGAACCACTGTTGTATACTGATAACACGTGTTAACATTTACCCAAAACACCTTTTTAATTTTTAAAACTAAATTTGATAATTTTTAAAGAATAAATAATAAATAGATGATAAAATTATTAAACAATATTTACCAATAAAATCTTTCAAATATGGCTGTCGTTGGAACCGGCTCATTGAGCCGGTTCCAACGACAGCCATATTTGTAAGATTTTATTGACATAGTGTCAGGATATTTCAGGTCATGTTATCCTTCTGCTGGTTAATTTGTTGCCGCTGTGTTAAATAACGGGTTAAATTGACTCAATTCTTTTCACGCGAATCCTAGCAGAGGTGCAGCGAGAATCTACATGGATTCTCGCCGGTTTTATTTCGCGAATCTTTGTGCGAATCGATTCTCGGATTCTCGTCGAAATTTTGGCCCTGTTCTATCTGGAAACGGGGACGTGTATTTCACGACGAGGCCAACTCTAACTTCCCCAACCATCGCAGTACCACGAAAAAGTAACTAATGACCCGTGTTATCATGATTCGAACATCTGGGGTTCACAAGTTGATGTCCACTAATATTAGTCCGGTCTCAGGCCTGGATTTCAATGAAAAACATAATCTTGGTAGCCTAGATTGGAATCAAAGGTTGCTAACGACATATGCTCTTATGATTTATGTTAGTTCGCAGGAAAGCCAGGACGGGTGGATCCCAGTTAGACACATCCGGAGTTCACATGAGGTGACAAATAAGAGAAGTCCGCTTTTCGGCCCCGCGCACGGTTGAGCACATTAAAAGTTCATGGAGGGTGGCAAATAAGAATAGTCAGCTTTTGGGCCTAGATTGCAATGAGACCCCCTTACATGGCAGCTTGTTATGGTTTCAAGGGCAATTATGACTCGTGTATCCATAATTTGTACTAGTTAGCATGAATAGCAGGTCGGGTCGGACACTGGTCGAACAATTCGTAAGGTCACACGGGGGTGGCAAATTCGAAAATTCTACTTTTTAGGCGCGGATTTCAAAAAGCCCACATCTTGAGAGTCTGGGTGCTCTCAGAGTCCACTAGGGACTTATGTTATCTTGTGTTGGGCACATTTAGATGCTTGAGCACATCCGTAGTTCACAGAATAATGGGGAAAAAAGGCGTGACTCTAGGCTGCGAGTTCAATAAGGGGGCGGGGGGGGGGGGGGGGCGGGGCAAATGAAAAAAAATGAAAATTGTGCGCTTTTCAATAAAACCGTTATCTTGGAGACCCGAGAGTGATCTCAAAAGTAAATAAGTACCTGCGTCATTATGATTCGCTCGCTTGGGTGAAAAAACAGTTCGGGTCAGCTCTGGTAAAACACATCTCGATTTTGCAGGGGCATAGCACATCAGAAAATCTGCTTTTTAGGCTCAGATTTCATTACACCCATATCTTGTGTGTCTGGGGTGGTCTGGAAGGTTACAAACCATTCAGAAAATTATAATTTCGGCTGGTATGCGTGATAACCAGACCGGGTCGGACACTAGTTTAACACATCTAGAATTCACAAGGGAATGGTGAAGAGGAAATTCCGCTTTTTGGCCGGATTCTATCAAACCCCATATCGAGAGTCTGGTATTTTCTTAAAAGTAACAAGTGACGTGTATTTTCATGATTGAGGATTGCTTCGATGAAAAGTATGTTGGGTCGAAATCACAGGGGATGAGAATGTCAAAAAAGAAAAGCCCTCTGTTTGGCCATATTTCAATAAAACTCATATATTGAGAGCCTGTGGTGCTCTTGAAAGCCTTACTGACTTGAGTTTTTCTGATTGAGGACCCTTTGGAAGATCACTCCAGCCAGACTCTGGATGTACACATGCGGAGTGCAGGGGATTTAAAATAAGAAAGGACCTCTTTGATGCCCAGATTTCAATAAAACCATTTCAAGGACGGATACCAAACGAAAAATTAAAATATGGCCCTTCAGGCCATGTTTGGACAATGGCTAGAGATGTAAGGAAACACTGCTGCGTCGGACATCACGATACTTCGCTTGACGCATCGGTGGAGTGGTCAAATATGGTTGATCGCGATATATGCAAACAGAGTTCAGCTCACGTTAAAGACTTCTTTTTAGACAGGGAATCATATTCTCGTAATATTTTCGTAAAATCGTAATATTCCCGAATTCCGGTAAAATCGAAGTGGATTCCAGCTATTCAAATTTAAACTGTCAATAAAGATTTGTTTTTGTTTGTATGTGCGTGTGACAAACTTAATATCCGAATTATCAAAAGAAAAGCAGTATCCGGGGAATTGCGAACTGCAGTCACGCAACAGTGTCATGTTACAACGAAAAATGTAATTGGACCTGTTGAGTTAAGCTCACGAAGTCTCCAAAACTGCTTCGCATTCTGAATTCGATACATCGTCCCCTGAGTTCCAAAGTGTTCTATGTGAGTAGTATAGCATGTACTCGAAGGGTCCTATTTGACGTCATGTCACGTGACCCAGTGGCGCCAGGTTTGATTGTTGTTGTAACCCGCGTAAGCGGCAATTTTGTGACGTCATCCTCATAGTAATACGTGATGTGAGTGCGCACGCGCAGCTCATGTTAGGGTGATACATGTTTCCGTCGTCCATTTTGTACACTTGAGGCCGCCATCTTGGTTTCTATGGTAGCACGTGGTTGCTATGTGACCCAAAACCTTATAACAGGACAGGGGTATGTTCGGAGGGTATGTTCTTTTGTACAGGAGTAATTTCCCGATTCGTAGGATTACCACAAACAACCCGACAATCCCTCCAAATCACCAACAACTACTTTATTTACTACGGATTCCCCATTTTGTCGGCTTAGCACGTAGTATTATGGTATCGAGGGGCCCCGGGTATTTAGCCATTTCTGGTCTGTTCTTGTCAGTTCTGACCCTATTCCGAGTAGTTTTGTGGTTTCATTCATCTAGATCATGGAATCCCATTTTTTTCGGAAACATATGGCCTTCCGAACCCCTTTGTAGTCGTTTGAGGCCATGAGAAAACCCCTCAATGAAGCCTCGTTTACTATCCCAGACTCATCTCGGTATTTAACAGGCATTTCCCATGGAATCCCACTTTTTGGAAAACATCTGGCCTTCCGAACCCCTTTTAGTACTTATGTGCCTACTGACACATAGAACACTTTGGAATTCAGGGTTTCGATATGATCAAATGACTTTTGTGCGCCGAAGGTGGCAGGGCCAGAGTAGGGAAAACCCCGTAAGACCCCCCCCCCCCCCCCCACCCCACAGCTGTATTAGTTTGTCGTTCATGGACGTGGAAAATAAGAGACAAGTGTGAAGAATTTTGAGGACGATCAGAGGTTGAAATACTGGTTTCGTTTTTTTATGGTATCTTCTTTTTAAGTGAAACTGTTCAGTTTGCCAGAAACCATGTACTGGTTTCTGGAATAGGTTTGGCATAGGTGATCTTAAGTAGTCTTGATACTGTTTCATTGTGCCGATGGAGTTGATTTTTACTGTGCCGCATTCCGTTCTCAAGCAGCCGTCTGCAAGGTTGGTAAATTCATTTCAGGACATGTTCTGAACGTCGTATGGTGGTCTGTCCTCCTCCATCTCCTCGGATACCTCAAGAGCAGGGATGTAGCTAGAGGCTTTCGATTCGGGCGGGGGGGGGGGGGGGGGTAGAGTAGTGAATTTCCAACTGAGGGAGAGACCGGGAGTAGTGCCCTGCGAAAATGACGCCCCCTCCATCCACATCAGAGAGCACATATTCGTCCAACATGGAATTTTTAAATAAAATGAATGTGTAAAAGTTGCTGCCTCCTCGAATGCTGGAAGAAACTGTCCATTTCCATAGCAAGTAGACCATTCCTATACATTAACATGCCATAGGCATTGTGAGTATTCGTAGAGGCTACTCCCCAGACATTCACATGTTGCAATGCTTACAAACAACGCAGCTGTCAACTTTCCTGCTTTTATTAGCTAACCTGACTGAAACTCAGTGGGAGCTATTGCTGTCACTTGGAGTTCGGCGTCCATCAACTTTTGAAACTTGTCTTCTTTCTTTTTCAAAACCACTGGACCAATTTCTAACATATTTACAAACATATGTTGAAAAGACCATCTTTGGAGTATACCCTTTCTTTTTTCGTTAAATGGAAGCAGATGCCACCTTCGTGTTGTTGATAATGCCCCAGGAAGCCTCAACATCTTCAAAAATCTTCTTCATGATCCACCAGAGAGGATGTCTTGATATATATACGCCAATGTTTAAAAAACATGAGGCCCCATGGGGCCTGTGGCGCTCACCTGAGAACAGTTGTTTAAAGAAGGATTTAATCAGCGTCTATAACCAGTTACACGTAACAGTACAGAGGAAGGAAGTCATTTAATTATTTATAACTCTCTTGTCCATGCCAGATGATTTTTTTCTAGTACTGGCATGCTACCACAGAAATAATGCCCCGATTTCCAGTGATGCAAAACATGAGAGTCCAATATCAACCTAGGGATTTAACTTGAACAAACTTGAGTTTGAGCCATACCCTACCACCACCGGGGTGTTGTATAACAGATGTGAAAGCTTCTGACTGAGGGATCTGAAGAAGATTGTTAAAGAAATTTTTCCATATTGCACTAAGCTGAAATTCGGGCTACCATAGGGGGTCCAAATATTAACCCAGAGACCCGATTTGAACAAGCTTGAATCTCACACCCCATGAAGCTGTCGTGTACCAAATACAAAAGCATTCTGACTGGTGGATCAAGAGAAGATAATTTTTAATGAAATTCCCTCATATTGCACTAAATTAAAATTCAGGCAGCCATAAAAATCCCAAATATTAACCCAGGGACTCGATTTGAACAAACATGAATCTGACCCCAAAGAGATGTTGTATATTAAATATGACAGGATTCTAACTGGTGAATCTGAAGAACATTTTAAAGAAACTTCCTCATATTGCACCAAGTTAAAATTTGGGCTAACGTAGGAAGCCCAAGTATGAACCCAGGGAATCGATTTCAACAAGTTAAATTGTGACCCCCCCCCCCCCCAATCCCAGAGATGTTGTATACCAAATATGAAAGCATTCTGAATGGTGGATCTAAAGACGATTTCAAAGAAATGCGCTCTTATTGCACTAATTTAATAATTCGGGCTGCTGTATTGAACCCAAACATGAACCAAGAGGCTTCGTTTTAACACACTTGTGTCTGACCCCCTATGTATGCTGTATACCAATATATCAAAATATTCTGAGCAGTTGCTGTGGAGAAATTTCTTTTAATATTTTTGCAACTATGTTGACTCGCATTTTTTTGCTGCCCCCCCCCTCCCCCCCCCCCCCCCCCCACGCACACACTACAGAACACACTGACACAACCGGTGGTAATTTGTTTTTATCTTTCAATTCGACTGGTCCTAAGATTGCTTCACACCAAATAAACGCTCTCTTTCCCACGGAACACGGGAAAATAGGTTTTTTTGCATGAATCAAGTACTTATGACTCAATGATATACACATATCAAATTTGGCTCAAATCGGACCATCGGTTCAGAAAACATAAATTTTGGGTACGGCCAAAAATCTTGCCCCTCCCATTACGAAGGCAAATCCTGATCCTGAAATTTCGTTTAAACAAACTTGATTCTACATCTTAAAAGGAAGCTGCATGCCAAATATGATGTCATTGTACCCACTGGCAGATTTTTAAAGAACTTTGGTGGATTTATCCCCACCCTCTCCCTATTAGGCTGGGCAAGTTGATTTGAAAAAAAGAAACCCAAAATGCGCTGTCACAATAAGCAATCACCTCAAATATAACTAAAATTGGTTCAGCGGTTTACGAGGGGCAGGTGCAAACACCATGTTTACGGATGCCGGCGACGGATGACGGACGATGAGTGGTAACTATCGCTCATCCTGAAGCTAAGAACTACGTAGACAAGAATATAATTTTTTGTTTTGTATGCAGCAGCCTTAAATCCAGCGGAAAACCATCATATCGGCTTTGTCAGGCGGGGACGGGGGGGGGGGGGGGGCGTATGGGGATGCAAATTTTAACAATGGCAACGGGAAAATGCTGAGTCATCTTGTATATTCCCATCAGCTGATTTGAAACTTGCCTTCTTTAAAACCACTGGGCTGAATTCATTCATACATGGTCCAGACTACCTTGGGAGTATACCCTTTCTACTTCGTTCAAATTAAAACCGATTGTCTGAATTGAACTAAATTTGGCATGTAGTATAATAGGGTAAACATACTTTATTGATGCCAAAAAAAAATGCACAGCTCCGTGGGAACCCAGAAGCTAAAAATAGAAAAAAATGAAAGTGTCAATGACACTGTAGCTCAACTTGTCAAGACATGTAAATGTATAGTATGTGACACAGCAATGACAAACATCTAGGTAATGACCTGATAACAAACGTACATATAAAGTATTGTAACGGTCTGTACATAAATACTGAGCGTTGCCTGTAACAAATGTATAGGTAAAGTTTTGTGAAGTGGGTGACAGTCAGATGCTAAACTAGAAAAGAAATCTTTGAGTCCCAGAGTGGGTCTGACTGAACCTCAAAATATTTGTTCTCATAGCACAGTGATAACAAAAGCACCCCAAAACACACTCATTCCTGTCCCGAGGTGAAAACAAAGGTACCCAAGAAGTTTTGTGAAGATCAATTCATAAATACGAGCTGTATAGAAGTTGTAACAAAAAACTGATTGGACCTAATTGGCAGTCATCTTGAATGTTGGACTGCACTCAGAAACACTTGTTCTTGTCCCAAGGTGATAACAAAGGTACCCAAGAAGTTTCGTGAAGATCGGTTGATAAATACAGCCTCTAGCCCAAGCCGTATTGACATGTGAACTTACAGTGTATAAGTAGCACTAAATAAATCAAAATTCATCTAATTTGCATATTTTCGGCACGAGAAAAAAACCCGTACTATATGTGATGTATTCCATGTTACTAAACATTCATACAAAAATTTATTCAAATCAGAACTTCCATACAGAAGTTCTGTACAAAAGACTGATTGCACTAATTTTGGTACAAAATGGCTGCTGGTGGCCATCTTGAATTTTGGACCAGATCCCAAAACACTCGTTCTCATCCAACAGTGATAACAAAGGTACCCAAGAAGTTTCGTAAAGATCGGTTCATAAATACCGCCTCTAGCCTGAGCCGTATAGAAGTTGTGTACAAAAAACTGATTAGACCTAATTTCGGTACAAAATGGCTACTGGTAGCCATCTTTAATTTTGGACCGCACTCAGAAACACTCGTTTTCATCCCAAGGTGATAACAGAGGTACCCAACAAGTTTTGTGAAGATCGGTTGATAAATACAGCCTCTAGCCCAAGCCGTATTGACATGTGTACTTACTGAGTGTAAGTAGCACTGAAAAAATCAGAAACACTTGTTCTCATCCCAAGGTGATAACAAAGGTACCCAAGAAGTTTCGTGAAGATCGGTTGATAAATACAGCCTCTAGCCCAAGCCGTATTGACATGTGAACTTACAGTGTATAAGTAGCACTGAAAAAATCACAGTTCATCTAATTTGCATTGAAAAAAACCCTGTATTATATGTGATGTATCCCATGGTACTAAACATTCACACAAAAAATTATTCAAATCAGCGCTTTCATATGGAAGTTCTGTGCAAAAATCTCATTGCACCTAATTTTGTACAAAATGGCTGCCATCGGCCATCCTGAATTTCGGACCGCACCCAAAAACATTCGTTCTCGTCCATCGGTGATACCAAAGGTATCCAAGAAGTTTCATAACGATTGGTTTATAAATACGGCCTCTAGCCCGAGCTGTATTGGCATTTGCACTTACAGTGCTGAAAGTAACACTAAATACATCAAAGTTAGTCTAATTTGCATAATTTACGTACGAGAAAAAAATCTGTATTATATGTGATGTATCCCATGGCACTAAACATTCTAACAAAAAAATATTCAAATCAGTGCTTTCATATAGAAGTTCTGCGCAAAAACCTGATTGCACCTAAGTTTGTACAAAATGGCCACCAGCGGCCAACTTGGATTTCGGATCGGACCCCAAAATACTTGTTCTTGTCCCACAGTCATAACAAAGGTACCCCAAGAAGTTTCGTAAAGATCGGTTCATAAATACGGCCTCTAGCCCGAGCCGTATTGGCATTTGCACTGACAGTGCTGAAAGTGACACTGAATAAATCAAAGTTAGTCTAATTTGCATAATTTAAGCACGAGAAAAAAACCTGTATGATATGTAATGTATCTCATGGTACTAAACATCCATACAAAAAATTATTCAAATCAGAGCTTTCATATGGAAGTTCTGTACAAAAAACAGATTTCTGCATCGTCGGTACAAAATGGCGGCTGGCAGCCATCTTGAATTTCGGACTGCACCCAAAAACACTCGTTCTCGTCCCACAGTCATAACAAAGGTACCCAAGAAGTTTCGTAAAAATCGGTTCATAAATACAGCCTCTAGCCCGAGCCGTATCCAATTGTTGACGTACGGACAGATGGACGACAGGCCATGACAAACGCTCAAATTTGGCTTCGCCAAAGTTGAGCTAAAAATCAAAAAGACATATTTCAAAAAGAGGTCCCACTGGCCCTGAAACGCTCACCTTGAACAGAACACGATAAAAAAAAGAGTCCCTATAAACAGAGTCCAAGAATGAGTCTACATTAAGCAATCCATCTCCATAGGATACACTGTCAATCCCTGAGCCCCCTCAGGAGTGACAAAAATAGTCTGAGCAACATGCCTTTTCTTCAGTTGTTCATAATGTAAAATGAAGAGCTCCCCTATGAAGCCCCACAACCTATGTGGATTCATTATTACACACCTCAAGAGGGTACTGAATACAATTTAAAAAAAAAAATTCAGCAATATGGCTAATTCCGGCTTCCATAGGAAGCCCACATGTTAACCTATGGATCCGATTTGAACAAACTTGAATCTGACCCCACTTGAGATGTTGTATACCAAATATGAAAGCATTCTGAGTAGTGGATCTGAAGAAGATTTTTAAAGAAATTCCCTCATATTGTACTAAGTTAAATTTCAGGTTTCCATATGGGGCCCAAATATTAACCCAGGCACTCGTATTGAACAAACTGGAATCTGTCCCCCCCCCTCCCCCCCCCCCCCTCCCTTTAGAGACGTTGTATACCAAATATGAAAGCATTCCTACTGGTGGATCCGAAGAAGAAGATTTTTAAAGAAATTTCCTCATATCGCACGAAGTAAACATTTGGGCTACCATAGCGAGCCGAAATATATACCTAGGGATCTGATTTGAACAAACTTGAATCTGACCCCCACCCCCCCCCTCCCCCAGAGATGTTGCATACCAAATATGAAAGCATTCTGACAGGTGGATCTGAAGATTTTTTAAAACTATCCCCCATATTGAACAAAGTTAAAATATTAACCTGGGGACTTGGTTTGAACAATATTTTTAAAGAATATTCCCCATATTACCCTATGTACAAAATATGGGCTCCTGTATTGAGCTCCCAGCGTTTCCATGGGGATGCAGAATTTTTTTTTTACATGGTCATGTACTTATGATCCAATAATACCACATACCAAATTTGGTTCAAACCGGACCATCGGGTCAGAAAATAGAAATTTTGGGTGGGGGCCAAAAATCTTACCCTCTCCCATTACAAAGCCAAAAATTGCTTCACGAACTTCGTATGAACAAACTTGATTCTACACCTCAAAAGGAAGCTCCATAGCAAATATCAAGTCATTGTACACACTGGTTCATGAGAAGAAGATTTTACAAATATTTTTCCCCAATCCCTCCCTATGGGTGGTGGGGCTGTGCATGTTGAGTTGAAAAAAAATGCAATGCCCCTTTGGGACCATCACTCACACAAACTTTCACTTGAATTGGCCCAGTAGCTTTGGAGGAGAAGACCAAAACAAGGTGTTGACGGACAACGGATGGAGAGCGATAAGATTAGCTCAGCTTGACTTTGTCAAGATGAGCTAAAAATTCTATCGGTTTTGTCATGGGATTCTGTATGGTGAGGCCCATTTTAACACTGTTACCAATGGGAAAATTCTGAGTCATCGTCTATATCTATCACATGTTCTATCAATTAAGTGTTCTTCTTCAGAACCTTTGGGTCGAATCTAAACTAATTTGGTACAAAACATCTTGGTGGATAACACTCTTTTTTTCAAAATAGTCCTACTCAACTTGGGTTTAATGCCCCAAAAACCTATACAAGTTTTAGAATGTTCTTTTCATGAACTACCATGGAGAATGATTTAACATTTTGGTATGTAATGGCCTTTGGTGGCGAAGACTGGATTTTGTTCAAGGTCAATGTTTTGGCTCTGTGGCAGCATGCTCATTGTGGGCCCCACCTAAAAGTTCTATTTCATGAACCGTGGGGGCTGATTTGAACTAAATGTGGCATGTAGTAATAAGTAGTATAGGTGGTTCATAGCTACTAGATTTTTGCCCACATTTTTGTCGCTGCTCCATGGGAAGCCAATGAGCTAAAAATTAAAAAATCCAAATGCCCAGATTTATAAAACTACATGGACCAGAATATTGTTTTTTTTTCAGTATTCAGCTTCCTCAGGACCAGTGGAATCAGGTGGACCCAAAAAGTTGCTATCGATTTTGTCATGGGGTGACGAATGGGAAACCCATTTTAACACGGTTGGCAATGGGAAAATACTGAGTCATTATCTCTTTTGTGCTCCATCAACTTAGTAAGCATCCTTCTTTAGAACCTTTGGGCCAAGTTTAAATTAATATGGCACAATGCATCTTGGTGGAGTTTACTCTTCTAATGTTTTCTCAAAACATTACTACCCCCCTTGGGTTGGGGTTAATGGACAAAAATGCTTTAAAAATCATAAGCCACTTACAGTAGTTAGATTTCTGGTATGGAACTTACTTTAATGATGCAGATTCAAGTTTTTTCAAAGAAACTGAGTAGGTCAAAATTTGGGCTCCCCGTGGAAGGATGCTCATTTTGGACCCACTCCAAATTTCTATTTCCAGACACCAATGGGCTGATTTGAATCAAATTTTTGATGTCGTAAAACTGGGTCACAAGAACTTGATTTCTGAGCAAAAAAAATGTTTTTGGGTTGGGACTAAAAACAATTCTGACTGACACTTTTTGAGACTTCACAGAACAGAGCTTTGTTTTTGCCTTGGAAGCTTTCCAAGACCAGCAGAAATGAAAAGCCAATAATTACCTTTGGTTGCGTCATGGCAAATCAATCAAGAGGCCCCAATGAACCCTATTCGCTCACCTCACAAAGTGGTTTAAAGTAATTTGGGTCACATTCGGTTAGTCATGGTTTATCAACACCACAGAGGAATGAAGTCATGAAATTATTATTCATAACTCTAGTGTCCATGTCAGATGATCATTATCACAGGTCTTCCTGACTGCATCCAATTCTATCAGCTGGAGACATGCACTGCCAAGCTTCCAAGGGTTGTTATGTCACTGCAGTTTGAAAGGCAGATTTTATGAAAAAAACACTTAGGAATGGATCTGAACAAACCTGAACCTAACGTGCTGCTCTCCTCCTGTCGCCCCTCCCCACAGAGAGCCCAAATAATAAGCCAGGGATTCAAATTGAACGAACTTGAACCTGATCCCCCTGGAGATGTTATAAGCCAAAAATGAAAGAATTCTGAATCGTGGGTCTGAAGAAGATAATTTTTAAAGAAATGTCCTCACATTGCATGAAGTTAAACTTTGGACTTCAACAGAGAACACAAATATTAACATTGGGACCAGATTTGAACAATCTTGAATCTGACCTACCTGGAGATGTTGAATCCCAATGACAGGATTCTGGATGCTGAATCTGAAGAAGATCACTTTTCAAGAAATTCTCTCATACAGCTCTTAGTTAAAAGTAAGTTAAAAGGGATATATGTTTTCCCACTGCCACTCCTTGCATATATCCAAAATTAAGCTTACAAACTACAGCAAAAGGTGACTTGGGTACTACAGAGGAATAAAGTCATGTAACACTGCATAACTCTGTTTGTTGTCCAAGGAAGGTAATGTTTTTTCTGAGTGGGAGATGCTAACACACAAAACATGGCCACATTTTCAGTATTATAAAACTAAGGAGTCCAAATATCAGCCCAGGGACTTGACTTAAATACCTTGAACACTCAGTGAGCTCATTCCAATGAGGGGGTCATAAGCTATGTTTTTGAAGCAAAAAATGAAAACAAATTAGTTATTCAAGAATTATGTTTGCAAATGTTATCTGCCTTTTGTGTTGGGTAAAGGGTTAAAATATTTCTGCTCTTAGATCCTGGGGATCCCATGCAGAAACAAAAATTTGGGGAGGGGGAGAAGGGAGGGATTACATAAATTAAGTATTTGTGACTCAATAATACCACACACCAAATTTGATTCTAATTGTCTTATCAGTTCAAAAAATAAAAGAAAGAGAAATTTTGTGCAAGGCCAAAAATCTTGTCCTGGCATTTACAAAGGCAAATATTGCCTACAAACTTTGAACAAATTAATTCTGCACCTCAAAAGGAAGGTGAGAACCAAATATCAAGTAACTGTAACTATCAGTTCATGAAAAGATTTTTTAAAAATTTGGGTAAATTTTCCCCACCCCTCCCTATAGGGAAGAGAGACTTGATTCGAACAAAAACAAGAGGCCTCTCAGCTCCACCCATGGTCACAGCTTTTGGGGAAGCTAAATACCAGACAAGACTCCAAGTTTTACTGATGTGACCTTAACCTCAATGACATAACAGGTCAGATTCATGACACAACGTTATGTTACGGGTAACAATTGTGTGAAGGATGAACACGAGCTGTCACATAGATTCAATTATATATGTACAGATTAGAGAAAATCTGTTATCAAAGTTTCACTATCTGTGACCTTGATAATATAACCTTGGATCAAACTCGACACACCTTTGAGTCATAAGCAATAATTGTACCAAGTTTGAATAAGATTGGTCAATCATACCAAGTTATGTGTACCAGACAAAGGCTGTATCACAATATTCAAGTTTTGCTGCCTGTGATCTTGACATTGATGACATGGCCTTGGATCAAAGTCACGACACAACTTTGAGTCGTGAGCAATAATTGTATCAAGTCTGAATAAGATCTGTCAATCACGCCAAGTTACAGGAACCGGACAGAAGTGAGAGTGAACGACAAAGCTTTTCAAATAGTGACCTTAACATAGGGCCTGTAACCTTGACAGACATATACCATATTATAATTTGTGACACACTGTTGGTTAACTGGTAGAGTGCTGGAAGCCCATATTTGGGGTTTATTCTGAAGTACAGGTACGACAACTTGAAGGCTCATACTCCGTGCATGTGCTTTGTATTATCATTGAATTGATATTATGTAGTCTGTAAGGGTTTACCTTGTTACAATTTATGGGAGAGTGCCCATAGGCACTCTCCCATAGATTATAACAGGGCAAAGACATGTGTACAAGATTTGATAGCCAAAAATAATTTAGCACTCTACCAGTTAAGATGTTATGACCAGGATAAACAAAATATTGACAATGGATGGACGCATAGATGGACGAAAGGTCACCTAGATGGACGAACGGACAGACGAATGACTAAATCCAAACTTGGGGACAATAGGGGGGTCCTCAATTTCTCACCTGATAAAATTGCTTCAAGAAGGCTTCATGGTCACATTCAGCATTTACATGCAACTAAAATATGGTTAATCTTATTTAGCTGTAGGTGACATACTTTGAAGCAGAGAGAAAAAAAAAGCAAGAGGTAACACAGGGGCTGAAGTGCTCACCTTGAACAGAACCTGATGTAAACGATATAAACGGAGGCCAAGAATGAATCTATATTACGCAATCAATCTTCATAGGATTCATTGTCAATTCATGAGCTCCTCAGGAGTAGCTAAAATAGTTCAAGCATCATGCCTATTCTTCAGTTAATCATAATGTAAAAAGTGGAGCTCTCTTAGGGACCTGATTTCAACAAACTTGAATCTGATGCCCTAGAGAAGTTAAATACCAAATATGAAAGTGATAACTAAAATTCCCCTTGAGCATTGCTCAGCTGAGTTACATATCACCTCAAATTTATTAGAAATCGGTTCAGTGCTTTGGAGAAGTCGTTAATACCTTTTTTTCACTGATGACAGACAATGAGTGATCACAAAAGCTCACCCAGACTTACAGCCAGAAGAGCTAATATTTATCTATTTATTGGGATTTATTGACACTTTGTCAAGGTCATCTCCTGTCAGAGTTTTATGGGTAGAGGAAGCTGGAGAAAACCACCGAGCACTGGCAGGCAACTGTCAGGCTCCCCATCATACCATTTCCACACAAACAAGTGGGCATGATGATGAAGTGTCTTGCCAAAGGACACAATGTGGTTGCCGCAGGTGGAATTCAAACCAAGGACATCTCAAGCAGCCTGAACCTCTACTTACTGAGCCACCAAGCCTCCAGAAGAGCTAACTATGTCTAAAAATTATGAAACAGCTTCATTTTACCGATATATTTTTTATTGGGGTTTAACACCATTTTCAACAGCCAAGGTCATCTTATATCAGACAGTTTTACAGGGTGGAGGAAGCAGGTATACACATTAACAAGAGGTCGAACAGGGCTTGCAGCACTCACCTTGAACAGAACACGATATAAACAAGAGTCCAACAATGAGTCTACATTAAGCAATCCACCTCCATAAGATACATTGTCAATCCTTGAGCCACTCAGGAGGGACAAAAAATAGTGCGAACATCATGCCTTTTCAACAGTTGATCTTAATGTAAAATGTGGAGCTCCCCTATGAAGACTCTTGATACAACCTATGTGGACTAATCTTAGTTACACACCTCCAGAGGGTACTGAATACAAACTTTCTAATTCTTTATCTACATGTCCAACTCTGTTTCCCATAGGGAGCCCAAATATTAACCCAGGCACTCGATTTGGACAAAGTTGAATCTGACCTCCCTAGAGATGTTGTATACCAAATATGAAAGCATTCTGACTGGTGGATCTGAAGAAGATTATTAAAGAAATTTTCCCATATTGTAATTGAGTTAAAATTCAGGCTGTCATAGGAAGTCTAAATATTAACCCAGAGAACCAATTAGAACAGACTTGAATCTGACTCCTCTTGAGATGTTGTAAACCAAATATGAAAGGATTCTGGCAGGTGAATCTGAAGAAGATTTTGATGAAATTCCCTCATATTGTACTAAGTTAAAATTCATGTTCCCATATGGAGCCCAAATATTAACCTAGGCACTCGAATTGAACAATCTGGAATCTGACCCCCCTAGAGATGTTGTATACCAAATATAAAAGCATTCCGACTGGTGGATCTGAAGAAGATGATTTTTAAAGAAATTTTCTCATATTGCACTAAGTAAAAATTTGGCCTACCATAGTGAGCCCAAATATATACCTAGGGATTTGATTTGAACAAACTTGAATCTGACCCCCATAGAGATGTTGCATACCAAATATCAAAGCATTCCGACTGATGGATCTGAAGAAGAAGATTTTTTTTAAATTACCCTCCATATTGAACAAAGATAAAATTTGGGCGTCCGTAGGAAGCCCAAATATTAACCTAGGGACTTGGTTTGAACAATCTAGAATCTGACCCTCATAACAATGATGTATACCAAATATTAAAAGATTCTGACTGGTGGTTCTGAAGAAGAAGATTTTTGAAGAAATTCCCTCATATTGTACTAAGTTAAATTTCAGGTTCCCATATGGACTCCAAATATTAACCCAGGCACTTGAATTAAACAAACTTGAATCTGCCCCCACCTCCTGGAGATGTTGTATACCAAATATGAAAGCATTCCGACTGGTGGATCTGAAGAAGATTTTTAAAGAAATTACCTCATACAGCACTAAGTTAAAACTTGTCTACCACAGTGAGCCCAAATATATATCCAGGAACCTGATATGAACAAACTTGAATCTGACCCCATTAGAGATGTTGTATACCAAATATGAAAGCATTCTGACTAGTAAATATGAAGAAGATTTTTAAAAATTATCCCCCATATTGAACTATGTTAAAATTTGACCCAAATATTAATCTAGGGAACTGGTTTGAACAATCTGGAATCTGACCCTCATAACAATGATGTATACCAAACATTAAAAGATTCTAACCGGTGATTCTAAAAAAGAAGGCTTTTAAAGAATATTCCCCATATTGCCCTAAGTTAAAAATTTGGGCTCCTGTATTGAGCCCAAATATGAACCAAAGGCATTTAGTTTAATAAACTTGTATCTGACAGAGCCCCCCCCCCCCCTCCACCCCCCCCCCCCCCCCCCCCCATGAATGCTGTATACCACATTTCAAAAGTTTCTGACCACTGGCACTGGAAAATTATTTTTTTTAATTTTTGCAAATATGCTGACTCAGCATTTTTTCGATGCCCACTACATAACACCCTTACATAAACAATGACATTTTTTTTACCATTCAATTCTACTGGCCCTAAGGATCCTTCATACCAAATAACAGCTCTTTGTTCCATCTGGTTTGGGAAATATGGGCATTTGAAAATATTCCTATTTTTAGTTCCTGAGGTTTCCATGGGGATGCAGGAATTTTTTTTTTTTTTTTGCACAAGTCAAGTACTTATGACTCAAGAATACCACATGCCAATTTTGGTTCAAATCGTACGATCGGTTCAGAAAATAGAAATTTTGGGCGGAGCTAAAAATCTTAAAATATTGCTTCACAAACTTTGTTAGTACCAACCTGATTCTACACCTCAAAAGGAAACTGCGTAACAAATATCAAGTCATTCTACCCCCTTGTTCATGAGAAGATTTTAAAAATATTTTTGAGCATTCATGCAGCCCCCCCCCCCCCCCCCCTCCCCCCTATGGGCATGTTGAGATGTTGAGTTGAACAAAAATGCAATGCCTCTTCAGGACCATCACTAACACAAACTTTCACTTGAATTGGCCCAGCGGTTTTGGACAGAGAGCGATTAGATTAGCTCAACTTGACTTTGTCAAGGTGAGCTAAAAATAAAGGAGTAGTCACCAAAGAACTAACTTGGCAAAAGCATGGTTAACATTGGTTGAAGAAAAGTACTGTATCAAAATGGAGTACACATCAGTACACAGCACTACTGAACCCAAACAACGGCAATCCGTATTACAAGTGCCTTGCCTAAGGACCTTTCAGCTTGAAGTCCAATGTCGTAACCATTGAGCCACCACCCTCCCCAAGGCTGATTAGTATTTGGGATTGAAATTGAGTGAATCTATCAGTGTGTGAAGAAATAAAGTGAAATGGCAAAATTGTGACAAGAAAATGATTGAGACAGTTTTTCCGAGCGACTAAATTTAAACAAATATGAATCTAAATTCCATATGGATGCTGTACACCAAATATCAAGAGTCTGATTGTTGGTTCTAGAGGAGAAGATTTCTCAAAATTATTCCTGATATTGCACCAAGTTAAAACTAAGGATCCCATACAGATCCCAATAATGAACCCAGGGACTTCACTGAAACAAATTGAATCTGACCTCACAAAGGATCCTGTAAACCATATACAAGACTTTGACAGGTGGAGGTGAAGAAAAGTTTGATTTAATTTTTTTAACAAGAGCCCCAGTTGCAAGTTGCCTTAATTGCTCACCTGCCAAAATGGTTCAAAGAAGTATTTGGGGGTCACATTGAGTTAGACATGGTTAATCAACACTACAAAGGAATGAGGTAAATTTTATGGAAAAACACTAAGGAATGCGATCCAGGATTTGAACAAACCTGAGCCTAGCATACGCCCTCCTGCCATCCCCTCACCCCACCCATAGAAAGCCCAAATATGAAGCTAAGTACTGAAATTGAACAAACTTGAATCCCGCACCTGCCTCCCATACATGATGCATACCAAATATCAAAAGATTCTGATTGGTGGATTGGAAGAAGATTTTTAAAGAACATTCCTCATATTGCACTAATCTGAACATTTGGGCTCCCTTAGAGATCTTGAATATGGACCCAGGGATCTGATTTCAACAAACATGTGTATGAATCTTCCAAAGATGTTATATGTGAAATATGAAAGCCTTTTGGAGCAGTGGTTTGGGAGAAGATTCTTTAATGTTTTTCCCATAACTCACAGGAGTCAAAAAATGATGACTCAAAATTTTTTCAAAGTCCTGGAATAGTACCCTATGATGAAACCGATGGCAATTTTTTTTACCATTCCTTTCTGCTGTTCCAAAGGAAGCCTCACACAAAATAAAAATTCTCAGTGCCGTGTAGTTTTGGAGATATGGGCACTTTACATTTTTTTATATTTTTAGCATCTGTGGTTCCCATGAGGGCGACGGGAATTATATTGGCATAAATTAGGTACTTATGACCCAATGAGTCCTCATATCAAATTTGGTTCAAATTGGCCTCTTGGTTCGTAAAATAGAAATTTTGGTATAACTTGGGCTCCCACAGGAAGCCCAAATGTGAACCCAGGGACTTGGCTTTGATAAACTTATATCTCACCTCCCTAAGGATGCTGTATACCAAATATCAAAAGATTCTGACTGGTGGATGTGAAGAATAATATTTTTGAAGAATATTCCTCATATTGAACTAAGTTATAATTTGGGCTCCCACAGGGAGCCCAAATATGAACCCAGGGACTTGGCTTGAACATTCTTGAATCTCCCCCCCCCCCCCCCCCCCCCCCCCCCCTAAGGATACTGCATAACAAATATCAAAACATTCCGACTGCTGGATTTGAAGGAGGTCTTAAAAGAAAATTCCTCATTTTAAATTAAGTTACAATTTGGGCTCCCACTGTTAGGCCAAATATGAACCCAGGGACTTGGCTTGAACAAACTTGAATCTCACCTCCCTAAGGATTCTGCGTAACAAATATCAAAAGAGTTTGATTGGATGATCTGAGGAAGAAAATTTTTAATGAATATTTCTCATATTGCACTACTTTGAAAATTTTGGCTCCCATAGAGAGCCAAATATGGCCCCAGGAAATTGATTTCAACAAATATGTGAATCAATCTTCCAAAGATGTTATATGTGAAATATGAAAGCTTTTGGAGTAGTGGTTTGGGAGAAGAAGGTTCTTTAATGTTTTCCCTATTATCCAGTGTGTTAAAAAATGCTGACTCAGCACTTTTTCAAGAGTTCCGAAAAAGTACCCTATGATAAAACCGATAGCAATTTTTTTTTTACCATTCCATCCTGTTGGTCCTTAGGAAGCTTCACGCCAAATAAAAATTCTCAGTGCTGTGTGATTTTGGAAATATGGGCATTTTAATTTTTTTCTATTTTTAGCATCCCGCAGTTCCCATCCGGGCAATGGGAAATATTTTTTTTTGCATAAATTAATTACATATGACCCAATAAGCCCAAATATCAAATTTGGTTCAAATCAGCCCCTCAGTTTGGAAAATAGAAATTTTGGGTGGGGCAAATACAGCCCCTCGAACGTCACTTAACAAATCTGAGAGTACACCTCAAAAGGAAGCTGCACACTAAATATCAAGACTCAGCTACTGCTGGTTTGTGAGAAGAAGATTTTTAAAGATTTAGGCACACTTTTTGGGCGTGGCCCTACCGAGTGGCAGGGCAACTTGATTTGAACAAACATGAATTGACATATGATAGGGAACATGCACATCAGATTTGGTTAGATTTGATAAAGTAGTTTGTGAGAAGTCGATAATGTGAAGTGGACGACAACGGACGACATCGACGGACAAAAAGAGATTAGTAAAGCTCCCCTTTAGCTTCGCTCAGATGAGCTAAAAATTATCCCATATATAGCTTGAAGTTAAAATTCCCACAGGGAGAATACATATCAACTCTAGACACATGATCTGAAGTTGAATCTGCACCCTTTCCCTCCCCCACCCCCACCACCAACATACACAAACACACAAGAATGTTGCATACTAAGTACCAAAAGATTCTACAGGTGGTTCTGATGAAGTAGAATTTTGAAGAATATTCCTAATATTGCAGGAGTCAATAAAGGGACTTGACTGGAACAAACTTGAATCTGACCCACGTATGAATGTTGTATGTCAAAATTAATATCAAAAGATTCTGATAGGTGGTTCTAAAAGAGAAAATTTTTAAAGAATATTCCCAATATGGATTAAATAAAAATTCAGGCTCCCATACAGAGCTCAAAATATAAACCTGCATGGGTATTTGATCTGAACAAACATGAATCTGCCCCCACTACAATTTTATAATGCTGTATACAAAACATCAAAACATTCTGACTGGTGTTTCTGGAGAAGGAGATCTTTAAAGAATATTCCATAAGTTAAACCCCAAACTCCTGTATTGAGCCAAATATAAACCTGGAGGCTTGATTTGAACAAAATATAAAAAAAAATTTCAGATATGAATCGGAAAAAGATTTTTAAAGATTATTCCTCATAGTTAAAATTCAGGCTCTCATAGGGAGCCCACACAGCAACACAGCAACTCAATCTGAACAAACTTGAATCAGGCAACTCAATTTGAACAAACCCAAATCTGACCTCTCTAAGGATGTTGTATATCACATTTCTAGAGAAGAATTTTATACAAGCTGCTCATATTGCACCAAGTTAAAACTTGGCCTCCTACTAGTAAGGGGACTTGATGGGAACAAATGTGAATTCCTGATTCTAGTGGTTGACACACCGGTATATTGTATACATGTATGTATGTGCCAGCCACTCCGTGATTAACTAAAATTGACTTCAATTCATTCCAAGAAGAACACACACCATTTACTGGGCATTTGGATGTTTGTGAAGAAAAAAATTAAAAAATAGTTCTGGAGAGGAATTGACATATCTGAGTAGCTACAAGGAGAGTGATTTTTGTTGCGGCACTGAATTTTTCACAAAGCAAAATCTGCTGCATCTTAAATTTAACCTAAATTAAACTTAACTCATATTAAATGTATACGGATGTGTTTAATTTATTTATTTATTGGTGTTTAATGTCACATACTTATGCACAATGGCTAATCGTGACCGTGACAGTTTTACAGGTGGAGGAAGCCGGAGTTCCCGGAGAGAACTACCGAGCATCAACAAACAACTGTCACCTCCCCAACATTCTAACTCTGGTCAAGCTCTGCTCAAGCAGGGTTACAGCAGCTGAAGACATGTGCACCATCGACAACCAGTACGCCTTAGTACACAGCGTCATCGTGCCCCCATGTAGGCAACCAGGATAAAGTGCCTTGCCCAAGGACACAATGCGCGTCGTCCCGGACAGGGATCGAACTCGGAACCTCTAGCACAGAAGTCCAACAGTCTACCACAGAGCCACCGCGCTCCCAATGTGTTTAATATTACAAAACATGTACAAGAATATTTAAAAGAGGCCCCCTCCTTAAATGCTTACCTAATAAATTTGTTTAGAGAAGAATTTAAGGTCACGTTCATCATCTGCATGTTAATATTTATTTATTTTTATTTATTGGGTTTTACAACACTTTCGAAAACCATGATCACCCCACATCGGACAGTTTATGGGTGGTGGAAGCCAGAGTATTGGAAAGAACCAGTGAAAACTGGTAAGCATCTGACATACCCCCAGCATACTAACTCCATACAAGCAGTGTTAGCATTTGTAGAAGACAAGTGCACCATTGACATGCAGTACGCCTTTGTACAAAGCGCCACCATTCCCCACTTGGGCAATAGGCATTAAGTGCCTTTTTATCCAAGGACACAACACAGTTATCCCTAGCAGGGATCAAACCATGGACCTTTCAGTTTGAAATCCAATGGTATACCTACTGAGCTACTGTGCTCCCATCTTATACTTAATCTAATTTAGCTATGAGTGTGGGGAAGAAGGGTGGGAGATTTTTAGCCTAAAATCACTCAAAAACATTTTGAAACAAAGAGAAAAAAAAATCCTTAGTGGACTCCTTTCAACTACCCCCCCCCACCCCCCCACCAGGGCAGAAGTTCATTTTTTTTCATAAAATCTGATAAAATAACAAAAAATCCTCTTTTCAAGCAAAAACAAAAATTGCTCAAAAGAACAAAATTGTGTTGTGTACTTGGGTCCTCAAGAGGCCTGATGGTTCCCATTTAAGCAAACTTAACGTTAATGTCACATTTACATCTAAATGAAAGTTATCACCATTCATTTAACCCCCTGCACACTGATGACAAAATATCTAAATTTCAGGCAGAAAAAAATACCCATGATGCAACTAGAAATTTAACCAATTCAATCTCGTTTGACAGAGCTCTGTCAAACGAGATTGAATTGGTTAAATTTCTAGATGCATTCTGGGAATAAACAGCTTCCTGAAATTTTGATATTTTGACATCAGAGTTAAACAAACAGTAAATTTTTATTGGATTCTGTGTTAAACTCCCCTGATACCTACCAAAATCAATCAAGCCTAACACTTTGTACAAATTTTTATCCATGAGTCATAGACATACCAAATATCAAGAGATTCTGCTCCTGCCTGGTGGGTCTGAAGAAGAAGATCTTTAAAGAATAGTGCTGCTACATGCACCCGGTGCTTGTTGAATTCATTGGAAATGACTATTAATCGACTAATGATCGATTAAGGCCAGCGATTTATCGACTTCTAAAATTAAAAGTCGCAGCAACCTAAATGTGAATTCGACCTCTGTAAGATCCACATTTTCAAATCATTCTGACTAGACAAGCGGTTACGAAGTACCAGAGGCTCAAGCAAGCCTAAAACGCTCACCTGGCTCAAGTTGCCAAAAAGGATAAGTGTATCATTAAGTGATCAGCAGCAAGAGCAATGCTTTGATTTGCTTTGACACAACCAGCTGGTGCTAAGAAAGCTTCTGAGCAAGCTCTGTTTTGTGAAGTATTAAAAATAATCCAACAAAATTTTTTCTTTTGTTTTCAACAACTAAGGTTCTCTCTAAACCCCGCCCTCCTCCCCCCCCCCCCCAAAAAAAAAAAAATGAAAGTGTCAATGACACTGTAGCTCAACTTGTCAAGATATGTACATGTATAGTATTTGACACAGCAATGACAAACATCTAGGTAATGACCTGATAACAGGTACATATAAAGTATTGTAACGGCCTGTACATAAATACTGACCGTAGCCTGTAACAAATGTATAGGTTAAGTATTGTAAAGGTGGGTGACAGTCAGATGCTCAACTAGAAAAGAAATCTTTGAGTCCCAGAGTGGGTCTGACTGAACCCCAAAATATTTGTTCTCATAGCACAGTGATAACAAAGGCACCCCAAAACACACTCATTCCTGTCCCAAGGTGAAAACAAAGGTACCAAAGAAGTTTTGTGAAGATCATAAATACGAGCTGTATAGAAGTTGTGACAAAAAACTGATTGGACCTAATTTCGGTACAAAATGGCCACTGGCAGCCATCTTGAATTTTGGACTGCAGTCAGAAACACTTGTTCTCATCCCAAGGTGATAACAAAGGTACCCAAGAAGTTTTGTGAAGATCGGTTGATAAATACAGCCTCTAGCCCGAGCCGTATTGACATGTGCACTTACAGTGTAGAAGTAGCACTGAATAAATCAAAGTTCATCTAATTTGCATAATTTCTGTACGAGATAAAAACCTGTACTATATGTGATGTATTCCATGTTACTAAACATTCATATAAAAATTTATTCAAATCAGAACTTTCATACAGAAGTTCTGTACAAAAGACTGATTGCACTAATTTTGGTACAAAATGGCTGCTGGTGGCCATCTTGAATTTCAGACCACACCCCAAAACACTCGTTCTCATTCCACTGAGATAACAAAGGTACTCAAGAAGTTTTGTAAAGATCGGTTCATAAATACGGCCTCTAGCCTGAGCCATTTTGAAGTTGTGTACAAAAAAACTGATTAGACCTAATTTCGGTACAAAATGGCCACTGGCAGCCATCTTCAATTTCGGACCGCACCCAGAAACACTCGTTCTCGTCCCAAGGTGATAACAAAGGTACCCAAGACGTTTCGTGAAGATCAGTTGATAAATACAGCTTCTAGCCCGAGCCGTATTGACATGTGTACTTACTGTGTGTAAGTAGCACTGAAAAAATCAAAGTTCATCTAATTTGCATAATATCTGCACGAGAAAAAAACCTGTATTATATGTGATGTATCCCATGGTACTAAACATTCACACAAAAAAATTATTCAAGTCAGCACTTTCATATGGAAGTTCTGTGCAAAAATCTGATTGCACCTAATTTTGTACAAAATGGCTGCCATCGGCCATCTTGAATTTTGGACCGCACCCAAAAACACTCGTTCTCGTCCCACGGTGATACCAAAGGTACCCAAGAAGTTTCATAAAGATCGGTTTACAAATACGGCCTCTAGCCCGAGCCGTATTGGCATTTGCACTGACAGTGCTGAAAGTAAACTAAATACATCAAAGTTAGTCTAATTTGCATAATTTACGTACGAGA